>OX411751.1:9727280-10956401 GCA_948252205.1 Orthosia incerta | reverse complement strand
ATCTTCATGCGTAGCGAAGGACTTAATTATTGGTACCAGCTACAACAATCGCTTATTATGGCAACAAAAAGCAGAGTATAATAGTGTTCCTTTCAAAAAGAGAGTGAAGGAAGTGTTTTTCTCGGATCCCGGCCAGCAAGTAATTAAGGTATGAGCGCAATCATTTTGGTAGTCTATCCCCCGATTTCTAAATTAACAATTTGAAGTTGAGTATGTATTTATCAAACTCTACTGTAGTCTGAAAACCTGTTAAATGTTCTCAACTCAGAAACCGGCCCTACATGTCACTCAAGTTTAGAATTCAGTCATTCGCTATTTATTTCTGTGACGCAACGTATAACGTTCGTGGAATTTTAGTCCTTTCAAAACAGTCAGTGCTAAATAATCCTCAGTAGAACTATGTACCTACTTAGGCATATTAATTAGCAGCAGTTTAGAGGTAAATACAGATAAAATACTAACCTTTGCATTATAATATAAAGAGGCTTAATAAATGTTTTGCTTTCAGGGTGTGATAGTGAGGGAAGTCGAACACACTGAAGCAATCGCCACCGTCACAGCCGGTGGTGTCGGCTTCAGTTACGTCAACATCCGTCTTAGTAGTGAACGTGGCAGTAGACTCAATTACCAAATTGAAATCTATGTGTAAAATTTATAACCTTTGATAGCCGCTCTGTACAATATAACAGAAGGCGATAAAAGTAGGTTTATGTTTATTGTCCATTTCAAAACCTTGTTGTACCTTGTTTTACCAAAGAAGTTGATTAGTTGAGTTAATATATACCTACCTACGTATAATAGAGCTTTTATTTATTTAATTACAATAGTAGGAACAAATACCTACCAGTACCTAAATATATAGGTACGAGTAATAGTAGCCAACTATTACATGCAGCAGCAGCAGACGACGTACCTAATCCAGGATATCATTAAGCGCGTAAGAGTTTTAGGGTAGATGCCTACATTTACAAAGCTCTTAAACCACTCAAACAAACCCTTTATTTTGAAACCCCACGCGATTGGTATGAAAGAAAAAATATTTGGACCCCACCATATGGCGCCCAAAATCCAACATTTTTCTATTTCCCAATTACCAATTTAGCCAGTGACACTCGCAAGGTTAAGACGAATCGATTGACGTAAGAATCATCAAAATCGGCCAACGCGTTTGGTCTCTAGAACGCCACATAGGAACGCCCTATTATATAATTGGAAAATAAACATACATACAAACATACATAGACTGATAAACACACTGCCCGCCTTCTGCAGTCGCGTAAAAATGCATTTGGCTGTTGGCCTGAGTGAATCGGCATCGTGCTGCGGAGCGTGACCTCGAAGATTGATTGACTGCGTGGCTGCGCGGTTACCCAATAGCAGCGTTGCCAGACGTCCCGATTTTGGCGGGACGTCCTGATTTTTAAGCGTCGGGCGGGATTTCCCGCGCGGGAAAAGCTTTGTCCCGCTTTTCGGGGATAACTCGGGGACCGTGCATGCAGCGTGCTGAGGAAGCGCGGCCGGGGTACACACAGACAAGAGCGGACTGGCCGCACTTCTCTTTCACTCTTTTCTTATTCCCATTTGTTTATAAATTTCTATTTCGCGAAAAGAATAACGAATACCTATTGCCATATTTTACTCTTTGCCTATTGCAATGGGGATGTGAACTGCCATTTTTTCACGATAGGTGGCGCATCGTCGCTATGGCTATTGAAAGCTGTCAAATCCATACATTTTATAACCTATCGTTCAGTAAATTATAATTTTCTCCAAATATGTCTATGTGTGCTGTACCAGGATGTATCAGCCCCGGTGTTCATTTGTTGCCCAAAGATACAACGCTAAAAAAACTCGGAAAAGGCTATACATATTTATAGGTTATGTTATGTGCCTGTCAAAGTAACTCTGATTACGTTGCTTGGTAATCTTCGGCGATATAGTGGAGCTATTAACGTATTGATAAAGTTCTACAGCAAGAATGTCATTTGCTTGGCCTTCAGAAGATTTCGTGCTTTAGTGCTTTGATTGCCGAAAACAAAATAATATTTCTAACCTAAAACGTAAAGAATACCAACACTTTAAAGTAATGTTCTCTAATTTTTTGGAAATTTTTCTACCATGACTCAAGTAAGAAATAGCTCGTTACAACTAACTACAAAGGCCAAATCTAGAACATATCACCAATGAAAAATATTTTAATATATAAAAGTATGCCTCTCAATAAAATCTGTTTTATTTCCAGTTATCCTTGCTCCTCATTTCTTTAGTTCGTCTTTCAATTCCTTAAGCTTCCAAGTACAATAAATATAATCAATAACGATGGTAGACCGGTTTAAACACAAAAAATAACAAAAACACGTCATGTAAACAAAGCAAAAATGATTTGACAGCAGCCATTGCGCCGCCAGCAACATCTGCGCTCAGCTTTGCGTTCACATCCCCATTGTTTTTAGTGGTTCGAAAATCTGATTTAAAATATAATATTTATGTTAAAATATATTTTCAATGGCTGTTTTTGCTATCTATTGTCAAGTAAACCTAATTTTCAACACACTTGCTCATAAAGTGGCTCTAATTTCACCGCAATTAGGCACATAATGATACCTGTTATCAAACTGTGACTTTTTCATTGCTATTATTCACAAGTTAGTTTTTTTAATTTATTGGTTGAGTTGCTTTGTTCTTAAAAAAGTTTCGATACAAAAAAGATCGTGCTCAATAGTACAAATAAATTAATGTACCTATAATAGATTGCTTGCTCATTTCATGCAACTTCGAATTTATTAAATAGACAATTTCAACTTGTACGTGCTTAATAAATAAAACTTTCACTCAAATATAAATTTATTTGTTCTGTAATTAAGAAAATTGAAATTCCATATTTTGTACGTGGCTAAAACACTATCCACGTAAAGCAAGAAAAAAATATATTATGAAACCTCATTCTTTTAGTCTATGGCCGATCGCCATTGTTAAATGCGCGCGCATAGGAAATCAGATTAATTTTGCCCGCCATTGTGAAAAAAATTCACAACTCGTTTTTGCTGTTGAAAATGATTTTTAGTATTATTTTCTTCACAAGTGTGTTGAAAAACGTCGTATGATACACGTGTGTATTGATGATTACCGTCCTCGGCTCTCTTAAGACCATCACCTACGGCTCGGGTCTCAATGGCGCCTCAGCGGTAATCACCAACATTGCACACACACTTGTACCATAATTTTATTTTATTTTATTTTATTTTACTTTATTGGGACATAAAACAGTTACACATTACAATAAAAGTGCGACATAGTAAGATTAAAGACTAGGTAAACGTGTTACCCACATCAATGCCCGCGAAATAATAGTTTATAGATACATTTTTTATGCGTGCGTTGATATTGAAGGAAATTAAGAAGTACTCGTACGTATTTTATATAGTGTGAATAAAATGGCTATTCTAAAGATTCAATAGCCATCTTTTTGAACTTAAAGTGTGTAAGCGCGAAAATATCTAAATCAATGAAGTGCGTGTTATACGTTTCAACAATACGTCGTAGAGGCGCCCGTGCACCATCGTGAGTTCTGCACCTTGCGGTATGGAAAAGCAGGGGCACACGCGCCTCTCGACGCAAAACAGTTCTAGGTACAATGTAACACAAGCTATTGGTGATATCTGGACAATCAAACCTGTTATTACACAGACCATGAAGCATCATGGCCATCAGTAGGCTGCGTCTTGACTCCAAGCTCTGAAGTTTATAACGCGTCAATAATTGAGTATATGGTAATTTAGACTTGGTGCATCTATAGTGCATAACACGTAAATATTTTTTTTGAACCATTTCCATTCTTTTTACATAAACATCAAAAATGGGACTCCAAATAGGTACTGCGAATTCCAGTTGAGAACGGACCAAAGCTTTGTATAGGAGTAAGAAAGTAGATGGTCTTTTGAAATCGTTTGAAGAACGCATGACGAAACCAAACATACGATACGCCTTATTAACGATATTATCAATATGAAGATTAAAGTGCAATTTCGGGTCCATCTCGACACCGAGATCACGAATATGGTCAACTTTTCGTAAACTGATACCATGTAGACTATAATCAAATCTGATAACGTTTTTGTTTTTTGTGAAAGTAATTGCATTGCATTTAGGCAAACTAAGCTGGAGCTTGTTATTTAAACAATATTGAGAAAGTCTATCAAGATCCTCCTGCAAAAGCAGGCAATCCTGTGAACTTTCACACGACTTGATTGATGTCATCAGCGTACATTAAAAATCTGGACTGCTTAGTCCTTAATGTCATTGACAAACAAAATAAAGAGTAGGGGCTCCAAAATTGTTCCCTGGGGCACACCGGAGGTGACAATGATTGAACTTGATTGGAAACCATTAATTACTACCTTTTGCGATCTATTGTGTATATAAGCCATGAACCATCGTAACAAATTGCCACGGATTCCGTTGTAAGCAATTTTATCTAAGAGCAGTTTGTGATCCACCCTGTCAAAAGCCTTCCGAAAATCCGTGTACACAGCGTCAACTTGAACTTGTTCATCCATGCTTTTGAACAAAAAAAAAATAACATAATGTACTATTAAAACTCAAATACAAAGATTAATATTTAAAAACTTCTGATTATACAAGTTTATTTACTACTAGCTGTTCCCGCGGCTTCGCTCCCGTCATCAAACCAATAATTCCAACCCTACCCTACTTACCTTCCTGCCTACCCTACTTACCTACCTACCAATGTTTTTTCTATAGTCATCATTCTTTGGCGGAGAATTTTAACTTCGCCATTCAGAAAATGACTTCAAACGCATAACGCCATCTATCGAATATCGAGTTCAACTCGCCGAGTATCTGAATAACGTGTGTTGTGATAATTTTACTTTATGAACACTTTAAATTCATCTAACTTTTGATAGAGTAAACGGATTTCGATGAAACAAAAACTAAGTAATTTTTCAAGTTACGCACAATGTTTATGTATAAAAGTTATTTACATTGGTTTCGTACATTTCACGTGATGCGTGCACAAATAAACAGACAAAAATTCCAAAAATGCCGTAAATAGATTATGTTGGTTATCCTTTAACACCCTGGCAATTTTTTTTGAAAATATTTTCGATGTACAAAAATTACTTTTCTACAGATTTATTATATGTATTGATGATGATGATTGATGATATTGGTGATAATGATGTCCCGCTTTCGACGAAAGAGTCCCGCTTTTTCCACTCAAAAAGTTTCAAAGTCCCAACTAGCCAAATAAAAATCTGGCAACGCTGCCCAATAAGTAGGTACTGACCGGCCAACCCCCTCACCCCCGCCTCATAGTTTAATATAAGGTAGCTAGCTCATCATTAGGAAAATCAATACAAGTCCATACATATTCGTAACTTCTAACGGTGGTAAAGCTAATAAATATTGCATCACCACCGTTCAAGTTACTTAAATGCTGTCAGCTACGCTATATATACACGCAATATTTTATATAAAAATATGTTTGATACCCTACAATTGCCCTTGCGAACTCGATCGACAATTGTATACCTATTGTATAATGTGGCGTTGAATTGAACACTTTAAAATCATGCTGTGTAGGTACTTCCTAGCTATCTCATTTATAGTATGTTTAGATAGTTTATTTTTATTCGACTGCCTCAGAAGAAGGGTATCTACGTACTTAGAATATGCGTTATTATTCTAAGGGTAGGTACTTACCTGCCCCCTTGGACTCAGTAACCTTGGCTTGATCACCCACGGTGAAGCGAAGAGGAACCCGAGGTGGGGCTGCTGATAAGGCGACGACGTAGCGGCCAACATGTAGGTTGCAGTGCTGCCCGAGCGACATCGCAGTCTCAGGCGAGCCACAATGTCGCATTGGGCCACCCATACCCATACGATATCGCGGCTGAGGGTTGGGGGCGCCGCTCTCCCTACCTGCCACGGCCTGGACGGGGTCGCCACCGCGTGATGGTGGACGCGGTAGGGCCGCAGGGAAGGAGGAGTATCGGTATAGCGTTGGCCGCTCTCCCTATCCCGCTCTCCCCTGCGGCCGAAAAATAGGTAGTTAGGTGGCGGGGCCACCGACCTTGACCCGTCACAAGGGGACCAACTATTTCCTGGTGCCCCCTATTTACCCCCCCATCACCGGCGCACGTCCCCCGAAGAGAGACTTTGTGTTTTAAGTTGTTTTATTTGCCTATTCTAGTAATATTAAGTAGGGGTAGTATTTAAACGCAAATCAAAAAATATCCTTTGTCTATGCAATAAAATTCCGAATTCTCATAAAAATTACTGATTGCGCAGCAAAATATTCAACGCAAAATATCACTAAACACACTACAATTTATTTTCGCAGCGTACAGCGATTTTTCCTAAAGCAAAAGCTTTTTTATTAATGCACAGCTAATAATCTTATTGCACATCATACATGTTAACTCTTTTTACTTTTAAATATAGCTTCTATTTTTATATTATTTACAGCAGTTTTTCTAAATAAAACAGCATTTTATTAGTCACAGTAGGGGGGGAGGGGCGGAAACCCCCCTGTACCATCCCCACAACTCGGAGCCCCATGGTTATGGAGATATCCATGGTTAAAGTTTTTACAATTACTATTTAACGACAATGTCGACGGAGCCCCGCTGCGCGGGGCTCCTATTTCTGTCTAAAGGGTCTAAAGTAACCTAACACGAAGAAGATGACGGGAGCTGAGTTCGCTCGCTTTCCTCGCTCACTTCAGCTGCCGTCATCTTTTCGAACCTAACCTGTCCGTGTCGGGGTGCCCTAAGTTCCCGAGCTCGCTTCGCTCGCTCTTGGACTAATTCATAAAGACCACATGGAAAGTGGGTGCTCTATATATCTCTAAATATGGAAAATTTGCTGTGCAGTTAGTATTTCTGCTATGTATGTAGTATTTTTGTACAAAAATAAATTTAACTGTATTGCATTATGAGGAAAAAAGTAATGTCATATTGATGTATAATTTCGAATTATCTGCAGTTTGAGTTTTGCTAAACATTTAGTTTATTTGTAGTGAAGTAAGTTATTTGATGTAAAAAAGTATATAAATGATGAGTATGTATTGATAGACGATTATTTTATTTGATATGCAATTTATAATATTCCATTAAGTAGATATAAATGGACGTGTTTGGATGTTTGTTTTTCGATCACGCCTCACCGACTGACTATGAAATTAACAGATTTGGATATTTTTTCTTATTTCGGTTGCTTTTTGAGGTCTAAACACCTTTTCCGCGGCCGAAGCTGTGGGCAGAAGTACCTAAGTGAAAAAAAAAAAAAATATTACCAGTATCCCCAGATGTTTGAGGCAGAGGTTTAACCCTCCACACTCATTTATATTTAGACCCATGTCATACTGGGCGATCCTATTGGCCTTTTGCTATCAACAGGGCACGAATCTAAGCTGGGGGCTGCTTTTGATTTATTCCAGACAGAAAAACCCAACGACATTGACCGACCCGGGAAACGAATCCAGGCTACATGCTCATTATTAGCTCTTGCTACCTCTAAACCTGTTTTTTATATTTCCATGCTCTAAACCAGGGGTCGGCAACCTTTTCAGTCGAAAGAGTAAAAAATTACAATTTACAAAATTTAAAAGTTTTTATACTTGCACAATTTTTCTCTTGCCAACGACGAATATTTGATACGAACGTAAATAAAGTTTTTGATAAAAAAACTAATCTATTAATTCATATATAAGTAGTGTTTTTCACAACAAATTAGATAATATATATATGGTATTATTAGATTTGGTTAAAGACCTAAATAATGGTATTTAGGTATTTAACTGGTAAGAGATGTTATTAATTGTTTTCGAGAATAACGTTTATTATTGTTTAGTTTCCGTTATCTTTCTTACTTAGGGAGCGCTGTAACGATAGTATGTAGTTTGCTTTTAGCGATTTTTATATATAGCACATACATAAACATATTGATAGACTCATGATAGCACAAGATTAAACCTTAGTAGTTTTTGGTTGCTATTTAATACGATATAATCCTGTACTGTTTTGTGAATTTGATAAATAAAAGGAAAAAAAAAGAAAGATAATCACTTATTATTCAAGTAAAAAAATTAAACATTTATTTACAACACTAACTTAGTCCTTCAATAACAAACAATTGAGCAAACAAATTCAACGGGAGCGATGGCTTTGCATGGTTATTCAAGTAGAAAATTTAAACTTTACTAAACAACGATTAATTTCATTACTAAACAATGTAACTTGTACTTAAAAATAAAAAAAACAATAACATACATTTGAGCAAACAAATTCAATGGGAGCGTTGGCTTTTCATGGTTTTAGAAAGTTTGGATAAATTTGGCTCATAACTCTAAATTTTCATTTGTTAGTTGGCTTCTTACTTTACTTTTAATTATATTCATGCAAGAGAACGCTTGCTTGCACAAATATGTCCATCCGAAGATACTCAGCACTCCAAATGCCAACTTCTTCACCTCACTGAAGTAATCTGAAAGACCATCCATGCGGCGAATATAAGTGCCTCAACTCACGGCATTTATTTTAAAGCAGTTCACTTTTGTTTTTTATAAAATAAATATTATTTGCATATGGAACTAAAGAGCCACAGGTTCACATCGCATGTGGCTCGCAAGCCGCAGGTGGCCGACCCCTGCTAGAGCAGCAACCAACGAGGCAATTCTTCCAGTGAAAAATAATAGATCTAAACTAAACACTTATCTTACCTATGGGTAGGGGAGAGACCATGCATTTATACCGCTGGTATAGTGCGCGCCACGAAATATGAGAATTGACACACCACGTGGTTTGATTTCTGCAGTAGACGATTTATCTTCTCTAATCTCTTTAGCGGTATGAGGTCTGAGTGCGGAAAGGGACCGGGCGTCATCGGGGGGGCGGACAGAACGCGGGAGGCGCGGTCAAGTCGCATCTTTCTTGGCACCTCAGATCAAATAAAAAGTCAAGATAGAATTACGCCTTAGCTTGTCATTCGAGCTCACAGATCAAATAATAAAGCTCAATTGACAAGCTGAGGAGTAGTTTTGTTGTACGTGTGCGCGTGTAATTGTGTATTTGTACGGCACGACGCGGGTTCAAACTTTGCCTATAGTTTGAACCGGCGTCACTTTGTTGTTTGCAACGATCCATCTTGAATTTTTATTTGATCTGAGCTTGGCACGCACTTTACCAAGCTTTTTAAATAACCCTGACATTTAATTCCAATAAAATATAGATAGATATTAATCACGATTTTAATAAGTTTATTTGGACATCGCTGACAAGAGTGAAGAAAAACATTGTGTTAATGATAAATGATAATGTTATATGATTTTATTTCTGTAAGTTGGTTTGTACAAACACTTTAACATGTCGATCATATTTTTAAAACTAGATGAGGTCGGCGTTTCCTATCTGACTACTCTGAGAAGAAAGGCCGAAACAAACTCAGAGGTCACAGTCTCTTTTAAAGTCCAGACAAAAATCTTGGTTAGATCATGTGAAGACCATGTAGATGATGTCTGAAATGGTCTTTTGAGGAAAGAACCAGCCAGATTGAGTGGACCTGTCCAGTCAGTGCACGCATTTGTCAATAACCGAGCAGCTGTGTGTGTGTTGTGACGAAACCTGTATGTACCTACCTAATATAAATCGCCAACCCGCCCTGAGCAAGCGTAGTGATCAATGCTCGTGCCTTCTCTGTATGAGAAGAAAGCCTTCCCCTGCCGGACGAGCACGGCCTCTGTGATAGGCTGTAGTCACGCATTTTATCACGGTTTTTGCTCCCAAACTGTGTGACTCAAGCCTGTCACAGTAGGCCGTGCTCGCCCGCCTGCAGTGGCACAGGTACAGCACAGTATAAATATACAAACAGTATGGAAACTACCTACAAGCGCTCGAAACTGCACACTCACACCAACATGCGCACCGACGAGACCCCTAAGCAGCGTCCGCGGTGCTGTCAGTAGTGCGAGCCGCTTTAGGGGTCTCTCGTCGATGCGCATGTTTGTGTTGTGGAATAATTAAGTAATGTAAGGCTTAGTAACTCTAGAGTGACCTTTGATTCTGTTACTGACGTGTGTCCCTGTCTGTCTGGGGACAATAAAAACGTTTCTGTTGACGATGTCTTCTTCGGGCTGCGCAGAAAAAGGAATGTTATCTAAACCTCGCGGAACTGCCTTCGGATTGTTAACTTCGAGGAGTTGCTGCAGCTTCTTGATGATAGCAGCCTGTTCGTCACGCTCCATCTCGTTTATGACTATAGGTAGATTGGCAGCACATACCCATAAGTAGAACATTCCCACTGAAATCACACATTTTGAGTAAGCACTCAGCCGTATCTAGCCTCGTGTCCACGAGGCAGTATTTGACGCGCGTCATGATGCAAAACATGTTGCTTATCATGATGAACGGTAATGAGCCACTTTTCTCAGTAACGTTGGCTCGACGCGTTATGTTCCATGCCAGCTGCCAACGTCACTGAACATGTTGAGTGTCACGTGTTGCGCGTCAAATGTTGCCTAGTAGATACGAGGCTTTATATTTATTCAACTTAGTATCTATTTATAAAGTACCTAGTTCTATGCGACAATCAAATCTAATTAATTAGGTGGTATTTTTTATCTCTTTATTTATTAGGGACTTGTTGTAACCAACAACAGGCTACCTCAGCCCCATAGGTGGGTTTGAGAACAAATTTGTCTGGCGTACCCTAGAATTGAAATACGTATCGATCTAATTTTTTTTTTTTTCGTTTACAATAATAGCCAGTAGTAACTTACGGAGTAGAAATCCACCTCCAACACTTGCCCCTATCAGCAAACCAATGTCCATAGTATTTTGCTTTATCAGAAGTAGAAAGGTAGCAACCAAAGTAGATATCAAAACGAGTCGTAGCAGTTCCATCAGTATGTACGTGACCATTAGCATATTGTTACACTGTCGTGGAAATCAAAAGTTAAGTGTTTTTTTAATGAATTAGTTACGGTTAGGCTCATTTCCATTGGCCAAAAGGGCTCGCATTCAAAGAATCGTTTTCTTCAGTTGATAGGGCTGGCATAATATGCAGGTCAGAGGTGTGTGGTTAGATGGTTACTACGTCCGCTACGGGGAATCCCTGCGGACGTTTTACAGACTGCGTTACCGTCCTAAGTCTTTCATACTTAAAGTGAAACAGAGGCGTAGCTACCGCCGTATCAGCCGTATCAATGATACGGGGTCCCCGACCTACAAGGGCCCCGACGAGTGGAATCAAAAGTTAAAAAACCCGTTATCAAATTGTTTTTGCTAAAGGGATAGTTTTTTTTTATTAAAAACTTTATTTGTTATCTTGACACCATAATCTATCCTATGCCTTCATAGCATCCTTATGCTCCAATTTAGAATACTGAAGCATGAAAACTTATCCGATCCCAATCAGGATTCTCTCGTTTATAACCTCGTATCACTCGTGCATCATCCTCGTCCCTCAAAACATTCAGTCGCCAATTATATTTATTTTGTAAGAAACATTAACGTTTTTAGTCTTTACTGCATTCCGGTAGAAAGGGCACCCAACAAATTTTGAAACCGGGCCCCTATATTATAGGACTAGCTACGCCGCTGATGTGAAAGTAACTGTCTGACTGTTATCTTTTCACGACTAAACATCCGAACCAATTTAGATGAAATGTGGTATGGAATGGAATCAGTTCGAGACCCGGAAGGACATAAGATAGTTGTTATCCTGGTACTGTGTTCCCTTGCAATGATAAAACACGTTTTACGCGGGCGAAGCCGCGGGCAGAAGCTAGTGCTGTAGGTATTTTGATCGAGTTATCGACCAATGAAAATAAGCCTGTAAGCCGTCGGTATGTTGGTAAAGTTAGGATTTCAAAAATACAGCAGCCTAATTGAGTAAGTAAATTTGGCAAAGGAAACGAGTCGATTCTTTTAAAGAATCAGAATCATTTCTTTCAACTTTTTCGGTATTGTGCAACGACAAATCCTAGGCGCCAAAAAATATTGGACATAACAGCGAAAGGGTTTTACGCTTGTCAAATATACTTGACATTTGCATTACATAATACCAATAGTGAAGTTTCATCTCGATTCTTCCGCTTTCGTTCATTTTGTACAATCAATTCTACGTCAAAATATTGGTAATCGAAAGGAGCATAACCTTTCCGTTTCAGAGTGTAATATTCAATACGTTAAGTCGTTTTTGGGAAAGATCGACTTGTTTGCTTTGCCGAATTAATTTACGCAATTAGGCTACTGGTTTACAACCTACCGTGTATGCTCCATAGATATAAATAATGCATACAATAATGTAAATACTTGAAAAACTGATGCCAAGTGAAAGATATTTTTCTGGATCTGAAAAATAAACAATTGATTAGTACTGTCGTGTCACCATTACCTTCCTATACCCATCTAAGTAACTGTACAGGGTATCTACCTGCTTCCATGTCTTCTAGATAGCTCTTTGCGAAAATTAGATTGTATTCATTGGTCCAGGTAGTAATCTCATCTTTTACTAATTGAGACTGACCGTGTCCTAAGCAACAAAACACTAAAATCAGGAGCCCCTGAAACTATGGTTGATATAAAGTAGGTGCCTACTTAAGGTGCATATTTTGACAAAAAAATCGTATTACCAGGGGAAACAGGTTGGGTCGTGGATAAATTTGAAATAGAGTTACCGCGGCCCTGGCTCAAGCAACTGAAGGAACACGGGTGGGTTTTAGTCAGTAAAAGTTTGACACGCCCTCCCGCTTCACCAAGAGCGGGTGATGTCATTGGATGATTGACCACAAAAAAAAGAAAAGGGGAAACTGGGTGTCGGTCTGGAATGGAAGAGGCGGTCTGTTGTTGACAATAAACTTACCATTGAAAATATCCCAATCAAAATACCTCCTAGACGCAATGAAAACCAAAAGCAGCAGCTATATACTAAAGCCATGATAAAACTCCAATGCACATCACATTTTGCTTTGTGTTAAAATGTACCAGAGTGATGGTACCTACATTCCTGTCTCGCAACTCATAACAAAATGTTACGTGTCTAAACAAAATCCATTGCATCGTGGCGTGTCACAAAAACGACAGAGGTACGGGATATAATAGCCTATAATAACAACGAATCATGATAATTGCTGGCCGTATCGATTTACTAGATCTAAATTCAGATATCGTTTTGGAGTCAGTAGTAACTATACAAAACCATTTAACTAAAGGAAAACCCTTCGGATAAATAGTATTTTTTTTTAAAGTAGGTAACTACTCATATTGATCGGTTCACCTGCTTACGAGGACTAGGGCCGATGTGAGCAATGAAAGTCATCGCGATTAGTTCATCTAAACTCAGTTTATGCAAATACTCGTACAACGCTCTGATTGGTAGTTTCTCAGCGGTCTCAACCAATCAGAATGCTGTATTTGCATAAACTTGCCAATCTAATTATGCACATTTCCAAGTTGTCATGCATATATATATCTCTGGAAATCCATGTGCACTATAGGATACACTGCTTGATTGGTACGAACTAGGAAATGAACAATTATTTTATATTTTATAAATAATTTAATAATTTAATTTTTTTTTTTTAAAAACAAGCTTTTTTTGTATTCTTCTCAGCAAACCTTTTCATTTGATACCCATATCATGGCAGTGCACAATAATAACTAGTCCACCATCTTGGACCGTCCGCCATATTGGATTTAGAATGACGTCACTAATCTAACCATGCATTGTCATCCAAAGTAAACGTGTATGCTTAATCGGTGGTGGATAACTGCTTTAAAATTCAGTTGCAAGCAATTTGACCCGAACACACTTACATACATATATACATTGCAAGCTAATAAAAAGCTTGTAAAAAGATGTATTATGTAGTCTTATTATATTAATCAAAATACGTACTATCACAGTTTTCAGTGTAAATTAGAATTATAACATCATCTTTTTAATAATTAAAAGTTAAAGCATGTTATCGCAAAGTTAATAAAATATTCGATGAGGTCAATCTTAGGACAGATAAACAAATTTACGAAATAAGTGTAAATAACAACCATAATATTACATAATTTTGACCGGGTACTACTTCTCATGATAATCATAAAAACCCGGCCAAGTACGTGCGCGCTTCGCACATTTAGGGTCCATACCAAGGCCCAAAATTAAGTTTGTTGTAATAGGAAAAATGAAGGTATTTCAAAGAAAATATCTGATGTACGAGTATCAATATATTGGTATTTGTTAGTAAAATAATATAGGTAATAATAAACATTATCACCACATTTAAAGATCAAGGTCAATGGGAAGTTAAACAATTCTTTGAAACAAAATTTTGTAAAAAGAGTGTGACTTTGGTGGCTTCTCATTCCTCAGTTTTCGTTTCGTGTATGGGGCTCCCATACAAGTGAAAATATAAAATAAAATAAATATATAATTTGCTTGGCTTTGGGTCAACAAGCTAAACTGTGAAAATTTGAAGACTGTAGCTCCAAGCTGTTTGGCCGTAAAACCTGTGTGTTAGACAGACGGACACGTGAGTGACAGCAATAGGGTTCCGTCTGGACCCTTTGGCTACGGAACCCTAAAAACAGTTTCGATCTTCAACTAAACAAAGACTGATTTGGCATTTCAGACATATAAATTTAGTTTGGCCCTTTACACTAAACCTACATCGTCCTTTGGATGTAAATGTTGCATATCGTGCGTCCGTCTGATTTTCAGGAGTCGCGAACTTTCAACCTCTGTTCTCATATTAGTAACAGGTTCATCATTCATCATCATCATTTCAGCCGAAAGACGTCCACTGCTGGACATAGGCCTCCCCCAGGCGTCGCAACATTGACCGATCCCATGCGTCTAGCATCCAGCGCCTACCTGCAACCTTAACTAGGTCATCGGTCCACCTAGTGGGAGGCCTTCCGGTTCGCGGTCGCCATTCCAGAACTTTTCGGCCCCATCGGTTATCCGTTCTGCGAGCAATGTGCCCTGCCCTCTGGCACTTAAGTTTGGCAATTCTTCGGGCTATGTCAGTAACTTTAGTTCTCCTGCGGATATCCACATTTCTGACATGATCACGCAAGGAAACGCCGAGCATAGCCCTCTCCATTGCCTTTTGGGTGACTTTCAGCTTTCTGATAAGGCCCATTGTAAGCGACCACGTCTCGGTCCCATAGGTGATCAGTGGCAAAGTTACACTGGTCATAGACTTTTGTCTTGAGACAGTGCGGTAAATTGGACGAGAAGATACCACGCAACTTCCCGAACGCCGCCCAGCCGAGTCAGATTCGACGGTTGACCTCTTTCTCGAAGTTAGACCTACCCAACTGGACCGTTTGTCCCAGGTAGACATATTCGTCTACCACTTCGAGTGTAGAGTCTCCGACCTTGATAGGAGTGGGTGTTACATGGGCATTTACCATGACCTTGATTTTGTCCATGTTCATTTTTAGACCCACTTTAGACCACTACTGAGGTCATTGAGCATTGTACTGAGGCTCTCCATGGTCTCAGCCATGACCACTATGTCGTCGGCAAACCGAAGGTGAGTGATGTACTCGCCATTAACGTTGATGCCGAGCCCCCTCCAGTCCAGAACTTTGAAGACATCCTCCAGCGCAGCAGTGAACAGTTTCGGAGAAATGACGTCTCCCTGTCTCACGCCGCGCTTGAGAAGGATTGGTTTCGAGGTTTGATCCTGAAGACGGACTGACATAGTGGCGTTTTTGTACAAACACTTCAACACCTCTATGTACCGGTAGTCGATCTGGCACCGTTGGAGAGACTGCAGTACAGGCCAAGTCTCGTAGTAACAGGTTGGTCCATAGTAATGATAATGTTAGCTATCGCGTATCGAAAGTCTTTGAGTTTCAGAGGTTTTGGACAGTTGAAATAAAGAAAATATAATACACTATAGGTGATTTTGTTTCTAAGAGGTTATCTAATATTTTGTCTTCGATTTCAGCATTGAATTTGAACCTTGTAGTACTCCATTTCACATCTAGCTTTTTTATCTGTAACACTGTCTCTTTGACTACTTATGTTCTTTTCTTGGATCGAGTCGCATTTGAAGGTGACGGCACATGTATGGGGCTGATTATTGAAGAAGATAGTGGTGAAGGTGTTGGCGGGATAATAACGTCTGTTTAGTACAGGCCTGCGGATCACAGCCAAGAGGCCGCGCTGGGGCCCATAGCAGCGCTGCGACTCCTGGTTCCTATCAGATCTGTACGCACGAATCTGCGATTCGCAGCAGTGGAAAGCTAGGAGTCTGTTTTTTTTATTTTTTTTTTAATTATTGATAGGCTCGCGCTTGACCACTATCACATACCCACACTAAAACTCTCACTATCTTTCTATTTTTTGGGAAATATACTAGTTCCTGTCTGACAGGTGGGAAGTGGTACATAAACGTGGTACTTACCGGTATCCTCGTGGTGTTGATGAGGAGAACATCCGGTCGAGGTGTTAGGGGGAAAATATATATAATAAGGGAAGGGACAACAACCGTGTTCTGTACCGGAGACTCCAGCTGCCAGCAGACACCGGCAGGTTGTCGACACAAAAATGCACGCGAAATATACACAAATACCAAAGCACAAGCGGAGAACAATACTACTCGCGAATGGAGACACAATTGCGGTGCACGATTGAATCGTTATTCATCAGTTTTCAAACAAAACAAGCCCCATCACGTCTTTTTCTGGCAAACAGGTTTTTACAAGTCATCTGTCAACGTCAAGCTCACTCACACGCTGTCAAATCGGTGACAGCTAGCCGACATGGTGTTGCAACTAAATAACAAAAAAATAACGAAACGTTTTGGGACGGGACAACGTCATTTTCAAAAATGTTGGAGTTAGAAGCAGGAATACTGGATGATGATAAATTACTCAAAAAACCTATGTTGAAAACGTCGCAATATTTGTATCATTTTTATCCGCCACCAGAACTTCTCTGTACTCGTCTTCACTTTCGGATAATGTGTGAATATTAAGTATCTGTTGATGATGGCAACGAAGGTACAAATGAAAAATCGTCATCGTCTGTAGAAGATCTTATTACTTCATCATCAGTAGTCACTGCTATTAACATCTGAGCTTGCTCCTGGTTTCGGAACCAAATTCAATATGTTTTGTGCTCTTGCCTGAAAATAAACAAATCATTATTATGTATGTATTTCTAAAACTGATAATATATTTATATAGGTTGATAATTATGTATTTTATTGGTAGTGTATCTGCAAATGCACACTGCTTAATATAAGCTCTAGGTTGTTGTTTTGCAGAAGGATACCACCGCGTCCCAGGACTCCTCGCTGCCGACCATAGACTCGACTACGGCCGGCAGCGACAGGTCACTGCCTACTTCTGAGATGAGGGCACGGCGTGGCTCCTCCCAAACGGTACACTCTACCAGCGTATGCCGCGCCGTGGCGCAAGCCTAGCCCAACCCCGCATTATTTTTGTCTGTCAATAGAATAAATCTAACTTATCCGAGGCGGGGTGCTCAAACTTTCAAGCTTTCTTCGTTCGCACTTGCATTTTAAATTAGGCTGCAGCTATTCTGAATACCTATGTAAGTCAGCAACGCGAATTATCCGAGGTGTTTAAAGTTTAGTAGTAAGCCCGTGCTACGGGCTTACTACTAAACCGCAAAGTAAGTACTTTTTATATTTAGGTACCTAATTTAAATCAGTAGTAGATAGGTATGCACCCAAGTCACGAATTATATAGCGAGATAGATACAATCATATAGCTTAGATACCTATTACTGATATGCGATACATCAATAATTATAATGCCATGGGCGTCATGGCAAATTAATGTATCTACGTCAATTATTTTATATGGCTTTAAATATTTATAAGTTTGGGCCAAAAATGATTAAATGGCAGATAAAACTAATCTGGTTTCGATCGTGTATCCTCACGACGGTTATTTATCCGCGTTAGCGGTATTATATTACATTACCTGAGAGATTAACCGCGTGTTAATACAAGATAAAAAAATAAAAATTACGTCTACCTACCCTCAATTTTTAATTTTTATAATTTTATTGTTTTAGACAACACACGTCATAATGACGCCGATCCAGACCCCATAGGGTTAATAGATCAGACTGAAATAAACGACATGTCACCCGATGAGGACACCAAACCTGATGGCGAACAGGCAATTACCGCAGTTCCGGCATTGGATCCTGATATTCTCTCCGCCTTAGGTGAGACCACGGAAGAGACGCCAAAGTTTGGATCTAAATTTCACGAAAACCTATCGCGGCTTTGGCTACCTATTCTCCGAAAAGGGTTGAATAAGGAGACAAAGGAAAGGCTCCACAAAGTGTATTTAATTCCTGAGAATTGTCCATTATTACAAGCGCCTAAATTAAATCCAGAAATTTCGGCCGCAGTAAATGAAGGTACCCGTGTTCGTGACAAAAGAGTAGAAGAAGTACAACAGCAATTAGGTCACGGAATAGTCTCTCTTAATAAAGGTTTAGAATTGCTTCTGGACGATAGCAAAGACAAAGGCCAGAATGAATAAGGGACGGATGTATCTGACTTGTATACATCTGTCACTTACTTGATATCAAATTGATACCGCTCTATGAGCTTATGGTCACCCTCCAGGCCATAAAGTTTTTAAGCGACAGTTGTCGACTGTTAAGCGATCTTCATTTTGAACAAACGGAGGCGAGAAAGAAGTTCGTCACTTCGGGCCTGGATAAATCGTTTTAAAATATCATGCAAGACATTGAGCGGGATGAAATGCTCTTTGGAATCCAACTTTCGGACAAAATAAAGGCCACGAATGTGATTGAAAAACATGGCTTGCAAATTAAGAAGCCCACACAGAACGTCAAAACACCTTCCACTTCAACAACGAATCGGCCGCGTTCCCAGGGAAACTGGGGAGGCCCTCCTCGCTTCTCTTCGAACAGGGGGGGGGGAGGGGGGGGGGCAAGGAGAACTGCGCCAGCACCTCGCAAGCCCCAGACAGGCGCAGCTCAACAGAAGTCATCTGCCCAGAGCAAACAGCGTGCGGCGGCTCAACAATAGAGGTACATGCTGGGAGAATCCAGTTTTTCTATAATTGTTGGCTTAAAATTACTGGTAACCCATCAATTCTTAAGTGGATATCTGAAGGATATTCCATACCATTTTTTTTTAAAGTGGAACATGTAACAGCCATACGTAATTCTGTATCCCAAAGCGATCGACCGCATATGTTACAAGCTGTTAAAAAATTATTAGAGTTGGGAGCTAAATCCCCTTGTCATAGATCTAAAAATGACTACGTTTCAAAAATATTTTTAACTTCCTTAGTTTATCTACACTCACAACGTAATGTTCCAAACATGAATTCAAAAAATAAAATAATAAATATTGCATAAACACGTACTTTATATTCGTGGATAGGTAAAATAAAAAAAAAGCATTACAGTGCAACATTTTCCTTCGATTTTCAAACAACTGCATCATAATAGTACATTATGGTACAAGTGTGCAATGTTGGTGATTACCGCTGAGGCGCCATTGAGACCCGAGCCGTAGGTGAGGGTCTTAAGAGAGCCGAGGACGGTAATCATCAATACACACGTGTATCATACGACGTTTTTCAACACACTTGTGAAGAAAATAATACAAAAAAATCATTTTCAACAGTAAAAACGAGTTGTGAAATTTTTTTCACAATGGCGGGCAAAATTAATCAGTTTTCCTATGCGCGCGCATTTAACAATGGCGATCGGCCATAGACAAAAGAATGAGGTCTCTTTTTTTTTTGCTTTTCGTGGATAGTGATTTAGCCACGTACAAAATAGGGAATTTAAATTTTTCTTAATTACAGAGCAAATAAAATTTATATTTGAGTGAAAGTTTTATTTATTAAGCACGTACAAGTTGAAAGTATCTATTTAAATACGAAGTTGCATGAAATGAGCAAGCAATAGGTACATTAATTTATTTGTACTATTGAGTACGATCTTTTTTGTATCGAAACTTTTTTAAGAACAAAGCAACTCAACCAATAAATTAAAAAAAAACTCTATAACTCACTTGTGAATAATAGCAATGAAAAAGTCACAGTTTGATAACAGGTATCATTATGTGCCTAATTGCGGTGAAATTAGAACCACTTTATGAGCAAGTGTGTTGAAAAATAACTTTTTAATTTTTATAGCACACTTTTACTTTTTATTTATTGGCGTTTATGGGCTCATTGACTTAATGTAGCGCAGTCATGGTGCAATGAGAATCTAAATTGTCCGCCATACCATTTTAGGAGGCAAGTTTGTTTTCACGGCTCACTTTAAAATCTTTAAAATGGAGGACCATAGGACTGCAGCTAGACTATTACCTAAAGATGGTTTCATGGCAAGTATTGACCTAAAGGAAGCATACCTTTTAGTCCCTATTTGCAAAGGACATCGTAAATACTTACGTTTCCAGTTTGATGATGATTACTGCAGCTTGCCCTGCAGTTAAATATGGTTGGTTATACCTACAACAAAACTCTCGAACGTCAGAAATATTTAGCTCCTCAAAAGTACAGTGACTTTGAAGCAAAAATAAGACTGTCGGAAGTCATCTTACCTGATCTACAATGGTGGGGACGGAACATAAACATAACATACAACGCTTTGAGAAGAGATGAGCATTTCGATTTAGAAATCTACACGGACGCTTCTAGGACTGGCTGGGGGGCAGTCTGTAATGGTAATCGAGCAAACGGTGGCTGGAAAATCCATGAATTATCTTTCAATTATCTCGAACTGCTCGCGGTTTTTCTTGGCTTAAAGAGCTTTGCAAGCTTGCATTCTAATTGCTCCATATTGCTTCGCGTGGATAATACAACTGCTATGAGTATCAGCTATATTAACCGTATGGGAGGAGTTCGGTTCCCACATTTAAATGAACTTACCAAAACAATTTGGCAATGGCGTGAGAAGCGAAATAGTTTTATATTTGCGTCGTACATTAATACACATGACAATATAGAAGCCGATGAAGAATCTCGGAAAATTAATGCAGACACAGAATGGGAGCTATCGGATTGGGCCTTCCAAACGATAGTTCAAACGTTAGGTAAACCAAAAATCGATCTATTCGAAGTCTATACAAAGTCCTCACCCACCCAAACCCATCGTAGAAAACAAGAATGAAGTTCACAGCGCGAGCATCGCGCCACGCTGGTGAGGTTGACAGATATAAAAAAAATAAATGGTAATCGACTAAAAGTCGATTCTTTAAACGTGCGAATAGAGCCTTGTAGAATAAAGGCACTACATTGTTATTTGTATCTTCGAATGAAGCGACTTATATAATAATGATCGAACTTCACTTCAAGAAGTTCGTTTGATCTTATATTATATCCATAATTATAGTAACGCTTTATATTTATAATTTTTCTATTAATTTTGTTTATAAAATTTTGACTCGCACACTGTACCGTTGTTCTTGAATTAGGTAATTTACCTATGTAAGCAATATTTGTAAGTATGTGAGAACCATGTTCCTATTTATCAAGTGAAGGATTTTACCTGTTAGTGTTTGTAATACTTTATACCTATATGTAGTATAGTAGTGCTAGGTGAATCGTCCTCACGTATATGAATTTATTAATGTGTAGGTACTTGTGCCGAAAATTCGAAGACATGTGACATCCACCAATCCGCACTGGGCCCGCGTGGTGGATTACGGCCCATTCCCTCTCACAGAGAGGAGGCCTGTGTCCCAGCAGTGGTAACATTAATAGGCTGATGATGATGATGTACTTTAATATTGTAAAACATTTTTTTTAAAAGAGTAAGTATGGAGTTTCTTGTGCGTTCTTCTCCATAACAAGCTACTTTTCCGAATGCACGGTAGAATAAATTTTTATTACGTGTAAATTTTAATTGTTAACGTTCAAAATTGCCGCTTAATGGCCTAATTGAAATAAATACATTTGACTTTGACCTTGCTAGGACACTCGTTCACACTGAACGCTGTATTGTTTGTCGGTTTGTTTTTTTATTGTTGAGCATACTTTGGTTTGAAAGTGGTACATTTTTGAGTCAGAGGTAGCTGTATCTTGTTAGGTTGAAATCCCCCCACATCCCCACAGTTATATTCCAACCTGTTAAAATAAAATACACAACTTACAATTTAATATGTGTCACTCCGGGATAAAAGGTTAAAGTTTTGTTATTGAATTTTCTAGTTTGTTGTAAACAATATAGGTTTGATGAAGACTAAATAGTCTCCCCTAATTGTATTTAGTTATATTTATTGTTGGCCTTTGAACCTTTTATCTTGGTTTTGTAAGATTGTTTTTATTGTAACCATACTCAGTGCCCACCTGCCTGAGCAATTGTTATTGAGTTACATTGTTACCAATTGTATAAGGAAATTGGTTTTTGTTTGTTTGATATTGACAGTAATATTCTAAATTGATTCAAGTTAAATTCATTGTTTCTAACTATTAAAGCAAATTGAATATTGAATTTATTAAGTATCAACCTACCCACTTGTGTTTTGATAATTTTTACATTTGTTATAAATTGATATTTGGGGTTCCGTAACAAATTTGTATTGAAAAATAATTAAATAAATGTATAATTAACTTGTTGTTTCTCTTACAGGCTTTATTATTTGATATTTAATTTTGGTAAGGAAATTACTGACTTACTATTTTGCGTAAAACAACCGTTGGTTGCTTACATTTTGAAATTATGAATGCCAACACATTTTTATGTAAAATTAGAGCGGAATTGAGATGGGTTACATCGGCAGCCTCTTTGATAAGTAGATCTGATAGATCAGAGGCTTTGTTGGCTCGATGTAGTGACCTCCCGGCTCGTCAAGCCAAGGTAGATAAATATTATGCGGAATGTTTAGCGCTTTTGTCCACCGAGGACACTGAGTTAGCCGCTGCGGTTGAGGCAGACGTCAAACAGTTTTACAATTTCTCGGACGACATTGTTGAGGCAACCGGTAAATTGAGGGGTTCTGCACATGGTGTTTCGATGGTGGAGACAAGGTCTTCCACCCATCCTGCTTTGTTAGGACGGTTGCCTACCTTGGACTTGCGACACTTTGGTGGAGATTTAGGTTGTTGGACTGCCTACTTCGACCTGTTTAACTGCTTGGTAGATGCTAGGTCAGACTTGTCGCCTAGTCAAAAGCAGGCCTATTTGTTCTCCATTTTGAGAGGAGAGGCCCTAGGTCTAGTGAAGCACTTAGCGGTTTCGGATCTAATTACCCTACTACCCGGGAACTTTTGACTAAGCGCTACGCGAATGTGAGGCTTTTGGCGGACGCCCACGTCTCTCAGGTTTTGGCATTACCTCGCATCCATCGGGTTGCCACTCTACGAGTGGATTTGGTCAACCCACTGACAGTAGCCTTGAATGCTTTGAAGCGATTAGGTCTACCAATCGAACAATGGTCATTTATTTTGCTTCACATCGTCTTGCCTAAGTTGCCTTCCGATTTAAAGGTTCGGTTCGAGCAGAAGTATGGTGGGGATACTGCCACATACCTCCCCCCTTTCGATGATTTGTTGAAGTTTTCGTTTACTTCATTACTTTCTGCCGCACCATGCGGTTTTGAAAACTCCGGGAGGTAAAATCCGTGTAGTATTTGATGGCTCGGCCCCTACGTCAAATGGAGTTTCTTTGAACCAGTTGCATCGGGACATTTAGGATATCCTCACCAATTTCCGCCGACACCAGATTGTTCTTGTGGCTGACATCCGTATGATGTTCAGACAATGTCTGGTTCGTCCGGACGACCGGCGCTTTCAAATGATCCTTTGGCGTGAGCGACCTTGCGATCCGATTTGTGTGTATGAGTTGAATACTACGTATAGACTCAGGTCTAGTACCTATATTGTCATCCGCACTTTGTTTGAATTTTAAAATCTCATTTTAAAATCAGCTACTCAAGGGAATCTAAAATATGAAAATCGCGAACGATGGACTCTATTGCTGTCGCCGATTTCCTTGAGTAGCTGATTTTAAAATGAGAATCACGTCTAAATGGCTAGTCGTAATTTTATGGAAAAAATATTTGTTACATTAGACCATTTTCTTAATAATTTGATCTAAGGTAAAAAATTTCAGGTTTATTCGTATAACATAGTGTAATTAATCTGTAAAGTTATGTCTAAAACGGACAAAAACACGACAATCGCACCAAAACCGCTGGGCGTATTCTTATGAAATTGACACCATCTCAAAGACAATTTAACTATCTACATTTTGATTTGAAGGTTTATAATAAGAAAAGTACAAAAAACAAAAAAAAACATTAAGTCGCACGGGTGTGAAACGAGTGCGCGTTTTGTTCCATCAAGGTCGTTGGCGTTAGTCGTCATAATAAGAAAAGTACAAAAAACTACAAAATTTTGGGTCGCACAGGTGTGAAACGAGTGCGCGTTTTGTTCCATCAAGGTCGTTGGCGTTATTCGTCGTCTTAATTGAGAAAAACTATGTAGTTTCCAAAGACAAAGACATTTATTATTATTTTACTCAAAAACATGAAACCTTACAAACTTTAAAAAGAATCTTACAGTGGATATGTTATGGTGAATCCTCCACCCGTCACCGACCAACACTCACGGTCCGTACACAATATGCAACGTTGCCATACCGGTGCACGGCACGCGACGTTGCCAAACGGGCGGCGGCTACTCGGAGAGCATGAAGGTTGTAACCGCGTATGATGACCGTTATCAACGTGTTACAGTTATGTTACTCGCTTAAAAAAATTCTGTGTTTACCGGTCAGTTCAACAAGACGGACGCACGCATTCGATGTTAAAATGGAGGACGAAAAACTAATTGAAATGGTCCGCAATTATGAATTTATATATAATTTAAAACATCCGAAATATATGGATAATATCAAGAAAGAAACAGCGTGGAAGGAAATTGGGGCACAGCTAAAACAATCCGGTGAGTTTTTTTTTATAATTTTTCGTTTTGACTCCGTATTAAAACGTCCTATGAGTATTTTGTCCTATTCTCAAGCAAAACGTCCTTAAACTAAATAATGAGAATGGTACATTCATACCACACACAAATACTTACGAGATTTTTAAAGAAATTATTTTATTAACCCTGCACCAGGTGGGGTTTTCTGGACCCTGGTTATTATCAAGGTATAAAATGAGTGAGTTTTTTTTTTGTAAATAGTGTTTTTGATTTGTTTTTGGATAAAAGTATAACAAACTAGCTGTGCCCGCGGCTTCGCTCCCGTTAACTGACTGCCTACCCTATCCTACTTACCTTACTGCCATCCCTACTTACCTACATACCTTTCTGCCAACCCTAATTACCTACCACAGAGAAACTTATATAATTTATACGAACACCGCCATTCAGAAAATGACTTCAAATGCACAGAAGAAAAGATTAGAGAACCGATTGCGATGAAACAAAAACTAAGTAATACATCAAGTTACGCATAATTTTTATGTAGGTATAAATGTAATCTAAATTGGTTTCATACATTTTACGTGATGCGTCCACAAATAAACAGACAAACAGATAAAAAACCCAAAAATGCTGGAAATGGGTTCTGTTAGTTATCCTTTAACAGCCTGGCTATTTTTTATGGAAATATTTTCGATGTTCAAAAACGACTTTGCTACAGATTTATTATATGTATGTATTGATGATTGATAAGACAAATAGAATAAACAATATAATGTTCGTATATATAAAAAACATGTGTTTAGCTAAAATTTGTAAGAATTATGTGAAAAAATAAATAAAAAACAAGGCTGCAATGATTCGATGATAGACGGCTAAGCGAAAATGAACGCAAAAATGGTCAGCGAAGGTTCAATACGATTATCACTTATCCCCTTCCGGGTACCCCGCTCCCCTGTAGCAGCTCCACCCTGTGCCACTAGTTCATTGAATTATATTTATACGAATAGATTGTGTCCATATTTCATAGATTTCATATCGGATATAAAAAAGGTATTGAACAATTAATGTAAATGTGTTCCATCATTCTATTACTGATACTGAATCAATAAAAAACAATTGTAACTGTAATTGCAAATTTTGTAACCAGTGTGGGTTACAAAATTTGCCTGTATAAATGTATATATTGATCGATCTTTCTACGCCCCATGTACATTTCCCTAATTCAAGGAAACTTATTCCAATGTAAACTGGCAACACCAACCAATTACTGCCACTATTTTGTGTTCCCAGTGAGCCGTAAATATTAGTGGGTAATATCAAAACTATAAAATAATCAATCAACCTGTGGAAAGATATTCCATGTTCTTTTTTTTGTTTTTGGGAACTACTTTTGCAATGTTTAGAGATACAAGACGGCATTTTTTACACATAAAATAAGAAATGACTTGTGACGTCATGACGTGTAAGCTGTGCGACGCGTAGTTTCGTACTAACTCGAGATTGTATTAGTTTTCAATTTGTATTTGTATTGGTGGTTGCACTCTCTTGTTCCGTACGGTCTCTCTGTTTACTGTTTAATCTGAGCATTCAAAAATATAAAAAACAGTAGCCCACCGGTATCGGGAACAGGGTCCTAGCTATCGGTGGTCAGGGCTCCTGAGAGAGGAAACTCTTAACAATACGCGCCGTGTCGAGGAGTACTTTCTGGATCATCTGTCAAGAGTGTCAATGGAACCACGAACTATTGGATTGGCGCCATAGGGTAACGATGTGAAACACTGATTATTGAATACAAATTAAAACTATAAATTACTGTTTTATTACATAGAAACATGGTGTCAGAAATCTGAAAATGGCTAAAGAAAATGCTATGCGTCAGCTGCTACAACAGCAGACGCAATTAATGACAACTATGCAAGCGCAACTACAGTTGTTGCAACAGCAAATGCTTCGCATAAGTGAAACTAAACATCATGAAGAAGGCGCCGCCGCCGTTAAGAGCAGCGTCAGCGTGCCATGGCCACAACCACTCGAGGTGGACAACGGAGATCCGTACGAAAATATGGAGTTTTTTCGTAACCGGTGGGAAAACTATTGCATAGCAACTGGCATGAACAAGTGGGGACCAGAAAAAGAAGAGATCAAAGCTGGTATTTTACTCAATGCTATCGGTAGTGCGGCTATAAAAAAATACATGGATTTTAACATAACAGTAAAAGATAAAAAACAGGAAAACTTCATATTTACTAAAATAGAAGAAGAAATTATCAAGAAAACAAACACCATATATTCACGCTATTTGTTTAACATTAGAACCCAAATACCGGAAGAAAGCTTCGATGATTTTGTGCTGGCCCTAAAGAAGTTAATTAAACCATGCCATTACCCCGAAACCATCAAAGAAGAACTTTTACGTGACCGTATTGTTGTGGGCATAAGGAACAATCAACTTATGGCGGAACTATTAAGAAAAGAAGATCTCTCTCTGAATCAAGCCATCAACATTTGTAGGGCATCTGAAAGAGCCTCAACTCACGTGGGTGACTTACAAAAGGAAACAAATGTTAATAAAATCACCAGATCTGTTCATAAAACTAAAGAAGCTGCAACTTCACAACAAGGAGTAGCTAAGAAGTGTAATTTTTGTGGCAATGTACACATATTTAAAAAGAGAGCTTGCCCAGCCTGGGGCACCAAGTGCGAGTAGTGTGGAGGCCGAAATCATTTTAAGTCAGTGTGCAAGAAGCGTGGTATGTCTGTTAAGAAAATAAAACAACAACAAGATGATGATGATTCCTCAGATGATAGTGTCTATATATCAGAAGTTCGTTCAAACAAGGAGTCTGGACACATGGAAGCAGCTTTACTTTTTAAGAAAGCTATGAAATGGCAAAAAATTTACTGCACACTGGACACTGGAGCTCAAGTTTGTGTCACACATCACACATCATCAGCCTATTAATGTTCCCACTGCTGGAACACAGGCCTCCTCTCTGTGAGAGGGAATGGGCCGTTATCCACCACGCGGGCCCATTGCGGGTTGGTGGATGTCACATGTCTTCGAATTATTGGTTCTAGGACATGCCGGTTTCCTCACGATGTTTTCCTTCACCGTTTTGAGAGCAGTGGTGATGAAATAATTTACACAAAGTAAAGCGCCTGCCTGGGCTCGAACCCACGACCAGTTTGTGTAATGGGAGATAAACAATATAAAGAAATTTCAGGTGAAAAAGACCTTTCCTCCCTCACTCCCTCTACACAGCAATTGAAATGCTTCAATGGGTCTCCTATTATAAATTTTGGCATTGCCAAGTTCGTCTGCAAGAGAAAACGCACTGACCATAATATAAAATTTCATGTTGTTGATGTGGATCACAGGCCCTTATTAACAGAAACAGCGTGTGTTGCTTTAGGATTTATAAAATATTGTGATGCAATAACATCTGAAATTGACCACATGGAAATTCAAAAAATCTTGCACAAGTATAAAGATGTGTTTGAAGGATATGGTAGTCTTCCTGGTGAAGTGTCTCTGGAGATTGATGAGTCCATACCACCTCGTATACAGCCAGCGCCTATCTGTCTTCGAGAAAAGCTGCTAAAAGAGTTGGAAGAACTCGAAGAAGATTGAATTATAGTGAAAGAAAACCAACATACAGAATGGGTAAATAACATATTAATAGTACATAAAAATGATAAATTTAGAATAGGTCTTGATCCTTAAAAGACCTCATTTTCAGTTTAGCACCCTAGATGAAATGTTGCCTGAGCTAAAGAATGCCAAAGTTTTTAGTACAGTTGATGCCAAAAAAGGCTTCTGGCAGTGTTGTCTAAATGAAAACAGCAGTAAATTAACTACATTCTGGACACCGTTTGGACGTTACAGATGGAAGAGGCTACCATTTGGTCTCAGCTCTTCTCCAGAAATATTTTAACAACGACTCACCAGTCTTCTGAAAGATCTCAAAGGGATTGAAATTATAGCAGATGACATCTTGATCAATGGAGTGGGAGACACAATTGAAGAAGCTACTTTGGACCACAATATAAAATTTGAAAAACTTATGCAACGACTGCGTGAGATTAACTGTAAAAGAAACAAAGACAAGGTCAAATTATTGAAAAAATCGGTAAATTTCTATGGACATGTACTTACCAATGAGGGCCTAAAAGTTGATCATACAAAAGTAGAGGCTATAAAAAATATGCCTCCTCCTAAAAACAGTAAAGATGTTCTTCGATTTCTAGGAATGGTTGGCTATCTTAGCAAGTTTATAAATAACCTCAGTGCTCATGCAAGTAATCATACATAAAAAAGAAAAGATGTTGAAATTGTTTGGTCTGCAGCGGAAGACAAAGAATTTCAAGCTTTAAAAAACATCATAAGCAACTTACCGATTTTACAGTACTTTGATGTTAACAAAGAAGTTACTATTGAATGTGATGCCAGTGAGTTTGGACTTGGTGCAGCCATCTATCAGGACAATAAAATAATTTCCTTTGCATCCCGCTGCTTAACTAATACTGAAAAGAGATACGCCCAAATAGAGAAAGAAATGCTGGCTGTGGTTTTTGCATGCACTAGATTTCATCAATATATTGCAGGCAGCTCCAAAACCATTATTAAAACTGATCACCGGCCACTCATTAATATTGTGAATAAGCCCCTGGTTGAAGCACCTAAACGATTACATATGATGTTGCTAACCCTACAAAAATATAATGTTTGTTTGGAATTTATTCAAGGAAAAGACAACTATGTAGCTGATGCTTTGTCAAGAGCTCCTGTTACTACTGAAATAAAAAGCAACTATGATTTAGAAACTAATTTTAAAGAAAGAAAAGTTTACAGACTAATAGCAAAAATTTCAAGTGTTAAATATTTAAAAATATCTGATCAGTTATTGGAAAAAATTAAAGAAGAGACTAAAAAAGATGAGACTTTGTCAGAATTGAAAGTATATATAGAAAAAGGATTTCCCAAGTACATTTCTAGGCTTCCGAAATCACTGACAGTATTCAGCGGATTGAGCCATGAACTGTCGACATCTGATGGATTAGTCTTCCGCAATGATCAAGTTATTATTCCAAATACTTTAAAAAAGGAAATGTTACACAGATTACATGTAACCCATAATGGAGTGGCAAGTACTCTACGCTTAGCAAGAGCTAACATATTTTGGCCTTAATATGTCTGCTGACATAAAGGATTATATTCAGAAATGTTCAGTATGTGCAGAACATTCAACAAGCCAACAAATATTAAATCTTGTTTGTCATGAGGTTCCAGTCTACCCTTTTCAATATATATCTATGGATGTCTTCTCAGTTGGAGATCTAAAATACCTTGTATCTGTAGATCATAACTAAGACTTCTTTGAATTAGACCGCTTGTCCTCTCTTACTGCTATAGAAATCATACAAATCTGCAAGAAAAATTTCGCAAGACACGGTATTCCTCAGAAAATTTGTACAGATAATGCTACAAACTTTGTTAACGAACACTTTAGAACATTTACCCAAGAATGGGGCATTAATCATGTAACTTCATCTCCACATCACCCAGAATCCAATGGTAAAGCTGAAGCGGCTGTCAAGATAGCTAAAAACCTGGTAGTTCAAAGCCTGGAAACTAAAAAGGATCTTTGGTATAGTTTACTTCATCAGAGAAATATACCTATTGAAATGGACAACACAAGCCCCTCTCAAACTGTTTTCAAGACGAACTCGCACTGGATTACCCTGTACTTTGGAACATCTTAAACTTCAAATAGTCCAACAAGTAGCTCTAAATATAAAGAAGAGAAAGGAAAAGATGAAAGTGAAAGTAGATCAGCATGGTAAAGAACAACCAGTTTTAGTAGTTGGGCAAAAAGTCATTACTCAATTACAAACTGAAGTCAATAAGAGATGGAGTTTTGGAATTATTACCAAGATGGTTAATGATAGGTCTTATGTAGTTACAGTAAATGGAAAAGAGTACAGAAGAAATAGAGTTCACATCAAGCCATATGCAGGAGAACAATATCCTGAAGTCAGACCAGGTCCACCTCAACCTTATACAAGTGAGCAACAACTTTCAGAGCCTAGTAACTCTGGAGGTTTTCAACTTTATATAGCATCTCCTCAGCCTTCGGTACCCGATGCAACTGGAATCGTCCAGGAACCTGAAACTCGTCATCCTGAAGACCGCGCAGTAGATCCATCCCGAAGAAGTGCTCGCATAAGGACTACTCCTAGTTATTTGACTGATTTTGTACTTTAAAGAAAGAGGCATGTTCCCGAACGAATATTGTATTTAGTTTTCTAAACGAATATGTCATTCGATAGGACCTGTCAAGAGTGTCAATGGAACCACGAACTATTGGATTGGCGCCATAGGGTAACGATGTGAAACACTGATTATTGAATACACATTAAAACTATAAATTACTGTTTTATTACATAAAAACAGTCACCAAATCGCAGTCAGGCCACGGACGCTAAAAGATCTACATCGGGCCCATGTTGGACCCGGTAAAAGCGTCTGTGAAGCTCCTTGCTCTGCCTTACCTCCCTGCGGTCATAAGTATCTAATACTATAGGTTTGCGCCAGTTCTCGTTAGCCAAGGAGAGCAAGGAGCGGAGAGGTAGAAGGCTAAGGCCCTTGTCCACCGCTACCACCGTCCACCGTCTATGAGAAGCAGTTCCTTAGTACCCCGGGGGGCTCGTTCCTACATCCATTCTGAGAAGCAGACATGATGGCGTTATCTATACTAATATTATAAAGAGGAAAGATTTTTTTGTTTGCTTGTTTGTACCGAATAGGCTCCGAAACTACTGGACCGATTTAAAAAATTATTTCAACGCCCGCCTCACAAAGCGCATCACTCTAGGGTGAGTATTGCCCTCCCTAAAGCAAATAAGCTTGCCGATGAGTGCTCTAGCCTCACCGATACGACGGTCAATCCTACACTACCAAGCTGGTCGTGTAGCTCTATCAGTTTTGGGCAATTTGACGTTAGCTACATGACATGCCGCTGCAGCCGCACAGTACAAGATCGAGTGGGTATCAGCAAGGTCTTTGCTGCTATCAAAAACATTTGATAGCTGCGAATCTAGAGCACACACCAGCGCCCTATTTTTCTTATGCATGGGCAGACGAGGTAATCGAGGTCTAAGCTCAGGCGGTGTGGATCGATACTCCCGGAATGCACACTCCAAAGCGCTCCTCAATCGTTCATTGCACTGGGTACTCACGGATATAGCCCCATCGTCGTCCCGAACATGTTAGCTAGGCCAAAATGGTCGGGTAGTGGTGACACCGACACATTGGGTTGCAGTTGCTCCGCGGCCGGTGGCAAGGTAGGCGAGACACGGCTACTCCGTGATTCGTTACGCAGTCTATCAAGTATGGCGTCATCCAACATACGGTTACGTTGGATAACCCGCACCTGAACCGATAGGCGTTGGGCCGAAACGTTGACGGTTTTTTTTCTTCCTTTTTTAGCTTTGTGAAATGCTCATGCATACTGCGCTACCACGGGGAGATAGCGCAGTTATGTGGGACTCTAACCCACTAAAACTCCACGGTGTCCTCCTGTTTCGCTTATGGTGGGAACGCTGAAGCATACATCCGCGAACCCTCCGCGGCTGTCCGTCACCGGACCCTCCTTTGGGGAGTCACCGGCGTACGAGAACACGTTGCACGCCGTGACCACCCCAGGGACCAACCCGGCACATGGGCGCCAGACGACCCTATGTGTGGCACCCTTGGTTCCCCTGTGACGGGTAAGGACAGTGGCCCCGCCACCTACCACTTTTCGGCCGCAGGGGATCCCTGGGACCAAACCGGCACATGGGCGCCAGACGACTCCGTGTGTGGCACCCTTGGTCCCCCTGTGACGGGTCAGGACAGTGGCCCGCCACCTACCACTTTTCGGCCGCAGGGGATAGGGAGAGCGGCCAACGCTATACCGACACTCCTCCTCCCCTGCGGCCCCACCGCTTCCGCCATCAGACGGTGTCGAGGGCGACCCCGTGCAGGCCACGGAGGGTAGGTCGAGCACCGTAATATCGGCACTCTTCTCCCGCCGCGGCCTCCAACCCTCAGTCGCGATGCCTTTTTTTTTTTTTTCAGGGGTGGAAAATCCTCATTGGATGTCCTCCGCCCTGGGGAGGGTGGAGGGGTCTGTCAGACTCGTACTGACTAAAAACCACCCCGGTGTTCCATCTCACACCTACGCTGGGGGTCGCGGGAACAACGATACTTCCGCCACCCCCAGCTCGCCCGCCACCTCCGCGGGCCTCGATCTCGGGTTGGGGGGGAGTGAGGTGTTTGCACCCCCCGCAACGTCTAAGAGGGGCGAAACGACAGGGAGCCGTGCCTCCTCCCGAGCCAGCGCTCGAGCACTGGCCGGACCGCCTCGATGGTGACGAGGCCGGCGGTAGGGCGTAAGAGCCTGTTCCGCCATTCCGCCACCAGGACCTCGCGGAGCTGAGACCGACGCAACGCCATATGTCACTGCATCGGCCCTTCACCCAGCGCCCGCGCTTCCTCGCGCCACCGGTACAGTGACGCGAGTACCTTCGCCTCCAGGTCCCAGGGCGGGGATCCGGCCAGTACGCAAGCCGCCTCGTAGGAGATCGTGCGATACCCCCTAATGACTCTGACGGCCATCGCTCTCTGTGGCTTCCGCAGAACAGCGATGCTACCGGCCGTCAGGTCAGCCGCCCAAATCGGGGCCCCATACAGGGCCATCGATCGCACGATCCCTACGTAGAGCCGCCTACAGGCGGCGCTCGGGCCCCCCAGATTGGGAAGCAGCGTTGAAAAGGCGCACTCGATTCACGCCCGCGCGACCCTAAATTTAGTAGTTTTTTGTACTTTCCTTATTATTCTATGACTTAAAAAAAAACCTTCAAATCAAAATGTAGATAATTAAATTGATTTGAGATGGTGTCGATTTCATTAAAATACTCCCAGCGGTTTTGGTGCGATTGTCGTGTTTTTGTCCGTTTTAGACATAACTTTACAAATTGATTACACTATGTTATAGGTTCTATATATGTTTCTTAGATCAAATTATTAAGAAAATGGTCTAATGTAACATTTTTTTCGTAAAAATTACGAAAAGCCGTTTAGACGTGATTCTCTTTTTGAAAAGCATTTTTCAGCTTCTCGGCGGTATCTAAATGTTTATCACCCGCGGGCCACACATTGTGGCGGCCGGCCATCATTACGCGATTTTCAGTGGCTTGTGCGTCTGCTACGGATAGGGAGGAAGGTTTTTTTTTTTTTTTTTTTTTTTCTTTTTTTTTTTAAAAAAACGTTGCCCCACACTAGGAATTTCTCCTGTATCGTGGGTGCGTTTACAAACATATAAACTCACATACACAACACCCAGAGCCGGAACAACTATTTGTAGATCATACAAATATTTGTTCCGTGCGGGAATCGAACCCGCGACACGCAGCGCAGCAGTCAATCGCTCAACCACTGCGCCAACCGTGCGCCCCAGGTTGTACCTATCTTTGCCCTCCCTTTCTGCCACATCCTTTGCGACCATCACTTCCTCACATAAGGGGGCGACGGCATCTCACGCGCTGTCTCTTTCGACCATCGACTGGACCAAGACCGGAAGCGAGTCGTTATTTACACTACCGAATGCCGCGCCAGATGTGCTGCTCCGCGACCTCGTGTCACGTAGCTGCACAACCGGCGAGGCTGGGAACTTCTCCAGGCGGCGTCACCACCACTCTCTAGTGTGAGCCCGCATTATAGTTTTCTGTTCCATCGAACCTTTCATCATACCGGAAGTCTTTTTGGGAACACCATCATCAGACGGTTGAGTCGCCATAATGCAATAATTTTTCTTTTTGTTTTAATTTGACTTTTAAAATATATGTAGATTTGTGAATAGGACGATTTGATACGGAGTCTTCGGTTTTACCACCCATATAATACAAATCCAATGTTACTCGTACCTACATTTCACCTACCTACCTACCTAATCTTATAATGACATCAATTATTTTGAAATTTTACAGCTGTTGCATGTAAACAAAGGTGGCAATGCCTTAGAGATTCGTACAGGAGGGCTTTAAATAAAAAAAAAGGAAAAAGCGGACAAGCAGCCAAAAATATGAAACAATGGAAATATGAAAATGAAATGGCGTTTTTGGCTCCATTTTTCGTGGAAAGAAAAACACAATATTCTACTGAAATTCCAAGCGACGACGAACTGTCTGACAATGATGCCGATGAAAACCATGCGATAGAATCCGACGCTTCGGAAAAGCCGAACACCGACTTTGAAGTCGACGACACTCTTGCTGATGTTAGTGATGAGTCACAACAAAAGAAATATACAAAGAAGTTAAAAGCAGTAAAGAGAAAATCAGTCCAATCAGAGCCATCGGCATCTGCCATATTAATGGCAAAGCTGCTCGAATACCCAAACAAACTTAAACCACCCCAGGGGCATGACGAATTAGATCGCTTTTTTTTAAACATTTCCGATACTGTTAAGAAGTTCCCACCGTATGAGCAAGCACTGGCTAAGAATAAAATATTTTTACTGGTGTCTGAAATGGAATTACAACAACTTGCCCCATCTTGTTCAACTTCATACGTCTTCAAAACGTCCCCGCAGTCGGCAACTGACAACTGAAAACTGAAATGATGCTGTTGAGTGATTATTTTTTATTGTACCTACTGTAATTACCTTTATAATTATTCATTAAAATATTATTCAATGCTAATTGCCTTGAACTTTTTATAAAACTGCTATAAAGCCAACTAATTATCACATTTTAAACATTTTTTAATTCTTTTTTTATCCCCTAGGTTGTAGCTATCAGTAAACAAAGACACCGGCAGGGAATTCCACTCCTTAGCTGTACGCACAATGAGAGTATTCGCAAAACGCTTTGTGCGTATGGGTGAGATGTCCACCATGTGTCTACCGATGGCGCATTCCCGTACGTCTTGTCGACCGGTGATGGAAAGGGCTAGGTGAAATCTAATTTTGCAGTTCCATCGCACAGTCCCCGACATGTAACCGATAAAAAACCGACAGGCTAGCAACTCGGCGTCGATGTTCAAAGCTTTGAGTCGACTAGCGCATCGTTGCCGATTAGCCTCTTAGCCCGTCTGTCTATCGACTCAAGTGCATCAAGTTAATATTTGGCTGATCCGTCCCAGAAGTGAGAGCAGTACTCCATGCATGACCGAACTTGCGCTTTAAACAATTTGAGCAGCTGTTCAGAAGTGAAGTACCGTCTCACCTTTGCAAGGATCCCCAACTTTTTTTGGAGCCAACTGAGCCTTTACTTCAATAAAGACCAAAATTGAGGGTCTATGTCAACGTAACACCAAGAAGGTCGAGATGGTCCGTTATCGGCACGGTTACACCACGGAAATATGGCGCCGGGTGGAATTGGCTCTTTTTTGCGTAAAAAAGACACGTCTGAGTCTTAGCAGCATTGAAACTGACTAGATTGGCATTGCCACATTCGAATTCAGAGACAATTTTAAGCGCTCAACCATGGCCTCCCGAAGAGACGGGATCTGAGGTCCAGTATAGCCCGTGCGCCGGACACGTATTTCTCAGCAACTGTGCTGTCGTCTGCATACCCAAAGGTTTTAGCAGGTCATTAATGTGCAGTAAGAACAATGTTGCCGAGAGCGCCAACCCCTGAGGGACTCCAGCGTTAGTACCTAACTGACCGGACGAGCAGCCATCGATAACCACTCGGATAGACCGACCCCTCAGGAAGTCTGCAATCCAGTCACACAGACCACTAGGCAGACCGAAGGCTCTCTTGCCACCCTATCGAAAGCCTTCGATATGACAAGAGAGACAGCAACCTGTTTGGTTTCGAAGTACTCGTAGTTCCCTGATTACCCTAAATGTATAAAAATCAAGAGTCAGACTTAAGTAAGGTTTTTATTTTTTACAACCATAACATCTGGCGGCAATAACCGCCGATCAAAAGTGCCAGGTAGTATTGAAATTTAATTTTCAACGATATTCTGTAAAATATCCATAATAATCAGCACTGAGACTAAGGAAAAGTGGGTAATGCTTTTACGGTAACACATGGTTACAGGTAAAATTACCTCCCAGGAATTACCTGTAAATTGTCCGTCAAGCTAGCAGGTGACCCCTTCTAAGTATACTAACACTACTATTAGGTCCTTACCTATAAAATTGGCGTTTTGTCGTACTGGCCACTTTTGACAACTTCTTGCAAGAGAAAAATTCAACTCCGATGGGGCAGTCCAAAGCGCCTTCAAAGATTTTATTGATTTTTAAAGATTTTTTTAGTAAAGGGATCAATGAACTACCTATGAGATGGCAAAAGTGCATAGATAGCAAAGGTACATACTTTGTTGATTAAATAAATATATTATACTAGCTGTGCCCGCGGCTTCGCTCCCGTCATCTGCCTGCCAACCCTACCATACTTACCAGCCTGCCTGCCTACTCCACATACTCAAAAAAACTACAGTCTTCCAAATAAAACTACAAAGTGAAAAATTACTTTATTTTTGGAAGTCGGTGTCTTTCGTAGGTACCAATTTATTGCGTTATGGACACCGAATTCCAAAAATAAAGTTATTTTTAACTTTGTAGTTTTATTTGGAAGTCGGTAGTATTTTTTTGTAAAAAGTTTTTTTATTTTTCACTTTTTAGATGTACCTACCTAGGTTAGGTTAGGTTGGGTTAAAACGGGCTGTTTTCCGCAACTCCACGACTAAGCGCGTATTTTGCGTATTGTACCTACCTAATAGGCAAGTTGTTTAGTAAGTTACCTACTCGTATAACGCCAGAATATATTACCCAAATATCATGAAACTTGAACATAACCGGTGAAATGACAGATCTGCGTACCCCTTAAGAGCGTACTGGCGTGATGTTATGTTATGAAATGGTATAAACAACAAACAGACATGCGATTGCAGCAATTCCGAGAGATTTGCCGTTATTTATTGAAGAGTTCTGTTGTATATCTTCGAATTGCTTCGTCAGTCCTACACCAAATTAAAATGGGACCAATTTCGGAACATACTCTTTCAAACAAAAAAAGATTTTTTGAAATCGGTCTACAATTGACGGAGATATCGGTGAACATACACAAAAAAAATTAAAAAAAACATACATAATGTCGAACATGTAACCTCCTCCTTTTTGGGAAGTCGGTTAAAAAATATACATACTACATAATTTTTTTTTTTTCTAGGGTCATTCTTTCGCGTAAAATCTTAACACCGCGATTCAGAAAATGACTTTAAATGCACAACGCCATCTATCGAATAGCGAGTTCAACTGTTCGAGTATCTGAATTGCGTGAGCTGTGATAATTTTATTTCTTGAACACTTTAAATTCATCTAACTTTTGATAAAGTGAACCGATTGCGATGAAACAAAAACTAAGTAATTCTTAAAGATTCGCACAATTTTTATGTATAAAAGTTATCTACATTGGTTTCGTACATTTCACGTGATGCGTGCACAAATAAACAGACAAACAGACAAACAGATAAACAGACAAACAGACAAACAGAGAAACAGACAAAAATTCCAAAAATGCTAGAAATGGGTTCTGTTGGTTATCCTTTAACACCCTGGCTATTTTTTTTGGATTTTTTTTCGATGTACAAAAAATATTTTTCTACAGATTTATTATATGTATTGATGATTAAAAAAAAACGACTTTATGTTCCTCCCTTACAAAACGCCAAATTCATATGTAATGACCTAATACAACAACGCAACGACAACAACGCACACATTTGATTACTGAGAAATAAGTTACGCCTGGGGGCTATTGGACTATGATGTGTTCTGTTATTCTTGCTGGGGTTCAGGGTTTATTCCCATCGGCCACCCTCGAGTTGCCACCCCGGTGGTCGATGGGAATTATTTAGTAAAATCCGCCACCTTCATTTATGCCCATCTGCCACCGGGGTGGTGGATGGCACTAAATAGTGGCGTTTGCCGGTTTATTCCCATCTGCCACCTTCATAAGTTTAGTTGGGTGGTCGATTCTCATGACCGTAAAACGGGGTGTATAGAAATTGCGGGGTGAATAGAAAAAAAAACGAAAGTTTTCAAGGTTCATATTTGACTATTTTTCGTTGAAGGATTTTGGTAGAATTTTAAACCAATACACTAGGCTTGTTGAAAAAATATCGATATATCGATATTATTTTTTCAATATATCGATATTTTTGAGCGATATTTAATAGTTCGATGTATCGATATAAAATTCTAAGTATCGAAAAGGTATAAAAACCGATTTTTTTTTCAGACCAATAAACATAAGTTTTAAGATTAAAAAATCCCAAAAAGAAAATACTTTTTTTATACTAACATCTTTTAACAAATTATATTTTATGTATTTTTTGTTTTTGGTCGACTTGATTTGCTGTTTTATAATTTGGTTTTTATAAAAATTTTTGAATGGTTGTTTGATTTATTAAAAATTATGTATATTAATTAATATTTATCTAGAAATGTAAGATGATTGAATTAGATTAGACCAAATAAATTAATTTTTAGAGCACGATTATTCACTGTCAAATCATACCGATATATCGATATTTTTTTATAAAAATATCAATATCGATATTGATATTTTCAAAAAACATCGATACGATATATATCGATACTTTTTTGCTTTTCCGACATCCCTACAATACACATCAAAATTTTTTCTTTGCGTTGGCAACAATTTCATGTAATTTTTTTCTGCGGTCTTTTATTATTCTCTTCTTGCTCTGTCCTTCTCATACTACAGATTTTGTTCACTCTTCCTTCCATATTAACTACATTCTTCTCTGGAACGTGCTTCCTTTCGAGATCAGGACGGCTACATGTCGGTTTGCATCCAAGCGGAAATTACGGATTTATTTCCACAACAGCAGCAAGTAGAGTTAGAACCTAGATACGAGTTGGCAAGAAGCGAATGTGTAGTTCCGTTAGTTTTACCGCTCGGCTATGAGCTAGTGTTTTTGTGCGACGGACGATTACTCGCAGCACTCGCTCGGGTGGTCTGTCCTGCACGCGCTTTCTTCTTTCTCTTTTTAGACCCCTTCTTATATACGAGCGAAATTAAAACAGATTTCTATAATTTGGGGACAACACCTTAAGTCAAATTTCAAAAAAACAATTTTGAAATAGGTAGGGCAATTCAAGGCGCGCTTTTAATTAGAAATTTAGATGATATTATTATGTTATCAAGGCACCTTTAGATCCAAGTAACAAAGTAAACCGGTCACAGCATCAACATTCACTTTTATGTGACAAATGTCATGAGAATCGACCACCACCCCGGTGGCAGATGGGAATAAAAGAAGGTAGCAGATTTCACTAAATAAGTTCCATCGACCACCGGGGTGGCAAACGCCACTAGTTAGTGCCATCCACCACCCCGGTGGCAGATGGGAATAAATGAAGGTGGTGGATTTCACTAAATAATTCCCATCGACCACCGGGGTGGCAACTCGAGGGTGGCCGATGGGAATAAACCGGGTTCAGCAGCCTAATTGCGTAAGTGAATTCTGCAAAGAAAACAAGTCGATTCCTTCCCAAAAACGACTACGTATTGCATATTAATATGTACAATCGTTTTTGGGAAGGAAGGTCAATAGATAAGTAGGCAGCGGTCACAATGCACGATAGTTGTATGATAACGGGAAAACTTTGGAGCTGACCATTAATATCGATATTTCTCCACCCATGCTGACCATTTACTGCCTTGTTATAGCCTTCCACTTTAGAGATGTGTGTAAATAGGTTGTCATCAAAGGAATCATAAATAAAACTGCAGAAATGACGCTCAATATATTTTATTTATATACACTAATGTATTTACATCGCATAATTTTCACGATTTAATTCAAAATAAATTCAAGTTCACCTATGATATTCCACTGACTTGGGCAGTTGGGTGTTGGAATAAATTCTGTATCGATATTTGTTAAGTATATACCTAATGATTACGTATCATTAGCACCTGAAGCAAGCGACGTGGATGGACGAAGCGATTCAACTGATTTTGTACTATTTACAAAAAGCGTTTGCATTTTTTATTATAGAGTTAATGTGTTGCATATTAAGGATTTTACGCAATAAAAGTCATTTTTATCTAAAACAATATCTTAACACTCATTTTATCAAACTTCAACACGACCGTCAACGATTCGTCCAACGTAAATACAATATCAGTCTCATTTGTTACAATTTTGTCTAACTTGCAACGTTTTGATTTTATAAACTGTGTACATAAAGTACAATACTATACTACATAAGTAGGTAATGTTCATTGATTGTGGTATGTTTGCCTAAATTTAGTATTAATAAAAAGAGGCGAAACAATATTTGTATATCTTAATATGGATTGTATCGAGATAAATTTCTATATTTAATTTACAAGACAATAGACTTCTGATAATAATTTAAGTAAATGTAAATCGAATTAAAGTATCGAATGTTATTGACTAGATCAGAAAAATAAATATTGTGATATATGTACTTGTGTACCATCCATATTATTTACATTTTATTTAAACTCATATAAAATATAAAGTTTCTGTGATGTCGGCTGGACTTGAACAGCATTGTTCGATTTATGTAATGCTGTAAAAGTTATGTGTGCTTTAAGTAACGGTTATAGAGGTGGGAGACTCAAATGTGACCTAGGTATACTCGATATTTGTGACGTAATATTATGGTTTGTTCAGGCGAATAAAAATAGATTTAGACCCAAGATCAGCACTATAGTATACTAAAAGAGCTAACACTAATGGCACTTAAATACTTTAGTCATGTAGTGGGAACGGATGACAGCAGTATTTCGAACGCGATGTTTTATACAACGATAAATTCGCTTACAGTGCGGCGTTTAAAGAGATGCTCTAACAAAATACTTAAATAATACGGTCAAGAACATTAGAAAAGTTCAGCTTAAACAAAGAACCTATTCAAAATCATACAATGCAATTGCAATGATAGAAGACTTGAGACGTAACGTTAAATGCAATTAGGAATGAAAATATTAATGCTTAGTCTAAAAATTGTACAGAAACAAAAGCAAGTAAGTATATTATGACACTACATTGTTCTATAGTCAAAGACTTGATCATTGCATTGTTAGCGGAACAACTTTCTGAAGACTCACGCTCTCCTTGCGAATTGAGATCCATCGAACATGATTACTACATACACTTCACGTAACAATACTAGTAAAATATTCCTACTTTGTTCACCGTACACACGGCGGAAAGTTAAGTATGCAGGCAATATCTCATGTTACATTTGTAATACAGTTTACTACACAAGCTTAGACAACAGAGTCTTGAGCATTTGGAATACACTATTCTGCTAAAAGATTGCCTGCAAACTTATCTATTTTGTCTACTAGGTCATGAACGATTTCACGACTAGACTGTTTGCCACGGCAACCATCATTCTACTGCAATAATTTTATTGCCAGTACTTTACCTAGTTCACAACGTTCTCTATGCACGTCGGTCCTTTACTTTAGTCATAGACTACTCAGGACGGATGACGTACTTCCGCGGAGGGCAAACACAAACTCCACAATACGATATAACAATTCAAGAACACTAGTCTTTTACTATACTTAGCTACAATAATTATGACAAAAATGGAAGTATTATCAGGGTTCAGCTCGTTAGCTGCGATTAAGTAAATCGATCAACAAATGTAAAGGTGGAAGCTCAAAGTGAGACTGGCTTAAATGCAGCATATATTTCAAATTTAGTGGGGCGTTATGCACAGGGCGTTTTTAATACGCATTGCAACTGAAACCAGTGCTGCTTTTTCAAGTGTTCAAGGCAAAAGACGCCGTGTGTATAAAACCTTATTTTACAAGCAGGAAATGCCACGAAGGTTTGAAGTAGGTACTGTAGATACCAGCCAGCTCTGTTCATCAGAAGATTGAGCAATGTGTAGAAGGCAGTTAGTTGATCGGCTGTGTTACGCCGTGCTCTGCAGCGCTGGAGGCGAGAGTGGCGTGGCGGGTGGTGGGCCGGTGGACGTGGCGGGGGGCGAGGGGGGCGCGGGCGGCGCGGCCAGGGCGAAGGCGAGGCGCTCCAGGCGCGCGCGCTGGGCGGCGAGGCGCGGCCAGCGGGCGGGCGCGGCGCCCAGCGCGGACAGTGCGGCGTCTAGAGACACGTACAGTGCGCGACGTTCGCTCTCGCTGCATGCTGATAACTCCTGTGAAAATATTAGAATATTTAGTGTTATTTTTATATTATTTTATATGACAATCTCAATACAATTCTTTATGAGTACCATCAATAATAGCTCTACCACAAATAATATAATACTAGCATACAGATGCCTCATCCTATACAAAGAAACCGTACCGACGTATCTAGCGTTTTTCGTCTGATTAAACTGATTATATTTCTAAGAAAATCGATCGCGTTCGGTGCCGTTTCACGGATATAGATGGTGTTAGCTTGGGGGCTAGGGGCTTGCAAGTAAAAGGGTTTACTCGGTTCGTGAATACTTTTTTTTGATACAGCGACGATTTGTTTTATAGTATTTTTGTGCACTTTTTACAGTTTCTTTGTAGGTACCATACAAACAAATTTAAAGAATCAAGTGGATGCCTCAGAAATTTAAAACCGCGCCATCTATTGGAATCTATTTAAATAATCCATTCAAATCATCTTTGTAATGTGATTTAAATGCCCAATGTTCCTTAATTTTGAGCTTAGGAGCGTTAATTAAACAAGAACTTAATTTTTTTTATGATCGTCTCTAGAAAATCTTAATATTTCACAAAATTCAATAAAAGATCGAAGCTTATCACGCCATCTAGTGCAATTTATATGAACCAAATTTTCTTTCTTCGCGTTGGGTGCCCGTTACTTTAGATGCATACATTCCCATGGGGTAAGTAGAAACTACAGACCGCAAAAATTAAATTAAGAAAAGAATTAACACGTACCTCCTCAACGGCTTCTATATCATCCTCCTCACCGGCTTGTGCCAGTTGCTTTTTGAGCGTCTACAGAAGAAAAAATCATTATTAATACAAATAAAACAATATTCATCGCATACGCCAACTTTCGCTGCAGTCGCTGTCATATAAAGTAAAAGAGCATCTCTCTTTCTCATTCTCACACGAGACTCAGCATTGCCGATTAGAAATCTCGTACTTATTTACCGTCCTACTCCTACGTTTTATGACAGTGACTCCCACAAGGCGTTTATGTACAGGATTAAACAATAATATTGCAGATGACATTGTAGCAAAATTGCGCATATTTGCGTCAAGTGTGTCTTCAACACCAGTTCCCTTTTGGTAGTAAAATATAAATTTTTAGCAAGTTCTATATACAGGTCTGCCGGTGTATATATACAGATTGTGCTCAGTCAGGTCGGGTCAACGCTGCGGCTGCAAAGCTATGCAGAATGGAGTCAATACGTTCTCTCCTACACAAGGTCAGAAAGAATATTTATATTGTTCAATGTTGTTTTGGTGTTATTGTGGCCAAATGTGTGAAAATAAAATATATGAGTACATAATATTTTAAAAATACATGCGATTTATAATATAGACTACAAGACATAGCATTTATGTAATATAAAACATTAAAATCAAAAAGGGGACATGGGCTTTAGGATCTGTGTTATCAATACTTTAAGTTCTTGGATATCTTCAACTGTAATGTATCAGACATTTTGTATGTAGGCTATATTATTTTCGTGTTATTTATTTTATATATTTACATAATATTATTATGAATGGTTCAGGGAGAGAACATAAGACGGGCTGTGCTATCTATAAGCCGTGAGGAGGCGTTCAGCGTAGAGTATAAATGTATTAACCTTGCCGCCTTATTCTTGACTCGAGATCGCCAAGCAGGGCCTGAATGGTGTAAATACCTGTTTCATATTAAACCAGTTAACGGTACTAACAATATTAATATATTGTTAACAGTGGCTTTGTAAAATATACGGACAATATAACGGTGATTTTATACCTTACGTGTAATAAAGGACATAAATAAATACTTAGACTATCAAAAAAGTATAAAATAAAGAGTATTTATTAATTTTGTAGTAAGACTTTCTATACACATTATATTAAATACATAATTGAATACAGACGTCACACAAAATCTCTGTGCGTTTTACGTTTACAGAGCGTGCAAATAAGATATTATAATTATGTAATACTTTACTTGCATGGTGAAAGAAGTTAGGAATAACAACAGATATTGAATTAAAAAAAGTTGCTTTGTGAATATGTTTTGTTCAATAACTACGTAATACAGCTGGACAAGATTGATTAAATATTAAAGTCGACTATAATGAATCATTTAAGATAATTTATTATTGAGTGTTATGTCCCCAGATTATTGCAAACACCGTCAGTCTTATTAATAAAAATGACGTATTACCAGCTTACTCCGAAGTTACTCTTGGACTAGCTAATCCCGGAGTAAGTAAGGATTAACATAGGCTTAGCAATGTTATTAATAAACATGGAATAACCCTGGACTAACTATTCATTTGTTACTCTTGGATTTACGGATAAGCTATGGCAACCCAGTTCAATTTAAAAGTAAAAAGAGTGAACCAGTGAATGAAACCAAGAAATTTGATGACATAAAGTAGAAAAAGAAAGAAAATTAGCTGACAAAGTGACATCTGTCATACTTAAATCGCATATAATAAAATACTATGAATGCGAAAGGAACTGTCTGTCTGTCTATTATCATGCTACGCAGACGAAGTCACGGGCAACAGCAAGTATTTAATATTCGTAGTGGTTTGATACATCTGATGACGAGTGTATATCTCATACTAATGTTAGTAAAATACCTAAGTATTAAACACATCTTCATGCCAATTCCTGAAATAGTGTTTCCTGTCTAGTACAATATATTTATATTAAACTAAAAATTTTCATCATCAAATCACAACGAACAAAATGTCAATCAAAAATAATAAATGTAGTCGCCATGGATACACTCTTAATCCAACCTTACTCCGACCTTAAACTAGCTAGCACCATGGAATAACTTTTAGACCAAGACTAGAGTCAGATTAGTATAATCTCTCCTTATTCCGTGTTTATTAATACGGAAATTTGTTAGCACCAACCTAATGCTTGGAATAAAGTTAATCTTACCTTAGTCCACGTTTATTAATAAGACGGCGTAAGTTTATAACAAATCGCGAAAGATTATAAACTTCGCAAAGAGACACGGGTGTACGAGTATTGTAAATTATCGAATTTGGATGGGATTTATTGTATAGTTCGCGTCAAACTTCTTAGCCGCCCTGAAGTTGGCTACAACTCGGTTGCGTAGTAATAAATCTCTTACAAAAACAGCACCGGTCGGTGCCTTGCGCATCGGAAAGCCGACTTCAGGTCGCCGAAGAAGTTTGGCGAGAACTATATTTCAAATAATCTGTTAATATCGAGTGTTAAGGAATGTTACGGTGTTTGCAATATTCCGGTGACAATTATAAACGACGACTTTGCTATCGATGATAAATTGGTTAGACAGTCTTTAAGAAATGGCGCCTGGTGAATCTGTCGTTCATAATAAGGAGCTTAGAAAAATGTTTTACAAAGAAATGCTATGTATACTCACTTCGACGGACTGGCGGTACTGCTCCATCATATTCTTACTGGCGTCCAACTCGGCTAGCTTTTTCACTACAACGTCAGCTACGTTCTTTTCGGTCATGTCTATTTTGTCTCTGGAATAGCGATACAGGGTGTTATGTGAATGAATAAATAATGTGCATGGTTATAATTATAATCTATATTGGTAGGCATTAATGTATCGAAAATTAGCATACGGTGGCATGCTACCAAAAAATACAAGAAAATGTTGGTAAGGTCGTATTACTTTGGTCTTGGGGGATAACTTTGGCCTAAACTTGAAAAGGCTACTAACGTTTTAGTGACTCCTTTTCACAACAACATTTATCATTATTAGTCGATTTATAAGCATGGGTAGAAGTGTAAACTTTTTCCAAGTTTGGGCCAAAGTTGTCCCCCTGAGCCAAAGTTATCCCCCTGGGCCGAAGTAATACAACTTTACGGTAACTACATACTTATGACAAAGATTTATACTATGCCTACCTTGGTTTGCAGTAGGGCATCATAACACCATATTGTTAGATAATTCTTAGTGTTTCAAGCTAGTTATAGCCGTGATTTTGTAAAGTATGATGCTCTAGTGACTTCTTTCGCTTACTAGTCGTATTCTCAGAATCAAAATAGTCCTGAGAGTGATGATCAGAGAGGTCACTTCGAGCCCTCGTTACGTAATGTGCCTTGAATGAACTGAGGCTGAGGCTTTATAAACAAAGTATCTTTCTATCAGCGAGGGCGATTGTCAAAATGTATAATGTGACTGTATCCACCAGTATGTACAGTAGTCTCCAATCTTTTTGGCTGCTCTGAAGTTGGCTACAATAGCTGCGCAGGAGCAAATCTCATATAAAATCAGGTTGCGCATCGGAAAACCTATGTTCAGCCCGGCCGATAATATTGGGGAGTGCTGTAATACCCACTCGTTGGTCTAGCTAGAATGTAACGGAAGAGTCACTGCCCCTTGAAACACAGGTCTGTTACCTAGCTCAGGGGTCAGGGTTTCACTTGCTTTGTAATGGTAATAAATAATGTATTTACTTGAGCGCATGCGCCAGCCTAGTGGAATCCGGCTCGCCCCTGGCAGCCGCCAGCGCCGCCGCCAGCGTGAGCGCGTGCAGCAGGCGCGTGAGGCGCGCGTCCAGCGTCAGCGCGCGCTGCAGCAGGCCACCACGTTCCCCTTCAAGCGCTGCGTCGCACGCCTCCGCCTCGGCTTCCGACCGCTGGCGCTGCGCTATGGCCGCGGAAAGCGTGCGAAGAGACTCGCGTTCTGATACCGAAGCAGATTCACCGTCTGTCAAACGTTGCGCTGTTATTATATTTTGTTAGGTTGTAACAAAATAGTGAACTAGTAAAATTTTAATTTAAAAAAACCTGACACAAAAACCTCTTAAAACTGCGTAATTTATCTGGTAGTAAACACGCATCGATCGACAATCCATCGAAATACGTAATTATAACACGAAATCTTGCGAAAATATCCCAATTCAAAGAGTAAAATGCGCATAAGTTTTGATTTTCATCTAACATAGCTAAGAACACTCTCGATAAAGTCACCTTTCACACAAAAAACTAAATCAAAATCGGTTCATCAGTTTAGGAGCTATGATGCCACAGACAGATACACAAACACACAGATATTGTTCTCGCCAAACTTCTTGGCTGTCCTAAAGTTGGCTTTCCGATTCGCAAGACGCGGCGCGGTGCTGTTTCTACATGAGATTTACTATTGCGCAGCCACTGTAGCCAACTTTCGGGGTGGCCAAGAAGTTTAGCGAGAACTATACACACGTCAAACTTATAACACCCCTCTTTTTCCGTCGAGGGTTAAAATCAAACAAACTACAGCCATTTTAATAATTCTTGAATGGCAAAAGCCCATTTATGCCAAGAACTTGGCATGCACATGTTTTTTAGCCTTTGCTGTCCTACTGCTGGGAAAAAGCCTCCCCCATATATTTCCAGCCAACTTTATCCCCTGCCGTCTCCCGCCAATCCGACAGAAACCGTTTAAGGTAAAACACTAACCCATCCAAAAACCGACCGTGGTAAGTGTTGCTTCACAACAATACCACCAGTCCGTCGCGAACTCGGTTTGTGGTCGCATCTGTTGGTGCCACAGATTACCTCCTAATAGATAACGCTTGCCTACTGTTTTGTTTAATTCCGAGTTCACCAAATTTGGCGGAAGGCACGGGTTGCACGGGGAGTGACAAGTGCGCCGTGATTGGTTATTGAAAGTCTGTGTCGTAGTGATGGGACATACATAAAAATATCCATATTTTTCAAACAGAATGGTATTTTATGTAATTGTTTTTAGGCGGCGATTTTATAATTACTTTAATAATAATAAAGAAAAAACATCGATCGAGAAAAGATTTTGATTTTGGCCAGAAGTGATTTAATTTAATTTTAATCCTATGTAAACAGGGTCACACTGAGCTCTTGTTATGAGTAGAGCACAATTAGTTCAAAGGTAAAATAAACTAAATTGTTAATTTTTAAATAATCAATTTTAACAAAATTATTTTAGTCTTCTATATATATCCCAAATTATCGTATTTTTTTCTCAACATTTTTACTTTGGTGGGAAAAACATAGCAATATAATAATTCTGTATGAGTAAAAGGGACTTTCACAAAAGACATCAACGAGCGCTACTGTAAAGTGTGTAATTTTGTTTTGTAACCATTATAACTTAACTCATATTCTTTCCCTTTTATATAATGTGCTCTTTACTCCTACCACCCCTTTTTCCCTTAAGACACGTTTTCAGTTTCTCCGCGATTCCCACACAAAATTTCTTAGGTCATCAGAGAACTTACGACTTCAAATTCCAACACATTGCACGACTTTTTTGGATAAATCCTTTACTGTCCAAGCTACTCGTCTTTGGAATGCATTGCCAGATCCAATCAAACGTGCTCAATCATTGCCTGTGTTCAAAAGACTCGTAAAAGACCATTACCTGTCGCTGTCTTCGTCTTAGCGTGTTGATTTCAAACAAACATTGTGATTGCGATTATCAATAGTCATTCATCATTTATTTTTATTACCATTATATTTAGTATGTATGTATTTATGTATATATTACATAGCATATGTATTTATCTGTGTATCTATTGTAATATAGTATTTGAACAATGTTATTGTCACACCAATGACAACCCCACTTCATGTCCAGACGATTACTGTCCATACCAGGTTGCCTGGAAAAGATCGCGGAATGCGATAAGGCCGCCCATTGCGTATGTATTAATTTTAAGTTTCTCTTTGTAATTGTATTTTAAGGTGTACAATAAAGCATAATTATAATAAATAAATAAATAACTTTACCTTTTTTAGATTGTTCAATTTTTATTACTTTGTCTACCGGTGGAATTCTATCCCATATTTTTTTGAACTTGAAGTGCTGCTTGATTTTCCACACCATTTTACTGCACAATTCGTCTTCTTTTTATGGCAAACTATTTTTTAAACAGAATCAAAACTAGAAATCGTTTGCGTCCCTACAGCTCTAATGTCTGGTAGACACTAAAGAGATTATACCTAGCACTGAGTTATATCAGCCTAAATAAACAGATGAATGTGAGAGTGAATCTATTTCTGCACAGCCAGAATGCGTTGTGGTCGAATATTGTTAAAGCCGAACGAATTTGCGTCATGGCCGGTTTTCAAAGTACCACAACACGAAATCCCCGTTTGTAAAAAGCGTACAACGCGTCCTGAGCAATTTTTTCGGTCAATGAGCGTTTTCGACATTGAGCCTAACATATATGTATATAAACCTAATGCGAACCTCGGTCGTATATTCGTATTGAAGGGCTCATGAGTATAAAGTAAAAGATCACTATAAACTAGAAGCCTGCTAGTACCTTTATCGTCCGCATAGAAGTCCCGTTCCGGTGACAGTTCGTCGCCACTCCACGCGCCAGCGCCTTCTGCACCCGACCACCATTCCTCGGCGCATTCTGAGGAAATATATTATTCAGTAATTAATTGAAATCGAAATGCTCTTTTTGGTAAATGTTTAAGTTTAATTTTAAGATTTGTTACAATCGCGGTGATAAAACGTGCAAGTGGAACAGTCAATGTTTTAGTCTCGTGCCATCTTGTTTACTGACCACAACTGCTAAATATTGACCATTAAAGTTCTTACCGGGATCGGTGACTAGACAAGGCTCAGTCTCAGAGTCGAGCAGATCGGCGGAGTTATCGTTATCGTCGGACACATGCGAGCGGTCGTCATCCTTCAATGCGGGGGCGGCAGGGGTGGCGGGCGTGGCGGGTGTAGCGGGGGCGGGGGGCGGCGGCACAGATCTTAATGCTCGCGCCACGTTGGCTAGGAGCCCAGCCCCCGCCACTTCTTCTTCAGGAGATAAAGCATCGCCACTGTCGCTGCGGCTGTAAAAGAGGACTTGTTATTTTTTGCGATGACTTGATGTATGACCGTAAATGAAGCACGGAGTATATAAAGATCGAAGCAGTTAGCGTTCTGTAGTTTCTGTCTCACATCATCATCACATCATCAGCCTATTAATGTTCCCACTGCTGGGACACAGGCCTCCTCTCTGTGAGGGGGAATGGGCCGTTATCCACCACGCGGGCCCAGTGCGGGTTGGTGGATGCCACATGTCTTCGAATTATTGGTTCTAGGACATGCCGGTTTCCTCACGATGTTTTCCTTCACCGTTTTGAGAGCAGTGGTGATGAAATAATTTACACAAAGTAAAGCGCCTTGTCTGGGCTCGAACCCACGACCTACAACTTGTAAGTCGCGGCCGATACAACTGGGCCACCACTGCTCTGTTTCTGTCTACCCTCATGGAAAAAAGGCGTGAGTATATGTATGTATGACTGAATGGCTTAGGCAAAAAAACTATAAACTAAGTAATCTCGATCGATGTCGAAGAAAAATCACCATACGCTAAAGTAAAATTCTAGCAAACGGCGTTCGTTATTTAGCAACCAGTATAAGTGCAAGGATTGTCAGTGTCACAGAAACCAAAGTTGTAAGGAAAATCTAAAATGATAAATTTCAAAAGGTTGCGTTATGTAAAAAAATTTGAGGTAATTTTTCGAGGGTGCTAATGGCGAAAATGATGTCTTAAATCAGAATCCAAGATTACCTAGCAACGATACTGTGTATTGGTTACCTGTAGAGCTCGTTGTGGTAGACAGTGGGCTCCAGATCACTGGGCAGGCGGTAGGCTAGGTGTACGGCGCGGGTGAGGCGGGTCAGTCGTTGTGCGAGTGCGTCGAGTGCGATCAGTGCACGCGCACCACCTCGCCCACGTGCGGCTGCGGCTAACGTCTCCTGACGCCGCTGCTCACACATACGGACTAGCTGACGACATTCCGCGCGCCTGAAAACCATCAAAGAATTTAATATACCTACATAAGAGTTTTAATTGGTTTTCAACCGTAGTAATTAAAGTAAAGTAAATAAAAAAGCACAGGGTGTAACGGAAAGCAATACCTAACACTATGCCTGGCATTGAACCCAGGATTTCATGGTCAGCAGTAATGCTTCCGATTACTAGACCAACGAGCCAGAATAAGGAGTAATTTTAAATGAACTGGCAAATTTTTATAAGCAATTACATCGGTATCGAAAAACAAAAAAAAAATAGTACATTTCATGTCGAGCATAAAAAGTCGAGATTTTAACACGAGCGATGTAGCCATTTTCGAAAGCTACATGCGAGTTTTAAAATAAAGCCTTTTTATGCGAGACACTACGATTATTTTTCCACTACCTGATGAGCTTACTTACTTGCAAATAAGTTCAACAACAATTTATTAGAAACGTTCTAAATAAAAACCACAGACTATATACACACAATCAACGCGCGCTTTTTTGAGAGGTAACAGGTTCAGTATCATTCTGCCAGTTACATAATGATATCAAAGCTCTATACAAAAGTCATTTCGTAACTGTTATTATGTAATTTTGTAATGTTCATATTTTGAAACGAATTTCTTAGGCAATGTGTTACACAATAGACAATGTAGTGGAAAAACGCTTTTACAAAACCGCGAAAAGCGCGTTGACAACATGTGAATATCGATGCTGTTTAATAAAAAATCCGATATTTAGAAATCAGGTTATTAGTGTTTTTTCTTAGCTATTACAAACTGACAGTGTTATAACTAGACTGTAAAGCTTCACCAGTTTACTACAAAAACCCTTTACTAGTGTCTTTTTTTTTGTAACTTTAATATCGCGTTTGATCACTATCTCACCTGGAGGACGGTCAAGCACGCTTGCCTTGTATGTAAATAATTAGCTACCTTCTATCAAGATCAGCATTAACCCTGGCTAGCTCAGTCTCGGCGTCCCGCAGAGAGTCACTCAGCGCTCCGGTCTCGGCCGCTAAGAAGTCTTGCATTTCAGCTGCCTCGCGCTCCGCCTCGCATAGACGGGCCTCGGACACGCGCGCGCTCTCGCGTGCACTGCACGACTCCTGAGAATAACGAACATTTCATGTAGAACCCAATCTAAAAAAGGCGCACTGCAAATTTAAGTGACAGCGGGGGTGAGGGTACTGCGCCATGAAAAGTGAACTTCACGGCGGCGTGCAAGTAGCCGAAACCAACTCGCAGAGGCAAGAGGTAAGACATATTTAATGGAATGTGACACTAGTCAACGATTATCTCGGTATGCACTACGTATGTGCACCCAAGGGCAATCTTCGTTAAGGCAAAACGTTGTAGGACTATTGCAAAATATAGAGACAAAATATATTAGTCTATAATTTTGGGTGGTTTAGTGAACCGACATCGGCCCCTGCTTGACCACTGTTGCACTACACGGCTGTAAAATTATTATAATTGTTATTGTTGTAATTGTTATTGTTAGGAATCAAGCAATGCATTAGAAATATTCAGAAATAGGGTAGTTTACTGAAAATTAGTATTTTGTCCATCCGGTAGATTAATAAAAACATATTGAACACGTATTTTTTCTTTTGACACGTAAACATAACGACGATTTTGTGACGACGATATATTGCGATGAAATATCGTATATCTATTGTCTATACTGCCTTAGTGACGTCACAAGCCCCCACTCATGAACTGATGATGATGCGCTTTAACTTTTTAAATTTGTATTGATTTGTTAAAGCAAAAAATACGTGTCCAATATTATTTGATAATCTCACTGATGAACTAAATAGAATTATATTTTTTCTACCCAGGAAACATCCCTATTGGTTTAGTGTAAACAGTAGTAAAAAAAAGTGGTGAGTTGGTGACACTCCATTCCACATGCCAATAATGTTATATGTTTAATTTCTCTGCCTCAGATGAATGCCTCTGTTTATATGTTGATCAATAACTTGTCTACAAACGACGTACAGTTTTTTGCATTGTTCCCGCAGCGTATCCATTACGGCGCTTTACAGGAGGTATGCGGAACAGGGTAGAAATTGCCGCATCCTACATTGGGAAGCGAGGATCCTCCGACCGAACGGGTGTTATGTTTGGTGAGTAAATGCCTGAATGCCTGATGGATGTTACATACAGTGTGTTACGGTAAGGTCGTTTGTTCAAGAGGCACCGCACTGTTCGTTTCGGTCTGTCGTCCGTTCGTTTGTTCATTAGACACGACACTGCAGTGCACTAGTATTGTTTTTTAAGCGCGTGAGTGATGAACCACGCGTGAGCCGTGCGGTGCGGTGTGTCATGTCGTCAACAAGCTCACACCTGTTTTGGACAGCCGCTAAATTGTCACCGCAAAAAAAGTCGCGACGACATAGCCGAAAAACCGTTTTTAAATCGTGTGGCATATGGTGCGGTGTCGTGCAATGAACAAACGGTCCATACAAATATATGGAGCTCAGAAAGATACCACATTATGTCGTGTCGTGAATAAACGGCCTAAGGTATATTATGAAAACTACTTCTGTCTACTTTCTTCAAGAAGGTCAATCTTCTTGACGCTAGTTGTTAATTGCAATAGGCAGAAGCAGTTTTTAAAAGGTGACTACACCTGTCCGTAACAGCCTGTAAATGTTAGTTGCGCGAAGCATGATTTGTGTGACGTCACTACGTCGGGTCTACTTTGTATTTCGTCGAGAACCGGCCGCACATATGTTTATATGTTCATTAATAATGTGTATACTAACAACGTGCAGCTTGTTGCATTGTTCCCGCAGCGCGTCTATCTCGGCGCGTTGCTTGGCGGCTAACTCTCCAGCTGAGCGCAGATGCTCCTCCAAGGCGCGCAGGCAGCCGTCTGCACCTGCACCAGCACCTAGAAACAATAGTACATTATTGCAAAGGCCGGGAAATAGACAATTGCAGGTCGAGTATGAGTTTGAAGGCCGAGCCGTAGGCGAGGACTTCACTAATACGAGACAGGCAATTGCCATTTCCGCCGAGGCATATATAATGCTTTTCTCAAAAGAATGCAGGGAAATAAAAAAGTAGTTAAATTTCCTTAATTTTTAAAGTTAGTGCCATTTTTAATATGAACCTTTCAGCATGGAATAAATTGCCCATAATGTAGATGGCTTTTTAGTTTTAGAAATCTCATTAAAATACGCCAAAAATACTGTTTCGGAGAAAATTTTAATTTTTTTATCGTTTTTCCAAATCATAAAATGTTCATATACTTTCATGTATTTTTCTTTTGACTTCGCTGGAAGCAGGTTTTCCATTGCCAATTTGGCTTCTGATCTTAAATCTGGTGGACCATGAACCGTTGGAACCCATTTTAATTATTAAATTTATATTTATTAAATATTTAAATAACAAATCAAGACGAATTTTCAGCTTTGCCGCCGATTTTCTATTTATCACCTGTGCCGAATAGCAAACGCATTTATGGCTATACAGCCACGTGAACGCAATTTGTACTAAGCAAAGACACTTACTTTACGCCAAGAATGATAAAAGAGATCCAATCAAAGAGTATCTAATAACCCCAGCACGCCATTTCATACAACATTGCTGGAGCGTTGAAATGTTCCAAATTCAAAAAACGCTCCAGCAATGGATTTGGTTTTCATTGTCCGTAAATTCAGTACTTCACGTGTTCTTTTTTTTTAAATAATGTCAATATTTCCATGCATGTTTGAGAAAAAACTTTTATTAACATAACATATGATAATATCACGCCTGCATTCCCCGAAGAGTTAGGCAGGGGAACACCTTTAGTCAATAATGTAAAATGTGTGTGCTTAATGTGTGTGTGTGTGTGTAATTTATCTTATCTTATGTTATAGTACACTCAAATTTCACAAGCTATTTTAAGTCCCATGAACTCCTATGTAATAATGAGTCGAGCCCAGTGGTGGCCCAGTGGTAACGGCCCCGAATTACGTATCGTAGGTGTGAGTTCGAAACCAGGCAGGCGCTTTACTTTGTGTAAATTATTTCATCACCACTGCTCTTAAAACGGTGAAGGAAAACATCGTGAGGAAACCGGCATGTCCTAGAACCAAAAATTCGAAGACATGTGACATCCACCAACACGCACTGGGCCTGCGTGGTGGATTAAGGCCTATTACCTCTCTCACAGAAAGGATGCCTGTGTCCCAGCATTATAAGGCTGATGATGATGATTTTTTTTTTCGAATTAACTAGGTACATTTAAACATATTGAAATCACCTCTTGAAACCTTATATTTTGATACCCTACATGAGAGGTTAGGAAGAAAAAAAAACTTTCCATTAAACCACCATTTTCCTATTTTTCAATTTTAATGTGTTTTAGTGACACACGCAAGATTAAAACGAATCGATTGACGTAAGAACCATCAAAAACGGCCAACGCGTTTGGTCTCTAGAACGCCACATAGGAACAAACATACATTCATAGACTGATAAACACATTACCCTCCTTCGGCAGTCGGGTAAAAATATAATGCAGCGCGCCGCCGCTAACATACTTTGTATACAAAGCAATCTATGAATTATACAGTGTTGGTTCTACTTGAGAATGATGTCAAGTCATAGGGCCATTTGATAGCAATCATTACTTACACAAAAGGTTCTATTAGAAGTTATGTATATACAGGTGGCGCTATATTTGATAACATGTTATCGAAATAATCTCCAATAAGAATTTACAATGAGTTGTTATATCCTTTCTTTTATTCCATTTATTTATTATATTTACATATTTTTACATTTTTAAATATCATTCTAAAAAAATAAAATAAAAAAACATTTAAAAATACAAAAATAGTAGCCCACCGGTATCGGTAACAGGGTCCAAGCTACCGGTGGTCAGGGCTCCTGAGAGAGGAACCTCCTAACAATACGAGCCGTGTCCAGGAGTACCGCTTTCTGGATCAAGCCCTTGATCCAGCTGCCCAACGAGAGCCTCCTAAGATGTTCGTCGAGGCTCTTGGCTATTATACCATTGGCCGTCACGACTATCGGCAAAATGACTGCTGTATTCACATCCCACATGTCGACAACCTCGCGAGCCAGATCAAGATACTTACTTTTCTTATCTCTCTCCGCCTTCACGAGGTTCTCGTCATGGGGGACCGCAATATCAACAATCATTGCGCGACGCTCTAGTTGGTCTATCACCACTATGGCTTATTAGCAACAACAGTCCTGTCAGTGATGATAGACCGATCCCAATACAACGTTATATCCTTTCTTTTATTATTATGATGTTTATAATTATTATATGACAGCTGATAACGAGAAATCGTCGCGATAATGGATAAGGATACCTATTTACCTTGATAAAATTTAAAATTCAACAAAATATAAACAAAAACTGCTTTTAAAAGGCTGTTTACAAAAGTAATTATCATTTTCAGATTTCTGCAATCCGAGGGTCGCCATGGCATTTAATGAGGTCGCATAGGTAATTAGCACGAGAATTGAACCGGAACTGATCGGAGTGTAACTTTTAATATATTTGTGCGAGGTGTTGACCCCCACGACCTTATTACAAAGGTCGCCAAATGTTCGCAGATCGCATTTCAAAAGTCCAAGGAATTTGAATGAATGAGGTCGGATTTCGCTCATCGCGAACACGCAAGTTACGAGTAAATCTATTTCTGGCTAGAGTCAAAGAATTCTTTATAATGGTTATTTTCCAATAGAGCTGTGCGAGGTAGCTAGTCGCTGCAAGGATGATTGTGTAGAGGTACTTTGAAAATGTCTGATTGTTCGCGTCATATCTGTGGGAGAAGTTTGCGCGATGCGAGGATAGGCAGCGTTGCTGTGAAAAGGTGTGTAACTGAGCGATGCGAGAATTCGTAACGGAATCATTAGGGATCATTCAACGGAAATTCTTCGCTCGCATCCATCGCACACATCTCTTACTTTTTTGTATGTTATGGACAAATCATTAATGAGACATTATTCATAATGCCCAGACAATTTGAAAAATGCCCAATAGGATAAAAACTATTCATCATCATCATATCAGCCGAAAGACGTCCACTGCTGGACATAGGCCTCCCCCAAGCGTACCCACATTGACCGGTCCCGTGCGTCTCGCAACCAGCGGAACCTGATGACTAATTCATTTTTGCCCAAAATTATCGAATTAACCCAACCGTTACGTAGTAATATTCATAATGATCATACAATTTGATAAATATAGAAGTTTAAATCAGTATTAATTACATTACCCGACTTGACTTGACTAGATTCATAATGCCCGGGCATTATACATAGTACCCTGATTAATCACTTGGTCCATGACTAACACTAAGCAGCACTAAGCACGTGACGAACTCAGGTTTAGAAAATATAGTGATCCCATTGGCGGATTGTTTCCTCACGCACCGCCTAGCTACTTCACTACCTCGCACTTCTCGCGTGGAATCTAAATATGAAAAAAATACCGCCAATAGTTTGTTCAGCAGTGTTTATGGTAGTATTTTCCCCTTTGAAAGGGTAATTCTTTAGTGTCATTGTGGACTGCGACAGAAAAATGCTATACCATATTTTATAAATTATGCTGACTTTCGTTTCATTTTTCATCTGCTGAGTCGAAGAAATAAATGCTTATTGTTTTTTTCTTTTTTATTAATATGTGACCCAGTTTCAAAACAAAGAAATACAAGACAATACAAATATCTAAAGCATGCCACACGGAGGCTGTAAAGGCCTTTTTGCTCGACTACAGATTGTGTAGGGGTGTCACATGAGTAGCTTGTTATTTATATGAAGCACAATAATAATGGTTTCCGGGGTGTAAAATCTTAGCTCCTAAGAGCGTAATGCTGTATTTGGAAAGCAGTGAAAGAGCCCTGACAGAGGAAAGAAAGGATGGTTGGATTTATATGTGTTTATGTGGGTTCAGTGGGAGACGTGGTGGCCCAGTGGTATCGGCTGCGACTTACAAGTTGTGGGTCGTGGGTTCGAGCCCAGGTAGGCGCTTTACTTTGTGTAAATTGTTTCATCACCACTGCTCTCAAAACGGTGAAGGAAAACATCGTGAGGAAACCGGCATGTCCTAGAACCAAACATTCGAAGACATGTGACATCCACCAACCCGCACTGGGCCCGCGTGGTGGATTACGGCCCATTCCCTCTCACAGAGAGGAGGCCTGTGTCCCAGCAGTGGGAACATTAATAGGCTGATGATGATGATGCGATGTGGGTTCAGGCCACTGTAGCGGACCTGAGGAGAAAAGCTAAACAAATAATTTGGATGAGATATTAAGGCTCTCGTGGGTTGCATTTGAACTGCAATACGCCAGTTTTTCTGCTAAACGACAGCCTGCTCCGCTTGAAGTCGGAGTGCAGTTAGCATGCTATTTCGTTACAGTGGAAACTCAAAGGCCTACGTATGCCAAAATATCCAAAGCCGTCTAACTTACCGGCGCCAGCTAGGTCAAGCAGCCTCTGTGAGTTGCGGTCGAGCTCCGCGATGGCAGCGAGGCGGGCCGCCCGCTCCGCTGCAAGCTGTGCCTCCGCCCGCTGTCGCCGCTCGCGCTCCTCGGCGGCCGCGGCCAATGCGTTAGCGAGGCGGGTGGCTTCAGCGTCCCGCGCGCTTGCTTGCACGCCACGGTGACAGCGAGTCACTTCCACGCGACTGGAAGGAATAGTCACATTGCTTATGAGTGTCTTGAAACAAGCTAACGTTTCGAAGCGTTCATCATCATAATCATTCTGAAAGGGCGCGACCTACGACCAATCCCGAAAGACGAAAAAGTTTGTTTGGTTGCCATTATTAAAAACGTTTTTACAAAAAAATACAACCGACTTCCAAATAAAAACACTACAAAGTGCAAACTTTTTTTTTTTCTCTTTTTAGTTGTGGTACATAATGGACCAGTCTCTACCTATAATGCCCAAAGTGATGCCAGAATAGATTAACCCAATAACATGAAACTTGAACAAAACCGGTGGAATGAGAGTATACCAGGGTGAACTGTATACCTGCGTGCCCCTTTAGAGCGTACCAGTGTGATGTTATTGTTGGAGTTTGACAAAAATGAATCAATACTACTCAACCCTTCCCTTCCCTTCCTTCCTTTCCTTGCCTTCTCTGTTGAGCCATGAATTATACAGTTTATGACTTGAGACAACACAACACTCTTGTCAACACTTAAAACTGAAATTGTTAGCTGGTCACGGCACGGTACTGTATTCCGTCAACTTTAGTAGGAGTCACATGTGCTACACACACCTTTCTAATATATAAAACAAAGGGTAATTAAACTGTTTTTATTCAAACCCTTAAACCCTTATTTTCTTTGGTGTCCACCTTATTAACCCCGACAGTTATTTTATGAAATGGTTATATTGGAATAAATGACGGCAAATCACGAGTGATTTGCCGTCATTTATTGAAGAGTTTTGCTATATATCTCCGAAGTTCTTTATCAGATCTTGATGAAATTTAAATGAGACCAGCCTTTAAATAAAAAATAATCATCACAATCGGTTCACCTAGTAAAAAGTTCTGAGGACACAAACATAAAAAACCGGCCAAGTGCGAGTCGGACTCGCGCACGAAGGGTTCCGTACCATTATCACAAAAAACGGCAAGAAAATCACGTTTGTTGTATGGGAGCTCCACTTAAATATAAATTTTATGCTATTTTTAGTATTTGTTGTTATAGCGGCAGAACAACAGAAATCATCATCTGTGAAAATTTCAACTGTCTAGCTATCACGGTTCATGAGATACAGCCTGGTGACAGACGGACAGACAGACAGACAGACAGACGGATCGCGGAGTCTTAGTAATAGGGTCCCGTTTTTACCCTTGGGTACGGAACCCTAAAAAAGCAGTCGAATTGATAACCTCGTCCTTTTTGAAGTCGGTTAAAAACGTAAACGCAGCCATAAAACGTAAAGGTTGAGCACCTTTCCGTATTATGATTTTGTACTGGAATTACATTCAAACGTATTTCATAATAAAATGAGCTAATATACATCCGCTACAAGTTACGCTAGGTTAGGTGAGCAACGATCATTTAGATTGTTTTGCGAAACGACATCATTATATTTTATGAACAGGCAAGTGACTTACTTCTCAATGTTTGGCACAATCCCCGCCAGTGCTGACTCGATATCAGTGCCGACCAGCACTGTCTGCGAGGTCTTCTCTGCGTAGATGCGTACTCGCGACTTGATGGTGGAGCGAGATGAAGCGGAGCGGGTGACGGTGGGACGTCGCGAGGAGGGCGGAGTACCCTCGTGTTTTGGAGATCCCTCGGGTTCCGCATCGCGCCTCCTCCGAGGTAGAGTCGCATACTTGTCAGCAGCCACTCGCGTCGCGTTCGCGTCCGCCACAGTTGTCAACCGCGGTCCGTTTGACGGCCATCTTTTCTCCTCACTCGGCGAGTTCGGCGTCCGGCATCGAGCTGTCGAGGTCTTGGTAGGTTTCGCGCGCAGAGCGGGACTCTCACGAACGAGATTTGGCAGATCGGCTGTAGGCCGGATGCGAGGTTTCGGTGTGAGAGGTCGAGGCTTTTCTGGTGGAGTCGGTTTTTCCCGACTCCTAGCTCGTTCACGGGTGGCCAGGTTAGGGCCGCGCGGCGCCGTCACGGGTCGCGCGGCTGCCGAGCTGACAGGTGAACTGCGTTTCGGCTCAGCGACGTTGACATTGACGCGACGTCGCGGGCGCGGCGGTGCACCGGCTAGTGACGAGCTCTCCGAGCCGCAGCCAGAGCCGCACGACACCACACTGGACGCACACGACCTGGAGCCGCCGCCGCTGCTGAGCGCACGGCCGCAGCCCTCTACTCCGCTATCACTACCCGCTGCACCAAGAACTAGTTCATCTCCTGCTGGCAAGCTGTCTAGGTCACCCAACGACCTTGCGTCGTCGTTCGGTTCGGTGGGCTCATGCTCAACAAAAGGCTCCTTAACCACTGGTGCTGGGCACTTGACTTCCGTATTCACCGTTTCAAGAACAACGGCACTCTCTGCTTTTTTGTTTTTACTTTCTTGTTCGTCATTACAACTATCCTTATTATCACTTCCGTCTTTAATATCTACATTTGTAACACTAATAGCCAGGGTCTCTCCTTCGGGCTTTGTGTCTGTGTTAGGAACATCTTCATTAGGCTGTACGTGTTGTGTCGGCGGGCCGGCATCGCCGGGGCAGACTGAGCTCTCCTCGTCCATGGCAAGTTAATATCACATGTTCTGAAACAAAACAAACGAGATCCGGTGAGTAATGAATGTTAGTTAGCGCAGTGATCGGCGCGCAGTAATCAGTTCGCTGCAGCGGTATTGTGACTGGCGTCCATTGTGCGCCGGCCCTTGGGCACGGCTGCACTGCCGCAATCTCGGGGGACCTTATTGCTATTGTTCCGGGTGTCGCCTATTCAAGTACGCTATGCTAAAATAACTGTGGAATCAACCATCCTACAACTCTATAAAGATATATCACATTTGTATTGTTGCGATTAAATTGGTATTATGATGCAAACTTTTACATAAACAACAGCTTACGTATATGACAAGGTTCACGGCTTCGACACAGGTTTATGGCTTCACTTTGCGTTCGCGTTCGTAAAAATACTTGTCCGACTACGTTTAATACTTGTACTAGTACAAGGCATTCAACTATATAAAAGCCGAGAAGTGGTCTCGGCAAAAAGCTAGGTATCAGAATATCAAATGGTGAAACGAGCAACAATGAGCAAAACCTATCGACGTATTGTGTAGCAACTAACCGGAGTAAAGAATAGTTCTCATGAGCGGGCCTCCAGTCGGCCTCGCCTATTCATACCTATCTGGCTGCAATCTAACGTTTTGCGTCAGGGTTTCAGAAAGAAATATCTTCCCATGTATAACATAATACCTCAATATTCGTGACAAAAGGCAGTAAAATTTATTTATTGATAGATTGTCTTCGTGGAAATCGTCAATAACAGCAATATCTAGCATAAAAATATCAGACTTTATTGTACAAGTATTTGAAACGTCGACCGATAACATTGACGTGATTGCTCACATTGAAAATGTTGAGTAGAACAAGCCACTTGTGCTTGATACGTTATCGGCTGAAGATTTAGAAATAATGTAACACACTTATAAGAAGGATAGGAAGGACAGGAACTTAAACAAACAAAGGTGCAACTTGACTCATCAAAACATTTAGGGCAATTTAAATCTGTTCTGATACCAAATCACGTGCTAAACTTGTTTAAAACATTGAATATGCATTCAGCTGTTACAAAATGTTCAAACCATGTTGCTCAACATCAACATCCTATAGAACCATTCCCTTCTATACTACGTATTGATACGTGTAACCCAATGGGGATACGGGAACGGGTCATTGTACTGCGATTTGCTGGGGGGGCATCAAGGCGTACTATTCAAACACTGAGCTGAGGCTATGGCCACCTATACAACGTGTTCACTATTCAATTTGTCACGGTAATCATGTACGCGACGCGCCGTCTACGCACCCACCGATAAACATTACCAACATTACTAAGGTTTATTTTTATACCGGCGATACAACAGACTTGTTGCTGGCCATTTATTAATCTAGAAAGGCCACGGTGAAGGTCTAAAGTCGTTGCCTCGCGTTAGAAAAAAATGCGTTGGCTGCACAGTAAACAGATGAGTAATAAAATGCGCATGAATAAAACAGCTCTTATGCTAAGTGCTCATGCCAAGTTAAATGCAGACACAATAACGATAAAACGACGGACAATCGATAGGCATTCATTAAAATTGCCATCGTCAGTTTCCACTTGAGCTACTTTCCTGTAGATCACGTTTAAAATACAAATAAGCTATCTGAAGGGGCTGATTGCGCCATGCCAGAAACGGAGCACGTAGACATCGCGTTTTTTCCTCGAGAAAACATTGGATTTCTTTTAGAGGCGAAGGTAAAAGTACCTACTTTTTACAACCACTCCATCAACGTTCTATGTTACGAAGATTATGATTCATTATTATTCTTATTTAATGCACTACTGGGCCATAACTTACTAAGATAGAATGTATGTGTTATAAAAGTGAAAATAATCTTTATGACTTGGCATAAAGAAAACCCGTTATTCCAAGTCGGGAGGGCTTTATTTTCACTTCGATCTCCTTGTATCTACTACCTTTATCTTTGACGATTCAATAATTGAAGCCGAAAATAAACTTTAGATCTGTATGGTCAACAATATAAACTTTACCATTGGTTCCAAATTAAACAATCACCATAAATGTATAGCCGAATAGATTTAAATTTGTTCGCCAACCATTATTTTCCCAAATTAAGGGAATTCGTATATTTTCCGAGGCGAAAGTAATGTTTATCGTGGGAACGTCAAGCCCACACATGATCATAACCTTTAGAGTAGAGTGGCATGGTAAAATTTGATGATCCCTACCGTACTAAAAGTCCGTTATAGGTTCCGTTAAGAGATGTCTTCGACACGAAACGAGACATCAATCGATACATCTCAATTTTCAATACATATAATTTCGCGTATGTACCCGAAACAGACGTTTCAGGTATTTGGCGAGACTCCATCACTAGGCGTCAGTTCTCCGACACAGTTCAATTATTATTGTACCTAACTTAAATCTGGGTTAATGCACGCAATTTGTAAACGCGTACAAATCGACTGCCTACAAATGTACAATCAGCAATATATTATTTTATTTTGTTTTGAAAGCGGATCGTACGTAAAATAGAAAAATGTTGAAGCTAGTTGCACTTGCATGAGAATGGTTTTGGCTACAATTTAATAACATGCGTGTTTTAACTTCGTGGCCGTATCTTCAAACGTCTACAAACGAAACGTTAAAAATAAATTGTATTTCTCTTCTCTGAACAGTTTACTCTAACTCAAATAAATATTTAGTCCAAAACAAATGTTTAAAAATACATCAAAGTTCCAGTTTTGGGCACGGTTTGTAAATACGTCTGCCGTAATGCCTTTGCGAGCAATATCTTATTCTTATGTGGCAGAAGGCAGAAACAGAATACTGAAGAAATAATTTTCAATCAAAGGCGGCATCGTTTACACTTGGGAAATATTTTTGGCGAGGCAATAATTTATCCAGTTCCATTTATCAAACTCGTTTGACAATGCTACCTTAAAGGAAAGAAGATTTTCCATTTAAGATATTCAAATTATGATAATTCGAGGCACAACATTCAGATTTACATAACTGAGTATATTTGTGTTTAAATGTTTTATCTCGTAGAAGCTTTCCAACGGGATAAGCGCACAAAGAGCGTTGCCAAAAAACAACATGAAACCACATGTGGTTTTAAAGCAGCACTTGAAAGAATACATGAGAACAGTTGATATTTGTCGTCGACCTTTACGGTAAACACGGGACATGACGCAGCTAACAGCTTCATTGTGTATAGTATTCTTTTATTTCCAAATCAGTGTGAAGGTAAAACATATTATGTTCGTATATATATAGAGGTAAAACAGCCGATAATATTGGTAAACAAGGACGATATCATGAACCAATGTCTGCCGTTGATAGAAACACATTGACAAGCTCTTCTCCGAAAGAGCTAGGAAAACATTATTCCATTGATTGGCACTACAGTACACATACTGTCGTTATCAATCATGTCACGTTATTCAACGAAGATTCTCAATAACTTAGCATAAAAAGCCATGCAGTGCTTAACATCGGCTGAAGATCTTGGCAACGCGTACTGAATTCATATGGTAGTCTGGGAATAAAATAATGGTAGAATTTATCAACTGCTTATTATACTGAGTGCATCGTAAAAAAACAACTAAAGGATAAATATATAGCCCGGTGCTAGTTGCTAGATATTAAATAAGCAGACCACTTAGCTGTACGCCGAGCAATTAAAGCTTACAAGTGCTCCGTATGCGGTTTAATTAGTGCTTTCGTTCAAAAAACTTGTGCCAAAGCACGCAACACAGCTCTACTAAACCTTCAGGAATCGTAAACCTAATTTTATGTATGTTCTCTATAAATAAGCAGCACATTAGGCAAATGAAGTGGTGTAACAAATCAACATTCCGACACAGTTTTGCTGAAACTTATATTATAATTAACTAACGTAGATAAATGATAGGTTAGCGTGCGTTGGAACAAAAACATAGTGCTAACGACAAAATGAGAGCAACAAATTATTCTAACAACATAGAATAGACCTTGCAGCGTCTGTGTAAAAAAGAACTTGTAGAACTTGATTGCAATGGCTAAGTCCGTCTTTTCTCGATTTGAATTACAGATACACACCTGCCATAGACCTCGATAAAAACAGGCTTTTAAAGGAAAAAGTAAAATATCAGGTTTAACTTAAAATTTCGTAGCACGTATCGTAGCGCGTCCACGAATTTTGGCTGGGTCCTCAAATCCCAGATTTAGCGCTACGAAGAACATTTTAGATCTCGCTCACTGTTTCTATTATTTCTTCATCAGACTTAATACTCTCATTAGTAAACTGTTGTAATGCACTTCCTCGTCATACCTTTACCTAACCTAACGGTGATCACAGACGTAACATCCTAGAATTAAAATTCATTATCTTACATCAAATTGCTACAGGAGAATATAAAACGTCGGCCATTTTATGTTCATGCAATTGGCACGTCCTTCCGTGTCATAGGTGGACGAGGCAAGGTCGTTACTCCGGCTCTGAGCGGACGCGTGATTTGGCAAAGTTTTTATAAACTATGGCTGGGGCCGCCAAATTGAGCGACGCTACATCATCACAAAATATAGTATCCGAATTCCGCATCCCAATTTTACCGATTGTTTTTAGTTGAAAACATGATTGACAGCAACAATTTAGCTATCTTTGCAGTCTACGAAAAACGAAAACGAAAAGCTTTTAAAGATAACCTAAAAGCGTTCCAAGTTTGTCTCTTTTAAGAAAATAACACCATCTTGATTTATAACTTCAGTAAAATCACGTCAGACATTAATTTTACAACATCCATTATCATAGCTAAATGAAATTCTTTGTCATTATTAATTTTTAAGCTCCTCAAACCTGAACGAAATTGGTTATACTGAAAATATTCTCCACTATGACCTTTCGGAAACTACCCTAAACGCCTAGTTACCGATATAGTTTATTACCGGTGTCTGTTGCCACGCATAAAATTATTATGTCGGCCATAACAGGACTTGGGGCTTGGCCCACGTCCCCTAGGGCTCGGCACATTTACAGCTAATGTCTTTTCGTTCATCGCCGTCATTGAAACACCAATACGTTTTAATGCACATTTTATGAGCTGATAATAGATATGTCCAAGTTTAAAGCCCAACCCAAAAGCTTCGCAATCAATTTATCTTTTGTCTGACGGTTTCTTCGAATGAATCTGAAAATACATTGGAAAGTGGAAGTCGACGTGAGAGTAAGTAAAGTTTTACATAACATTTAGGCCCATCTACATTTTGTTATAGTTGGGTAATTGAGAAGCTCCTCATCTTCATTGAGATGAAACGTAATTTTATACGTATGTATAAATTCTAGCTAAGATATACATGGACCCTAGAAAGCAGCAGGTAAACAAAAAACCGGCCAAGTGCGAGTCGGATTCGCACACGAAGGGTTTCGTACCATTATCGCAAAAACCGGCAAAAAAATCACGTTTGTTGTATGGGAGCCCCACTTAAATATTAGAAATACATCATCTGTGAAAATTTCAACCGTCTAGCTATCACGGTTCCTGAGATACAGCCTGGTGACAGACGGACAGAAAGACAGACAGACGGATCGTGGTCTTAGTAATAGGGTCCCGTTTTTACCGATTGGGTACGAAACCCTAAAAAAGCATTATAACCTGTAATTTTATAGCACTATCCTTACTCGGGAATGTACACATGTCCGCTTCAAAAACAAGAGTTTAAATAAGTACAACAATGGGTCGATTGTGGTAACCCCTTCGTTTCGCCATTAGCGGATCAGACAGGGCGAGACCGGAAACATAGGGTTCGGTTTAGCGCCAGGCTAGCCCATTACACGAGTAAATGTCACCTGAGTGAATGAAAAAGTGAATGGAACTTTGTAAATATCTGGACCTGTACGTCACTTTTACCAATATTAGATGTTTCGTTTTTGTTTTCATTGGTTTATGGTGCGCAGGAATGAGGAACCAGTCGTGAGGGAAGTTTTGAGTATGGTTGTAGACGGTTTTAGGGGGAAGACGAAATCCAAAGAAACGAAGAATTGATCGTGTGATAGATGATATGGCTATGAAGGGGGACCATGGAGATGAAAGCAAATAGAGATTTAGGTTTGTAAGAACAACATTTTGTTTTCATCAAAATGTTGTTCTCACCCTTCACAATGTCAGGCGCACAGAACAAAAAAAACGCCTTGGTCAGGCGTATGAAAGTTCTTCAATAGAATGAATACATTCTTTCGTTTTTCGCCTATTGTTAGATGCCTCTTTCCAAGGAACAAGCAATACCGGAATGGTTGGCTTTTCTTTGGTATAGCGAGTTTCTGGTTTTAGGCAGAGCGACTGTCGGCTAACTTTCACGACAATCACAGAAGACGGGTTGGTTGGGTTGATGCAGATGCCAAGACGAACCTATCCTATAGCACAGATAATATAATACTAGCATACAGAGGCCTCATCCCATACAAAGAAACCGTGCGTAACTAGCGTTTTTCGTCTGATTAAACTGATAATTTTTTGTACATCGAAGGCGTTCGGTTCCGTTCCACGGCGACAGTTAGCAGCGACTTGCAAGTAAAAGGGTTTACTCGGTTCGTGAATATTTTTATCTTTAAATACAGTGAGGATTTGTTTATAGTATTTTTTGCACGTTTTTACAGTGTCATTGCACCAAAATGTTTTCCAATGCAAATTTAAACATTCGAGTGGAATTCCTCAGGAAATTAAAACCGCGCCATCTATTGGTAACAATTTTAAATGATCCGTTCAAATAATCTTTGAAACATGATTTAAGCGCCAAACATTCCATAAGTTTGTGCTTAGGAGAGTTGATTAAACAAGAATATACAATTTTTATATTCAATTCCAGAAAATGTTAATTTTACACACAAATCAATGCATATCGCGCCATCTAGTGATATTTATTTGAACTAAATTTTCTTTCTTCGCGCTGAGACTCCGTGCCTATAGTTTTACTTTTATTAATTGCCGAAAGAAATTAGCATGGCTAATTCATGTGGTTATATTGGTAACTAGCTGTGCCCGCGGCTTCGCTCCCGTCATCTATCTGCCAACCCTACCCTACTTACCTTCCTGCCTACCCTACATAAACATATATATACATTCTACATACCATTTTTTTTTTTCTAGTCTGATTCTGTCGCGTAGAATCTTAACACCGCGATTCAGAAAATGACTTTAAATGCACAACGCCATCTATCGAATAGCGAGTTCAACTGTCCGAGTAACTGAATTGCGTGAGCTGTGATAATTTTACTTCTTGAACACTTTAAATTCATCTAACTTTTGATAGAGTGAACCGATTACGATGAAACAAAAACTAAGTAATTCTTCAAGTTACGCACAATTTTTATGTATAAAAGTTATCTGCATTGGTTTCGTACATTTCACGTGATGCGTGCACAAATAAACAGACAAACAGACAAAAATTCCAAAAATGCTGGAAATGTGTTCTATTGGTTATCCTTTAACATCCTGGCTATTTTTTTTGGAATTTTTTTCAATGTACAAAAATTTTTTTTCTACAGATTTATTATATGTATTGATTTACTGCCGGAAACCGGATCGATGGTTATTTTAGCCAAGTTGTCTGTCAAACAATGTCATATCAATTTCCAGGCTTTCATGAAAACCTTTTAAACTTAGTGACGTTGATCGCAAACAAAACTGAAAGCTTGAGGTATAATTCTGAGAAGAATTCAGGATGTTTGTTCTTCATTATCAATTCAAGTTATATATGTATTTCAGATTCTTTTAATCGCAATATTCAATCGTTTCCATATAATTTCGTAGCTTTGACGTCAGCCAGATTAATTTACATTTTAATTTATAAAAATAGTATAGAGTATATAGATTTCATAAATATTAATGAGTTCATTATCTAGAATCTGGATATTAAAATATTTTGGAAGCCATTTTATCGTAGATTATAGTAATATTCATCGCGTGATACAACATGTTATCAATTACCGTTATTAAATTGTTTTGGTTCAAATACAAATAATTATGTACCCAGTTGTTTATTAAATTTTTGGCAAATCACAGTTGAGTTTATATAGAAGATTAGCTTCTGACAGTTGGCCCACATAAATCGCAATTTTGTCCTACATTGACGACCCCCTGTCTGCTCTATAATGAGGGCCGTGTCATTTAACAACCCCTATGACATTATTAAATCTGATATTGCCCCTATATATTATTTTCTGTTTGTATAATAATATATAGGTATGTATTTTAAGCAATTAATTTTATTTGGTTGCTATTAAAAGAACATTGAAGGTGGTCTATGAAATACAAATTTTATGTAATAATAATTTGTATAAAGCGTAAAAGAATCTAAATGGCAGGGTTATACATATTAATTAACTGTGTTTCAAATTAAATCTTATTAACATGTAACTTAGAGTAGAGTTTTGAATTTGTTAGTTGTTTTGTGTGTGTTTTAGTGGAGTTCAAATGAATCAGTCTGGCTGTCGACTGTGAGATTACATAAAAACGTCAAAGTTTCGAAAATGTGATTTTTCGAAACTAGTTGTAGTTTTATTCAGGAAAAACTCTTATTCTGAATGAGAGGTACTTTTCGTGTTAGGATATACACATGTATCATACTAAATTGCGCTCTTCCTATAAGCAAGCTCCTTAGTCGTTCAATTTGCAAAACGTGACTATTAAGTTACAGTGTTGTTTATTTCAAAACTGAAATTCAAATATTCGTAAAGATACGAACAGAAAAATAAACTGCATACTTTAAAAACGGATAAATTGAATAAAGAACCGCAGTCACGGATATCGCACTAACCATAAACAAATTAAAGAATTGCATAGTCTGTGACAGAGACAAGGTGAAGGTTTTATCGAAGAAATCATAGCGTGCCAAGTTCAAATATTTGTGTAAACGCGGAACAACGTGAATGTTGTCCTAGCCAACAATTTTATTGTTCCCATAAACATTGATTCCCCTAACTTAGCCACCCTCGCTCTTGGAATACACACTGTGAATGCTAAATTGCTCACTCCCATTGATTTTTTGGGTAAAAGTCTGGTTTATGACGAGAGTTTCTCACGACTGTATTGTACAGCGATGCAGTATACATTCAAGAGCAATTAAACATCACATGTTTATACCGCATGTAACAATAAGTACTTAAAGTTACATGTGACTAATGATTGCGAAATATTTCTATACAAATAGTTTGCAGTCAAGCATTTGATTGATAGCAACAGCGTTATCCTTATGCTCCGTATGTAACAAACATGTGACCGCAACTAAATTGATGAATAACAAAAAAAAACATGTAAGTATTCAAATGTTAATAACACGTTTTGTTTATTTGTATGAACAGCAGGTAAATGGTAACAGATGTTGTCAACATTGGATCAGAAAATATTTATTTTTGAAAATAACAAAAACTATTTATTTAGGTACAAAATTAGTTACAGCCGAATGTCATGTTGTATGATGACCTTGAAACTTTTATGAATATGTATCTATTCAAATTAAATGGTCCGATATTGATAAACGCCTTTTTATCAGATAACACCAATTTTGATGCCTACTTTACAAGTTTCATTGAAAAAGGGAAGCCAATGTCTTTATAACATAACTTATGGTTACTACTGAAGTTGTTTTTGTCAATGAACTTAATTTCAAAAGTATAATCAAATGAGCAAAACAAAGTTCAACCAGAACTTACCTGAAAGTTTATAGAACAGAAGCAGTCTAGTCCAGACTATCAGCTAAGCTATCAAGCCAAACGGTTTCCAACAAACAAACAACTGCACAATTCCACAGTAAAGTTTCAAGTAGTCAACTGAAAGCAAGTTCAGAGGAAAATCTTATCGTAAACACGTCAATATCGGAGACGGGCGCGAATGGAACTACCAAATAAAATAAACGGGCGAGCGATGCCGACGACCGGAGGGGCGCGGCGCGTCACCACATGGACCGATGTTAAAAACCCAACAATACACATGTGCCTTTCTCTATTACCATTTTTAAACAAGCAGAAGACAGACATAACATGGCATCGTTATACACACTAGATTATCAGCCTTGCAGCTGTGGACATCGAAATAAAAACAAGTATTCGCATCAAGATAGCAAGCAATGACGAAGCAGACGTTGCTTGAAGCCCATATTAATCGATGTTGATAAAACCGTGCAGTGCAGCTTTCCAAGCTACGTTTCAAGAGAAGCGATTAACTTTTGTGACATTTTAATGTCATGAATTCATGATCAATATTAATTGAAAGATGTCGTAAGCGCTCAAAATTGAGTGCAGAAATTTTCAGAGTCAAGAATGGATAGGCCTTAGGCCTCATTTGGCTATTTACAAACTTTGAAAACTTGTTAGTCTCTAACCTTGTCGAAGCCATTACACAAAGTGTAATTCTATTGAAGTCGTAATGATCTTAAATTGGCAATCTGTTGTGCATGGACGATTCAATTGCGTGCAGCGTGCAGCACAATGAGTAAGGATTGATCGGATACGCAGACCGATCTCTTCAGATGCAACAACAGATTTGCCGCTAGCTTTATTTGCATGTAATATTTGCAAACATTAACATGATGATCTTGAAACAAATAAAATTCATGATTATGTAAACGAGTTGCATAAAACGATCCAAAATACTTTGTTCTGCTAACGTTTACATTCTTTCTTACATCGAGATAACATTTGAGTAATTCTGATTTGCAATTTAATAATGAAGACTCAAATTCAGTCTACAGAAGCTCGGAGCCAATTTCTAACGTAATAATTTATACGGTGGGTCCGTTTATATTCTATTCGAAAGAGATTTTTCAGACGAAACACATATTATAGAAATGCTGTAAGTGCCTAACATGTATCCGTGGCAGTATAAGCATGAATTACGGAAGAAAGTAAAGCATCACTTTATACTTTGTATCAACACAAATAGAAACAAAAGCATTATGCTAAATAAATACGCCACCGTGGGAATCAGACACATAACTGAGACTATACTTATGCAGTGAATCGTTTGAATGTCTAAATAAACTTAAGAGGCTTTTAGAAAGTTAGATAGATTTCCATAATGTGTGAAACTTACATTGCTTGTGGGTATACTTAATTTACAACAAGAAATATAATAATAAATTGTAGTTCTGAAAATTAAAAAACACGCTTTAATGGTAAATTGAACTAAAAAGTCGCTAATCCTGAAGATCTTGGTAAGGCTAATGGGACAAACTATTTAAACGCGCACGGTAGAATCAACTTTTATTACTTGTAAATTTAAATTTTTGTTTGACGTTCAAAAGTGCCGCTTATTGGCCTAGTTGAATAAATATATTTGACTTTGACTAAATTAATGCATTGTCATCGGTCTTTGATAAGTGTGCAAAGTTTCAAATCAATCCGACGTTTTGAAGGGGGTGAAAATCACGTTCATAGATTCCGTTACATTGATACATAGATTCATAGAAACATACATACCAAGCTAATAAAAGCGTGTTAAAAAGAAAGACAGCATTTTGGGCAAACACTCATTAATACAGAAAACCAGCAAAAAATAAAAAATCCAATTTCAAAATTTACTTGTTTCTAATTCCCCACATCAAACTAATAGACAAACTACAGGTTTACCTTTGAAAGTCACTAACTAGAATGGAGCTGTTAACTAAAAGCAGTGTTAAAACAAGTCTATTAAGTTGTTCAGACAGCAATATCCTGTCCAGCCGAACCTACGCAAATAACGTTAGCCGGTAATTTAATTTTGCTTGCCTATCGCAGCCATCAAGGGCCCGCCATGAGTACATGACGCTATTCAATTTCGATTTTGCCTACCTTTGAGCTTATTGATCTCGTTAATGAGCGGGAAATCAAATCGCCGGTGTGAGAAGGCAGCTGTATCGATTTGAAATCAATCGCAAATTGCTTTCCAATCTCCTGCAAACGTGATTGGAAAAAATCATAACATTTCTCAAACATTTTGCGCCCGTGAAATTGTGATAAAATGTCGTAAGCTACATTTAAATTTGAAAAAACTCATAAAATACCTTAATGCAGTAAAATACCTAACTTCTTAATGATACAAGAATAAACGCTCAGTACACCACTTAACGCAGTTACATTGGCAGTTTTATTGGCAATCTGGGTCACAGCGTTTACACGAAACGCTATTTATCAAAGCTGATAATTTTCTTTGAAGTCCTCAAGTGTTTGCTGGAGTGATCGATGCCCTTGACCGGTGAGCTGGCCATATGGCGTATGCGCTTTGATTCTCGACTGGTGAGAAGAGTGCCATAGATGGCAGGCTACTCGTGATCATCCAGTACGACCTTGTTTGCACATGAGGTGTTAAACCGGACCCAAAATAAGGTCAGGTGCTGATGAGAAATACTTGAGACTGCAATTAAAAACGGTATTTGTAAATAGCTATCAGATGAATTTTGTGGCAACCGCGTCCAAAAATATATTTTGATCAATAAAAAACGAATAGCTGCAATATTATCTAGATGCAAATGAAATTCATCGCTTAGCTGTCAAAAACTTCAATGCTAAAACTAATTGGTGATAACCTGTGATAAATTTTGCAACTTACAGATCTGAATCTCTTAAGACCGGTTTAAGAATAAAGATGATTTATAAGTCACGATCTTCGGCTACATTCCCAGGTCCACAACTAGGACCAGGGAATTTAGAACCACAGAACATTCTTAATCGTGAGTGGCGCAAGAGAGACGAATATGCAATATATAGCAGTTATTACAAAAGTTAATTAACAACCCCACCTTATATAACGGTGAGCATCTGTGTTAATAGAACGTTTTGTATTTTAAATACTAAGAATTTATACACTAACACTGTATCTGCCAAGAATGGTGTTAAATACATAATTTATATCAACATCTACCATTTTATAATTAACTTGCATCGAAGGTGGCCTTATTCGGCATGTCAAGTCTTAAGAACGGTTTGACCTCTACGGTGGAGTTCATTCCAAGTATCTTAGCTGCAATTTAATATTTTAATGTTGTTTGTGAATGTTTTTTTCTTGTTACAGTCCAGACTAATAAATCTGTCTTTGAACCCATGTCTGTCGTCCAGAAAATTAAAGTTTTATCTTTCATATTGTGAGTCATCCAAAAAGTTCGGGATCAACATACAGTCAAAACTACCTTTAAAACATTAGCAGAAATGTAGCCGAATCATGGACTTCGAATTTTGTATCTGGTTTCATATTAAGTTTTAATAGACACAAACTCGTTAGCACAGTGTAATGCTATTCGTTACAGAACAAACCCCAGTGAGTCACCGCTCGGCTCCATGGAAGCGGAACGAGTGCGTCGATTCGCGAACGAACTCGATACAAGCACCACGCGGCATTCAGATTGGTCCAGTTGCAAGCCTGCATCCGTGTCATTGTGTGAAGTGACCTGGGCAAAGCATCGCCTGCAATCAGATCCTCGGAGCACGGTCCGGAACCGCTTCACGGGTATCGAGTTCAATCGACTATTCATAGTTTTATACGCCATATTGTTGGTCACTTCACACGGGAATGCCATGGTGCGGTGATAAAGACAAATTACTTCATACACTTCAAATTTATAGCCAACGGTACTCTTGTACGATTGCGTGCGTATATACGTTGTAACTGTTGCTTCTCTAGTTCACAAACCTCTTAAGGGAAAAAAGTATGAGAGTAACAAGCGCACACTTCCCGAACTAGGTTGCTGAGATACGAGGTTAAAACTTATTTTTCAAGTTGGAAGTTTGTTGTTGTTAAGAATACCGGATGAAAAATTTTGAATGCATGAGCATCTATGAATAAAACAATCACGGTCCAGTGAGGGCTTGTTACTGTGGTTAGCTTACCAACAATAGCCAATAGTAACCTGAATTATTCCTATCGGCTCTTGAGTCTTACATTTTTCCTACATCTCAGACCAGTTTGGTTGAAATTCCAAATATTTAAACACCATAATAGGTCGACTATTTAAGAGCCAGCTATCTAACGACATTCTGTATAAGGATAATTGTGGTGACATTTTATTTTTTATTCGATGCCTACTGACCTTAAACATCACCAGTTCACATTTCCTTCTAATGAACGTGTCTGTAACAAAATATCGCTAATTAAGACCAGCTATGGTTATGTAACCACCCTCTTCCGAGGCGCTTAGTAACCTCGAGGGCTCTCAGCGACGACAGGCATCTTCAGCAGAGAAGCCTTTAGTATGCGACTTTGTATTTTATAGGTACACGTATAAACAACGTCTTAATAATGCTGTAACTTCAAACAATTCCATTGAAATTGCCTTGAGCCAAGCCCTTGACTTTGAAATTGCGCAGAACGGCCTGAAAGTCCTTGCAAACTTTGCGGTCTTATGAAAAATAATTGATTCGTTTCCAGCGGACTAATTAAATAGCTTTGCAATGAAAGTTGAACAGAATTTCAAAACGAAATGCTTGTCCAATAAATAAGAATCATGTAAGAACGCGTTAATATAAACACCGAAAATGAAAATAAATATAATTTGCCATGTTAGTTAATTGTGTGAAATGTAGCAGAACGAAATAATTTCTAAGCGCTTTATTTCTACACGAGTATACTGAATGAATATTTTACTTTAATAAGCAAAATGTTCGGTCCAAAAGGAGAAGGATTTACAGGGACGGCTGAATCTAATTATATCTCCCGTCTCGTCGCGTGCCTAGCGTTCCAATCCTGAAGATGGGACACTTGTATGTTAAAATATACCTATGAACCGTCTGCGAGATGTGAATAAGAAAACTCCTCTATGCAATTATACTAATTTTACAGATGTAAAAAGTCCGCATTGCCAACCGAAGTTTCGGGTTTTCTAACTGCATTTTCTATAACTTTAAATTGGTGCCTCATATTCCAATTCCTCACCTTTTCAGTAAGGAATGAAAAGCTGAGCTTATCAACAATGTATTACTTCGTGCAATTTGCAGGCATCAGCTGAGAAAGACTGGTTGCTATTACTCCTAGGCATAGCTTTACGATCCGTTGCCATTTTGTGCACTCGTGCAATTTTACACTGAACAGGTTTTATTATTACTTTACGATTACGATGGCACAAGCGATTTTAACGGTCATCTGTTGGAATTTGTGCTGTAAAAGGAAAAAGAGAATTGAGTGGGGACACCATTATGTTCAGCATTCTTGTTGTAAAGTGTTTATAAGGACGTAGCCAAAACAAATTGCAGTAGCATAGCAGCTTCATCTGGCGCTGTTTCTACATTTTAGTAGGACAAGCAAGTCCGGGAACTAATAAAATATGAACATTATTGAACGTCGGATACGACGAGGATTAGCGTTCCACCGATATTTCATTTCGGCATGTTTGGAGTGGACTTTAAAAAGGCGGTGTTCGACTATGTTGAACCACTTCCGCATGCCGCTCTTTATTGAAAAGCGTCGTATGAGATGATTTACAACTGACTTTTATATTTCAACTAGCCATTTGCCATAACGTTGAATGGTTTTAATATATTAGTAGCATGGCAACCGTGAAAATTTGAAGCTTGAGTTCATTGAGCTGGGACAGTCATTTATTTAGTCCATGTCATGTTTGAATATATCTGATTGATTAAGGCCGTAATAATTTGTCACCAGATTAATTCTCGGCGAAATGTCGGGCATCCTGAACTCGTAAGTAGCAAATATCTGAGTAATGGCCTGTCAACTGCCATCTTCAGCACTCCAATTCACACCATTATATGTTCATCATCTGTCAGCAACAAAGCAGCCTTCACTTAAATACGTAAACTAGACCCACAAGGGCACGCCCCGGGCGTCGGGAGTCGCATGCCAATGCCCGGCCACCGTAGGCGCGGGCTTGCGGACGGCGAGTAATGGGTAGCTCGCCGCCCGATAATCTCTTTGACGGCGCGTAGTGTTCCACGCGCGCCTCAAAGAGATGTCAGCAAAATTGACGGGGTCCGCTAGGGCCGATGTCTGTCTGGGTCGCGGATAAATTTGAAAATAGTTACCGCGGCCTTGGCTCAAGCAACTGAAGGAACACGGGTGGGTTTTAGGCAGTAAAAGTCTGACACGCCCTCCCGCTTCACCCAGAAGGGGAGAAGTCATTGGATGATATCCCATAAAACAAAAAAAAAAGTCCCACAAGGGAAATAAGAAACAAACAGATCATTTCATACCTAGTAGTTATAGGGCTATTATAAAGATGACAGATTAAAGACGTTAGACGGTAAAGTTGCTACTAATGGGATAATCGTTGTTGACCAGTGACGGTCGGGTGAAGGCCATTCTCCCAAGCCGCGGTACATAAATACACTCGGTGCGATACGATAAAGCTCTTTACAGATTAGACTGTAATGTAACATTCTAATTAGATGGAGCACTTGCTATAACGATTAAACGGCAGAACGAAATCAGAGGAATGTTTTCACAATCATCTCGCTTACACGTGGATAGTAACACGATTACAATGTGTTTTCCTCTTTACTTTTGCTATTATTATCCTGTTACTAACCTTTTACTACCTCTCAGTCGAACATGATTGGGTAAAACTCATGATTAGGTTATTATGTGCTTAGAGAATACAGTATATTCATAATTGTGTCATTTAAAAATAGTACTTAAATAAATTTAAATACCTTGGACATATGTTAAATGATAATTTAAAAGATGACAATGATTTGGAAAGACAAAGACGTAGCATTGCGTGTAATAGACGTTTCTTTCATTGTTCGAAGCAAGTAAAAATAACTCTGTTCCAGGCTTACTGTCAGTTCTACGCAAGTTTGGTACAAGTACACGAAGAGTGATACAATATAATAACGCGTTTCGAGCCATGCTCAACTTGCCCTGGCGGTGTAGTGCGACTGACATGTTTCCTGAAAACAGAGTTACAGACTTCTTTGCGCTCATGAGGAAAATCCCGGCGTCGTTTTACGCAAGGGTGGTTACATGTAAAAATGATCTTGTATCGGCGGTGTTTCATAATGTACAGGTTAAATACACTGACGAAGACAAAATAAAGGTACCTTCCAATTTTATGGGCTGCATTTGTTTTGGCCCTCTCGGTTTAAAGCTTTTATGTGTTGTGTTGTCAATTTTTTTTTTTGATTATTTTTAATTTTGTGTTATCGTGTTGTCTGACAACACGATAACACAAAACAAATACATAATAAATGGTATTATTTGTAAATTGTAATATGGGTGACCTACTTGAGAATAAACGATTTTTATTTTATTTATTTATTTTTATTTATAACAAGCAACAAGATAACATAAGTTCGAGACACAATGCTCCAACTCACCGTTGTAAGACACAAAGGACGTACCACGTTATACAACAACACAAGAACACAACACGCCGCTACTACAGTCCACAAGCACCCTAATGCGCATGATTCGCTAAATAACCGACTTCCGTTAGCGCCAGGCCAACCGGCAGCCAGCACAGGCGACCACACGCGAGTATCTATTCATTACGGACACTTAGCAGATATTATCCGCGGAGAGAGCGTAAATCACCACGTGCAACCAATTTGTTTACTATCAGGTATATAAACTGTTTGTGTTTAAATGCAGATTCGGAATCCAGATGCATTTGGTTACACCTTGTATGTTTCTGTTTGGGAGATCTTGCCAAAACATGTTTAGGAAGGAGAGTGCCAGTGGCATCATCATCATCATATCAGCCGAAAGACGTCCACTGCTGGACATAGGCCTCCCCCGAGCGTCGCGTCACAACATATTGACTTACTTGCCAGCGGCATATTGACTTCAAATATTTGTCTGATTTTACTTGCCTTGATCACGACAGTCAGCCTATCAGAGACATAGGACATCAAAGCATGCAGAAAATTGATCGCCTGTCAAAAATAAGAGTAGTCTTTGGTTACAAGAAACTTCTTCAAGACATTCGATCGACTTGGCAAGAGATAGCAAAGCCAGAGACATGTCAGTAAATAGCTTACTAAAGCGGCGTAAAAGGACCCTGAATGAAACATTCAATAACCGTTACTCTAATTAAACGTTAATGAGCTAAATATAAAGCCATGACGTCACTGTTCAACAACAGGAAAGTCGAATAGCTACAATAAATAATAATGTTTATAACATATACATTTGTAATCAACGCACGCTCAACTATTTCGTTTTATTTGAAATTTATAACGATTGCCGGAACTACTAAAACTGATTACAATTAGGACTCAGGATTGCACAATATCTTGATGAACATTATAAGACGAGGCATATAATACATAAAATATAATGAAGGAACAGGTTACATATTTATTTCATAGCTAAAGTTTGCAACGCATACAAACTGCCAACTTTCTGAAAGATTTTCTAAAAACGTTAAGTTTTTTAATGTTCAAGCTAACAGCTAACTTTCCACATGTTACCAACAAAACAAATCCATTTTAACAGAATTTCTAATATAAAGTACAACTCTAGACCATATGCAAGTATTTGAAAGAGAAACGATAAAAATATAGATTTTAATAAAAAATTAATGCACATATTAGAAATTGATGTAGTCTAAAAAAGTAAACACGTAAACGCAGCAAATTTATGAATGTTTATAACACAGCATAACGTTTTGACTTATTGACGTACAAAATCTAGATGCAACTTGATTGCTTCATACTTCACTGTGAAGATTTCCTTGTAGGAACATTATGGTTGCGAGATATGTCATGTACAAAAATCAAGCAAGTTTCTGTTGTAACAAAGCTATAAGGAAGTGCTTTATAGCGCTGAAACCAAAACCACCATCATCATCATCATCTGCCTAGCCTTTTTCCCAACTATATTGGGGTCGGCTTCCAGTTTTACCGGATTCAGCTAAGTACCAGTGTTTTACATGGAGCGACTGCCTATCTGACCTCCACAACCCAGTAACTGGGTAACACGGTACCCAAAACCAAAACCACCATAACTAGCCAAAATGAAGCCACGCACGCAATCTACTCAATTCAACATAATTAATAAAAACATGGAGGTAAAAAACTCATTTATCGCCACCGAAATAGATGGCCAGCAGCTGTGTCAAGAGCACGTGTTTTTTGTACACAACCAGGGCATCACACATGTGACCCCGGATAAAACATTAACGAGAAAACCGGCAGTCTTGTTAGAAGGGAACGCTATTAAGTATACAAATATTTGAGAAAGCAGAAACCCTTTTTGGGCTATGCACGTAGGAGTGTAGTGAAAACGGGATTTTGTCAGCTGAAAAGCATTACTCTGAAAAGCTTCTTATACTTGACGTATGTTTCAATCAAGCTAGGATAGCAGTCTACCTCACATATCTTTTATAGTATTATAGTACAAGAAAAAGATGAACAGTCGAACAGGGCCCTTAATTTCACATCCACTCTAGAAGGATGCCCAAGCTCTCAACTAAGACTTCTCTACAATTTTTTTTTTCTTATGCCCAACCAAGTATTATAGTACAAGAAAAAATGAACAGTCGAACAGGGCCCTTAATTTCACATCCACTCTAGAAGGATGCCCAAGCTCTCAACTAAGACTTCTCTACAATTTTTTTTTTCTTATGCCCAACCAAGTATTATAGTACAAGAAAAGATGAACAGTCGAACAGGGCCCTTAATTTCATATCCACTCTAGAAGGATGCCCAAGCTCTCAGCTAAGACTTCTCTACTAACAATTTTTTTTACTAAAGCCCAACCAGTTAATCTTCCATCTTTAATACCAAAAGTTTCTATACTGTACGGAATCATAAGTTTAATATTATGCATAACACACGCGTGAATCGTGACCCTAGCTTAAACATGAATAAGAAAACCGTAGACCGAAGACCCAAGTTTTATTACACTGTACCCTGTACCGTTATAAAAGTTACATTGTAAAATCTCAAGGCTACAGTTAAAGGTTTAGTTTTATAAGACCCTGCTGCAAAGGCAGGCTAATGCTCGACATGAACTTCGAGAAATATAGTTCCATTTATAACGGTAAGCAGAGCAAATTGTCTGAGATAGTGGTCGGCATTTATAAGATGTTTGCTTAATTTCTACCCATTTATTTCATCCAGCTTTCGTCGTACATTTTCGTCGCCTATTCGAGATTGGATTACAAGTGCCGAGTTTCTACTGACCTACCTATGAATGAAACTTAATTTAGCTGTCTACTACTTGTAATATCGTTAATAGTAATGATGTAACAGTTCCTCCAGCAATCAATTCCCGAAATAGAATATCCGACACATGAATCACTCTCCGCCTGTTCCAAAAAGGTGCTAGAGAACCGTTTATGGCAAGGACTCTTCCTCCAAGTTCGTTGCTCCTTTGTTTTGCATTGTACCGCGACCAAGTCTGCATATTGATCAATGATTCTTATATTCTTTTCTTTCTGCAGGGTTCAGACGATTACAACATGCCGCATTCAGTTATATAATTCTTTTTTCTCTTTACACCGAATGTTTAAGCGATGATTACCGAGTAATGTCCCGTTATTACTGACCGGCCATGTGCAATACTGTAAATGCTTTTATTCGCTATACAAAACATAAGTTAGGCACGAAGTTTATTTACTCTAAATTGCCATCGGTCATCTAAGCTCGTTAAATATTACATCACAAACGATCGCAGTGATTGGCAGTTACGCGGACTGCATACAATGGAAGTGCTAAAGGCGCAAAATAGTCGACTACGTCCGGGAAAGTGTGGTCGACGGGGAAACGATTCAATCGTCCTGCCGCAAAACGTCTTTATCGATCACATAATGCAACAAACAAAAACAAATTGATAATAATGGCCAAATTGAATTAGCGTCGTGGTTCATTAACTCGCACGTTCCAACAGCTCCTAAATAGCTGTGTCTTTAAACATCGGAGCAACCAACCGTATATAAACTTAGTAGACCCATAAATATCATCATGAATGCCGACCTGTGCTTTTGTTATGGAATAAAGGTTACCTAAAATGGATGTTCCCATGAGGTTCGACGTAAAAGGTCGCGTAACAATAACCTATTGGAGTAATTCAGCTTTTTGCGAAAAGCTCACAGTCGCGACACGAGAATAGTGTCGAGCGATGGGTAAATTCATGTTATATGTGACATAGTGTCTCATGTTGGTAGTCAAATCAAAGAAGGAGGCAACTAAAATTACCGTTTATCCATAAAGCACACGGATATGGATACCAAACCAGACAAAGTATACAGACACACGCCCAAAGTTCGGCAGTAAACCGCTATCGTTTTACGATCCGATTCCTATTACTAGACGATAAACAGTCCGTGCGTCTGGAAAACAAGATGCTGCACAGAAATACACGCCTCAATACAAACAAAGTTGCCTTCGACCTGACTTTGAAACTATCGTTGAAACAAAAATAATATTGATGTATTGCAAAAATATAGACCCTATCCTATCTGACATCATCGGAGTTGGCACAATTCCAGTGCAAGTAGGAAACCGATACACTATTCATCAAACAAGCACTTAGTGGATGATGCAAATATTTTTTTTGTATATTATGAAGAAAATGTAAACGGACGCAGCGTTCATTATTATAATGAATATTGCAGCAACTCCCACAGACAAAGTTCAGACAATGAGCCAGACGGACAAAAGAATAATGGTATAACTTATGTGTTATGCACGTCCCAATAAATTATCATCAAACTAAGCTAACGGTGGGCAAGACGAGGAGTGCTTTGTAAATAAGTTCATCAACTACACAGTTCTCAATTCAAAGTTTAAATAGTTACCACGTCTTCTTCAGCAGACGGTAGCTTTCTCTCTAAATTTAGAATGATCTCTCGAAAAATTCATATAGTCAAGTAATATTTTATAAGAATTGTGAGAATGCTTTCCTTCCATCTCAAGAATCTGATTTGCGTCGTGACATTAAAAAATATGGCATTGAGCGAAGTGGCTGCTGACGGGCCTCGTAAGTGTGGAACAAGCTTCAGACTCTCCGGCGTCGTCTGTGTTACCCTAGACGCGACACCACTTCAATGGAAAATAGGCCACAGAACGGAGAGAACAGTTTGCTACGGGAAATTGTGAGGAAAAACATTGCGGAAACCCACGAAGGTAACAAGCGAGGAATTTTGTATACAACTGTTATAAAATATGATGCATTATAAACTAGAAACCAAATGGCTCTTCCGAGTCACGAGAAGTTTTTAAAGATTTATATCCAATTAAAATTTTAACAATACGCTGCGTACTTAGCAAAAAATTCACGGTTCTAAATCTAGACTCGCTGCTGGAGGCAAAGAGAATGGCGTCATCACTCGATGTGGCTTTTGGATCGCACATTAATTCATCTGGTGTTAGATGGATTACTTTGACGGTGGCCACATTGGTTTTGACGAAAATATATTCAGACTTTGATATAAATTAAAGTGGTAAGCTTAGCTGCTAAAAGGCTAATACAATTTTGTTGATGCAAGGGTTACTGCCGAAGGAGAACAAGTCCCTTAGATCTTAACTCCTAATCAAAGCTAAGTCTTACAAGGTCGTCGCTCTTAAAACGATCTAACGGGTTCGACGCCCGATCGCCAATGTAGAGTTTAATCATTTGCAAACTTCTTACCTACGCTGCAAAAATAAACAAGTATATAATTTGGTACCTGGAGATATTTCAGAATATAATGTTTATAAAAACTATTTTCGAGATGCCAAATAAAAGGAAGTTTCTTCCAGCAGGTAAAATGTTCAGAATTGGATTTTCTGAGATAAGTTGGAGAATACCAAAATACTTTTTCTTACTGGCAAAGATTATCAGATGATATCTCTGTAACTAGCTCAACGTATATGCCTGAAATTAGATCTTTAATTGGAATGAATTGAAAAGTTTTATCATGTTGTGTCTCTTTGTTGTTATAGTGGATGAAACTCTTGAATATACATTGTATATGTTTATCGAAGTGTAGGAAAATATTGTGCAGCAGATGCATGCTTCCATTATGTTTGTAATTATTTACCGATCCGGTTTCGTCAACAAAACACTCACTTTCCAACCGGTCTCAAAACGGGCGCCGCACGCCTTGCGCCGGCTATGCCAACTATTAGACATTGCAAACCATTATATTATGTATATCTAAACACGAACAACTAATATTCAGTATTCAGCAAACAAATAATACCTATAAATACAAGGAAAATAAATCGATATCCGCAAAAGCCAAACGCAAAGACAAATAATAAGACCGCTTAATCATAAATAAACTTCAAGTACTTACATGACATCAAAAAAGGAAACGAAGAATATCCAGTTCAAAATCCGGTTAGCACTTCATAAATAAAGTCACAGCTTAACAAAAACGAGCTGATCCAAGTCCTTTAGAACATGAAGTGAACAGCGGAAAAAACTATAAACATTAGGTGAAGTAAGAAACACAACGCACGCGTCCAGCGTTGACGCGCGGGTGAACGTGACTGCTACTGCTTGGTTACTGCTGATTTGCTGAACTAGTGATGCAACCAAAAAATAATTAGACTGCAACTACGGACTAGGACGAAGATGAATCAAGTACATTTGTTATATTATAGACTGAATAGAAAATACAGACGGAACATAAGAGCAAAGGCGAATTTGTAGGACGATCATTAACGACTTTTCCAAATATTCAAAATTGGACTGCAGATGTTCATATGGCCCGAATGAAATTCTAGAATGAATTATAGAATACAGATACGTTATCAAGGTCCCATAGAGTTATCGGTTTAAACCGGTGGGGGACAGCGAAAAAGGAATAAGCTCGAGCTCCAAGCTAATTTTACCCGGACGTATGAGGGGCCGTATCTAGATTGAACGTCGGTCCACATGTAGGCTGATAAACTTAGCCATTTATTTTGTTTCCTTTTCATATTAAATTGTTATTACAAACACGAAGTTGTATTCTCTTCGTATATAATCTACAATTGGTGGCAATTTTGTGAAAGAAATTCTCAAATTACTTAATTGCAGTGAATTGCGCCTTGCGACAGGAACCAATCGTGATCTTTCGTAAAGCTTGCTCTGGTTTCCTTTTGTTACAGACACTATATTGGAAAGTGCCAAACCTGATCTTATCCAAGCTTTCAACGAGCTTTCATGTTCCTTTTGTTGCGTTAATATATACTTTATACAAACATTTCGGAACAAAAACTTTGATTAACGATCGGCACGGCGGATAGGCTCTTAAAAAATTAATTGCCTGGCCAGCTACCAGTTTTTTCAATGATGTTAGATTTCAGACTAGTGCAATAGTTACTATTCATAAAAAAAGAAACATGCTTTTAAACAGTGCAAAATCCTATAGGCTTAGTTACTTGATTTGGAAGAGGGAAACATGAAACAGACAGAAACAAAAATATAAAATGAATAAGGATAGTGAGTAAGTGACGCCGGGGAACACGTGGCACATGACAGGAAATTGCTAAGGCGTTAGCGCAAGTAAATGGACGCATTGTGAGATTGTGACGAATTCGCGCCACATTGGATGCATATGCAATATGATATTGCTGTACAGAATAATACAGACACACAATCATATAAATCTCATGTGATCTAACTTGTAACGCAACGTAACGTGACTAAACATACCTATAGACTACAGACCTATATTCGCACATTACGGCAAAGTTTACCCGGAGTTTGCGCAATTCCGGGGAAGCTAAGAATAGCTCAAAACCCGGAAACAGGAGGAAAGGAAACATAGAAATGTTGGTAAATGATTACATTTTGAGAGTTTCACGGGTCGCTGGTTTCACGCCTACGTGGCTGCGTAAGAAACGTTCGGGAATTGAGATTTGTATTTTGAGTGACATTTTCGGGTGGCGCCGGCGGTCGAGTGACCCAGATCTGAGGTCTGCGGTGGAGCCTGCGTACACCGCATTCAGAGGTCAGCACGTTGTACGCAGCCCAGTCCGTGACACCGAAATAACGCGTTACTTGTATTTAAATATGTATATCGAAACAACGAACATTATATAGCTAGGTGGCTGAACAAAACAAGGCAATGTCGTAAATGAGCTAGTAGAGCATGCAACTGTTTTTTTTCTTCCAAAGATAACGTAAAAAGTAATTGCGATTGCTAATAGCCAATTGGTAACTTTCATACATAATCCAATACATGAATTCCCATCGACACTATCTACTTCTTCGATATTACGTGAGCACGTACAAATGGTACAGACACTAGATAATTCTCACGTGAGACAAAAAATCAATTTTTGCTATTATATGCTTTGTTACACAGTTCCCATTGTGTAGGTGAAAGTTCATAATAAAACTGTCTTGTTCCGCATATGAATCGTGTTACACCCAATTACATAGCGCTCCATCTATAATTCCAGCCGAGATTAGATCTCTTCGTTACATTGGATATTAATAAATACTTTTAGCATTACATCCGCATCAGTTAATTAATAATAACGTAGATATGTAATTTGCTCGTTATAGACCTAGGCAGTATTGTCTTAATGGTATAATACATATGTGCGCAAGATAAAATATGAAACTGAGAACAAATTCCAAATAAAACGTTCGAATGATATTCAAATATTCTCACAGTATTTTTTTACAGCGTCATCACTAAATGTACTCCATCTATAATTCCAGCCGAGATTAGATCTCTTCGTTACATTGGATATTAATAAATACTTTTAGCATTACATCCGCATCAGTTAATTAATAATAACGTAGATATGTAATTTGCTCATTATAGACCTAGGCAGTATTGTCTTAATGGTATAATACATATGTGCGCAAGATAAAATATGAAACTGAGAACAAATTCCAAATAAAACGTTCGAATGATATTCAAATATTCTCACAGTATTTTTTTACAGCGTCATCACTAAATGTACTCCATCTATAATTCCAGCCGAGATTAGATCTCTTCGTTACATTGGATATTAATAAATACTTTTAGCATTACATCCGCATCAGTTAATTAATAATAACGTAGATATGTAATTTGCTCATTATAGACCTAGGCAGTATTGTCTTAATGGTATAATACATATGTGCGCAAGATAAAATATGAAACTGAGAACAAATTCCAAATAAAACGTTCGAATGATATTCAAATATTCTCACAGTATTTTTTTACAGCGTCATCACTAAATGTATCACTGGCTTTCACTGGTGCAATTTGACGCGCAATCAGTGCGGGTGCAGATTGTGGGGCAATTAACCAGTGCGGATATAATCGTACGTGTTTATGACATACGCATCTTCCTGCCATCGAGGAAACGTTTCGGTTGTTGATCGAACAACCCGCCATGTGAGACGGCTATTTATTTTGAATAACCCACATAGAGCACCAACCCAAAAATCATTCAGCCATTCGGAAAATTTTAATTGAATACTCGTTGGAAAACTTGTGGTTATTAAAATAACATTTAGGTACGGGTAGCTATATTCTACTCTGGATGGTCTGAAAGGTTGTGATATTAATAAAGTTCTCTGAATAAATAATTGCTTTTTAATTACTCACTGTTTGTGATTTTGGCAGGCTATCACTACTTAACTGAACTTTAGCAAAACTTTGTTGCTGGTTTAGTTGGCGAAACTTTGGTTTTGATAGCAAAAGACTTCTTCTTCATTTACATCAGTTCTATTTTCGATAAAGTCGGCGATTTCACGTGTACCTTTCAATTTACGTCGAAGGAGTTCTGTCCATAATGACGCATAATTACTGTCAATGCTGCCAGTTTACCTCCCGTAGAAACTTATCGGCAGTAGCGAAAGCGATAAACAAGTCCCCACGTAGTTTTTCCCACATAAAAACAATAGAATGCTTTCTAAATTTAAGAAACACTGGCCAAAAGTCAGAGCCAATTTCTTGCTTCCTTATTCAGAAATTATAAATGCGATATTTGCTGCTGCTGGTTTGCTGAGTTAGGTACAGACAGTATTCTGCATATCTGTACTTTTCCAAGACTATATTTCGAACGCAGAACATCCTTGAAAAGATCTTTGGGAATATTTGAAACGCCAATCTTCCAACAAAGATCAGGTAAATTATTCGTTGTCTTACGTTCAGCAATATTAAATGTCTGTAAATTATTTAGCAGTTGCTTATAAATTCAGTGCAGACAACAGCAGTCTACCTGGGAATTTCATTAGTCTAGCTAGGGGTTGCATTCATGATTTCCCAAGTGCAGGTTGAGACCATTTCCAGAAACAAAATCATGCAACTTCAAATGTGATACAGCTTCCAAATTCATTGTTTTCGTGTCCTTTACATGAACTTCATTCGCAATAGCCTTGACAATCTTATAACAACGAACATCAAAGTAAACTAAATAAATTGCAGTTGAATGGACGGTGTCAACATACATTTTCACACCTCTTTATTTCGTGATTGGTTGCTGATTAGCACGCACAGTTAAGAACTAGTGTGTGTATGTGATAGTCATCTTCTCGGAACTAAAAATAACGAATTTTTGTGTTGACAGCGCTTGATAAATGATCTTCACTGGACATATTATTGGAGAAGTAATAGCAAGTATTCCGGAATGAGATATCTTTATAACGACAGCGAGAATGCGAGACGAATAAACAGTCGGGCAATGCTCCGGCGGTAGCGATCGATAGGATCCTAAATTGCAATTATTTGGTGCAGTGAATACCAGTTGGTCTTCTATCCAGCATGAAAATGCATGCTCATTTTCATGGAGTTGGTTGTGGACCAAAATTTTTAGTAACATGTTGTTAATCTGGGTGCATATTTATTAGACCTTGTAAATCATGTAGAGTAAATTTATAAGCCAAAAAAAGTGTGAAAATATCCTCTCTATCGCCTGTCAACTGAACTAATTTTCCAGGAAGACTGCCGTTGAAAGTGCTAGTGTCAAAAGAATGCTAATTATAACCGAGCGGGCGACGTTCCGCACATACCTGCTACTCCAGCGACCAGCCGACAGACACACAACAAAACAAGTCGGATCTATTCACGTCAGATGAACTTTTAAATCAAGCGAGCTGCAAATGAACCATCAATCTTAAAGCCTCTTGAGAGCCGAAAGATCGCAGGAAGAGTGTTTTAAATCAATTGTCAAGAGCCACTATTAATACTAAGCACGGTTTAGGCAATTGACGATGGATTAAAATGTGTTTATTGATTTTCTAAATAGATACAAATGCATTATTGCTGGTCGGTCTCCAACTACCACTAGTTTATAACATCGTTGGAAAATTCTAGCTAAACTGAAAATGCTTGCGCTAATTCAGTTTGCAAAATAGTTCAAAAGGTTTTGAATCCCCGAATGATTCTAACTTCTAATGTTCGATCCCAGATTGGCTTAACCGTTGATCTAGTGTCACTTCCTTTGAAGATAGTAACTCCATCACAAACAATGCATGATTTATGTATATTCGATATGTGTTCGATAAACCATTGTATGACGTCGGTCTGTCGGGATTAATCCGATTTATGCCGATGCAGAGTTATTTACGTGTTTGATTTATTCGAGTTCATGCTTCTATATGTATTCAGAAACATCGGATTGTTCCAAGGCTATCATAATTATCAACACGTTAAGTTTATCGAAGATTGGTATTTAATTAAGCATTACTGAAGAATTAATACGTGATTGATATACCTAGAATAAGTTAAAACTGGTGTATTATACCGTTTATCGGTTGTCCGTACGTGTTTATTAAAGAAATAGATGCAGGGTTGCCTTATTGTCGCTGTAATAATCTTTTCACGGTCACAGTACACCGGTATGTGTTTTAATATATTGTCTAAAATGAACAACAAAATGAAATATTGTCTGAGAGATAATAACTTGGCGTTTGAGTAGGGATTCGCAGTTGAGTGAAGGGAAGCGTAGCCGTCAAACGGCTGAAAATGTCTGAAACAAAGTTTGACACAAGGCTTACATTTTTAGGATTCCACCTGATAGTAGGTGGTTTGTACGGGGATCTTTAGCACATAATTTGATAACCTACACGTGTTTGTAAAGTTAATACGATACTGAACGAGATAAGCTGCTTTCTTTAGTAAAAGGCAGAGTAGACTTAGCAGGACTTAGGTCTTAAGACGACGACAATCACCAACAACCTTGAAGGAACAAAACGCGCATTCGTATTACACCAGCGCGATCCAAAAAAATCGGTGGATTTTTGTACTTTTCTTATTAATCTATGACTAAGAAAAAGCCTCAGATCAAATTGTAGATAACTCAATTGTGTTTGAGATGGTGAAAATTTCATTAAAATGCGCCCGGCGGTTTTGGTGCAATTGTAGTTTTTAGTCGGTGTTAGACATTAAAATAACAAATTAATTACACTATGTTATATGAATAAAACTCAAAATTTTCATACATCAAATTATTAAAAAAAATGGTCTAATGTAATAATAATAATAATTAATAAGAAATGTAATGAATAATGGACATAATAATAATAAATGCCTGGTTGGAAGAGATCGCAGAACACGATTAGGCCACCTGTTTTATGTGTGTTTTTATTTTAAGGTTTCCGTATGTATTATTGTTTTTATCTTGCTGTACAATAAAGTATATATAAATTAATAAATAAATATTTATTTCAATAACTTAAGAACGCGGCGAACATAGCTCGCAAATGCAATTCGAGGCGAGTGAAAAATTCATTCGGAGTATTGCTATCTCAGTTTGCACGCACACGCGGCGCTGTGTGTGTGCGCGGGTAGATACTCGCACACAACGGCTGCGCACAGCGCCGCGATAGATAGCTTCCTAATTGTCATAACGACTCGAAGAAAGCATTTAGAATATTATTATTTAGGTATGTTCATTATTTGCTTTTTTTTGTTGACTACTTTGGGGAATCGTTGGTAAATGTACAGACTAGTAATGCGTTTTTACGAAATTTCTTTACAATATCTCAAGTTTAGGATAGCTAGCTATCGCTTGTCTTTGTACCTATAGAAAGAATCTAGCAGATACGTCATGCGTACCTTTCCAAATGGGTACTTTTGTAAACCAATGTTGAAAGTTTATAATATTGGTGTTCTTGAATAAATAAGTAGGTACATCGTTTACGCAGGCAAAGCGTCTTGAGTCTTGGGGGCAACCCGGCCGACGCGAACGGCGCCGCCGTTGGCGTTCTTTTGTCTTATTTATGTAGGTATTCCTTTTAATAAACCTCAAATATAAGCAAGTAAAATAATACAAGCGTTACTTAGGCAAAGTATATTTTTTTTTTTTATATCCTATAGGCTCGCGCTTGACCACTATCTCACCTGATGGAAAGCGATGATGTGGTCGACGGTGAATCACGCTTGCCTAGAAAAAACCTATATAAGTAAAAGACTAATATTCCAATAATTTATGGCTATTCACGCATAAGTACAGATAAATAACAGTGCTCTGAGCTAAGAATATTAAAAATAAAAATACGGATTTTGAATAAACATTTATTTTGTTTTTTTTTTTTTTTTTTTTTATTATCTATAGGCTTGCGCTTGACCACTATCTCACCTGATGGTAAGCGATGATGTGGTCGACGATAGAGCACGCTTGCCTAGAAGAAACCTATTCACTCTTGACTTAAAGACCCCTAGATTGTAGCTATCGGGAAACACAGATTCCGGCAGGGAATTCCACTCTTTAGCTGTACGCATAATAAAAGTGTCCCCAAAACGTTTTGTGCGTATGGGTGGGATGTCCACCATGTACCGATGACGCATCGCCGTACGTCTGGTAGTCCGATGATGGAACGGGCTGGGCGGAATTAAATCATGTAATTCCATCGCACACTCCCCGAAATGTAACCGATAAAATACCGACAAACTGGCAACTCGGCGACGATGTTCAAGGCTTTGGAGCTTTGACTTGACCAGTGCCTCATTACCGATGAGTTTCTTGGCCCGCTTTTCGATCGACTCTAGTGCATCAAGCTGGTATTTGGCAGATCCATCCCAGAGATGAGAACAGTACTCCATGCACGATCGAACTTGCGCTTGATACAAGTTGAGCAGCTGTTCCGGCGTGAAGTACCCTCTCACCTTCGCAAGGATCCCCAACTTTTTGGCAGCCAGCTGAGCCTTTGCCTCAATGTATGGCCCAAAATTGAGAGTCGATGTCAACGTAACGCCAAGAAGCTCAAGATGGTCCGTTATTGGCACGGTTACATCACGGAAAGTAGGAGCCGGGTGGAATTGGCTCCTTTTAGCGGAAAAAAGACACGCCTGGGTTTTAGCAGCATTAAACCTGACCAGATTGGCATCGCCCCATTCGGAAACTGCCTGCAAGGACAAGTTCAAGCGCTCCACCATGGCCTCCCGGAGAGACCGGACCTGAGGCCCGGTAGCACGCGCGTTGGACAAGTATCTCTCAGCAACAGTGCTGTCGTCTGCATACCCAAAGGTGCCGGGCTTCAGCAGATCGTTAATGTGCAACAAGAACAATGTTGCTGAGAGTACGGACCCCTGAGGGACCCCGGCATTAATATCCAATTGGTCCGACGAGCAGCCATCGATAACCACTCGAATGGACCGATCTCTCAGGAAGTCTGCAATCCAATCACACAGACCACCGGGCAAACCGAATGAAGGAAGCTTACCAATAAGGCTTTCGTGCCAGACCCTATCGAAAGCCTTCGAGATGTCGAGGGAGACGGCAAGCGCTTCCCCATGCCTCTCGATGGCCTCACTCCATATGTGAATGGCATACGCTAGAAGATCCCCAGTAGACCGATTTCGGCGAAAGCCGTATTGGTGGTCGCTAAGGATATCGTTAGTTTCTAGGTATGCCAGGAGCTTAGTGTTGAGTACACGCTCCATACTCTTACAGAGTATGGACGTTACAGAGATGGGTCTGTAGTTGGCCGGGTCAGCTCTACTGCCCTTCTTGGGCACGGGGTTGGCTTGCTTCCAAGCATTCGGCACTGTTCCAGTCTCATATGAAAGGCGGAATAGGCGTGTCAAGATCGGAGACAGTTCAGGCGCACAGGTTCTAAGAACTATAGCTGGTATGCCGTCAGGGCCGCTAGCCTTGTTCACGTCGAGGTTGCGCAGCACCCTACGGACGTCCTTTTGATGAATGCGAATGTCCGACATACTCGTCTCGCACCCATCAGGAGAAGGAGGGGGCCGCGAATCACCAGGATTCAGACGTGAAGATTCCGCAAAAAGAGAGGCAAACAAATTTGCCTTCTCCTCAGCGGTGTGAGCCAGTGACCCATCGGGTTTCAGCAGTGGTGGTAGTGAGGGACGGCAGAAGTTCGACTCGACCGACTTAGCCAGGGACCAGAACGCTTTACTACCTGCTGGGTAAGAAGCAAGTTTGGCCCCCATTCGGCCAATGTGGTCGAATCTAGCCCCACGCAACACCTTCTTGCAGGACTTGGCAGCCCTGTTGTAGGCTTTCTTCTTCTGACCCAAGTCACTCGCTTTACGCGATCGAGCGTCGACCCATGCCAGGTACGCCTCATGTTTAAGCGCGTCGGCGCGACGACATTCGGCGCCAAACCATGGCCGGTCAACGCTGGAAATCGTTATGTCAGAGAACGGAATGTAGTACTCCATTCCCTGACGCAACACATCAGTAACGGCGTCCGCGCACGACGAAGGATCAGCCGAAGAAAAGCAAGTAGGCTGCCAAGGATAGCAAGCGAAGAAAGAACGCATGCCATCCCAATCTGCTGACCTGTACCGCCAAACCCGCCGGGTGCCTCTTGGGCTGGGATCGGGCGGGGAATAGACGGACACAGACTTCACCAGACAGTGGTCGGAACTACCCAGGGGTGAACTTATCGACACAGAGTATCTGTCTGGATCTGTTGTCAGCAGAAGGTCCAAGCAATTCGCTGTGTGCGAATCAACATCCGGTACCCTCGTTGCCCCCTGGACCAGCTGGGTGAGGTTTAGCGTTAGCGAAAGCTTACGCATCTCCCGTCCAGCATGGTCAGTGCTCTGGTATGGGAAGAGCCACTCCTGATGGTGGGCGTTAAAGTCCCCCAGTAACACTAATTGGGCGGAAGGGTACCGTTGCTGTGCCGCATCAGCCGCCTCACTGAGGTACTCTGCGAGCCTGGATGTCTCCTGATCTCCGCTGTGCGAGCGGTAGACACAGGCGTAGATAATTTTATCCAGACCTGTGTCCACTAGAGCCCACAGCGTTGAAAATTTTGAGTCCTCAAGGTTACGGAGACGCCGATAGCAAGTGTCATCACGGGCGTACATACACACACCCGCGCGCGGTTTATAATTGTGCTCCAGGGTAAATCCTGGGTAAGATAGGTCTGGGACTCGCTATCTGCGTCTCCGTAAGAAATAACAGCGCTGGTTTCTCAGTCTCCAGGTGGTAGTGGACTGCAGAGAGATTTGAGTGCAGACCTCGAATGTTGGTGAGGTGCACTTTGAGGGGGAGGGAGTGCAGCCGCTGTTCAAATTTATTATTTCTTTTCCTTGGCATATGATGATAAGAGTGAATGGAGGAGAGGAGTTGGAAGTGAGACGAGGTTCCACGCTGCTAACCTTCAGACCCGCACTGAAAGGACAGCATCATTGGGGCACTAGTTCGGAGACTGCGGGGACGCCCGAGCCCCCCCGGAATGTCCATCGGGCCCTCCCCATCTGGTCGCCAACCAGCACGATGGCGCATCCCGAGATTTTTCGACAGTTGGTGGGGCAGCCTTTCATGTGTGGCTGGCACACTACTTGGGCCCCCAACTACCTGCGGTCGGCCAGCGGCGCACCGTGCCTCGGATCCCGCTACCCTCCGCGACCAGTCTCCCGATACGTCCATACCAGCGCGTGTCAGGCTGGTCAGTCTGCAGTGGAACAGCTATCTCGACCCAACTCCTCTTGTGGCTACACCGAGCATCGTACCGGAACACGGCTAAGCCGCTTGGCGGTACGTCTTTGCCCGGTGGGTGGTCGCAAGCCTTCGGCCGAAGCCTACCACCAGTTAGTGTCACCTGATTTGCACCACCCGGGGACCACGTGTAGGGTAACGGAATGGGGTACACTCCTACGGACGTGGGTGACTCAGCCCCCAAAATGTTCTTACGTTCGTTTATGTTCTTACTTTATAGATCATCATTCATCTGTTTAAAAAATATAAATCGAAACGTGATAAAATCGTGTAGGTAGGGTAACCATAAATAATCGACTGAAAAAAATAAAAAAAAATACAATAATGATAATCAGAAAACTTAGTGTCAAAGATCCACACAAAACTCGCTGATTTATAAGATTTTGCTTATAGGTATAATAATATGTATAAATAGGTAATCTGCAGTAGGCATAGAGCAACACGGACCACCGGCGGCCCGGAGGGGAGTAGCCATAGCGTTTTTTCCCGATACAAAACTGTCTGTCATTTTTTGCGGGGGGAAATCTGCTCTACCCACACTTTCTCAAATTCTCACACAAAAATAATCGTCTGTTACTACGAAACTCACACATAAAAAAATAATAATACACTAACAATTTCACACACACAGATACTTTCTGTGTCATTACAGTATAATGAGATAACGCAACTACACTGACAAGATGCTTACAGCCGTGGTTGTAACTACTGTCGATACGCATTATCGATAAATTCAAGAACTCGGTTAGGGATATTAGGTGTAAAAAGTGATACAAAGGTAGATATTATATAAAGATTGACTTTATTTATTATGTACTACAATAATTTTTATATCATTTAAAAAAACCATGATAGTTGTATCTATCACTGGTTTTTAAAATGGATTAGTTTTCTATAAATATGACGTATACATTTTTGTGGGTCTGATTTTTTTATTAAGAACGAAATTCTTGTATCGGTATATTTTTCCATTATTAATCTTGCCAGTTCCAAATTATGATTTGTAAAATCATTTTCGTGTAAATGGTAACTGATAGAGGAAAACAAGTCTTTGCCAATAAACTTTTTTAAGGCATGTGTCACGATTTCATGTGTGGTACAAGATCGTGTAGGTTTATTGTCGTCACTTAAACGTCGTCTTATTTCTTTGTCACAAATCCGGCATAAAAGTATTACCTCTTTTGAAGCATAAAGTAACTGTCCTCTGCTTTTTTGGTGTATTAAACTTTTTTCATCAATCGGCCCAAGCAAACCTTTGATGCACGTATTGCATTTAATTTTTTTTGATGTCGAGAAAATAACAAATCCAGCTATTTACTCCACAACTTTCTCGGCAAAAGGGGATAAAAAAGTTAGAGCTTCAATCTCATCAATTAAATCATCAGTAAAATTGGTAAAATTGACTTCGTCAGTAGCGTCATTGCTATTGTATTGTCGTACGGTTGAAGCATTAATTTTTTCTAGTGCAGATGTGCAATTCAGTATTGTAATTTTTTCCAATGGAATGCAGTTCGTGCCGCTTCCAGTTTGCGTTAATTCTGTATTAACAAGAATTTTTTTATAAATTGCTTCAAACTGAGAGCTTGAGGGATTATCACAATAACCACCATGACTTCTTACAATCGAAAAAAAGAGTTCGATGTGATCTTGACTTACCCTGTGGAGTGGCATATATTTCAGGCCATTTTGTTGGTTTTGTATTAAATCTTGGAAGATAGACTTGGTACTCTCAATACAGATCAAAATGCCCAAAAAACCTGTGTATCGTGGAGAATCTAATAATTTAATTTTACGTGACTCCCCATTGCGTTTTTTTACATATGCCGATAAGCTCAATAAAAGCTTTTGAGTTTCGTCCATTTTCCTAAAAGCTTTCTCAAAGTTTTCAGAGTTTAATGCTCTTTTAAAACCATTTTGACGTGACCGAGAATCCAATATATCAAAAACGTCGTTTATCAGTGAAATAAACTTTGAAGTTGCAGTTGATCCTTTAAACTCCGGCAAATCTAATTCTTTTTCACAAAGGACAAGTGCGTCAGCAACACTTGCGCTGAACAATTGTGCTGCAAGTCGAACATTCATTATCTTTGTTTTATAATATATGTGATTTGCTTTTAACTTATTAGCCATGAAAAATAATTCTTCTTCCTGGATTTTATGTAATGCCTCCACAAATAACCATTGAATTTTATTTTCATTGTCATCGTAAAAACATTTGTAGTCACAAAAAGTGTTTCGAATTAATTTTAACATGTGACTCGGGTCTAAAAAAAAGTAAACTCGTTGCCCCGTTGTAGGATCTAATATGGTAGTTTGCAATTTATTTGCAACTAAGCAGCAACCCAGTTCTGTGGCCATCGCTAAATTTGCTTTTGCGCCGTCACACGTTAATGCTTTTATTTCCACTCCAGTTTCATGTACTAATTCAAATGCTTTAGTTACAAGCTGAGCTTTTAACTTAGCACTTGTGCCTTTAACTAAAAAATATCCGATTGGGACTTTCCATGGAGTATTAATGCCTACTAATAGAAATACTAGAACATCTGTTGCTTCATCTGTATTATCTGTTAATAAGTCAAAACCGTAATCAACGTACCCAAATCGTCTATCACCATTTGGACTGTCATGTGGTTGTGTCTTTATTTTCATTTCATCGAAAACCAAAGTACAGTAAATTTTACCATCTGGATTGGCATCGGCTTTGTATTTTAAAGCCTCCACCAATGCTTCCTTGGTAAAACCGGGCCGTCCATCAATATGACTATACCATTTTGTTAAAGTACGTGGAGCAGGTAAACAGGTCCCAAACGTTTTACGAACATACTTGTAGGCTTTTGGAGAATAAAAGTTGAGAGTTAAAGCAAAACATCTCAGTTCTGGTGAATACTTAGCTCGTGAGAGCTTACCACTTTTACATTTCTTTAGTTGACGCTTAATAAGTTCTGTTTCTTCAACACCAATTTTTTCAAGTACCATCCTTTGTTCTTTATCTATCAAAGATTTTTCATCCAGACTCTGAAGAATTTCTTCTAAACCAGCAACTTTTTTTTTTAAGAAAAGATTTTTAGCTTGTAGTCTTTTAATTTTTTTTTTCTGATAATCTAACTGTTGCTGCATTTTTCTTTTTCTTGGTGTAAGTGCAATAGTGGGCATCGAAGTATATTTTTTTGATGTTTCCTTTGATTCAGCCTGAAAAATAAATAAAATACAATAAGTATGCTGTTGGTATCATCTTTGTATACAGGTAATCTCAATAGTAAAATAGTATTACTATTTGATCAATATGTTACCACTTATTTTAATCAAACCTCTTCATCTACAATAAACGATTAAAAGGAAACTCACATTTTTAGGCATTGACGATGTACACGGCGATGTCAACGAAATAGGAATAGTGAGAGTGGCACTAATGGTATCATAAGAATTAGATGTTTCCTTTGACTGAGCCTGAAAAGCAAATAAGATACAATAATTATGCTGTTATTATCTTTCTATACAGGTTACTTAATCTCGATGATAAAATAGTAGAATTACTATTTGATCAATATGTAACTATACTTCAAAAAAGATAGCGTGATCTCTGCGATAGTTGTCACTATCAATACAGTAACAATAGCGCTTGAAAGGCTAACAATAACGTAACAATAACTTATACGTCAGTTCGACATATGTCGCAGAGATCAAGCTATCTTTTATGAAGTATAGGTACTTATTTTAATCAAACCTCTTCATCTACAATAACGATTAAAAGGAAACTCACATTTTGAGGAATTGACGATGTACACGGAGATGTCAACGAATCAGGAATAGTGAGAGTGGCACTAATGGCATCATAGGATGATAGTCTGTCATCTGGTGGAGTGAATGAATGTTGATGACTCTGGAAGATAATTTTTGAAGTTGAGAAATCTAAAGCTTAATTTCACCACTATGGCCAAGGTGAACTACATCAGGTGGACTGTACGCTCGTTTACCTTGTCCATGATATAAAAAAAAACTTACGGGACAAATACAGTGTGGCGTTAGAGTTGGTTTGGTGCCCTCGATTAATCTCCTTCTATTGTTCGCCAACACATGAAAGTCAGAGGTCTTAAAATGATTTGAGCAAATGACGCTATTTCTTGTGGGAATCCAGGTTAGTCTATTGTTACAAAATTTCTGCCATGTATCCCTTAAAATTGGATCTTTAGGAAACCTGCAATAAATAAATTAAAAACCATTATAGTTGAAGTTCACACTAAGTAATTTTAATAATATGTGTTAATACTCGTAAGTATTTTATTATTTTTAATTTAAATTTATTATTCAACTATGTATAATAAAATAAAGCTTACAATATAATATTTTAAACAAATCAGAAAACTTAATCTCAAAAATGTCTCGGTATGGATATAGACTCCTTTGCCATTTTTATCGATAACTATTTACAAACAAACCGGTAACAACACTTTCGCTCGGCGACAGCGACTACTCGGAAATAGACTCGGATCAGTCGCTCGACCGATCCGCATATTGTATGAGCGCGAGCGGCCTGTGTTGGTAAACAAATCCGAAACGTGACTACCGATAATATTGTAATTTTTAAGTTTTATAGAAGTAAATAGTAATAATGTGATTAAAAATTACTTACATATGAAAGGTAACGCCATCTTTTTGTAAATTTGACGTGGCAGATCTCTTTTTGCAGCAAAATACAGAACAATTCGGCATTTTTTTAGGACGTCGATTCAGTCGCGTAACTAGATTTAGTCTACTGCGCAGTTTGGCTGCAACTAGTTTTATTGTACGCATAGGTCCGCGTGGACTTGTACTTTGACAGAGGGGAACGCCTGTGTATGGCTACTCCCCTCTGGTCCGTGTTGCTCTATGGCAGTAGGTACCATTCATAAGATGATAATCTACCGCAATAAATCGTAAGTAATAGTAGTATTTTAGTTTATGTACGTACTGCTTTTTAGTTTATAGGTAAGTACTTACAATTTTATTTTATTTTATTAATCTTAGGAAAAATTACAGCTAATGCAATAAATACGCAGAAACAACATGCAAAAAACGGCCAATTAAAAGTTTTCTCACGTATAAATATTTGCATAAAATACATATCAGCGAGAGTTTAAAATTATAAAAATTTGCATTTCATTATGAAGTCGATTAGCCAGCCAGTTATCAAAGTTTATTAGAACTGCATCCCCAGGGTAAGGGTCACCGAAGGCCAGAAAAAAAGCCCAGAGTAATTTAATAAACTAGAACGACATTGGATTTTTAATTTTAGTTTTTTGTAATAGGTATTTTACAAAAAACGTTCCAAACTGGACCAAGGGCATAAAGCCGCGGTTGTGCAGGCAAATCCGACCGTATGATCACCCTACCCTGGGTGAGCCGAACTAACGTCACAGTAGGTAAGTAAAAAACCGGCCAAGTGCGAGTCGGACACGCGCACGAAGGGTTCCGTACCATTATCGCAAAAACGGCAAAAAAATCACGTTTGTTGTTATAGCGGCAACAGAAATACATCATCTGTGAAAATTTCAACTCCCTAGCTATCACGGTTCATGAGATACAGCCTGGTGACAGACGGACAGACAGACAGACGAATCGCGGAGTCTTAGTAATAGGGTCCAGTTTTTACCCTTTGGGTACGGAACCCTAAAAATGCAGTGTAGGTAAGTCTTATAGGTGTCCTTGAGATAATTACCTACGCCCGCATTGTCTCATTCATGACATGAATAAAAATACGAAAAAAACAAAGCTTCGTAAGTTGGTAGATACGTAGGTAAATACTAATTTATAAAATATATAGGTACTAAGGTAAAATATATAGGTACTATTTATGTAACTTATTTTATTATGTCATTGGGAAACTGTGAGAAACATCCCAACGTTAGGAGTCCAATGTCCATGTCGGCAACCAAACCAAATTGTAAATAATAACAAAGTCCATAAACAACGCAGTTCATAAGATAGTAGATTACTCAATAACAAAGTTCAAATCACAAGGCAAATCTAAATCAAAATTCATAGAATAGGTCAATAGTGTCAGAAATATTACAATAAGTACAATTTAGAAAATAAATAAATACGCACTTACAGCACAGTAAGTAAAGTAATCGACAAACCACAAATAATACAACAAACAGTGAAACATCCCCGAAGCACACCCGAAGTGCCCCGAACAAACCCCGTACGAACGATGCACGGGAGCAGTACGACTACGCACACATGGACATTTGCTTGACGCGACAGCAATACTAGCTATTGAAAAAGTATGATTAATTTGATGTGTTCCGTAATACCAAAAATGATGAATGAAAACTTAATGTTTTTTAAGTTACTTTTTCAATTATTTGTAACTTGATAATATGAGCTATGTTCCCGCTACGACAATATTATAGATATTGTTTTTTATAATACAGAAAAATCAATAAGAAAACATGTCATTTACGTTGTAAAAATGTACGAAATGGAATTCGCTTAAACTTCATTTTAGGTAAGTATTTTGAAAAAATAAAAACGTACGAACCTAGATAAATACTGTCTAAAGCCGAATATCAGCATAATATGGTGGAAATAAACTGAACTTACAAATGATTTAGGTATTACGTTTGTATGGACAATTCATGGTTCGCCGCACCCTTAAGAATACGATTACGTTTGGTTCCCAGTATGTAGTAACAACTAGTATAGGCTATTGAATAGACATTTCATTACAGTACGTATTAGAAAACAAAAAAGAAAAAAGTGATATAAATCAAGATTTAAATATATCATACTATTTTTCCAAAAAATTACTACTAGCTGTTTAGACTTGATTCTCATTTTAAAATTAGCTACTGAGGGGATTCAGCGCCTTAAGAACCGAAATACCGACTTTATATCGAATGTTTTCTGGCTTCTATCAATAAGCCATAAATCGAGGTAGGCAATAGTTTGAACCCACCCACATTGGCGCCGCCTACACTAGAAAGGTCCTGACAATTGAGACCAAAAAGTATTTACATAAAGATTTCTCAACACCAGGAAAGATTGCCAAAAATTAATGTGAAACAGTTTGAGCAAATCAAAGTAGACCATTATCAGAACGAGCTTTATTCGCAGAAAGGCTAAAAAAATTTCTGAAACGCAATAAATTTGATTTGTCATGAAACCCACTGATGACTGGAAGACACGAAACGTCTGTTCAGAATACGTGTTTGGTGAAAAATTGCGTGCCGTCTGACTCCACATCGTATTTCAGTTCACGGTCACGAGAATACACCACATCATTCATACTTAATCTGCTTTTCATGCCGACTTATCTCTCTATCAAAAAAAACATTATCTTTGTGAAAAGGCGGGCCACAAACCAGTTGCTATATGCAGAACACTACATGCCTTATTCGTTTTGTGGAAAGGCACACAGTCACAGATAATATCAATATCGTGATTTAAACTTGTGCTCATGTAGAAAGTGCGTCTGTCGTTAAGGTGCCTTTACGAGTCGAGCCAGTCAGTTAACAATCACAGTTCACCCACGCCCGAGAAACGCCTGAATTGTAATCAAGCCTAATTTAGGAACAATAGAATATTTTATACAGTTATTTAGTTAAATAAGATTTGAAAAGTATGCTTGAAGAGTTGACATTTTTGTGTCAGAATAATAGATTAGAACAGAAGCTATTGTAGCGTTGACTGAGTGTTTTGAACTCAAATCCTCGTAGTGCCAGATATTCCTTTTTGGTCTAGAATGCAGCGTCCATGACTGGCGACCTCGAAATTGGCTGCGCTTCGTCAATGTAAGCAAACGTGGCGAATGGCGAAAGGTTAAATGGAAACGTGAATAGCTGACGTCAGAACTGCTTGTTTCAAAGGAGTCTTTAAAGCTAACGTGCGTTAAAAAATTCGTTCCACCTACTGTATAAAACGAAGACCGTATCTGGTTATTGCCCATCTAAAATTGAAAACGAAATGAAACTGGTTTCTACACTGATATGCCCTGAGTATTGTCATTTGGAACTTCTGCAACATATTGCTCAAGGAAAGGTAATCGCACTTTGAGTGCACAAGTTTGTACCAAAATATTTGCTTATGCTTGCAAATTGCGTTACATCTTTAATGGTTGCACCGTGCCACGTAACTTAGCATCTCACCGTTAATGTTGCATGTAATTGCGTGGAGGTGTGACACACAGATCTACATTTCTCTTGCGACACCTCAATCTCGACACGTAAAATTATAATAAGACGACTGTGTGTACATTTGATTCAGAAGGGGCAATGTGTCGCTTGCAAGTTACGATCAAACTTTTACTGTGAATATAGGCACATAAATCTAGAAATATCGCGCTTTCTCAAAGTAGGTAAATAATCCTAGTATTTGCCAATGGGTTCATTCACAGCTTTCGGGAGTGTGATAAAGTATGTCAACAGCTCTAGCGAGCTATTTCGTACGCCGATCTTAACTATATTTGTTCTACAAATTGTATGCATGGTTGAATCTAAAGTGAGGTTTTACTGCTAGCCAGAAACTTTGATTACTAGTTTTCTTCTGAGTACTTGTTTAGTGAGAAGTTAGCAGTTCAATAAACTGTTAACTTAATGTTGAATCTTGATTCGCGAAAGAGTTTATTTTCTTCTATCGGTTGAGTAAGGCTTAACACGCACTGCGATTTTTATTCGCGCGAATTTTTTTCCGCACATCTGTGACCTATGGAAATGTATGAAGCTGCACGCACTGCGGAAAAAAAATCGCGCGGAAATAATATCGCAAGAAAACCGTGTTTTGCCACAGAATCTCCCGCACCGCGGCGCGGATAAAATTAGCGCGAATATTTTGAACTCTATGAACAGGTAGAAGGAGACAAAAATCGCGCGAAATTTTATCCGCAGTGCGTGTTAGTTAAATTCAGTACGCGGACAAAAATTCTCGCGAATAAAATTCGCGCGAATTATAATCGCAGTGCGTGCTCAGCCTAAGTGGTTCTTAAACGACAAGTTAGCCGATGATGATTACAAAAATAAATCTCCCCATTTTAATTGTAGAAGCAGACCTTGACCATAATTTGCAAACTGCCAATGACTGGCTGATGAGAAAACAAAAGAATCGCAACCAAAACAGTCTTGGATGGCCAGCGGAGTGATTAGAACAACGTTGAGAAAATAACACTTACTAAATTCGACCTAGATACTCATTGGGAAATTGGACTTTTTGGAATATTTGTTTTGGTACCAATTATATAAACCTTGCAGCACGAGTCTAAAGATATAAGAGGCTTCCGGACTTCGCATTGCGTTTTAAACAGACCATCATTGGCATATCAAGATGGATAACAGCATTTACTTACTAGCTAGCTACCGGATGGATAAAAAATCGTGGATCAAGCGAAACAGAGCGAGATTTGGGGATGATACGTGGCTGAAGCTTAGGACTTTATTTACAAGCTGCTTTTGACGAAAAACATGTAAGTCCTATTTTACTCTATTCTGACTTGAGCAAGTTAATTGAGATCAGGGACAAATATGTTGTCAGAAATATATTTTCCGTTTGAAGACTACGTATGACACTTATGATCGCAAAATCCAGGAAGAACTCGTATGGATGGATATGCTCTGGCTGGAAGTTGCTGGAACACGCTGTCATTACTTAGCCAAGCGTCTAGTAGGAGGAATGGTTTTACGATTTAAATTATATTGCCCGAAGATTAGGCTTAACTACAATATGTCCTACTAGCGATTACCACGAAATATGCGGTTCGCGAGAACGAAAGACAGATGCGCATAATTAACTGCGACCATTCACTTTACAGAGACAGGAGAAGAACGTCTTCTGAGAACGACACTCGATAAATCACGATACCAAGTACTTATGTATGCAGACATGTAGACATAGGAAAGGAGGAAAATCGATGCACTGAAGATGTGCCGTGGACTGCTTACCGCACCAATGTATCGATCCTAAAAGTAAGTACATCACATCAAAGAAAGATTATCGTCGACTGTTCAACTACGAATACTAAAGTTCTCTGGGCATATAACTCGCAATGAAGACTCAATGGTGCTTATTGTAATCCAAGGCAGAATGGAGGGCAAATGATCCCGAGGTCGCTTGCCGATCGATAGACTGTTCCCACAATGCGTCCAATAGAGCCGAATGGAGACGGATGGCAAGAGCCATCATGCATCAGGACTCACCCATGACCACGACCACTCCGCCAAGAGAGACTAAGAACAGAATATTTATGTGCAGTATATGCTTCTTGTTTAAGCCCATATGCTGCTTTTACGATGGTGTCCTGGCTTGTTATGCCGGTTTCTCAGAGATGCTAACTTAAATACACCGGGAAGTGCAATAAAAGTCATTTATACGTAACTCGTAAATGGCCTATTTCTAAATAGCTTTGGACTAAATATCTATGTGTAAGTAACGTATAAGTTTTAGCTGTTAATAGCTCAATTAGTAGCGTAAGTTCGGGCTGGGACGGCGGCGTCGGCTCACATTTCAGCACGGCCGTTATGGACGAAATACGTTAATATTGACGCCGAAAATACGCGTGTTGCGTCACTGCACTAACTATTTTGCCCTTAATCACGCAAGCCACGCGGAAGCCACACATGAAATACGTATGCCAACATTTCCAACTTATCATTTCAGAAACTCGCTCGGTAATAGCAGTTAGCATTGTTTTTATTACTTCCCAGTTAGTACAGATGGTAATGGGGGCACATTTGTGGCGATCTGATAAAGTTGCTTTATTCTTCTTATGGTATCACGCGTTATATTATGTTATGCTAACTACTGGGCTTGCCTATGAGGCTGTAGTACCTCATCATCAGCCTTTTTAATGTTCCCACTACTGGGACACAGGCCTCCTCTCTGTGAGAGGGAATGGGCCGTAATCCACCACGCGGGCCCGATGCGTGTTGGTGGATGTTACATGTACCACCTATTCGAATTTTTGTTCCTAGGACTTGCCGACTTTGTTGAAACTATCTTCATCATTGCGAACGGCTTTATGCTTATAATGATAATTGCTTGATAATAAAGATTACGAGGCAAAAGGCTGGTCTGTATTCTCTGCTGAAGTTTTTCGTGGCAACTTAAAAATCATTTTGGTAGTTATAAGACAGTTGAATTATGGCTAATCCCTGTGATTGCGATAAACACTACTTCTTTTAAAACCTGATATGTTTCTTCGATTTTTGTGTACCTATCATCATCTGCCTGTCCTTGTCCCATGTTACTTGGGGTCGGCGCAACACGTTTGCTTCTTCCATACCATCCTGTTCTCCATCACACTATCACTGCTCCCTTTTCTTACATATTATCACTCCACGCATAGTCCATCCATCTTTACTTTGGCCAACCTCCCCCTCTCCATCCATCCACATTTATATTCATAACTCTTCATGTACCTATGATACTTAATTATATTTTTTTATTACAACTTTACTGTACATACATAGAACCTCCTCCTTTTTAGGAATTTGCTTAAAAATGGTAAACTTTTGTCACAGATTAAGATCACAATGTTCTATTCCATCTTAGGTTTAATGACAAGTAAGATGGAATAGAATCTGGTAAGTATAAGAATGTTCCTTCAAGGTATAGCTTTAATAATATTATGGACAAATAAAAGCTGAACTAGGAAAGTATTTAATTGATGTTGGCTTTTTTATGGCACTACAGTGCTTACTGTAAGAGTTTATTTTTTATTGTTTAAATCACCAATTACATTGTGTATTGTTTAATTAACATCAAAGAGTAGCAATTGATTCTGAAGTGGAGTCCAATTATATTGTTAAAATCAAATTAGTGGAAATAACAATACTAAGTAATCCACGGTAATTGTTTAAACATAGGTATTTTAGTAATTATTAATTATACTGATACTGAACTGACTCATTTTAATTGAAGGTCATATTTATTTAATTCTTGTTTATTTTGAATTTAGAGTACTAATTACTTGGTAACATGGATGTGTTAAGTTAATGTAACAAATGAAAACATTGCTAACAATCTTTTTCCAAGAAATTAAAATATTTTAGGAGATTACTACTTAATTCTGTGACTGTTTCAGAAACATAGGAAGTTTCTAGATGGCTTATTTTAATTATTTAATAGATTAATTAATAGGTAGGTACGTCAATTTATAAAACTTGCTAATTTTGTCTTTTAATAGTTTAAAGACTAGGTCTAGGGTAATTTTATATACCTAACTATATTTAATCTAAACTTAACGTTTTTTAATAATTACATTGAGAATGAGAAAGTGCTTTAAAACTTAGAAACTAATAAAAATAGAACAAAAAAAGATGTTAAAATATTACCTATAAAACAAATAGGAATCAAATTTAAATCGAGGAGTATTGATTTTTTTAATACAACAGCAACATTTTTTTCCAGATAACGCCTTAAAAATTCAAAGTATCTTCTGATCTAAAGGACATGGACTTTAGTGGTTACTTATTATTGTAAACAATAAACTTCATATCAAATGATTACTTTGAAGTTATACTCCAATCCAACTGAGTGTCGAAATCGAAATTGTGGAAACCAAAAGTACGATTAAGCTGACAGAAAATGTTAATAAAATTAAATAATACTTACATAGCACATGAAGAATCCCAAATGCAACACTTTTATTTAATAACCAATTACAGTTTATCATATAAAATAAGAAAAATAAATCCCATTCCCATTATAGGCAAAACTTAAATTCCAAACCAAAGCAACATGCATGACACTGACATAAAAAAACGGCAAGCACAGACTACTTAGAGATACTACACGGCAAGCTCTCAAAGCTCCAAAAGTCCAATCTTTACTATACTCTATGGTCCAATCCAAAACAAACTGAAAGGATGAGGCCATAGATAGGTTATATATTATCTATGGAGGAGGCAGTAGGCACGCACCAGAGACATTGTAATACCTAGACGGAACGTATTTACGACGAAAAAGAAACTGTCAATTCTTTCGTTCTTGCTTATAGAGAAACTCTATGAAAAAGAAAGAGACAAACATAGACAAACGCTACCATCCTAAACGTCAAAGAGACCACTTTTTAGTCACTGTTGTAACCCATCGGTTAGCAGCTCTAATCAAAGTTTTTCGCTGTTTTCAAGCCTTTGTATCGTTTATATCAGGAAGAATTTTGTTGTTTAATTATCTGCATGAACCATGTCGTGTGTGGCTATCGGTTGCAAGAGTAGAATGAGTGTATTAACAGAACATAATCAAAGGATATCTTTCCACAGGTGAGTTATCGACTAGCATACTAAAATTATTGTGCATGGAATACATTTCATAGGCTGTCTGGAATAAAGGTATCTAAGTTCTAAATACGTCAAGGACGTATAGTATCATTTAAACCATTCTATTTAGTGAAATAATTAACTTTTATACGTTCGCTGATAGAGCTATGACAGTTTACGTACTTACGTTCTGATGTTAGAGATGTGACAAAAGTCACGAGAAAGATTTATCGATACTGTATTTTTATTTTACTTACTTTAATTTATTTCATAAAGTTTATTTGCTATTGTGATTATTAATCTAATATCGATTGTGCACAGTTTTCCTAAGAGTACTTATTTAAGAAATAAGTGGATCAAGAATATAAAACGAGCTAACTGGACACCTTCACTATATTCTCGCTTGTGTTCACTGCATTTTAATGAATCATGCTATCGCTATCGCTATCCCTTGGACCCATTTATGGACACAGGTTGATGAATCATGTTAATTTTTACATATTACTGTTTTAAATTAAATTATTATATTTAAACAATATAGTTATTTTTTTTTTCCTTTTATATACATACTCGTCTGTAAACTTTCTTTTCAGTCTTCATCAGTATATAGATCAGTACTTGTCTGTACAGTCGTACGAGTGTACCAAAATCTGTCACTTTGATTTCATGATGTACCTCGTTTTTGCGCAAGGTATGAATAAACATTATTATACAACTCGTATAAAGCGCAGAAAAAATACGAAAGAATGGAATTGTACTCTTACAATGACCGATAAGTTCACTCTTTGTACGAGTACACATTCACTCTTTAAATAATTATAAAGATTCCCTACAAAAAAACGTAAAATTAGCCGCAGTCAGGGACGATTCTTACAGACATTTGACCAAATTTGTAGATCGCTCCAAAACTAAACTCAATAATATCGATATGACAGTGGCACAGATCTAGTACTGATATATGTCTATAGATAAGTATCTATAGCATACTCGGCCACACTGGCACAAAAGATGGCATAGACAAAAGTATATCTATCTCTTTTTGCTTATGACGTTATCTGTGAGTGCGAAAGTGAATACCGATATTAAAATTGCGTCTTAAACACGTTCCGTCTAGGTATTACAATGTCTCTGGCACGCACAATGAGTGTTGCCTGTTACAATAAAATGAATTAACCAACTCTAAATCGATTTCTAAAAACTAATTCCCCAACCTATAATAAAAATAGCGATAAAAATTATGAAATTTATGTGAGCTGTAAGCTTTGTAACATAAAAAAAAATACAAGATATTTCTGAATTACTTGATACGGTACAATTAATGTGTTCAGGGGCAGAGGCGCAGATCCAGTATAAATTTCTGGGGTGAACGGGAGAAGGGAACTCAAGAATAAGAAAAGATGACTTGTTGATTCAAAGACAGTGCCATATTAAGGGTACACTAGTCGACGGCACGAACTATTTTGTGCGCGGGGTTAAAATGCATTTTATATCAACCGACAACAAGTGCGGAAGAGATAGATGCTGTGATGAGCAGTAGGAAGCTAGTTCGCGTACGAATACACACTTTTGCAAATTTGTAGCGAAATGGATAATGATTTAGGACGAAACCGAGAGCGCGAAATTTTATAAACAGACCTTTGGCAGTCTAGATATCATGAAAAAAAACGACTAAATCTATCTGTTCAAAATAAAATTATTTGCATTGTTGAACTACTAATCTATCCCTGTATGGAGGCCGCTTTGAAATTTTCCCTCTTCTATGGTACTTATTCGCGCCCAAAAATGCGTTAAAATTAGTGTCGAAATGTGGAACTTTCGACGCTCATAACTTTTTTTTTTTTTTTTTTTTACTTTTTGCCTTCCATACAGGGCTAGATAATGATGAGACAAATTGATATCACTTTTTATTTTGAACGTACTTCGTCAAACAGTGCAATAATCCCTAGACTACGTTTGTATGGAAGAATTTTCGACCAGTGTAACCTTAAGCCAGCGCGGGAGGGGAGGGCTCTTTACAAGTGGCACTAATTATAGGTTAGCAGTTTTGTAAAACCTACATGTTTTATTGAATGGCTGGTATAGTTCTCGCCAAACTTCTTGGGCACCATACAGGGCCGTATCTATGGGGGGGGGGGGGCATTGTGGAGCAATATCCTACCTTAAAATCATAATGTCCTGCCTTAAAAATACCAAAGACTAATATAAATTAATATAATTAAATTGTTTGTTCATAGTTTGAGATTAAAAAAATTGAAGCGATATGTATCTCAAACATACGTAGCGAACATACCATAGTTTGTGACATTCATTTAATATTATAATAATTCTTTGTTCTGTGTATAGATGGCATTTGAAGCGCCATCACATGAAGCGATGGGTCAATTTTGTATTTATTATAATAATATCTGTTATGCAGAGGGGATTCCCTTACCATAAATTGCAATATGGGCTATATTGCAATCTACGGTACGGGGCACCCCCTTTTAAACTAAAATAATAAACATAAACTAGAGATTGAATATGATTGTTTGTAGTTTGGTTATGTGAAGTGTACGGTAAAGAGTGTTTTAGTAAAAAAACTTTTTTACAAAAAAATACTACCGACTTCCAAATAAGAAAACTACAAAGTGAAAAATAACTTTATTTTTGGAAGTCGGTGTCTTTCGTAGGTACCATTTTTTTTGCGTTATGGACACCGACTTCCAAAAATAAAGTTATTTTTCACTTTGTAGTTTTCTTATTTGGAAGTCGGTAGTATTTTTTTGTAAAAAAGTTTTTTTATTTTTCACTTTTTAGTTGTACCTACCTAATAGGCAAGTTGTTTAGTTAGTTTCCTATAACGCCAGAATAGATTACCCAAATATCATGTAACTTGAACAAAACCGATCAAATGAGAGATCTGCTTACCCCTTAAGAGCGTACTGGCGTGATGTTATGTTATGAAATGGTCTAAACAATAAACAGACATGCGATTGCAGCAGTCCCGAGAGTTTTGCCGCTATTTATTGAAGAGTTCTGTTGTATATCTTCGAAGTTCTTCATCAGATCTTCACCAAATTAAAATGGGACCAATTTCGGTACAAACTCTTTCAAACAAAAACAGATTTTTTTAAATCGGTCCACAATTGACGGAGATATCGGTGAACATACACAAAAAAAAAAAAAAAAAAAAAAAACACAAGAAGTCGAACATAGAACCTCCTCCTTTTTCGAAAGTCGGTTAAAAAATCGATTCAATTGTTATTTTTATTGCTATAAATTGAAGATTCATTGATATCACGATGGATTTACGGGCTTTCTTTGGGAAAAAAAAACGAAGAGTTGAAGAGCATATTGACCACGAATAACCTCACTGCTCAAAACATTTTTAATAACATGGCGAATCGTAGAATTCAGCTGTTTTAAATATTTGTATTATTATGTTCTTTATTTAAATTCGTTTCTTGTTTTATACATTTTTAATATTTTTGTAAAACATACAGAATAAAAAAAACATTTAAAAATATAGAAAATAGAGGCCCACCGGTATCGGGCACTGGGTCCAAGCTACCGGCGGCTCCAGATAGAGGAACCTCCTAACAATACGAGCCGTGTCCAGCAATACTGCTTTCTGGATCAGGCCCTTGATCCAGCCGCCTAACGAGAGCCTCCTAAGGTGTAGGTCGAGGCTCGTGGCTATTAATCCATTGGCTGACACGACTATCGGTACAATGATCGCTGTGTCCACATCCCACATGTCGACAACCCCGCGAGCCAAGTCAAGATACTTGATTTGCTTATCGTTCTCGGCTTTCACGAGGTTCCCGTCATGCGGGACAGTTATGTCTACAATCATTGCACGCCTCTCGATTCGGTCCACCACCACTACATCAGGCTTATTAGCGATAATAGTCCTGTCAGTGATGATGGACCGATGCCAGTACAATGTGATATTGCCATTTTCGAGAACTGGGTCGGGCACATTTTTTTTTTTTTTTTTTTACTTACTTATCGATAGGCTCGCGTTTGACCACTATCTCGCCTGATGGTAAGCGATGATGTGGTCGACGGTGACGCACGCTTGCCTAGAAGTAACCTATTCACTCTTGACTTGAAGACCCCAAGGTTGTAGCTATCAGGAAACAAAGACTCCGGCAGGGAATTCCACTCCATTCCATACCTGTAGTACGGCACCTCCGATGCCACAAGAGTGTATTTCAGAGCAAGTTGCTGATGGATAATCCTGGCTACAAGGTTGTGCCTATGCAAGTACTCTTCGTTAGCTAGATGAGAACAACCAGAGATAATGTGACGGATCGATTCAACCGGGCGGTGACATGCCCGACAGATGTCAACCGTGCCATCCTTCACAATAAATCTCCGGTAGTTATTCGTCATGATAACTTCGTCCATAATTGCACAGATAAAACCTTCGGTTTCCCCAAAGAGATCACCAAAACGTAGCCAGGCTACGGACGCTCATTGGTCTACATCGGACCCATGTACCCCTCCCTGCGGTCGTTAGTGTCAAGCACTACAGGCTTGCGCCAGTTCTCATTCGCCAAGGAGAGCGGGGTGATTCCCTTGTCCACTGCTACTACATCTCGATGCATACCCACGTCGGTGTTTAGAAAATATTCCCTGAGATTGCATATCTCGCGGTTGTGGAGTTTTTTCGCATTTAAAAAGCCTCGGCCACCACACTGCCGCGGGATATACAATCTCATAACCGACGATCGTGGGTAATGCAATCGATATGCGGTTAGCAGTGTACGGACCCACTTCCAGGGTGTCAAGTTTCGTTTGAGTCCATTTGAGTATGCCGAAAGAGTACATTAATACCGGCATGACCCAACCGTTGAAGGCACGCACCTTGTTTCCGCCCGAAAGAAGGCTATTGAATACTTTCTTCAGGCGGCCAAAGAAGCGTTCCTTCAACGATTGCTTCATGTCAGTAGTGCTGATACCTAACGCTTCTGACGTACTCAAATACTTATAGGTTTCGTTTGGAGAGAGGGATCTCAGGTTTATGGAATCCGCGAGTTGAATTCCTACGGATTCCACAATCTCCCCTCGCTTTACATGCATGACCGCACATTTTTCCACACCAAACTCCATCCTGATGGCGCTACTAAAAGTTTCAGTTCTCTTCAGTAGCTCCATCAGTTGATGATTACTGGGGGCAAAGAGCTTCAGATCTTCCATGTAAAGGAGGTGAGATATAACCTGACCACCTCTCTTCAACCGATAGCCTAGCCCTGAGTTCTCCAGCAGCATGCTTTGAGGATTCAGGGCTAGGCAAAACCAAAGTGGACTCAAACTATCGCCCTGGAATATACCTTGCTCGATCCTAACAGGTTCGCTATTCCTCTGGATATTTCGACATCCTGGATAGCGAAGGACTGTGCTCCATTGCCCCATACACGAAACCAGGAAGGTGCGTAGAGTTGTATCTATTTTATACAATTCTAGCACCCTCATGAGCCATGTATGAGGCACCGAGTCATAGGCCTTATTATAATCTATCCAACATCTCGACAGATCCTTTCAGGAACGCCGAACCTGCAGCCTAATTGCGTAAGTGAATTCTGCAAAGCAAACAAGTCGATTCCTTCCCAAAACGACTACGTATTGCATATTAATACGTAAAGTCGTTTTTGGGAAAGAATCGACTTGTTTGCTTTGCAGAATTTACTTACGCAATTAGGCTGCTGTTGGCTAATAGCCATATCTATAAGGAGTAGCTCCTTAGTACCGCGAGACCCTTTCCTACATCCATTCTGAGAGACCTACATGATCGAGTTATCTTCGACATTTTAACTCTCAAAATGGATGTAAGAACCTTATAGACCGTTGGTAAACATGTAATAGGTCTATAATTTTTGGGTACCGCGGTGCTACCAGACTTGTGGAGCAGGTGGGTTATTCCTGTTGTAAGGAACTTGGGTAGCGAACCAGACTCCAAAGCTGCCTGGTACTGAGATGCCAAACGAGCGTGCGATCTTAGTAGCCACTTGATCCAGAAGTTGTGCAGTCCGTCCGGCCCTGTAGGTTTCCAGTTCGGCAACGGACGGACTGCACGGGCTACATCTTGGAGGCTGATCGTGATAGCCCCATTTCTTGTATTGGATCGCACGCTCGTTTGACCTCCCAAGTCCATTAACCTTCGGTGTGACTGACAGGCACCGACCAGATGCTGCGCCAGAATGAACACATAGCGTCATCATCCGGCAGGCGCGTAACAGTCACACCTTAGTTGGGTTGCTCCCAAGCCCGATAAACCCACCTTTACAATTCTGGGTGTATCGCTCCACTCTCCGCCTGTACCTACGAATACGATTTGCCAATGCAAACACTTTTAGTTTCAGGAAGTCGATGCGCTCTGTGACATGGGATATATAGTCGGAAGGATACGGGATAGGTAGTATGTCTCGGGGGCTAACATCAGTCCCCGAAAACGCCCGTTTCACAAAGCGCATCACTCTTGGGCGATTATTGCCCTCCCTGATACAAATTAGTTTGCCGATGAGTGCTCTGGCCCCACCAATACGACGTTCGATCCTGCACTGCCAAGCCGGTACGGCTGGTTTCGGTCGTGTAGCTCTGTCATCTGCAAATTTGACGTGGGCTACATGACATGCCGCTACAGCCGCGCAGTACATGATCGAATGTGTATCAGTGAGGTCTTCGCCGTCATCAAAATAGTTTGACAACTGCGAATCCAGAACAGCCACCAGTGCCCTATTTTTGTTATGCATGGGCAAACGAAGTAATCGTGGCCTAAGTTCGGGTGGCATGTAACGATACTCCCGAATAGCACACTCCAAAGCACTCCTCAGTTCCTCATTGCACTGGGTACCCTAGGTCTGATCCGAAAGTCGTAATAAGTTTAATTATTATTATGTTAATTACATAATAATAATAATACATGCATATATTATGTTAATTATTATAATAAGTTTTCAGAAACAATATGATCTAAATGGCATTTTTGGTCGTATCTATTTACTTGTATCACCCCACCCAACAATTAATTATTACCTCACTCTCACTCAGACGTGGATCTCTACATCCAAATCTGGAAGTTAAACCATCTTGTTCGCTTGTTCTTCATCATTGTTGATTGAATAGTTCTTAATCCATGCTCATGTTCTGTCACAGAAATTATTTGTCTACGAATAGCTATTGAATGTCCATGATTATAATAATTATTATGATTATTATATGATTGAATCACCATGTATATCACTGACCTCTAGGTCAGTGATATACATGATGATTGATTTAGGAGCCCGTGCCTCGAGGGCAGATCAATTATGATTATTTTTTACCTCAAATTCGACTCTAGCTACAGCCCTGCCACCATGAAGTTGGCTACAATGGCTGCGCAGTAGTAAATCTCATACAAAAACAGCACCACGCCGCGAATTCCACATAGGAAAGCCAACTTCAGGGCGACCAAGAAGTTTGGCGAGAACTATACCGGTACGGAACTAACTTAGCCAGAGTAACCATAAGGCCTATAAGCCGCTGGTATTAACTCCGCGAGTCGTGCCGGGTTTTGTATGTATAGGTAATTAGATGTAAAAGCGTGCAAGCTGAGCTCGCATATCTTAGCAGTTTGGATCCTTACATGCTTCCTTGCTTGTTTGTTTGTTTTCTTTACAGTTTACACCATACTGAACGAAATAAAAGATTTTTTTTGCAGAAAAGTGAAACAACCAAGGGAAGTATTCAAATCATTCATACAAAAATGTAATCTAGTGAAACTGGGTGTATTGGGTTTAAGACCAATCATAAGTACATAATAGTCATAATAAGTACTAATAGTGTACTACCTACACGTACTATAAATGTACGTGTAGGTAGTTACTATGTTACCATAGCTTGTGTTTTTGTTCGTTATAACAATAACTATTCAAATATTTGGTAGATACATGGTGAAATGTGCGTGTACTATGGTGCACGTCATCTACCTAACCCTTCGGCAAACACAGCCGAGTTCTAATGTAGCGTATGTTAGGTATTTGTAATAAAAGTATAACGAAAAACTTCGCCTATGTACGCAAAATGAAACAAATGTTAATAAAGCATAGTAGGTCTCTCAGAGTCTTGGCTGAGTCGTCTGGATTCGCCTATGAATAAGTTAATTTCATAATCGACTTATAAATAATTGGAGTAATAACGTAATATTCACGTTTAGTTTTTAGTGTCGCACTATTTGAGAATTCTTGATTATCAGTGTTGCCAGTATTCAAGTCATTTGTTTTGTTCATAGACTTGTTTTTATTTTGACTTTGACATTTCATGATTTCAGTGACATTCCTACCTATCCTATTTTATATTTTGAAATGTTTGGATTTCTATCTTTCCGTCTCCAATTCCAATTCTCCATGAAAAAATAATATAGTAGGTTGGTACTTTGAGAAAGAATGCAGACTAAGTGGAAAAAAGCTTTACCGCGAAAAAGGTTGATACTATTATTGTTTAATTCATGCTTTGTTTTTGATGATGACTATCTATGATTACAAAATAATTTGATGGAAGACTTGTATTACAGATGCGTATAAATTAGTTTTAAATATTAGAAAACACTATAATGATGGAAGCAGACTCCACGACAGACAGCTGCACAAAGGCTGAAGAACTGGAACCAGTTTTTCCCTTTAACACATTACCTGGGTAAGGCCTTCATAAACATTTAGTTGTAGAGAGTTTATTTTTGAGTTTTGTACATTAAAAGGGTATAATATTGTGTACAGCTACAGTTTTTCCAAATTTGCTGCGCTACCATGTGGCTATTAATAGTTGATATTAATAGTTTAGTTGTTGTTAATAATTGTTGGCATTCAACAAACAACTATTGACTGTTTGTTTGGATATTTGTGGGCTTATATTCAGTAGTGAAACCTAATTGGCTATTTTATAGAAGATTCTAATGCCATTTCCAGTGATCTGCAGCTATACAAGGAGTTTACAACCAAAAATGGAGACCAAAGATTGGAATATCAACTGGTTGCGAGGCTGCAAGCAGTAGGACTGTTGCCTAAAGTAATGAAGTGTCCTACAAACAATCCTAACTGTAAAGTTATTTGTAGAGCTGCTAGAGTTGTAGACAGGTAAATAGTTTTTAATGTAGACATAGATGATTTATTTAATTAGCCTTAAGTTTTTAAAACCTTGGATACTCAAATACTGTAGGCCTGATTATAATCCTGCATTTCTAATGATGTCTACATAAATGAGACACATAGGTATATTGCTAGAAAGTTCATTTAAGTTCATTATGTAAATAAGGCTGAAGAAGTTGTAAGTATCAAAGTGGGTGGCATTCATCGTTCCCATGGGGGTAGGCAGAATCAATTCTGCCTACCCTCATGGGAACAAGAAGTGAGTTTATATGTGTCGCATAAAGGGTAACCTATTTATGTAAACCATCAGGAAGTCAGAATGTATTTCCCTTAGGTCAGTGTTTTTCAACCTGTGGGTTGCGACCCCATGGGGGGCGCAAATCCTCTACTGGGGGGTCGCAAGAGGTCGCGAAAACTACCTCAGTAAAAAAGCAGTAAAGTTTAGAATATAGATTTAGGTATTAAAAAAAATAACTAAAGAATATAAACATTTGTATGTTAATACAAATTAACAAAAAATAACCTATGAGTTCTGCGAAGGTTGTGCTTGTTTCTCATTAATAAATTTCTCCCAAAATGGATCCGTTTTTGCTAGATTGAGAATTGAATTGTCTTCCAATTTTATCGATTTGTTTGCTAACTTTTGATTTGGGCCATTGATGAAAATGTCAACTTGCACAAGTACCAGGTGGCAAATGAATCAAACATTGAAGTATACCTGTGTTATTAATTCTGTATATTATGTTTTTCTTTTTAACCAAAAGGAATCCAAATTGGCAGACTTGAATACCAAGTGCAACATCCCATCGGTAGATAATGCCAGCAGTTTTTCTTTGAGCTTGTTTGCCAAATTTGCCTCGTTTATAGCTGCATTTACCTCATTTAAAAGCAGATTTAAGATCCACCTTTGCCCAGTGTTCTCCAATATCTCTTGCACTGAGAAGTAATGACAGAATTCTTTTTTCAAAGAACATTTCATAAAAATTCCAATAAGCCCAAACACAACTAGGATACATTGTTTTATTTCGGAGTTCCATTGCCTACCTTCCGGCATCATCATCAGTTCAGTTCAATCAATGGTACCATTTTCACTAGTACCATTTATTTATGAGTAGGTATATACATACTTGAATAACTGACTATGATGAAGCATATGCTTCATCTCCGTCCAGCACAGATTCAGATTGCATTGTTGATGAAAAATATAAAATCGCTAAATGTATGCGGTGTATGCCTATAATATTTGAGGAGTTCCCTCGATTTCCATGTGATCCTATCAGATTCTGACTTAGTGTCAATGGGAGCACCTCGGGAGTATACCCTTTCAAACACAAAAAGAATTTTCAAAATCGGTTCACAATCGGCGGTGTAATTGTGTAACAAACATACAAAAAATTAAAAATAAATATACAGTCGAATTGAGAACCTCATCATTTTTGAAGTCGGTTGAAAAAAAGTGAAGTGTCGGGGGTCGCGAAATATTTTTTCATCGGATCGTGTCATGAAAAAGGTTGAAAAACACTGCCTTAGAAACGTGAAAATGAAATCACACAAATTATTCGATACACTGGGTTTATTTAAATCGTCACAGTTACAAACTGTGACGTATGGTGTCGGACGTTAAGAATCTCACCATCCCAGATCTGCCCGTGGGTGTCGTAAGAGGCGACTACGGGACACACCAGAGAATGGGCAGCAGCGTTCTCTGTGCACTTCATTACAAACTGCGATCGCCAACCCGCCTGCCAAGCGTGACGATTATGGCAAACCCCCCCAAACCGATGAAAAGCGCAACCATGAAATTACAACTAGTGCCAGGCAGCCCGTCTACCCTCGACTAAGGTAGCGGTCGAGGCGATGGCGTGGCAAGGGGTGCGAAGAATCCCCGGAGTGGACCCGGTTACCCCAATAAAAACCGACGACTGTACCTGACAACATACAACACGCGAACACTCCGGACCGACGAAAAGATAGCCGAATTCGAGGAAGAGTTGAGCAGTTTAAGATGGAGTATCATTGGGTTATCTGAAGTCCGAAGAGAAGGGGAGGACTCGATAATCCTTAAATCCGATAACCTGCTCTACTTCCGAGAGGGCGACCGACAGTCCCAGGGTGGTGTCGGGTTTATCGTCCACAGGTCCCTTGTGGCCAACGTAGTGAGGATCGAGAGTGTGTCGACCAGGGTGGCGTACCTTATACTCAGAATATCCGCAAGGTATTCACTGAAGGTCATACAGGTCTACGCCCCGACCTCGGCACACCCCGTCGACGAAGTAGAGACTATGTATGAGAACATTTCCAGAGCCATGCATGGTCATAAAACTCATTTCACCGTGGTCATGGGGGACTTCAACGCGAAACTGGGTAAACGAGACGATAATGAGTTGCGAGTGGGGCAATATGGATTTGGACGACGGAACCACCGGGGTCACCTACTGGCTAGTTTTATGGAGAAGGAGGGCCTCCATATGATGAACTCCTTCTTCAGAAAGCGTGAGCACAGGAAGTGGACCTGGCGGAGCCCCGATAGTGCAAAGAAAAATGAGATAGACTTCATCATGTCGACGAAAAAGCAAATGTTTAATGATGTCTCTGTGATCAACGCGGTAAAAACCGGAAGTGATCACCGCATGGTAAGAGGCACATTGAACTTAAATATTAAGCTAGAAAGATCTCGACTGATGAAATCAACGCTCCGTCCAGCACAGATTCAGATTCAAAACCCTGAAAGCTCTCAGTTTGAACTCCAGAATCGTTTCGAGTGCCTAGGTAGCTCCGTGGACGATTACAACGATGGGTTCGTGGAAACTGTCCATACGGTCGGGTCTAAGTTTTTTAAAACCCGTCGTGCAAATAAGAACAAGAAACTATCCGATCCAACTCTCAAGCTCTTGAAGGAGAGGCGTGAAATGATCCTGCAGTCTTCAGACGATGCGTGGAACTATCGGCGGCTCAACAGACAGATCTCGAAGTCCTTGAAAAACGATCTCCGCCGCTTTAATACTGAGCGTATTGAGGACGCGATTGAGCGGAATAAGGGCTCCAAGGTGTTTGCAAGAGATCTGGCTATTGGGCAGAGCCAGCTCACGAAACTGAAGACCGACGATGGTAGGATCGTATCCGCCAAACCGGAGCTTCTGAGGGAGATCGAGGGGTTCTATGGGCAGTTGTAGACATCAATCAGCAAACCCGTTGCGAATCTAGCAAACGACCCAAGAGCTAGATTGACCCGACACTACACCGAAGACATCCCGGATGTCAGCCTCTACGAGATTAGTATGGCTCTGAAACAACATAAGAACAACAAGGCGCCGGGTGATGACGGAATGACGGCCGAACTCCTGAAGGCTGGTGGAAAACCGATACTTAAAGCCCTTCAGAAGCTATTTGATTCCGTCATACTCAAAGGGAAAACGCCACAGGCATGGTGCAGGGGTGCGGTGGAACTCTTCTTCAAGAAGGGCCCGATTGAAGAATTATAGGCCCATCTCACTTCTTAGCCATGTTTACAAGTTGTTTTCAAGGGTCATCACGAATCGTCTCGCGCGCAGGTTTCCCAAAAGGCTTTAGCACCGTAGACCACATAAATACGCTACGGCAGGTTATACAGAAGACCGATCAGTATAACCTACCTCTTTGTTTAGCGTTTGTGGACTACGAGAAAGCCTTCGATTCGATCAAGACTTGGCCTTGGTTCTGCAGTCTCTCCAACGGTGCCGAATCGACTACCGGTACATCGAGGTGCTGAAGTGTTTGTACAAAAACGCCACTATGTCAGTCCGACTTCAAGATCAGACTTCGGAACCTATCCTTCTGCTGCGAGGTGTAAGACAGGGAGACGTCATATCTCCGAAACTGACTGCTGCACTGGAGGATGTCTTCAAGTTTCTGGACTGGAGAAGGCTAGGCATCAACGTCAATGGCGAGTACATCACTCACCTTCGGTTTGCTGACGATATAGTGGTCATGTCATGGCCGACACCATGGAGGACCTCAGTACAATGCTCGATGACCTCAGTAGGGCTTCCGAAAGAGTGGTTCTAAAAATGAACATGGACAAAACCAAAGTGATGTTGAATGCCCATGTTGCACCCACTCCTATCAAAGTCGGAGACTACACTCGAAGTTGTGGACGATTATGTCTACCTGGGCCAAACGGTCCAGTTAGGTAGGCCCAACTCTGAAAAAGAGGTCAACCGTCGAATCCGACTCGGCTGGGCAGCGTTCGGGAAGTTGCGCGGTATCTTCTCGTCCAACTTACCAGTGTCTCAAGACGAAAGTCTATGACCAGTGTGTGTTGCCAGTGATTACTTACGGGACAGAGACGTGGTCGCTCACAATGTGCCTCATCAGAAAGCTTAAAGTCACCCAAAGGGACGGACCATGGAGAGGGCTATGCTCGGAGTTTCCTTCCGTGATCGAATCAGAAATGAAGATATCCGCAAGAGAAGCAATGTTACCGATATAGCCCGAAGAATTGCCAAACTTAGTGGCAGTGGGAATTGCACATTGCTCGCAGAACGGATGGCCGTTGGGGCCGAAAAGTTCTGGAGTGGCGACCGCGTACCGGAAGACGTAGCGTTGGAAGGCCTCCCTCTAGGTGGAGCGACGACCTGGTCAAGGCTGCTGGCGTCCGGTGGATGCGAAACGCACAGGACCGATCAGTGTGGCGACGCTTGGGGGAGGCCTATGTCCAGCAGTGGACGTCTTTCGGCTGAAATGATGATGATGAGTTACATACTTTATTACGGATAGACTGATTCTACGATGTCTAAGCTTGAAGCGGGCAGAACTATACTACTGTCCTATAGAGCAACCATTTCTGCTGTCCCCACCACTCAAGCAGTTAGAAAATGCGCACCAAACCGTAGTTGTTCTATGGATTCGCCACCAGGGGGCGTGCTTGTGATTTGTTTTGATGTCCGTGCTATTGGGTAAACTCGAAATATGTATGTTTGATAGGAATGATAGGATAGTTTGTAGTACTAGCTGACACAATAGGTTTTATTAACCGGTTGAATGCCATAATTACCGAAACAATTAAAAAGCCATTGTATCATGCGTTGATCCATGGCTTAGGCACTCAAGTATTTAATATTATTCCCATGATATGCTTATACAAGTTCTTTACAGGAGTGTTTATTTACTTTCAGATTACAGTGGATATGCGAGGATTGCACCAAGAGGCAGCCAATAAGAACTGGCTCCTTTTTCTTCCGCATTCAGTGCTCCATACTGCAAACTGTCCAGATCTTATTTGCATGGAGTGAGGATGTAACGAATGTTGAATTGGCTGCAAATCATTTTGGTAAAATAAGATTATTCAGTAAATAAAATAGGTAAATCTGAAATCCAGGCTTAGGGTTATGTAACCGGAAGGGTCCAAAATGGAGCCCTATTGCTGTCACTCACGTGCCCGTCCTCTGTCACTCAATTTTATTCTGAATAATTTTTTAACATCCTATTGATATATAAACTTGAAATTTGGTGATAATATTTATTATTACGTATTACAAACAAAAAGAAAACAATAATAATAAAAATAAAAAATCGGAACAATACGATAAATCAGATTATTCTTTGGGAAGGGCCCCCTAAGTTGTGTGCGAAGTCTGACACTCACTTGGCCAGTTTTTTTTTACTTGTAAATTATGGATAGAAACTTTTTTAACACATTAACCGTCTTATTAATAAACGTGGACTAAGGTAAGAATAACTTTATTCCAAGCATTAGGTTGGTACTAAAAAAAAATCCGTATTAATAAACACGGAATAAGGAGGGATTATACTAATCTGACACTAGTCTCGGACTAAAAGTTAAACCATGGTGCCAGCTAGTTTAAGGTCGGAATAAGAGTAGTGTAACTATGGCAACCACAATTTTTTTATTTTTTTTGCATCGCCCTATTCGGGCAGGCTAAGGTCTTAGACCATACCGCCTCGTGTTCAGTGCATAATATCCTTCTTGAATTCTTTAGTATGCATTAGAATGCGGATGCAACAGATTCTAATGTTTTAAGGAGTATCTGGCAGAAAATTGTATCAAGTCAGCCCCAGTAAGCCTTCCCAGTAAGCTTTGCGGGAGGTAGTCAATACTACAATAAAATTCTCCGCTCCACTATCCCGAGATCGCTTCTGTCAATGCTTTCACAGATTGACCAGTTGCGTAGACAGTTGAGACATAAAACTACACCAATTTAATATCACAATATCCACTAGGAATCAATTTGCAAATAATATTAACAGCCGCTGAACTACACTCGAAAAAATCCCGCCAAAAACTCTCGCAACCACAATTATTACATAGACTCTGATTTTTTATTTCGTAGATGTGGAACATTAAAAAAAATAAGGTCATTGTCAGCTGTTTAGCTTTATTCAACGAAATTACAAATTAATTAATAGGGAACATTACTGCCAATTGCTCCCGCCAGATGGCGCTTGACGGCTCTGAGTAAACAAAAACATAACAACATTGCGTCTACTACTGTTTGTGGTTACCGAACTCTTTTTTACTGTTTTTTAAGATAACTTGTGTTCAAAAACCAAATAATAATATTGGGGAAGTTAGTTAGCTTCATTTTTCTTACACTATTTGTTTTATATTTTGTATACATAAACTGCGAAATATTGTCGCTGGACTTTGACAGTTTGGTTTTTTTTAGGGATGTATCCGATATATCTAAACGTAACTTATATCGTTCGTATCTGTTCTCATAATCGTAACCTTCGAGCTTTAAAAAATCTACTCCTCCAAATTCCTTCACACCGTACCGGTTTTATGTCCAATTCATACGCTGTCTCAACAATAAAGCTCTGGAACGCGCTACCCTTTAGCATTAAAAAGGCTGAAAGCAAACTCACTTTTAAAAGAAAAGCTCGTGACCATTATTTGAGTCAGACTAAATAGCTCTCAATGCTCTCATCTAGAGACAGAAGTCTAGTCGTAATAATTATTAATAGGTTTCTCTTTTATTATTGGTATTTATTAGTCTATTTTATTTGTATATGTGTATTATTATTATATATGTAAGTATATACATTTTCGTATACTAGTTGTTATTTTAAATATTATTTTTTACCCATTCACAGTGTTGTCATTTTTAACCCAAAGGTTGACTGGTAGAGAATGCCTTGTGGCATTAAGTCCACCTATGTACCACTATTGTACATGAAGTTTAAATAAATAAATAAATAATATCGGATATGTGTTAGATATCATATCGATATCAAAATAACCGATATTACAAAAGCTGTATCTAATAAAAACCTTACTAGCGTGTGAGAACGAATAATTCAAAACTTAAAACCGTAACAATGCGAAAACGTACGAACTACGAACAAAACGCAAACTTCACAAACGTTAGGAACCATATGCGCTACCTATCTTTCTAAGGACCGATTTTTCAATCCTCAGATAAACAGTTAGATAGTACTTATTCGTCAGATAACGAAATATTGAATTTTTCAATCGTCAGATAGGCTCTATCTGGTCAATATCGGCCCTAACTGAGGAATAAATCTATTTGGCTCTTTGACGGCCAGATAAACGTCTATTCAATAGATAAAACTAGATCCATATACGTTTAGTTTGAGGTTATTTCTTTTTTCCAAAGTTATGTCAAAATTATGGAAATTTTCGACACTGTTGACGATTTGGCAATTGAAGAAGAGGCTATAATGTATTATTTCAACGTCATTTAAATCTGGAGCATTTGAAGGTCCTCCTCCAGTTCTATACATCTCCTGCCTTTGTACAGAGGACTTCTTATTTGTACTTTTTGAATGCCTCCATACTTTAGTTTTAATGTTTACCATGTGTGAATACTAGTTGATATTCCACATGAGTTAAAATAACTCTCAATTTTCTTCCAAGCCGCAAATCGAATCAAATCAAATCAAAATGTTTATTTGCTAGTAATACAAAGTTTTGAAGGGAAGATGTTAAAGCCTAAAATTGACTGTATTCTGCCTGCAAGCAAGCGTGCAAATTATTTATAAAAAAAAAAAAATCATTAAATTAAATTAAAAAGAAACCATAACAACATTCATGCATTCCAATAAATTAAATTACAATTGCCCAAGTACAGAGCCCAAAACAAAATTAAATAATATATTTAAAAAAAAATGTCCAAAATTAAAAAAAATCCATAATAAATGAAAAAGTCAAAAATTAAAATGATCCATAAAAAAGACAAAAATTAAAAGCCATAAAAAAAAAATGTCAAAACTAAAATTTAAATATTTGTATGTAATACTGACACTAATCTTTATTCATTACACCATTATTTCCACGTTCTATAAATTTAAATTATTAACACGCTCTCTTTTCTTGATTCCATTATTATCAAAATAATAACAATTCATTTACAATAAACCAAACTACAAAAACACACGAGAAAATAAACGATGTTATGATACATGGGATGCGCTATGGAAAATTTAGAGGTTATTTTACACGTCAGATAAATGAGTGTCAAAGCATTTGCTATCCTCTTCTAACACACATTACACCGTATGCGTGTATCACGCTCCCACAACCTTACGGTGAAGTTAGCAACTAAAATCACAGATACCTACTAAAGTATAGATAGAACTATTCGTTTGCTATCTGGCCATTGAAAAATGCAACCATTTTATTTGTCCTTTTATCAGTCAGTTAAGTTAATTCGCTAGATAGTTATTCGTTTAGTTATTCGATGATTGAAAAATCGGCCCTAAGTATTATTTCGCGTTCGTTGTTAGTTTGCTCATCTAAATAACATTTTAACTTTTGCAAACTGTACTACTGATATCGATATCTGAAAACCGTTTTCGAAATCGATATGAAAACACATACATAACAGTTTGCGCAAAAAACCGAAAAACGCCCTTCTCTAGTTTGTTTACGCAGAAACCTGTGGCGCCATCTGAGCGCAGCTTTGCGGATAGTTCCCTATTAATTAATCATCATTTTATGTAATTTTTAAGTTTAAAGGTAATACGATAACTTGAAAAGGAGGGATCCTTCACCTTTACTGTCAAACCTCTATGGGAGATGTCATTTTTATTTTTTTACTAAATAATGTCTTCAACTTGCATATTTTTCATTCACTAGTTCATTCTTTTTACTTTTAAATTCAACTGGGTTGCCAGAGCTTACGCGTAAATCCAAGACTAAGAAATGAATAGTTAGTCCGAGGTTATTCCATGTTTATTAATAACATTGCTAGATCTATGTTAATCCTTAGTTACTCCGGGATTAGCTAGTCCAAGAGTAACTTCGGAGTAAGCTGGGAAAACGCCATTTTTATTAATAAGACTGTAACAGTCTTATTAATAAAAATGGCGTATGAATATGAATGATTTCGTACGTTTTAGCATTGAATTCTCAAAAGTCTTTTAAATGGTTGTTTAATATATTTAATTACCAGTTTTAATAAAATTATTTTCACATCAACATTTGTCAAAAATCGAATAGGCTGTATAGGCTTTTTTCGTTAAAAAAAAATGTCCAGTTGCAAAAACGCGCCATAAGTCAATTTAAAAAAAGTTTAGTAGCAAGGAGTTTTCATACATAGAATAAAATGGGATACGATTTTATACGAGGAAAAATTAATGATTCCGTACGTTTTAGCATTGAATTCTCATTTTTTTTTTAAATAGTTGTTTAATATATTTAATTACCAGTTTTAAGTTAATTATTTTCACATCAACGTTTGTCAAAAATCGAATAGGCTGTATAGGCTGTTTTCTTTGTAAAAAAATATGTCCAGTTGCAAAAACGCGCCATATTGAAAATTTTATTTTTTGTGAATAAACAAATCTAATTCTTTGATTTGTTTTTACTGTTTCTCACAACTGTATTGAAAAACGTCGTGTGATACACGGGTGTGTAGGTTATTGCAAACTCGTGTCATGAAAAACCCTCGCCTTCGGCTCGGGCTTGTTAATGACAGCTCGTTTGCAATGACCTACTTTCCACCCTTGTATCACAATGTACTATTACAGACGAGTATGTATATAAAAGGAAAAAAAAAATAACATTATAGTTTAAATATAATAATTTAATTTAAAACAGTAATATGTAAAAATTAACATGATTCATCAACCTGTGTCCATAAATGGGTCAAGGGATAGCGATAGCATGATTCATTACAATGCAGTGAACACAAGCGAGAATATAGTGAAGGTGTCCAGTTAGCTCGTTTTATATTCTTGATCCACTTATTTCTTAAATAAGTACTCTTAGGAAACCTGTGCACAATCGATATTAGATTAATAATCACAATAGCAAATAAACTTTATGAAATAAATTAAAGTAAGTAAAATAAAAATACAGTATCGATAAATCTTTCTCGTGACTTTTGTCACATCTCTAACATCAGAACGTAAGTACGTAAACTGTCATAGCTCTATCAGCGAACGTATAAAAGTTAATTATTTCACTAAATAGAATGGTTTAAATGATACTATACGTCCTTGACGTATTTAGAACTTAGATACCTTTATTCCAGACAGCCTATGAAATGTATTCCCTGCACAATAATTTCAGTATGCTAGTCGATAACTCACCTGTGGAAAGATATCCTTTGATTATGTTCTGTTAATACACTCATTATACTCTTGCAACCGATAGCCACACGACATGGTTCATGCAGATAATTAAACAACAAAATTCTTCCTGATATAAACGATACAAAGGCTTGAAAACAGCGAAAAACTTTGATTAGAGCTGCTAACCGATGGGTTACAACAGTGACTAAAAAGTGGTCTCTTTGACGTTTAGGATGGTAGCGTTTGTCTATGTTTGTCTCTTTCTTTTTCATAGAGTTTCTCTATAAGCAAGAACGAAAGAATTGACAGTTTCTTTTTCGTCGTAAATACGTTCCGTCTAGGTATTACAACGTCTCTGATGTTGAAAAAAAACTAAAAATGACATCTGCCATAGAGGTTTGACAGTAAAGGTGAAGGATCCCTCCTTTTCAAATTATCGTATTACCTTTAAACTAAAAAAAAACATAAAATGATGATTAATTAATTAATTAATTTGTAATTTCGTTGACTAAAGCTAAACAGCTGCCAATGACCTTATTTTTTTTAATGTTCCACATCTACGAAATAAAAAATCAGAGTCTATGTAATAATTGTGGTTGCGAGAGTTTTTGGCGGGATTTTTTCGAGTGTAGTTCAGCGGCTGTTAATATTATTTGCAAATTGATTCCTAGTGGATATTGTGATATTAAATTGGTTTAGTTTTATGTCTCAACTGTCTACGCAACTGGTCAATCTGTGAAAGCATTGACAGAAGCGATCTCGGGATAGTGGAGCGGAGAATTTTATTGTAGTATTGACTACCTCCCGCAAAGCTTACTGGGAAGGCTTACTGGGGCTGACTTGATACAATTTGCTGCCAAATACTCCAAAAAACATTAGAATCTGTTGCATCCGCAATCTAATGCATACTAAAGAAATCAAGAAGGATAAATTATGCACTGAACACGAGGCGGTATGGTCTAAGACCTTAGCCTGCCCGAATAGGGCGATGCAAAAAAATTAAAAAAATTGTGGTTGCCATAGTTACACTACTCTTATTCCGGCCTTAAACTAGCTGGCACCATGGTTTAACTTTTAGTCCGAGACTAGTGTCAGATTAGTATAATCCCTCCTTATTCCGTGTTTATTAATACGGATTTTTTTTAGTACCAACCTAATGCTTGGAATAAAGTTATTCTTACCTTAGTCCACGTTTATTAATAAGACGGGTAATGTTTAATAGTGTTAACACACGTACGGATTTGGTACGGCCGGACCGACTCCGCCCACTAATTCATTCTCGCTTACACTCGCTTGTTTGGACCGAGACGGAATCAATTTAATAATAATAATGTCCGCGGACCACTCTACACACGCTCGGATATGGTCGGGGCCGGACTAACCCCGCTCACAAATCCGTGGTCCGGCCGTACCAAATTCGAGCGTGTGTTAACACTATAAAACTCACTCAGCGAATGTATTTGGGTGGGAATACTTTATTATAAGATGATGATAAGATGTAACATTTGTAACTAATACACACATACAATTTTTCATGCTATCTAACTAGTCTGAGGTAAGTTGTGTTGTTGTAGTGTGACATTACACTGTTGTCTCTGTAGTTTTGCTTACATTTCATTTTATTTTAGAAGCAATAACCATTGTTTGTTCTTTTTTTTTTTCAAAAACAGCTGTATCCTCAACAGTTATTTTATTCTGAGGATCTTCTTCTTCGTCGTATCGATGATTCCTCAATTATATACGTTTTGACCAGAATTCAGCCACGGCAATAGCGTTTTCATTTGCCTCAAAGGTCCTTTAGGGTGCAGGTATATAGCCATACATTATCTTGTTGCTGACTGTTGTGAATGTTGTGATATTGTTTTTTAACCGACTTCCCAAAAAGGAGGAGGTTCACAATTCGCATGTTTCTTTTTTTTTGTTTTTTTTTATCTTGCGATCAGTCATTCAGACTATAAGCAGATGAGGTGAGTGTTTTTTGGCATTTAGGGCAGTGCGCCCATCGGAACCATGCCCTTTCTTTATCTTTGTCTGGATATCAGACACTCCACTAGTCAAAAATATCTCGCCGCTTTTTAAGCCGACGTATGGTTTCTGGGATAGTGAGCTGCCCCGCTAGTTGGTTCGGGTGCCTTGACAGTCTTGATTTATATGTGGCTGCAAACGTGTCTATTTCTTCCCTTACCATAGGCATGTTCAAAATTTCATGCACTTCTGTAATCTTACTAAACCACAGTGCATTGGATATTTGTTTTAAGATTTAGTTCTGTACTCTCTGTATTATCATTATGTTGGAGGTGCTGGCAGACCTCCATAGCTGTATGCCATATGTCCAAATGGGCTTCAATATTGTTTTATATAATAGCATCGGCCCTTTCCTTTTTCTTGTTTACATTAATGATCTCCCTTTTATGATGGCCAAATTATCGGATATAATTCTATTTGCTGATTATACTTCGCTAATTTTTAAAATAGATAGGAAAGATACGGATGTCTTACATGTCAATGAAAGTCTAATTGTTCTCTCGGAATGGTTCGCAGCTAACAATCTTTTACTGAATGCGAAAAAAACAAAATGTCTAAAGTTCTCTTTACCAAATGTACCTCAACGTGATCTAAATCTAAATCTTGACGGCAAAAATCTTGAAATAATAACGGAAACTGTATTCTTGGGGATTACTATCGATTCAAAATTGCAGTGGGGCGCGCACATTAGAACTCTTTCGGGCAGGTTAAGTTCGGCTGCCTATGCAGTAAGGAAGATAAGGCAGTTAACCGATGTGGCCACAGCTAGACTAGTATACTATGCTTATTTCCACAGTATTATGTCTTATGGCATTCTGCTGTGGGGGTCAGCAGCAGACGTTGACTCAATTTTTATCTTACAAAAGAGGGCAATCCGCGCGATCTATAAAATGGGTCCTCGCGAGTCCCTCAGAGAAAAATTTAAAGAGATCGATATACTGACTCTACCTTCACTTTATATTTTGGAATGTATTTTGTATGTCCGCAAAAATCGAGGGCTTTTCAAAACTAGAAGTGACTTCCATAATTTAAATACACGCAGTAAGCACGAAATTGTAATACCCAAATTCAGATTAACGAAAACTAGCAAGTCTTTTCTTATAAACAGTATACGCTTTTATAACAAGTTGCCTAAGTCAGTTATAGAACTGACCGATGGAAAGTTTAAAAACTACATCAAACGTGTCCTTGTTAAAAAAGCATATTATAAAATCAAGGACTACGTTGAAGATAAAAAATTTGGCTTTGACACCCTCTGCGCATGCGGCTTCCCTGGTAACTCATAAACGGCACAAATATATGGATATCTCTAACTATTCTCAATCTCATTTTTTTTTTTTCCTTTTAATTAGACTTTTTACAATATTTTTCAATCATCATTATAGCCCTTTGCTAAGAATAGTTACAGCACTGATTACAGTATTTGTGCCACATGTTAAATTTAGTGTTGTGGTTTTTTTTTTTTTTTACCTTTGTATAGATTCTTTTACCTATTGTGAATGTGTGAACATTGTAGGCTTTCTAGTTTTCTAGATGATTGTTAACATTTGTTAACTTTTTATTTCGTGCATTTTTTTTTTTTTTTTTTTTTTTTTTCAATTTCGTACGACTTATTGTCGGGCCTACGTTGTCCCCCCATATCCAAGTACTAATGCTGTAACATGGAAATATTGTAAACAAACAATTTAAAAGAGTAACTATGGAGTTTCTTGCCGGTTCTTCTCCATAGGAAACGACTAACCCGAACCGTGCACCTTTTGTCGACGTTTTATAAGTGCCCATGTAGGCCTATGTAAAATAAAAATATTTGATTTTGATTTTGATTTTGAGCTTGTTATCCAAAGACAGTAATGAGTTACGTCCCAACAGCCAATAGAGGCCCTTGTATTTTAAGTTAATTTCGTCTCGTTTTGTTTCAACATGCTTTCTCCACGTAAGTCTACGGTCCAAGTGCATTCCCAGGTTCTTTACTGTATGTTGGTGCAGTAGGTATGATTTCAGGACTTCATAGAAGGTATGAGGTAATAGTGATTTAATTTTAAACAAAAATCCTTTGTGCCAGACCCTGTCAAAGGCCTACTGAATGTCCAGAAAAACTGATGAACAATATTCTTTCCTTTATAACGATGCTCTGATCTCTCTGCACACTCTAAGTTCCTCGAAAACCGAATTGGTGTTCCGGGATTATTGACCAAATTGGGATGTTTCTACTTTTATTTTGTTTTTGTTCGTTCGGTTTTTCTCCGTCATTTATATAAACGGCTTTGCAAAATTCTTTTTTTGTTCGAAAGGCCCTGAAGCCCGTCCTTAATAAGTCCTTATTTCCTACAGGTGTAAAAACGAAAGTAGCTCTTCAAATCTATGACCGCCTGGATGAGCTAGCAATTAAGGAAGAAAACAAATTTATGATGGGTGGTAACAATAGCGTGGTTTTAGCAGAGATGTACCCTGACTGCGTGAACAGACTGTCTCCTGATACTACGGAGCAGCCGCATACGCATAGGATATTGATGCTTGCTGATACTAATGTAAGTATCAGATTATCTACAACATCGATTTGGAAAGCATTCGCTATGACCACTCCGCTCAAACTGGCAATAGCCAATGCTTTCCAAGTCGATCGCGGCAATGCCCAAAAGTAACTTTCATGTTTATAATAGTAGTAGTTAGTACGAGAAAGTTTGTGAGGATAGATAGATGAATAGATGTTTGTTACTCTTTCATGTCTGTCACTCTTTACTACTGAACGGATTTTGATGAAAGTTTCATCAAATTATATAAATATAGCTTATAAATCAGAATAGCAAAATAATAAAAAAATATAAAGAATACTCAAAAGTTTATATTAAAGTTTTTCTTTATATATTTTTTTATTATGCTTTATATATTTTTTTATTATAAATGCGAAAGTAACTGTCTGTCACTCTATCTGTTTGTTACCTTTTCACGCTTACACCCCTGAACCGATTTAGATGAAAGGTCATTGGGCATAATCTGACTCGCTTTGCGAAAACTGGCGGACAAGAACCAAAATAGTTTTAAACTAAAGAGAATAATGTGCCCTTTCATTGCATATATTTATTTGATTCAAAATCGAGAGAAACATTTAACGAATGATTTAAAAAAAAATAAAAATCAAACGGTTTCAGAGGGCTTTATTTTTCTCTGTACATTTTGTTTAAAATGAAATTTTTCCTTTTCCGTGTGTCATTACTCTCCAGAATTTGATCGTTTGTAGCGACACTATCGCATCGTGTAAAATCAGCGTGTTTATTTTTTAAAAAACAACAGGTTCGATTTCTGGCTGAGAATAATGAGGTTTTCAAAATCCCATAATGCAGTTTTAGTTCTCATCAAAACAGACTCCTTACTGTGTTTATAACTTTACCTCATAGTTTCAAATTTGGCTTACATAAAAAACTCACTCTGTATATGATAATTTTATAATATTTTCGCCATTCTCGTGTTTGATGTGATTAATACCATAGTAAATCAGAACCATACATCAATACATTCTACTATATTTCGTTTGTGTACGCCATGGGTATGGTTTCCATACTAAGATGCCCAATGACCTTGGAAAGGGCTTAGGATAGTTTTTATTCCGGAAATCATCCATAAAGGAGTGGAAGTTTGCATGGAAAACCTACAATATTATGGCGTGATACAAAAAATAGGCTATTCGAAGTACTAATGCTACGCTGACGAAGTCGCGGCCAGCTACTAGTTTTTAATATAAAAGTTTGTGTTCACAAAATATTTTTTTAATTTAAATCTTGTTTTTCTCTTACAGCATATTCCTACATGTTACAGGCTACATGTTATGAAAGATGATAACAAAAAAACTGCAAGTGGTGCCCCTGATACTCAGGTATTTTTTTATACCACCCAAACCCTCACAAAAGTAACAGTACATGTTAGAGGGTTATATAACTACAAGCTGTGTAACTATTGGTTGAATTTTTTTAAAGGTTTTATTTACTTTGACCTGTCCCAATGTCTGTAATCAAATCTTACAAGCTCAGGTGAGTATAGACTTCACTAGGGCATTTACTTGTAACGGAACATCGAGCATAATTCGCTGTTTTTAATTTAGTCGAACCACACCAAACCTGACATTTGATGTTTTGTTACAACCTGATTTTTAAAATCAACGAGCGTTTTGGTGTAACATTTTGTCGAGCAAAGGCACGAGCGCAGGTAACGTGGAGTGAGGTCAAAGGTACAATGAAATGTTACAGGTAAATGTTCACTCGCCGTGAGCATTACGTTGAACGCAGCGTCAAACATTCACAAGAACATTACATGGAAATGCTTTAGGCAACTGTAGCACGTATGTATTGTACCATTCGTAAGAACGTTACATTACATTGTAAAGCTCGCGAAAATGCTCAAGTTTATACTCACCTTTAAATTTAATCCACTTCTCGGTGTTGGATTGAGCTGAAATTTTGTACACGTGTGTGTTTCTCGTAATAATGCCATTTTAATAACCACTTTCTAACATGGACTGTATCTGTTTCAGGCATTTAAATCGGAAATAGAAGAAGTAGTGCGAAGAGTGGTGATACCAGGCTCTGAGGTGGTAATGGGCATCAACGTGCCCCTCATTGAAGGAACCTCATCAGTGCAACAGCTGCTTCAGCACTGTGATGCGGATATGCAAAACTTTTGTAAGTATGATTTATATGTATAGTATGATTACCATTATCATTTATGACACTGTATTTTATAGTTGCTTAAAATAGCTTTCGCACTTTTTAGAACGAAATAGAAGCCTCTCCTTTTTATTACAAGATTACCCAAAAAAGGAGTGTTATGTTTTCAGGGTTCATGTATGTTTGTGAGTTTCTTTATTCCACCATAACTTCTAAACAGAGGTGTTGCGACCTACGGATGCATTACTTTAATTAAAGGGGAAAATTGACAAGTCCGTGAATAGACCTGTCGTACTGTATGGATCAGAATGTTGGGCTGTGAAAAAGATGGATGAAAAGAGATTGCATGTAGCAGAGATGAGAATGTTGAGATGGATGTGCGGAGTGACGAGAATGGATAAAGTTAGAATTGAGTATATTAGAGGAAGTTTGTACGTGGTGCCAGTGACAGAAAAGTTGAAAGGAAACCGTTTCTCCTGGTATGGCCATGTTATTAGGAGGGATGAAACGCATGTAACTAAAAAAGTTATGAATAATGTCGATGGATGGAGAGGGAGGGGACGGCCAAAGAAAGGATCGATGGACTGTGTGAGGAGTGATATGAAATAAAAGGGAGTCAGTGATGGCGTGACGGAGGACAGGACGGAATGGAAGAAGAAAACGTGTTGCGCCGACCTCAAGTAACATGAGACAAGGGCAGGAAGATGATGTTAACAGAAAATGTTCCCTTGTTCTTTTCTTAAAAATCCCCAGCGAACGAAAAATTCTTCTTGATCGTAACAAAAAATATGTAAATGATAATGATGATGATTTGTTATCTTTTCCCCAGTGAGTACCCGCATTTGGCGCCAAGCGCTCGCAGTATGCAGCGCGTCCCGCTTAGTGTGCAGCGAGGGCGCACCGCTAGCGAACTGTGGGGGCACGGTACAACGGTACCTCACCACAGCGCTGTACAGGCTGAGGCATGGTGACGGCTTCTTCCGCCATGTGCTCGCTACCATCGCTGATGAATATACTGACAGGACTAGGGAGGCTAGAGAAGATAGCTAACATCAATATATTTAGGATGTTTTTAGGAAGTTGTTCTTCTTCAACTATGTCATGATGAAGATGCAAATTGGATGTTTTGTAGTTTTAAATACAGTTGATATTTTGAGTATAGTAAGTGACAATATGAAGCTCTGGCCTAACTGAGGTGAAAACCGCGCGGTATACGGGACGAAATTCGCTTGCTGCGATTGTGTCAACTAACTTGTAACTAGGTGTTCTAAGTGACTTGGACTTCCTAAGCTATTATATGTTACTGTAAAAGCCCGAACTCGGAGGAGCTCGTGGCTAAATAATAACAGCCGCACGGGTCGATCATCAAGGTTAAGCAACGCTTGACGAGGTCGGTCCGTGGATGGGTGACCATTCCAACATACCGAGTTTCCTCCGTGCCTCGGAAAGCACGTTAAGCCGTTGGTCCCGGCTGTCATTTGAAGATCTTTGACAGTCGTTACGGGTATTCAGAAGCTTGAGATCTGACACCAGTCTTGCCAAGAGGTACCGTGTTACCCAGTTACTGGGTTGTGGAGGTCAGATAGGCAGTCGCTCCATGTAAAAACACTGGTACTCAGCTGAATCCGGTAAGACTGGAAGCCGACCCCAATATAGTTGGGAAAAGGCTAGGCAGATGATGAAAAGCCCGAACTACGGTAAAACCTAAGATTTACCAAGTCTTACTGGTAATAATTCGAAATGATCTATGATAATTTCGGGCTTTTACCAGTAATCACACGGTAAGTCTCAGGATTTTCTTCAGAGAATGGTAATTCTTGAAAAATTCTAATGTCTATGAAACACTATGATACTAAATGATGAGAACAATTAAGGATAAGGACTGAACTCTTTTCTGTCTTTCTTTCTTATGTTTTTTAGAGGATATTTTTTATGTCCACATGTAAAGACATAAAGCTTCCCAAGAATCGCCACATCTGTCGGTCCTATATTTCTCACTATTAACAATCCCAAATGCAAAAACAAACTACAACAATAGCTTGCTAATCTATTAATTATTATTATTTAGCTTGCAAAATATTAATTGATCTTATCATTTTTCCAAATTATGGCATTGATAATTCATCTGAACCTACGGTGCTCAGACATGGTCACTCACCGAATTGCAAAAGTCTTGGGGTTTGCCAGAGAGTTATAGAGCTCAGCATTCTGTTTGTAAAAAGAACAGACCGAATACGGAATACCACGCTATGCTCCAAAACGGGCATAATAGACGGGGGCAAAAAAGCTGCCAGGCTCAAATGGGCCGATGCATTGCGGCTCACGTTAGTCGCATGCAAATTGACCGCTGGGCTAGAGTCTCAACAAAGGTTCCTAATGATGGAATACGCCGTCGAGGCCGGCCCAGAAATAGGTGGCGAGATGATTTAGACGCGTACCACGAGGGCTGGTTAGAGACGGCGCGGGAAAAGAATGTCTGGAAGGACTTTGGTGTGGCCTATGCCAGCGGTGGGACAGCAATAGCTAGACAAAAACTGTAAAATACCAACATTATGATGAGTAATGTAGGTATGTTTTTAATCGTATAACAAATGTAAACGACCTTGGTGAAGCTAATCAATCAGTTCTTCAATGTTTTCATCATTCGTATGTGTGTCATAGACTTCGGTGACCGAGATAAATCCTTAGAACAAAATTATAAATTAACATAGATAATTTTTACCAGTAAGACTTGGTAATTCTTAGGTTTTACCGTAGTTTGGGCTTTTACAGTAACATATACGTTCAATAAAAGCGTAGGCAAGTTAAAATTGTAAATTGAAATTAAAAAAGCAAGTAGGTACCTAATCAATCATACAATTTACGCAGTTGTGTCCTGTGTCCCTTTATTCGCCTCAGTTTGATTAGAGATTAAGGTTGCCCTAGTCGAGCATCCTTACATACAAACGTAATCTTTCGATTACTGCACTGTTTGACGGTGAACGTTCAAAATAATAGTACTTTATGGTACAAGTGTGCAATGTTGGTGATTACCGCTGAGGCGCCATTGAGACATAAACACCGCGCACAAAATAGTTCTTGCCGTCGACTAGGGCAACCTTAAGGATATGTTTTAATTAAAGTACTTGGCTTATGCCATAAATGTGTGGTATATATTAAGATGTTTGATTTATTAATTTACTATTATAAAATGTTTATTGTTGTAAGTTTAATAATATAATTGAGTTATCTTTATTCGAAATTGAAGTTATTTGCTAGTTGTTGATTTACAGGGGGCGAAAACATTGACGTCCTTAAAAAATGTAGGCCCCTCGTATTATGGGGTATACGAATCACCACCAAATATGTTCCGCGATTTTTCATAGTTTTCGAGTTAAGAATTATTTTTCTGAATTTTCGAACTGACCAACTAAAAAAAAATAAAGAAAAGTTTCGTATCTGTGATGAAAGTTATCTTAATGTTAATCTGAAGTGAAAAAAATACGTTCGGTGAATTAACTTTTTTTTTAAATAAATAGTCTTGAATATGTATCCTCCGACTGCACAGCATGATTTTCATCTCGTTTACGTCTTTTTAGTTCGCTTTTTAAACAGTCGGGTTTTTTGATCTTATTAATTAACTTTTTTTAGGTCCCTTTGGTTACCAAGCGGGACGCAGGGAACGTTTAGCACCGTTCCGAGCGCAACAGGTGATTTCATTATTCCTAAGTAGGCTACAAGAATGCAATTTTTAATTTATAGTTGAAAACATGGGGATGATACGAGTGACTTTAATTTTCTTTTTTAGACCTCAATGTTTTGGCCACTCTGTATAGGAAGTGCACAAATTTCAAACGTTACTTCTGATCAGGACACAAACAATTTAATTAGGTAGTTTCATACCAGTGATAAATAGTTATTTGTAGGTTCTTCTACATAACATAATAAACTAGCAAAATATGGGTATATGTACTACTAGGTGCACACCTGCCCAACCCTTCGGGGAATACAGGCGTAATGTTATGATATAATTTGACTTTTCTGTTATTTACGTTGTTATGTTGCGCAGCGTTAAAGCTTTACGCAGTCAGTCAGTTTTGTTATTGTGTTGCGCAGTTGCGTTAAAGCTTTGCGCACTCTCTCAGTCAGTTTTATTAACGTGTTGCGCAGTTGCGTTAAAGCTTTGCGCGGTCAGTCAGTTTTGTTAACGAATTGCGCAGTTGCGATAAAACTTTGCACAGTCAGATAGTTTAATTAACGTGGTGTTGCGCAGTTTCATTAAAGCTTTGCACAGCCAGTGAGTCCGTTTTATTAACGTGTTGCACAGTTGCGTTAAAGCTTTGCGCAGTCTCTCAGACATTTTTATTAACGTGTTGCGCAGTTGCGTTAAAGCTTTGCGCGGTCAGTCAGTCAGTTTTGTTAATGTGTTGTGCAGTTGCGTTAAAGCTTTGCGCGGTCAGACAGTCAGTTTTATTATCGTGTTGTGCAGTTGCGTTAAAGCTTTGCGCGGTCAGACATTCAGTTTTATTATCGTGTTGTGCAATTGCGTTAATGTTTTGCGCAGTCTGTCAGTCAAGTTTTATTAACGTATTGTACAGTTACTGCGCGGTCAGTCAGTTTTGTTAATGTGTTGCGCAGTTTCGTTAAATTTTGCGCAGTCAGTCAGCCTCGTTTACATCCATGTGTTGCATGGTTGCGCAACTGATTCGCCCAATGTGTAGCCGTTTTTAATTGCTTCTGACAATACCAGTTAATCTGAAATTACCTATTGTACTCGTGTTATGATATTAGCCCCCTAGCCAAGTTACAAACGTTTCTTATGGAATATCTTTCTACAATCGTTAACGCCTTCTATTTGTATGGTATGTATCATTCCCATACATTGATTCGTTTTCTACTAGCGTTATCGATTGTAGATTGTCAACTTGGCTACAGGTGCTGTTTAGAATTAAGATATTAATTATATTTGTGCCTTTATTATAGCAATGTCTTCCTAAGTAAGTGCCTTACGGTTGTATAGTGTAACTTTAAGTTTAATTTTGTTAATGTTTTCTTTTCTTTGGTTGATACTTGAACCTGTCATAATATTCATTAAACGTGTTGTGAACGAATTTGATATTATGTAAGTTTGTGATTACGACTTCAGTATTTCAAAAACGACTTTTTACGAACAATTAAGTTTGAAACCTCTGGCTATCGTTTTGAGGAAGAGTCGTGGTGTTATAAAAAATATTGTTACTTTTTTATTTTGTATTCTACTTAGCTGTACATTATCTTGCTTCTTGAATAACTTTTATGAAAAAGTGCTTCTGATAATTTCAAGCTCAAATCATTCTTCCGACTATGTTTTAAATACAGTTACCTACTTTATAAATACGTCTTATCAAAGCAAGAAAATAAGTCTGAAATAAATTAATAAATAATGTATTTTATTACCATTGAACTTTTTGTATTATTTATAGTGTTCCTTCCATCATCAAAACTCTGCGCTTTCAGATTGAAGCGCCTTCCAAAGCGGAGGACTCACGCGCAACACAACATAACACATATCATTCATCACAGTAAAAAAGTATGTAAACACTGTAAAACACAGGACATTAACCAAAATCTCTTCGTCACAAATGTTAAGGAAGATAAGGACCTGTTACCTACACAAGATAATGCCTGCGCTCATATACGGCATAGCATGGCACAGCGCGGCAAGGCACACTTCGGCATGCCAAACGATCCTGTGGCATCACAGCATTGGGTGGACGCTGCAACAAGCTAGATTAAACCTCGTTACAATTACTTAGCACACACATTTCTTTAACAACTTGAAGTACCTAAACTTTGCGTCTTTCGAGATGCAGCGGCGTGCCGCGACATCCCAGTATGACGCGACGTGCCACAGCATCCCGAGAAATGAAGTGACGTGCCGCGACATGCCGCGGCATCACGCAAGAAATTCCGGTCTATTCGTGTAGAAATAAAATAATTTCAGTACTAAGTTCATGTGAATAAGGTTTTCGACCTATATCATTTGTTGAATTTTATCATTTGTCTAAGAACGAAATCCTTTGCCATGACGTGCCGTGAGCGCGAAATATAATAATAAAATTGAACAGAAAACAGAAATTTCATGATATTGGTAATCTAACCGATTAGGAGGTGATACAGACCTCTGCAGTACAAATAGAGCCCTTGTTCGCATTAGGACAGATTCGCTTTAAGACAGATTCGCTTTACGACAGATTCGCTTTAAGACAGATTCGCCTTACGGCAGAAGTACAGTGAACTCGATATTTCTATATCTGTAAAATGTGATTGTCCCGTAGCACAAATTCCCGAAGAAACTTACGACGTTTTCCAACACCTAGTAAATACTACCTTAGGTTTGACCAGCTCCTAATTTGGAAGGCGGATAGACGGGCTTGACTGGTAGCAACAAGATTAAGCTTTCCTATCACACGGCTAGCAGATACCTTCCTACATCTATGTATGAGTGAATAGCCGTATTGAATACCGAAGGTAATTAATCATTAGAGCCTTTTCTGTCCAAATTATTGATCAAATACACAATTAGGAGTTTATATGGTAAAAATCCGGACATTTGGCGGCCCGATAAAGGGCGACCCGTGACGTGTCACCAGACCCCTAAAACTCGGTATGTCTCGCGCAAATCGAGACGCTTGGCATCTCTACTGATGACCTACACAGTTAATAACTAAGTATTTCATTATTGACTATAAGTAAATGCATGATGAACGACGCGTCCGTCGATCACAGTTAAGTATAGATATTATCTGTGCTATAAGTAATTAAAGTCCCGCATCCCGTACTAATCTGATGAGGACATAATAAGGTAGCAAGCGGATTGGCGGCTCAGCCACAGTACCGTTGTCCCCAAGTTCCTGTTATCTCTGTAAACTGGACGATTTGCATGGGAATGCAACGGTGAAAAGAATTCGCTATGCACTTTAACCACTTTTAAAAACCAGTTCCAAATCTATTTAGGGCTACAGTTTTGCACAACGGTACTTGGTATTTTGGTAACCCAGAAAAAGTTAAGGAGAGCTTTCACATTGATAAACAAACAAAATACAGCCTAGGTTTGTGGATCCTTTGTTTTTCATCATGATCTTTCTTGAAATGAAGGTGCAGAGGGATTTGATCCTCCAGGTTGACCCTTTCGAATGGTGTCATAAAAATAAGAGATGTTCTTTTTTTTTCGCTTTTCCTCGTTTCCAAGTGCAGCAATCAAGATCAAGTAAATCTCCAAAAATTATTGAATGCCGTCCTAAAGTAATCCCTAATCTTTTTGGCCGGTTTGAACATGAGCTTTCCGTTGAGCATAACATGGCACGCTGCTAATTACCCGACTGCCTGAGGAGGGTAATGTGTTTATCAGTCTATGTACGTATGTATGTTCCTATGTGGCGTTGTAGAGACCAAACGCGTTGGCCGATTTTGTTGATTCTTACGTCAAACGATTCGTCATAACTTGGATTATAATTAAAATTGGAAAATAGAGAAATGGCGGCTTTTGGGCGACCTATTGTGGGGGCCCAATTTTGTTTTTCTTCCAAACCCATAGGGGTATCAAAATAAAGGGCTTTTATGAGGTGATTTCAAAAATATATAACAAATTTGTTTAGATGTAGGTATTATAATTCGAAAAAAAATGTTAACTAAAAAGTTATAAAAAAAGAGGTAATTCCAAAAATCAAAAAACCCGACAGCTTAAGAAGCGAATTAAAAAGACGTAAACAAGAAGAAAATCATGCTGTACTGTCGGAGGATACATCATGTATTGGTCAGCCAGCTCGCGAATATGTACCTATCCACCGACTGCTCAGCATGATTTTATACTTGTTTACCCTTTTATCAGGCCAAGGCTGCAAAGTTACAATGGATATAGATCTATTGGAGTATTGGCACTTAGTTCTTCCAACAACTCATTCAACATCCTGCTTTACGGCAATTTTACAGCAAGCCGTTCGAGACGACATAAAATGAAACTAGGTGTGGTAGAAAGTAAGTCAAACCTGTTTGTGAAGAGCTAACAGTTTCTAGCTCTTGTCTAGAAATCTGGCGTGTCGTTCAATGTGTAAAGTCGATATATTAATTACTGTTAAGACTGTTAGCCTTTCAAACTGTTTTTATTATGGAGAAATTGATGATATCAATAAGTTATAAGGATGGATCCTATAAGTACCTACCGACCGTAAATAATGGTTTTCATATTATGCAAGTTTCTGTACATAGTGGCATATAAAAAAATTGTTTTCGAGTAGGTACGTAACGTGTGTTGAAAAACGACGTCTAACATAACTGAGCTCGGCTCGCGTATATTTCGCCTAGGCTGGCTGCAATGACAATGGTTGCCCATTTCTATACTAATTTAATTATGGCACGCCAACGACTTATTCACTAATACATTGTTTGGGGTACTGTAACAGCTATACTTAAAATCTAGAGTGAATTTGTCACTTTCAGGCGTGCACAGCACTTACATATTTCAAGTTTTATAATATTATATAGAGTAGGTACTTCTTCTTCTTAGCGTGTGGATAGCAAATATAAAAGTTAAATATGTATTGTGTTTGGCCCAGAGTAGGTACTTATAGAATAAATAAATTAAAAAACTACAGAATACAAAACTGAAAATTAAAAAACAATTTAATATATTTTGTTGCTCTAAACTAATCTATAGAACATGTAGATAGGTAGGTACTATCTATTGTAAAGTTAAACTCTCGCCTCAATTCTTGCGGTAAGTATTGGTAGGTAGGTAAATTTCAACAAAAGTACACTTCCTTGAACTTCGTGCTTCTTTCTTTCTAATACAGTTGTTTTGTATTTTTATCTAATACGAAGATAGGTAACTAAGTTTATATTAGCATTCTGACATAGTTTTCCGGTTGAAGCTTTTTGTTTGAAAGCTGTTGCTTTTTAGGGTTCCGTACCCAAAGGGTAAAAACGGGACCGTATTACTAAGACTTCACGATCCGTCTGTCTGTCTGTCTGTCTGTCCGTCTGTCAGCAGGCTGTATCTCATGAACCGTGATAGCTAGACAGTTGAAATTTTCACAGATGATGTATTTCTATTGCCGCTATAACAACAAATACTAAAAACAGAATAAAATTAATATATAAGGGGGGCTCCCATACAACAAACGTGATTTTTTTGCCGTTTTTGCTCGATATTAATAACGGCAACAGGTAGACGCTTGAAATATTCACAGAATATTTAGTTGTATATTCACTTCAAAAATAATAATTATTAAATTAAAATAAAATAAATTAAGGGGGGCTCCCATACAACAAACGTGATTTTTTTGCCGTTTTTTGCGATGGTACGGAACCCTTCGTGCGCGAGTCCGACTCGCACTTGGCCAGTTTTTAGGATTACGTACCTAAGGGTAAAAACAGGAGCCTATTACTAAGACTCCGCGGTCCGTCTGTCTGTCACCAGGTTGTATCTCATGAACCGTGATAGCTAGACAGTTGCAAATTTTACAGATGATGTATTTCTGGGGCCGCTATAAAAACAAATACTAAAAACAGAATAAAATAAATATTTAAGTTTTGCTCTCATACAAAAAGCGTGATTTTTTTGCCGTTTTTTGCGATAATGGTACGGAACCCATTATGCGCGAGTCCGACTCGCGTTTGGCCAGATTATTTATTTACGTTAAGAATGTAAGCATACGTTTTGGCATAAATATTTGATAACTCGCGACAGTCCAGTTCATTGCAGCCTCCGGTTTTTATCCCCCGTACAATTAGCCCAGAAAAAGGGCAAATAAAGTAAAATGTAACCGTTTTACCGTTTATCGGCCGGCGTCGCTGCGATGGTGCAAGTAGGTGGTAGATACAGTTAGTTGAAAGCTGTCGGCGACCCATCAGCGACAGGTTGGTCGAGCACCCGATCTGTGCCACCGAACGCCCATTAACTTATTATTAATTGATAAGTCTTGTTTGATGAGGATTTGTTTTGGTTAAAGCTTCAAATGTTTGCATCGCAAAGCTTTTATTTGTTTTTTTGCTGCTTTGTTGCTTCATCAAGGGCTTTTGAGATCTGTTTTCAAGAACTTTAAGTAGGTGTCTGTTACTTCCAAACTGACAATTATATATAATACTTTAGGTGCCTGTACAGCATTGCCAGACGTCCCGATTTTGGCGGGACGTCCCGATTTTTATGTGTCGGGCGTGATATCCCGCGCGGGACAGGCTCTGTCCCGCTTTTCGGGGATAACTCGACCGTGCGTGCAGCGTGCTGAGGAAACGCGGCCAGGGGGCACAGACAAGTTTAATGAAAGCAGAAATCCAGTTTCATCTGGAGCCATTCTGAGCAGAGTTATTTATCTTTATTAAAGAGAAAAAGTAAACTTTAAAAGAGGTAAATCTTCACAGATATATCATGCATAAGTAATTCTTATAAGTAATTATTCTATTATTTCAAGGGTACCTAGTATTTAAACGCAAATCAAAAAATATCCTTTTTCTATGCAATAAAATTCCGAATTCTCATCAAAATTACTGATTGCGCAGCAAAATATTCAACGCAAAATATCACTAAACACACTACAATTTATTTTCGCAGCGTACAGCGATTTTTCCTAAAGCAAAAGCTTTTTTATTAATGCACAGCTAATAATCTTAATGCACATCATACATGTTAACTCTTTTTCTTTTAAATCTATGGTTAAAGTTTTTACAATTACTATTTAACGACAATGTCGACGGAGCCCCGCTGCGCGCGGGGCTCCGTCGCGGGCTCCTATTTCTGTCTAAAGGGTCTAAAGTAACCTAACACGAAGAAGATGACGGGAGCTGAGTTCGCTCGCTTTGCTCGCTCACTTCAGCTGCCGTCATCTTTTCGAACCTAACCTGTCCGTGTCGGGGTGCCCTAAGTTCCCGAGGTCGCTTCGCTCGCTCTTGGACTAATGACTTCTTGAAAATTAGGACAAATGTGATGAACAGGTTTTGTTGTACTTACTGGTTAATATGCGACTGAGATAGTTATTTTGCTACGAAATATAGAAAATTTGCTGTGCAGTTAGTATTTCTGCTATGTATGTAGTATTTTTGTACAAAAATAAATTTAACTGTATTGCATTATGAGGAAAAAAGTAATGTCATATTGATGTATAATTTCGAATTATCTGCAGTTTGAGTTTTGCTAAACATTTAGTAAGTTATTTGATGTAAAAAAGAATATAAATGATGAGTATGTATTGATAGACGATTATTTTATTTGATATGCAATTTATAATATCCCTTATTTCAACACTCACTCCCCAGACTATTGTTTGAAACATAACATTTTTAACACGCTTTTATTAGCTTGGTTTGTATCTATGTATCAATGTAACGGAATCTTTGAACGTGATTTTCACCCCACTTCAAAACGTGGGATTGATTTGAAACTTTGCACACTTATCAAGGACCGATGACAATGCAATAATTTAGTCAAAGTCAAAGTCAAATATGTTTATTCAACTTGGTTCAAATTTACAAATAATGAAAGTTGATTCTACCGTATGCGTTTAAATAGTTTGTCCCATTAGCCTTACCAAGATCTTCAGGATTAGCGACTTTATAGTTCAATTTACCATTAAAGCGTGTTTTTTAGTTTTTAGAACTACAATTTATTCTAATGAGTAAATTTTTTTTGACTTAAATTTTTGTTTTTTTTTTAATTCAGAAGACGTAGAAGTCTCAATTACCTAGAGATACCGCAAATCTGATTTAAAATATCATATTTTTATTAGAATTCATTTTCAATGGCTATTTTTGCTATCTATTTTCATGTAATAAATTCCAAATACAAAGATAAATATTTAAAAACTTCTGATTATTTATGTTTTTGACTATGTCCCGCTTTCGACGAAAGACGCCCGCATTTTTCACTCAAAAAGTTTCTAAGTCCCGACTTGCTAAAAAACAAAAACTGGCAACTGTTCCTGTATGGAATCTTATGAATATAAAGAACGCTTTCTATGGAGATTTTTGCGCGGATTACTTCTCAGCTATAAAACACTATATAGGGCGGTGGTTTTGGGGTCAGTCTTATTGAATTTTTACGTTCAAGAAATAGTTACAGATTTTCAGACTAGTTTAAAATAACAAGCTTTTTGATTTCATAGTGTTAGTTAAGGCTCTAGATCTAGCTAGTTCTACGTAGCTTGTATTTTCGCTTCTTAAAATTGCTTGAATTTAATACGTGCCTATTAATTATTTACTTAGGTAATAAGTTAATCTTAACGATTCAAATTCTCTTATTGCAAGATATATCTTCGCCAATCTTAATCGCAAAATTAATCGTCAAAGGCCAAAAATAATACGATATCAATTCTTTTATTCGTTTGTATTCGATGGCAGAGGTTATCGGGTTATTGGGTTGAGTCGATGGCCTCATAATGTCATCTTAATACCTACTGTTCTAAAATATAGTGAAGGTAAACAAAACATCACCGGACCTGATTTATCAGGATTACATTGTAGGTACTTATGGACGACATTGTTATTTTTGGGAAATAGGTTGTTTAAAAATAATAATAACGCGGTAACGTAACGGATGATACCTGTGTATACCTGTATTTATTACACAATTCTGTTGTGTTAATACCAGTTTAACTACGACGGGTCGCGCGGTTAGTCGGAGCCGCTGGTTGTACCGCTATCCGGGCAAATAAATAAAAGATGCAGCGGAGAATGGATACATAGCGGGCCCCACAGCCGCAACCGAAGTTCAGTGCGCCTACAGACTCCTTCCGCGATGGTCAACTACAGACGAGTGGTGTGCGAGGTGGCGCTACTGGCGGCGCTGGTGGCGGTCGCGGCAGCCGCGCCGACGCCCGACTGCGGCATGAAGCACTACGACCAGCGGCAGAATGGCTCGGAGAACTACAGGCTGAACATCGACGGTGTCGTGATCGCGGTGGCTCCTGCTGAATCCTTACTGTCTGCTCTCGGGGACATGGACGATCTCCTGGATCTCGCCATGGAGGAGTACAACACTGAATACAAGCCCAAGCCACCTCAGGGAGGCTCCCTGTCGTCGTCGTCTTCTTCGCCATCAATCCAAGTGATTTCTCTGCCAGTGCCGGAAGTGAAGCCTCAGGATGATAAGGAAAAGCCCGCGGAGGAGAAGCCTCAAGACCTAAAGTCTGAGGAACCCGCCAAGCCCGCCGAGCCCGCCGAGCTTGCATCCTCACTGAGTGACGTGAGCATGGGCAACGAGATGAAGATCCAGAAGAAGGACGCGTCGTTTAGGAAACAGGAAAAAGCACAAAGGTAAACACTTGAACATAATGTGACCTAAAAATGATCCTCTTTAGGTTATTTTTTCTGTGGAAAACTCTGAAGTCGAATTAAAAATAAATTGTACCAAACGGAACTTTTTACTCAAACACATCAATCAAGTTCCGATAAATTGCCAATTTATTAAGATTTGTAAATTTTCTGGTAATATTATGTCTGATAGTATTTAGTTGTGCATGATTCTTAAATTTTTCGCTCGAAAGCAAAAAAAACTGATCTATTCTATGTTTTTCCTTTGATTCCCAGATAATCGTGAAAATATAGCTATCAGGTAAAAATCCCTTTCGTTATTTTGTTAAGCTCATTTGGAATCATGCAAAACTACTACTCGTTCATTTTATGAAACTTTATTACTTTTTATGTGTCCCTCAAGTAAAAAAATAGGTGAACGATTTCCTAATGACTCGATTCACATTTTAAAAAATCATCGTTAGTTACATAAGTTTCATGCTAGGTCCTACTTCTATGTGTGGCTTTTTGGTACCTTTATTTATTTGTTTTTATTTCACAGACTGAAACATCGCCTGGCAAGCTTCCTGATGCCGCTACTGAGAAAAACTCGCCATCATTAATGAAAAAAGAAGAAAAATGTGTTCAATTAACGATTAATCAATAGTTTTGTGGACTAATGCCCGGTTCCTATATAAAAATAATCGTTTCTTATACCAATAAAATTGTGTTATAAATGCGAAACTTTGCATTTTGTAAGACTTGTAAACATAGAATGTTCTAGAAATATTCGGTATAAACATCATGCTATCCCCCGGTTTCTCAACACTTGATTATCGGGCTGTTATCGTAATCGTCGAATAATCGCCGGTTGTCTGATGTGACTGGCTGTTGAAAAGTCATTCAACCAATCACAGCAGATAACGCGTGCTTAACAATTTTTTACATTAATTTTGCGAGTGCAGTTTAGCAGTCAGAATCCCGGCCTTTGCCTCATTATGAGTGAAAGCATAACATTTTTAGTATAAACAAATAACCATTGGTAAAACATAGGAATCGGGCGGTTAACGTTCCAATAAAATTAATCTTCAGTTAATGTTAGTTAATTTATTATATAGCACTGACAATATTGTGCGAAGACATAAGCCATGGAAAGATGCATTTATTTTAGTTTGTAAGTTAAATATATAAGTACGTAAGCGTGTACATTGTTTCGTTGAAAATAAAATAATAATTCTTATTGAAAAATCCCTAAACCTTTGTTTTTTTTTTGATTATCCACAAGTTCAATGAGAAGACGGCTGACGTGAGTCACGGGCTAGCAGCCAAGAGTAAGATACTGGAACGACTAACATTTTACAAATAAATACAACCGACTTTCAAAAAACAGTAAACAACTTGAATGTAACCAGTGAAATGAGAGATCTGCGTATCCCTTAAGAGCATACTGGCGTGATGTTATGTTATGAAATGGTATAAACAATAAACATACATGCGATTGCAGTAAATACGAGAGATTTGCAGTCATTTATTAAGAGTTCTGTTGTATATCTCCGAAGTTCTTCATCAGATCTTCACCAAATTAAAATGGAACCAATTCTAGAACATACTCTTACAACCAATAAATAATTTTCAAAATCGTTCCACAATTGACGGAGATATCGGTGAACATACACAAAAAATAAATAAACACACAGTTGAACATAGAACCTGCTCCTTTTTGGAAAGTCGGTTAAATAGCGAATTCAACTGAAATTACTGATGGGTAGATCCTTTATGATTATTCTTATAACCTTTTTTCTTTAGTGAGCTTGTGATAAAACTAAATTCAAAAAATATATAATTTACTTGTTATAAACTTAAGAGTTTATTCAGTCATTTAAAAAACTTAATTCAACCACAGATAATACAATACTAGCATACTTCAACCTTTTTACTAGGTTCTGGTAGGTACATGAATGTAGTTATTATTTTCGATCGCTGTATCGAATAACTGCCCGTGTCAAAACATTCATAGTTGGACCGTAAAAAGGGCCAGATGTATACAAGTCATCATCTGTCCCTTACGATGTATACAAGTCATATACATCTGTCCCTAACACACACTCAAAATAACCGTACTTTAAGAGCTTATGGTCACCACCCCCCAGCACTTAATAGCAACCTAGACTTTCAGGGCTTTCTTTTATTGAAAAGGTAAGTATGTAGTCAGTATATAATTAATACTTATTGATTTTATTTTATATCTATTAACGAACCCTTTCCTGGTGGCGATAGGCGATATCGCATATTTTTTAAGAATTCAATTGCGTATCGGTCGAATTGCATCATATTGGGTCCATTACAATTTCGCTTAGTAAAAATCGCTTTTCGGTGTGATTTATAATCGAATTGCATAGCACCATCAGAAAAGGGGATAAGACATTAATGATCGAAATCCGCCAGTATTCATGTTAATTTATTCTAAAAAAAAAATTAGTAATAGGGTCCCGTTTTTAACCTTTGGGTACGGAACCCTAAAAAGCTCTGTTTTGCGTCTGGATTACTCATGAATGAGTAGGTACTGACTCTGCTTTCTGTATTTCCTGATAGCTACAACCTGGGAGTCTCTAAGTCAAGAGTGAATAAGTCACTTCTAGGCAAGCGTGCCCCATCGTCGACCACATCATCACTTACCATCAGGTGAGATAGTGGTCAAGCGCGAGCCTACCAATAATAAAAAAAAACTTGTCAAACAAGTACCTACCACATAAATTGGTATAAGAGCAGGAGGATATAGATGAAGAACAAGTAGGCCATAAGTAATACCAATTTTAATGATGGTTCCGCGCGGGCATCAACCTAAGAACTATAGCGCAAGCACTGCTGCACTGCAATCTATTATACTACTTGTACTATGTACTATGATACTACTTACAAAGACTATTTATTAGAGGCTCTAGAGGGCTCTAGACAATGCAATGAGGAAGGAAAATCTATGGAGACGGCCTATTCTACTATATGAAGAATAGTTATACACATATCTATCAAATCGACACACGCATGTCAAAAAGCGTTTTGTCTCTTTTTAACTAACCAAGAACTACATATGAAAAGAGAGACATCTAAATGTTTGTCAAGGACTAAACTTGGTAACACTTTTGTGTGACGTCAAAATCATGTCTATGCGTGGCCGGTCGCCATGTTGATTACGGAGTAAAATTGGTAGTTGTGTGCTGTTTATGTACGTTTATCTGTGTAGTTGTGCTGTCAAACAGTTGCAAATGGCCTACCTCATTGGCCAATGGGCAGCCATCTTAAGTTCCCGATTTATGTAGGTATCACGCTAATTTCGTAGGTATGGCAAGTCCATAGGTTTATAAGTCAGTGAGACAATGTGTACTTAAGCCCAGTTTTTAGATCCGTAGTTAACACAACCAATGGTGCATCACAAATGGTCAAATAAATTGAAGAGATCATTAAAAAAAATATATATATAAAAATAAAATAATTAATAATATTATTTTTTAAATTTACCTTTTGTTAGACTGATGAATAAAAACGTTTTAACGAAATTTGAAACCATTGGTTAGCATATTTACCGACCCTATCCGAAAATATTCAAAACTGCCATCTGATACATCCAGACGAAAATCACAATGCCACATTTTACGTCGAATCAACTAGCTTTAACTAAATTAAACTTAGCCAAACTTTATCCAAATTATTATGTTTTCTCAAACATGCTTGGAAATTTGAGCATTATTTTGACAACCTTCTTCGCTCTTTATAGAAAAAAAATGAACACTTTTTTTTTTTTTTTTTTTTTGTTTGTTTGTTCCTTACGGAACAGGCTAAGGTCTGAGACCATGCTGCCTAGTCATCAGTATTTTTCTTGAATTCATTAGTAACATTAGAATGCGGATGTAACATAATATTCTAATGTTTTTTGGAGTATTTGGCAGCAAACTGTATCGAGTCAGCCTTCCCAGTAAGCTTTGCGGAGGTAGTCAATACTACAATAAAATTCTCCGCTCCACAATCCTGAGATCGCTTCTGTCAATGATTTCACACATTGTCCAGTTGCGTAGACAGTTGAGACACAAAACTACACCAATTTTATATCACAATATCCACTAGGAATCAATTTGCAAATAATATTAACAGCCGCTGAACTTCACTCGAAAAAATCCCGCCAAAAACTTTTTTTTTTTTTTTGGCGTTGCGAAGTTTGCATTAGCCAATGACAAAGGTAAAATTAACACTTTAACACGGGATTTTCGTTCGTCATTGATTACGAAAAGTAATTGTATTTGACAAAATGAGTTCTAGGTGCTACTAAGTTTTAATTTCCGCGCATTATTTGAGAAAAGCACTATACAAGCCTTGGCCACAACTAGGCTTGATGGACTTACGTATGTGTGCCTCGGCTTCGCCTCGGCCCACATTTACTCGTTCGTCCATCAATGGCTCTCTTTCTGGCCGCTGCAGTAATGTACTATTTCTTTCTTTAACCATGCCCAGATTGCACGGTAAACTATAGACCCAATAAAACTAATTATTTTACAAAGCGTGTCCTCGAAAAGAGCGTTTTCCAAGTAGCCAAACTGTGCGGAAAGTGTAACTTTTTTTTACTAGTGCTTTTTACCTTCCTGTACTTTTTAATTTTTAACTCCAACGTCAGCCGGCCGCATAGAGTTTTTATTATTTGAGAAAAGTTTTAAAAATTAGTTAAGTACAGATTATCATTCATATAAAAGGTAAAACAAAACTAATACTTCATTTAAGGCGTATTTAAGGCGTTTTTAATTACTCTAGATTTAGATTTTGATCAATAAATTGATTTTAAATATTCGTTAAATATGTTTGGCAGAATGAATATTTTGCTCGTGTCTTTTTGCGTTACGACGTGACAGCTATTTGCACATGCGCAGTAGATATGCCCGAGGAACTATGAACTATTAGCTAATCTGTGGATATGCTGAGCGCCCTTGAATAAGCGCCATTTTAATAATTTCTTGCTTGGTTCAGATATATTTTTTTATTTCCTCGCACAATGCATAGTAAGTTGTATGATACACGTGCGTAAGTTGATTTCCGACTCGTGTCGATTTATCCACTCATCGGAAATCACCTACTTGCCGCACTTGTAGCATAAATAACTAGAGTCTGGCCAACGAAAGCTGTCCAAGGAAAAAGGCGGGCATTTTAAAAAATCTAGAGCTTACAACCCTGACTATACACTGCTTAAACGGAGTTGATTCTATTTATTATTCTATCATATTATGCGATATTTACATCAGTATTTCAGATTTATATACTAAGACCATAATAAGGTTATTAATGGTTACCAGTTTGAACATATAAAAACAAAACAAATAATAAGGTTATTACCCCTGGCTTATGAAATTTTTTTACTTCTGCGCACATTGAAGTTCACAGATCCAACTTACCTGACACGGCATTATATAGAAAAGGTTGAATTAAAGAAAAAGTTATTACTATAAGTTCATATAATATAATGCAGACACTGATGTAATGACACAATAAAATCAACACAAAACCATAACCCCTATGGGTTATGAGTCATAGTCGAAATCGGATTCCAACATTTCTACACCTGACAATATTGAATCAGCTTCATTGCTTTCTTCACTGCTACTTCTACTACTGTCATATTTTTCTGTAAGTAAAGCCCGTTCATTTCTATTGGTTTGAAAGTCAAACCCGTTCTTATGAATGTTCTTATGAATTTGATGTTTGCTGGTCTTCGTGCAATCGGTTACGGATCGTTTGGTCACTGACACGAGTAGATACCCGTTGTCAACCGTAGGCGATTTTGTAACTTACGAGCCGTCACTGTGCGTTCGCGGCGAGCACTTAACCGGATGTACCGATCCTCATGAACAGTTGTAATGCGACTCCACCCGAAACAGGTCTTCTTGCAACACTGCCAGTCTCTTGGAAGCGATTCCAAGCATTTTGTATAGCTTTTCGAGAAAAAACCCAGTTGCAACACCACAGACCGCTGCGAATTTCCTTCTTGCATCATTGTAACGGCTCTGGTTTCAGTAATTGCGTCCATGTGTCTTCGTACTTGTGACATATTAACATAAGATACTATTTAAACAAATAAAGAAAGCAAAATTACGATTATTTCAGATTACTATGAAGATAATCGAAACGAAACAAAAAAAAATCTAAACAAAATAACAACACAAATCAAAAGAAAATTACAAATACAATTTTTTTTTAAATAATGGCCAGTATTTTGGTCTTAAGAACAAAATCAAAGAGGTTAAATATCGAAGAGTTTGTAACTTCAATATTTTGCTAAATAAAAATAAGTTAATCTTCATTAAATTACATTGAAATGTGAAAATAACGAGTATATTTTGTTTTGAGTATTATATATATTTTTGGATTGGCCTATTTAGTAGCTTTCATTTGATACCCATATAGTTAGGATAACAAAAAAAAAATTAACACCCCCTTTTTTTAGAAGGGGCGATATTTAAAAATATATATATAGCATATAGAGTCTGGCAAACGAAAGTAGACACTCGAATTATTTGCAAACTTTTTATATGGCAATGCCAACCCCAATTTTCCGTATGACGCTACTAAGTTTCATTATTAAATGTAGAAAACAATGATTCCTGTGACTCTTATGAATCTTTTCACATTAAAATCTTAGATTCAGATTTTGATTGATAGTGAATAAACCAAAATGAATATAGAATACTGTTGCTTTTTTTTATTCAGATTGATATATCTAAAGTATTACCTACCTAAATGTACCTATAGTATTTTTATTCCGACGAAGTAATATAAGTAATTCTAATACTAATTTTTGGGGTTGCTATGCTGATATTTTTTAAATTTGCCGCTTTTTCAGTCTCTGCTTTCGTTTGCCAGACTCTAGCTATGTCACTCCCACAATTGAGACGAATCCAACGACACCTCATATATCATAATCCGTCCAGCCGTTTGAGCTATAGAGCGTGCTACAGAAATGAACATACATACGCTCAAAAAAAATTACCCTGCCGCAGTCGGGTAAAAACTTGGTATGAAACCGTCGTTAGGCTTCAATCATGTATCAGGATGGATGATAAGGTATCTACGATGAGTAATGATACCATCCACAGTACCTATCTACTAATCAGCAATCGAACTGATATTATTTTTTCCTACTGCTCCGTTATTCTTTTCTGATTAATATCGTTGCGGGATCCAAGACAGTAAAATTTTTTCTCCGGGATTTCGTCGAGCTTCAATGCCTCGGCGCTTTTCTGGTGGTCGCCACTGTTGATTCTGGCTTTAAGGAGTTGCAGTGGTTTGGGAATAGTGCGGTGGGAATGTCCCAAAAAAATCGAACTGTGAACCTAAACAATGCATCAACTGGAATTTCTTAGAACTATGAACATCTAACAATAGAGCACTTCATGGGGTCATTAGAGAGTCTTGTATAAATGAGCTCACGTGTGTAGTATGTTTAGTTGATGCAAATTAATAATGAATAAATATTAATCGAAGCAGGTCCTAATTAAGTTTACAAAATAATAATAAATGTTTACAAAAAAGGCCACAGAATGTTATAACATCTATAATTTGAAACAGCATTCACTATCAAATAAGGTAAAAATAGTACATTACTGCAGAATCCAGTAAGTAAGCCTTCCTGGCCAAGTATGAGTTATGGTTCATATCGTTTGTGAAGTTTGCGTTTTGTTACGGTTTTAAGTTTTGACTTATTCGTTATCGCACGCTAGTAAGGTTTTTATTAGATACAGTTTTTGTAATATCAGTTATTTTGATATAGATATCGATATGATATGATATCTAACACATATCCGATATAAGTTACGTTTTAATATATCGGACCAATCCCTACAACTGTCCAGTAAGTAAATTACATACTTAATTACTGGACAGTAGGAGATTCCAAATTTAAAATCTCGCTTCTTACTGGACAGTTGTGAATAAGTCTCCGGTAGAGTTTACTTTCTGGATACTTTTTAGAGATGTTATGACAACATTACATACCATTTTTGAGAAAAAAATATTTCAGGATAAGGCAGCATTCCCCACTGGAAAGTGAGTTTAGACTAGCCTTCCTAGTAACTATAATTTAGGCAACTCATAAAAGAAACGTTAAAATTGAATTATTAATATAAATAGCCGCATAAAACATCATGAAACCTAAACTAAACCAGGGATGTCAGCCATACCGTGTATGTAACTACTGTAATTGCCTCAATTAGTTATCCCTGTACTCCATTTGAAATACGCATAAGACACGTTTCCAAATCTTTTTACAGTCCGTTAAACCGATTTTGCGTTCTATTCCGTTAACATAAGGATGACATAAAAAGCATAAACCTGTTACCAAAACCAACTGTTTACTACAGCTACCATTTGTCGTATCACCAACGCAATAGAAGTCAAAATCGGTTGAACGGGCTGTAAAATGGGTTTATTTAAACGTCTAATGTTATCGCAAATGAAGTTTAGACAGCTAAACACTTACGGTTTTTTTGAAAATTCATTCAACTAATCACAGCAGATAACGCGTGCTTGACAGTTTGTCACATTAATTTTGCGATAATTTTGAGCTGAGAAACTCAGGGTTAATGATAAATGAAGGCGGGGGCCTTCATTTAATCAGTCGCTATCTTTCCTTTCAGGGCTTAATTGTGCCAGGCCCTGTTCTAATGTCTACCACTCTACCGCTTGCGTTACTTCTGTTGATACGGCAATGATAATTGTTTTGTCAACTAAAGGATTTTGGTATCTGTTATTACAGCTTCTGCCAGCCGTTTGACCCGCGTGATATGTGTTTTATTATCCCAAGGAAACATTAGACCGGGATAAAAAGTAGCATATGTGCTATTCCAGACTATAATCTATCTCTGTGCCAATGAGCATCCATCTAAACTTTTGCATTTATAATAATAAATGAGATAATAGTGAACTCCCAGTGCACCAATGGTCTTTCCATCAAATCTCATGTTAGCAATTCGTAGACCAAAAGAACTGATCTTTCGGTTCCATGAATGTAATGTTCGTCAACTCTTGTTTGTTTCAAAAGCTCGTAAGTTCACTGTACGAAAGATGAAGCCTTACTTAATGGGCCTGTTGATCCATAGGACCTTACTAGTCTCAAACGATACTAAACTGTACCCTTAAAGGTGTGCTAGCGTCACCTGCAGTCTATAAGGACATTTAATGAGCCATTAAAGTACTGCTACAAAAGGTTAGCTGTATTATTTAACCAGAACAAGCCATTTTTAAGAAAACGACGTCATTGCGAAGAAATAACGGGACAGAATCAAAGGACTCGAGTATTTGCATACGCAGTTTCGTTATCGTCTGTTCGAGTTTTGCGCAGTAGAAGCATTATCCGAGCTGTGCTTAGATCCTATCTGTACATTGAGTGTGCAGGCGAAACTCGGTTATCGTATCGATGACCCGCGGTCACTGTCACACACTGCCCCGCCACCCGGCGGTTCCACGGCCCGCCACGACACGACATTCACCACTTTCCTGTTTGTTTTGATAGACATATCCATCACAAAGTCGGCTAATGTAGAACGCGATGCTTCACTAAAGTCCTAGATTTCACTGTTTGACCGTGTTTTAAATATCGAATATGGACATTCACCATTAATAGAAAACAAAACAGCATCTTACAGCTACACAAACAATATCAAAACAATGTATTTGGACAATGGAACCCAGCGCGAACTATGATGACTCAAAGCGTAACCTAAGTTAGCAAAAACATGGACAGGCAGATAGCTCGTTGTGGTCATTAAATTCTAAATTGATAATTAACACTTAGCCATAATCCGTTGAATTAGGTCCACACAGTATTCATGTCGTGTTAACCGTTACAGTGTGCTCGTTTCGAGCGTCAGACTGGTTCGCGGGTGGCTGGTAAAAGCGGCGCGGGAGCATGCGGCGCGCAGTCAGCGCATGTGAGACCCGTCGCGCGCACGCTCCACCATGCTCCTAGCACTCGCCTGTCTTTTTGCCACCGCGGCTGCCGTACCCGCCTTGTACGACCAGCGCCAGGATGGCGAGGTCAACGTGCAAGCCGACGTGCAGAACTTGATGTTCATCTTCGCCATGCCAAAGACGTTATCACCGCACATCTTCGACTTGTTCTCGAAGAGCCACAAGCCGCTCGACAGGGACCATGAGATTCAGGAGAGATCTGATGTTCGAGTGATGGAGGCTTTTGTGGAGCCGAGCACGCCGTACCGCGTTGAGATCGGCGCGGCAGACAGGTCTGCGAGCGACGGTCGCGCCGCCGAGGTAGTGATTGCCGGACGTCGCCGGCTCGAGTCCGACTCAGACGAACAGGACGAGTTCAAGCTGTTAGGTGCAACGGAAAACTGTGGCCCCGACCGTACGCGAGACCCTGTGACCCTCATGTGTCAGGACGCATCTCCATCGGAAGTGAGCGCTGAAACGGAACCCAAGGACGACAAAGTAGAGTCGCAACTAGCGCCTGAAGTTGTTGTCGTTACATCGTAGTCCCCGATCTCTGTGTATCTATAGTTAATTTATTTCCAAATACGTTCGCCATGTAATTTATTTATTCCTATTTTGTTAAGTAAAACTCTTTTAATTTTTAATAAGTGTTTTATTTGTGTTCGATGACCACTTTCTTTCACTCACTTTCTTTATTTTTCTTACTACATTCATCGTTTTGATTCTTAAAATTGAGATCAAAGCACTTAATTTCTGCCATAAAAGATAATTTTATAATAATAATTATTACACCTTGTCTACTGCATTGTATCAATTAGTTAGTGTTTACTTTCACAATGCATTTAATGTAACCTGGCTGATAACAATGCACTGCGCATCAGTATTTGATCTAATATTAGTTAGCACCTATATCTTGAGTAGGTATAACTCTGTTACATATATGTTCTTTCTACATACTTACATCATTGTCTACGATTTTCGCCCGGTTTGATCCAATATATACCGTCTACTTTATTGTGTTCGTCGAATCAGGACCAACTTGAGCCATTACGATGACTCTTTGTTTGCTTTCGGTTTGGTTTCGTAAAATTTGATCATAGTAGATTAGAACAATTAAGATTTGGCGTAAGTACCTTACGATATTTGCAGTTACGTTGACATTGGTAGAAGCACGTTGACTTGTGTGACAGTTGTAGAAGTTTTGCAAGATGCTACTAAAAAGGTATATTTTAAACTGTTGCATCCATTGTTTTTGTTACATCCATGAAATGTCTATAAATTACTAGGAACTTTCTATTTTCTTCGCAGAAATGGCTGAATATGTACATCTTCGAATATTGTCAGAGAGTGGAGTAATTATTGCGCAGATATTAAAATATTGAATAAAGTGTTTGAAAGCTATTTATTTAAACCAGACAGAGTGAATTTAGGACAGATGAGTATTATTTGGTATATCATTCATTATTATGTACCTAAGTTATGAGATAGATACTTATTATAAGTACATACAGACCCACACACACACACACATACTTTTTGGTCTCGCATGGGGTTTTTTATATTTTATTATTGTTTGTGTTTTGTTTATCTCGTGTCTCCTGTGCGGGTCACAAATAAATATTTTTTCTTTCTTTCTTTATACATGTCTGTCCGTTGCAGTAGTAGATAATTTGTATCTATTGGTAGAATATAACAAGAGTGTGCAAACCTTCCTATCTCTATTGTAAGTATAATATTGTAAATGATTGTTGGTTCAAACTTTATGCGCATTCAAGACATAACGGTGGTACGTTCTCTCACTTCGAAATGGGTGCAAGAAATAATTATCCATGGGATATACGAGATGTGGAGCCCGAACGGGCTTGTGAACTTGCGAAATACTTTAAAAGTAAGTTTTTGGGTCATATTCTTAATAAATTTAATTGACTATTAAGACTCGTTAATGGTTTATACCAGCAAAAAATTTATTTCTTCAACTGCATCCGCCTATAATAAAACAGCAGAATACTTTCAATATAATATTGCATCGCGTTAATGTTGCGATTAGAAACGCCGCTCTAAACCTCATTAACTCAATGAGTTTATTAGCATTTGTAAGTACACGAAGACAGATGGGCAGACAACATAGCCAGCATACTCCATATGACCATAATACGGCCAAGTGACATTGGCACAAAATCCAACAAATCTTTGGCCTTTTAGAGTGCATCACGAATTCACGATTGTTAGTGATGATGAAATGACCCAGAAAGACAAGTGTTTTTTTTATTTATGACCACCTGAGCCTTCTATGTTCTGTGCCAAGCATAGGTAAAGTCTTAATATTAAAGAAGTACTGGTCGAATCTAGGCTCCAGAACCTCGAACATTGGCGCCGAGTTGCGACTTTGTCGGTGTTTTGTCGGTTACATTTAGGGTAGTGTGCGTTGGAATTGCTCCTAGCCCGTTCCATCATCGGACTACAAGACGTACGGCGATGCGTCATCAGTACATGGTCCCACCATGCATCCCACCCATATGCACCAAACGTTTTGGTAATACTATTATTATGCGTACAGCAAAGGAGTTGAATTCTCTGCCGGAGTCTGTATTTCCTGATAGCTACAACCTGGGAGTCTTTAAGTCAAGAGTCAATAGGTTTCTTCCAGGCAAGCGTGCTTCATCGACGACCACATCATCGCTTACCATAAGGTGAGATAGTGGTCAAGCGCAAGTCTACACACAATAAAAAAAAAATAGGGACCTATCTAAATAGAGTAAATACAGTGTCGCAGTGTGTGACGAAAGCCTCTAAAAATTGTTATGCGAAAGAGCTTAAAAAAGCAACTTGTTTACAAGTGGATCACAAAAAATGTTTAACAAAAAAACAGTAGTTTAACCCGAATGCATAATTTATGTACCTAGCTGTACGATTTTATCTATGGAAAATACAACAGTAATTTGTAAACTGGCATAGTTTTTGGTAGGGCCTTTCTTAATAACAAATTGTGGAACTCAAGGTTTCACAATTCACAGCCTTCACCAATGACGAATATTATTTATGACTAGCTGTGTCCGCAGCTTCGCTCCCGTCATCTGTCTGCCAACCCTACCGTACTTACCTGTATGCCTGCCTACCTACCAATTTTTTTTCTATTGTAATCATTCGTTCGCGGAGAATCTTAACACCAACATTCAGAAAATGACTTCAAATGCACAACGCCATCTATCGAATATGGAGTTCAACTGTCCGAGTATCTGAATTGCGGGTGTTGTGATAATTTTACTTCTTAAACACTTTAAATTCATGTAACTTTTGATAGAGGGAACCGATTGCGATGAATCAAAAACTAAGTAATTCTTCAATTTACGCACAATTTTTATTCATAAGAGTTATCAACATGGGTTTTGTACATTTCACGTGATGCGTGCTCAAATAAACCGATAAACAGACAAAAATGCCAAAAATGCTGGAAATGGTTTTTTTTTTTTTTAATTTAAATTTATATTCACATAATGGTAAGTAACTTATAAACTAAGCCCCACAAAACCGTAGTAATGGTTTGACTGTGGGATCGGTGAGTCTCTATACACTAATTATTAAATTTTATACTTAAAGCAAATTATTACTTAAAGACACATTTTTAAATAATATATTTTTAAACGATTTTTAAAGCTGTTTTTATTAGTTTCACTCCTTATATCTGCCGGCAGACTGTTCAAAAGATATGGTTTTCGTTTTTTTAGGGTTCTGTCACCAAAGTAATTAGTGACTCTGGGTACATTGAATCTGCCAGCAGCCATAGATCGTGTGTTATGGTTGTTGATTACGTAAGTTAAGTTATGCTCTTGGGTACCATGGTGGTTAACTGCTAAAATATACTTATGTTTGTAGCTGATCGGTAGAATTTTACATATTTTGAATAGTTTCCTATAATCTCCTTTACAGCTGTTTTTAGTTTTTTGAGTTACAAGTAGTTTCAAGAATCGAATTTGAAGAGCTTCTAATTTATCCAAGTTGGTTTTGAATGTTAATCCATAGCTGTCAAGAGCATAACTCATAATAGAATCCACTAATGACATGTATACACATCTTAATATATTTATAGGAACCTTAAAGCTTAGGTGGTACATTTTACTCAACAATATTCTTAATTTACTACAAATATAGTCTATGTGTTGGGACCAAGAAAAGTTCTCATCTATTTTCATACCAAGGTATGTTACGCAGTCAACTCTTTCAATAGGATTACATTTACAGTCCAGTAAGTTATTATGGTGGCATACATAATCGTGAGCAAATAAAGGTGGAGTCGCACGATGAGGTCGTAAATATGGCGAATGAATTAACAATAATTTAGTTTTATCAGCGTTTAATATGATGCCATTGTCGTGCGACCATTTTACAACAGCGTCTATATCTGGTTGAACTTATAGCTTGTAGGTATCTTCTATGTTAGTGCCGGAGCGATGTATACATAAGTCATCTGCAAACATATACGATGAACAATGCTTTAGCACTCGGCTGTTAACATGCATGAGATAACAAATTGGCCCACATCCCGAGCCCTGCGCCACCCCACTCCGCAGCTAGACTTCGTCACTAAGCACGTCCTCCACCTTCACACGGTAGGAGCGCACGTTGAGGTAATCACGGAACCATGGGTTCAGTGGTTCTCCCACCCCGCACTTCCCCATTGCATTGAGTATGGTATCGGATTGCAAAGTGTCAAATGCTTTTTTATAGTCAAAAAATATTGTTACTACAAATTTTTTATCATCTAGGTAACTGTTAATTTCGTCGTAAATTTTGTTAGCAAGGTATTTGTACTTTTTCCTTTTAAAAAACCGTGTTGACACTCGTTAATTATGTTATTTTTTTGAAGATAGTTACTTAATTGGTTGACGAAACACTTTTCTATAATTTAGTCTATACTAGATAAAATTGATATAGGTCTGAAGTTTGATACATTTTTGCGATCACCTTTTTTGTGAATCGGGCGTACTATTGCCTCTTTAAGCTTGTTAGGAAATGTAGTTGTTGACAGTTTATTAGTTTAGCTAACACGGGGCTCACTTTATCAATAATTATGTTCTGTTGGTTATCCTTTAACACCCTGGCTATTTTTTTAAAATGTTTTCGATGTACAAAACTTACTTTTATACAGATTTTTTATATGTAAATGTTGGAAATGGGTTCTGTTAGTTATCCAATAATAAGTCTGTTTGGTATTAATGACCTAAATAAGTGACTCATTAGATACCGACGTTAACTTTTTTAACTCCCATAAGTTAAAATAATAGAAAGAGCTTTTCAAGAAAATATTCGGTACTGTACGGTCTCATCACCGTTAATTTTTCTGCATGCTGGCAACCTGCTGTAGGGCAATGATTTCCGTCATAATTTGACCGTATAAAGCAACATAACAAAGCAACCAACGTTGATAGTGATCTCATAGCCGTGTTGCTATTCAAACCAGGATAGAGAAATAGGGTCGCCTTCCATCTAAGTTATACTGTAATTTATTTATTTAACTAATGGATTTAACTGTGACGTTTCTCTACAACTAACGGCGAATCAGTGTACGGAGTTACGAGCCGTACAGATACTAAACGACTTTTGCTAATTGTTAGTTCATTCGGAGTTATTGACCTAAATAGGTAAGTAATTAGGGCACGAAACTTAAGTTTTTTTGCCTCTAATAGCAATAAGACATATACCACTGGAAAGAGCTTTTTTAGAAGAATCTTTGCTACAAAACAACTATTTCTAATTTTCAGTTAGTTCGGTAGTAAAGGGAGTAGGTAATTGAACACCAAAGTTAAGGGTTTTTTAAGGTTAGCGAGTTATTGTCTATCATTATCACTTCCCCGTCACGTCTGTCTGTTCGATAAACTCAAAAACTACTGAACGGATTTTCATGCAGTTTTCACCAATAGACAGAATGATTCATGAGGAGGATTCAAGTGTATAATTTGTTAAGGTTGTGTGTGAATTGGTTGAAATATGACGATAATTGTTGAAAATATCGGCAAAAGTTAAAAATTTCGCCTTTAATCGAAAACGGTGCCTAATTCCCTTTGAGATATAACAAAACAATGTATGGTGGAATTGTTCCTCTTTTATAGTTTTACAGAAAAGTCGGCTATGGCATATGTCTATCTTTTAATGATAGCATACTATACCCATTCTAAATTCTTAAAAATGGTCAAGTACAATGCGGTAACTGCAATGAAAAAAAATTACATTGCGATACAGTATTAATCCTTATTAACTTAAATACATTAGTTACCATAAGCATTTCATGCACATTATGGAAACGGCCGCGACTTACAAGTGGTAGGTCGTGGGTACGTAACCAGGCAGGCGCTTTATTTTGTGAAAATTATTTCATCACCAATGCTCCCAAAACGGTGAAAGAAAACATAGTGAGGAAACCAGCATAACTTAGAATAAAAAATTCGAAGACATGTGACATCCACCAAACCGCACTGGGCCCGCGTGGTGGAGGGCGGCCCATTCCCACTCACAAAGAGGAGTCCTTTGTCCCAGCATTGGGAGCATAAATAGGCTGATAATGATGATAATCCTTTACACCATATAATTTAAATGAATATCTTAAGAATTATCGCAAAACAAAAATTAACGCACGCGAAAATAAATTAAGCGCGGGTCTCACACCGATGACGGGACCCTACGACAGAAAAAACATGTAGGCATAATATGCACTAATACCTGTGCAAAGCCGGGGCGGGTCGTTAGTATTCAAATAAGTAAAAGTCAAAGTTAATCAATTGAAGATGTAATACCAAGAACTTTAAACAGCGCATTAATGACTCACATTTAGAGCGCTGAAGCTGCTCGCCTATCCACAATCCAGAGAAGTTGTCAATATAAGAAATATTTGCTTTAAAAAGATCTATCCAACGATATATATCTTAACGCTATTCAGGCGAAGGGCAGGCTTAACGTTCGGTCTGACCGAGCCGCCTTTTTAAAAATTGCTCCTAAAACGGTATCCAGGAGGTCAATATTTTAAATTGGACGCTTATAGGATTATAAAATGATGATTGAAAAGCACAGTATAACGAAAGTAATTAATTGACGAAATAACATATCTTAAAAAGAGATTTAACGTCTCACATTTAGAGCTCCTCGCCTATCCACAACCCAGAGAAGTCGTCAGAATAAATAATATTCGCATTGAAGAGATCTATCCAACGACATATATCGTAACGCTATTGAGTGTGGGGAAGGAATGCCCGTTGTCCACGTACTAAGGATATGTTACTATCATCGGCAAACAACGTCCCACCAAGTTTGCAGGTAAATGAACGATCAAACCTATTCAATTATTTATTTAGGGTTCCTTACCCAAATGTTAAAAACGAGACTGTATTACTAAGACTCCACAGTCCGACAGTCTACCACCAGGCTGTATTACATCCCATGATAGCTAGCCAGTAGACATTTTCACAGATGATGTATTTCTGTTGCCGCTATAACAATAAATACTAAAAACAGAATAAAATAAATATTTAAGTGGGGCTGCCATACAAAAACTTCCGTTTTTTGCGATAACAGTACGGAGCCCGTCATGCGCGAGTCCGACTCGCACTTGGCCGGTTTTTTCTGCGTTTGGTTTTAGTATATGACTTTGAGAAACTTTCCATTACGCCATGTCATTTTAAGCCATCATAAGTTACCTTAAGCCTAATTAAGCAGTTTCCGTTCAAATCGAGAGGTTTCTTAGAAAACCGGTCATCGTTTATCTTGTTAGTAGTACCCATTCTGACCAGGTCGTATCCGGTGATTTGATTAAATTGGTATTTTATTGCAAATTGCAATGGTCAATAACATAATCCTTGCCTAATCTTACTTTGAAGGCTGAATTGGAACCTTCACAGACACCCGGGGAAAATAAATAATCATCATTAGGTGCTATACCTGTACCACCTATATCAATCTCCCCAATCCCAATGTCGTTTTATTGCTCACCAGTTGGAGCCACTGTTGACTAAGGTCCATATCAAATCAATTTTTATTTTTTTTATTTTACATAGGCTTACATGGGCACTTATAAAACGTCGACAAAAGGTGCACGGTTCGGGTTAGTCGTTTCCTATGGAGAAGAACAGGCAAGAAACTCAATGGTTACTCTTTTAAAAAAATGATTTTTTTTACAATATTTCCATGTTACAGCATTAGTGGATATGGGGGGGACAACGTAGGCCTGACAATAAGTTGTAAGAAACAAAAAAAAAAGGAAAACGAGATAAAAAGTGAACAAATGTTAACAAGCATCAAGAAATCTAGAAGAACGGTAAAAGAATCATATATACAAAGGTAAAAAAAAACAAATAAAAATAATGTCTAACAACACAAAAACACAAAATTTAACATGTGGCACAAATGTTGTTATCAGTGCTGTAAATATTCATAGCAAAGGGCTATAAAGATGATTGAAAACCATTGTAAAAAGTCTAAATATATTTCATATAGCAGTTGTTTTTCGCGCACGAAAGCAAAGATTGAATTAAAATTCATTTGCCGTAAAAGTGCGATTAAATATTAAATCGAAAATGTATATCGCGCAGCCCCTTTTTTTGATAAAAATGAGGAATGCGTTTTCCAAAACATAAAAATTTCCTATTAAATTTATTAAAGCAGTGGTTGGTAAATCCCGCACCTATCTTTTATTTTTTTTACTTACTCATTCAAAATTTGTTTACACTATTACGTTCATACATAAAAACAGTTTGTCGGCAGTTTCTCTCGTGTCACAATATATTATCAATTAACAAACAACAACTTAAATAATTATGCTAAGTAGGTAAACTAAATTAAACAATTGATAAAAATTCCACCGGTAGAAAATCCCACATTCCACACCCATGATCAATTTGCATTGTCCATGGTTGCAAAACTCTAATCTAATTTTAATCTGCCATATTTGTAAAAATATTCACAACAATAAAAAAGTAAATAAACTCGCGCTAAAAGCCAAAAATCTATGAAATTTGATATTTTGAAGATCTCAGTCTACACCAGCGCCCCTAGCGGAAAATTCAAACGGGGTTTTTTTTCATTTTTTTCATTTTGGGGTCGGCTTCCAGTCCTACTAGATGCAGCTGAGAACCCAGTACTTTACAAGGAGCGAATTCCTAACTTATTTTTTCTTCTTTGGCAACTGAGCTGATGCCGACTATTCTGCCAGTGTCGAATGCCTACCCGACGGAGGCCCGTTGGCAAGACAGGTGTCAGATTATCTGGCTTCTAACCACCAAAATGATTGTCAAATTGCAAATGACAGCCAGGACCAACTGCTTCATGTTTTCGGAGGCACAGAACATTTCATATCGAGGCTCCTGTTATGTGGCTGAAAATAAGTTGTGACTCACCAATGGGACCTCGGTATGTTTTGCTTAACCCTGAAGATCGACCTGTGCGGCTGTTATTCTTAAACCACGAGCTCATATATACCTATGTAGTTAACATAATATTAAGTTCTCAAATAACATAAACTTCAGAGAAGTGAGCAATATGCAGGACAAGCTTCATTAAAATTTACCGTTCGAGGAAGCCGTATGACATTATCTTGATCAGACTATCCCGGCTGTTACTAAAAATCACAATTTCATGACTTTTTACCGGGCTCCAGAATCAAACCTTAGGCACAGATAATATAATACTAACTTATAGATCCGATACCTCATCCCATACAAAGAAACCGCGCCGACGTAACTAGCGTTTTTTTTTATTTTTTGTACATCGTGTGCGTTTGGTTCCATTCGATGGCGATAACAGATGGTGTTAGCAGCGACTTAAAAAAAGTATAAGGGTTTACTCGGTGTATGTTTTTTTTTTCATTAAATACAGTGATGATTTGTTTTAATTAGTATTTTTTGCACGTTTTACAGTTTTATTGTACCAAAATGTGTTACAATACAAATTTAAACAATTGAGTGGAATGCCTCAGACATTTAAAACCGCGCCATCTATCGGCATCAATTTTAAATGATCCGTTCAAATAATCTTTGAAATGTGAATTAAGAGCCCAATATTCTACAACTTTGTGCTTAGGATAGGTGATTAAACAAGACCATACAATTTTTTATGTTAAATACCAGAAAATGTCAATTTAAAAACAATTCAATAACAACCCGGTGCATATCGTGCCATCTAGTGAGATTTATTTGAACCAAATTTTATTTCTTAGCGCTGGGACCGCCTTAGGTCAAACGAGCGTCAGTTGTTACGACAATAATTTAGAAACCTAAAAATTTTGTCACTCAAATGTTCCTTTTTTTTTTTTGCGACAGATGAACACACAAGCTATATTTGTGTGGGTCCAAAGGGCTACTTCTTTCCGAAAACCTTCACTGCTGAAGCAGCCAACATCTTCAATATGGAAGTAAGGTCTAGTGACGTTTTCGTCGCCAGTTACCCTAGATCAGGTCAGTTTCACAACATCTACTTACTAGGTAATTTTAAAAGCAGATAAGTATAAAGGTTATCGACTGGTGCGATGAGATAATGAAGCGACAACACGTTTTTTTAGTAATTGTTTACGAAATTATTCTAAAATTGTTCCATGAAAGAGCCTCTTCGCATTCTTGTGGCATTGTCGCGTCGCTGTCTTAATCAACTGAAATTTTAAACATTAAAGAAATCAGGAGCCTTAATTATAAAAATACGACGCTGTTTTGCAACTGATTAGTAGACTCTTTCTATAGAGATTTTTAATTTAGGATCAACTAATCCAGTCCCGAGATTTTTATAAATAAGGAAAAAGTTGTCATAGTAGGCAAAGAGTTTGTTGTAAAAGTTCAAGGGAAGCTCTAAAAGAACTAGTATTTTATTTCACCAACCCCGCCACCAAAACCAATAACACAAAATGAAAAATATATTCACCTCAGCACCTCAAACAAGCAGGTTTTGCTGTTTATAGATAGTGAGCAAAATTCGATTTAGTTGCGAGCGTGAGACAATAGTATATTATGCAACTAGTGAATAAAAATGCCGAGAACAGTGCTGGGTCTACTCAAAACATTCGAAAGATTTGAACTTCAGTTTGTTCTGTCACTTTGACTTCGATACAAAAAAAGCGAGAGATAGAAACAAGTCGATTCGAAGTTCAATTTTCAAATTCCATATTATGTGATAATCCCAAAAAAGAAACCAACAATAAAACGTTCATATACACATCATAACTGCGGCGCGCCGCCGCTTATGTACTTTGTGTCATAACTGTAAAATTTTAAATCATCTGTTAAGGATTAATAGTACATTACTGCAGCGGCTAGCAAAAGAGGCAAAGCCGAGGCACACATACGTAAGTCCATCAATGCTCAGTTGTGGCCAAGGCTTGTATAGTACTTTTCTCAAATAATGCGCGGTAATTAAAACTAAGTTAACCTAGAACTCATTTTGTCAAACACAATTACTTTTCAAAATCAATGACAAACAACGAACAATAATAATTTTGCCAGCGTTAAAGTGTTCATTCGTTTTTTTTTCAATAAACAGCTTTCTATTTGCAAGTCAGTTCGAAATTTAAATAAAACCTTTGATAAGTTACCTCCTTGGTTGCCATGTTTCGGAGTAAGAAATCATTCCATTTTTAAATTACACGACAGATATGAAAGATGTAATTACTATGTAATTTATTTGGCCGCTAAACACGACAGATATGGATTTTCATTCAACTTTTGCCGGCCGCTGCTTGCATGTATATGGCCAGTACAGCAATTTCGATTTATTTCGAAGAAGGTTGTCAAAATAATGCTCAAATTTCCAAGCATGTTTGAGAAAATGTAATTATTAGGTCATTACAAATTGGCGTTTTGTAAGGTAGGAACATAAAGTCGTTTTTCTTAAATATAATATATTTATTTAATCAAAGTATGTACCATTGCTATCTATGCACTTTTGCCATCTCATAGGTAGTTCATTGATCCCTTTACTAAAAAAACCATTCGGACGGGAATCAATAAAATCTTTGAAGGCGCTTTGGACTGCCCCATCGGAGTTTATTTTTTTCCCTTGCAAGAAGTTATCCAAAATTCGAAAAATATGGTAATCTGTTGGAGCAAGGTCCGGGGAGTACGGTGGATGTCTTAGACATTCCAATTGAAGCTCCTCTAATTTGGTAGCCGTCTGTTGTGCAGTGTGCGGTCTAGCGTTGTCCTGAAGCAGCAGTGGCCTAGAGCGATTGACCAGCCTCGGCTGTTTAGCAGGTAGCTTTTCCATCATGGTTTGCAGTTGCTGACAATAGACATCCGCCGTAATAGTCTGGCCAGATTTAAGAAAGCTGTAGTGAACGATACCGGCACTAGTCCACCAAACGCTCACAAATATTTTTTTTTGAGTCAATATTCACTTGGGCCAGGATTTGGCTGGTTCGCCAAGGTTCAGCCATTGCGATGAGCGTTTCCGATTATTGTACAGGATCCACTTTTCATCACAGGTAATGATTTGATTTAAAATCCCTTTATTATTGTGCCGGTTGAGTAATGTAACGCAGCAGTCGACGCGCGATTGTCGGTTTGCTGCACTCAATTCATGAGGTACCCACCTTTCAAGCTTATTCACCTTCCCAATTTGCTTCAAGTGGATTAAAACAGTTTTATCACTAACACCGCAGCCTACAGCTAACTCGGACGTGGTTTGCGATGGATCCGCTTCCACAATAGCCTTCAATTCTTCATTATCAACTTTGGTCTCTGGCCGTCCACGGGGCTTGTTCTGCAGGTCGAAATTTCCAGAACGAAAACATTGGAACCAAAAACGCACTGTGTTTTCTTTTGCGACACCGTCGCTATACACATCATTAATCCTTCGAGCCGTTTCTGCAGCACTGGTGCCACGATGGAACTCGTACTCGTAAATAACGCGATATTTCAAGTTTTCCATTTTGTAAACTGACTGGCGCAAAGAAAAACCAAATGAGGAAAAAGCAAATGAATTACGGTTTTCCAAACACAAAAGCATGAGTAAATAGCTGTATAAATTTAAAATTGGAATTCCAAACCAAAGAGGAGATATTTGAGATCAAAGTGGCCAGTACGACAAAACGCCAATTTCATAGGTAAGGACCTAATATTATTTATAGCTCGGTCTTGCTGCTTATTAATAAGAAAACATAATTAGCCATTGTTGCTAGTACAATTAGATGTGCTATCGTGTCCAGATTTTTTTTATTTGCATCTTTTATGTCGGCAAAACTATATTACCTATTTAAAGATTAAGGATTTTCTAAGAATTTAATCATTATCTAGATAATAAACCTTGGGAAACCGTAAAATTTGGTTTACTTTATTAAGGTTACTAATACTTTATTAAGTATTATTTAAATTGAAGTCTGTTTATCGTTATCCTAAGCTTTCACTAACTGAAAATATTCTTAAATAAGTGGCTCCTTTGTTCTCTCATCACACCACAATCTATTCAATTCTCAATTTTTTATTGCGTACCATAATATAATACAGGGTGGAATTTTGTAATGCCACCTGGAGGGAAAGTACTCTTAATACTGCAGATAGAAAATTTTACTCAAAGGAAACATTCCTTTATTTTTGAATAGAAAGCAAACTGCATTCCAAGATTTTCGAAGATTCTCTTCTCCCACACCTGGGAATCGAACCGGCTAAAATCTGAAAAAAATATACCCTGTACTTTTATTGCATCGATCGTTAGGGTCCATTATAAGGATGAAATCACTCTAACAAACATGATAAATTAAATGAAAGGAAAACCAGGAAATCTTAAATTAATTTAATTATTTACAAAAAATGGTAAACTAACTAATTAATTGCTCGAAATGGGCTCCATTCTCTTGGATACACAAGTTTATTCTTTTAACGAATTCATTTCTAGTAACCTTTAATAAAGTGTTGTGGTGAATATTATAAATCGTATTCTGAACTTCCAACTCTCAACTCGTTGTCATTCGCATAAGATTTCGTGTAAATTTGATTTTTTACATATCCCCACAAAAAAAATCTAATGGGGTGAGATCTGGCGATCTCGCAGGCCATCTGATTGTGCCGTTTGTACCAATCCAGGTATTAAAATGGTTATTAATGTAGGCAGTAGTGATTCTGCTGTTATGTGCTGGAGCACCATCTTGCTGTAAAATTATTTGGTTTCGCTCTTCCTCGGGGAAACCATTTAACTCGTTTCTTAAGAGATCCAGTATTTCAATATACTTGACAGTGTTTAAATGACCTTCGTACACGTGGACTAACACTACATTATTTCTCATAATTCTGCACCAAACGTTGAAAGAAAAACTTACTTGATTGTTAGTTTCATGAACACGAACAGGATTCACTCGAGATCAATAATGGTTATTGCGGCGATTGTACATGCCATTATTGCTGAAGTTGGTTTCGTCAGACCATACAATGTTACTCAAAAAATTAGGGTTTCGGTCAATTTCTCCAAGCATGTTTTCACAAAATTGTAATCGTCTCTCACGATCCCCAATATGCAATTTTTGCACCAACCGACCTTCACGATAGCATTTATACTTATACTTTTTCAGCACTTTAGGTACGCGAGTGTGGGTTGTTCTTAATTCATCGGCAGCATCTCTACTTGAAGCCTTCGGAAATGATTCAAAGTATGTTAAAAATCGAAATAGTTTTGCTGAATAGTTTGCCGTCTCTTCTTGAAACCACCCGTATTCTTTAAATTTTCCACCATTCTGTTCAATACGAACCGAGTTGGTGCCTGTCGGTCTTGATATCTCTCTCCATACCACCGCAGAGCTAGATTCACGTTTTTGTTATTTAAAAAATAAGTTTCCATTAAATCAAACTGTTCTTGATAAGCCATTTTCCCCGTGAGACAAAATGTGAAATGAGTTGTAAAAACAATCAAATGTGAATAACAACTATAACAATCTAATTTTCAAATTTTAATTCAACATTCCATATTTAAATTACCTCATACACGCAGCTACGAGTATGTCGCAATAGAGTCTGCATTACAAAAGATGGATGTTAGTTAAAGAGCTTTAACTTGACTCATTGAATTTGTAACTTCAGATTTCCTGGTTTTCCTTTCATTTAATTTATCATGTTTGTTAGAGAGATTTCATCCTTATAATTGACCCTAACGATCGATGCAATAAAAGTACAGGGTATATTTTTTTCAGATTTTAGCCGGTTCGATGCCCGGGTGTGGGAGAAGAGAATTTTCGAAAATCTTTGAATGCAGTTTGCTTTCTATTCAAAAATAAAGGAATGTTTCCTTTGAGTAAAATTTTCTATCTGCAGTATTAAGAGTACTTTACCTCCAGGTGGCATTACAAAATTCCACCCTGTATAGGTAGTTGGCAGGCAAATAATTATACTTATTAGTCACAAATAGGGACCCTGTCGGGCAATATCTAATGTTCTGAAATCTCTTTTCACAAATCTTGGCAGACCTTTAAAGCCTCCATTAATATCTATTGCTACCTCTGTAGGTTCCACATGGACTCGAGAACTAGTTTGGATCGTGGCCAACGATTGGAACTTCGCCAAATCGGAGACCGTCCCCTTATTTGGACGATTCATGTTTCTGGAGTAAGCACATCTTTCTACCACCTGTATGCTGATTATATCCAAATTTATACCAAGAGTTGCTTGATGCCATTAAGACGATTAATAAAGACCTGGTTCGAATAGGTGACTGGAGCTCTGAGTTTGGGCTGAAAATCAATCCAACGAAGACTTAAGTGACTGTTGTTGGTAGTTCCCAGACTGTCTCTAAGATTGATTGTAACACTGCCCCAGGTTGCTTATTCCTATAACTCACACTGTGAAGAACTTGGGTATTTTTATCGACAGCACTCTTTCCTGGACCATACAACTGCAGGAAGTCAGTCTTAAACTGTTTGCATCTGCGGGCTCCCTGAGACGACTTCGTAATTTTCTTCCCATAACCACTAAAATTGCAACTACACAATCTCTTCTTCTTCCTACCCTGGACTATGCTGATGCCAGCTATCTTGATCCCATCTAAGACCAATCGGACAAGCTTAAGCTCATATTTTACTTGCGCAAGTATGATCATATTTCTGAATTCCGTATTAAGCTCAAATGGCTTCCTATTCGCCTTCGCCGGAATGCCCACATACTTTCTTTGCTTTATAATGTGCTCTTCCATCCTCTTACTACTTTTTATCTTAAAGAACGCTTTCAGTTCCTCTGTGACACACATTCTAGGTCCTAAAGATCATCGAAGAATTTAAAATTGAGTATTAGTATGCATTCCACTTCCTTCTTTGACAAATCTTTTACGATTCAAGCAGCTCGGTTGTGGAATGTATTACCTACTGGCTGTCGCCGCGCGGCTTCGCTCCCGTCAACTGGCTACCTACCTACACTACCCTACCTACCCTACATACATGAATGTTGCGTAACTTTTACCCGTTTTTGCAACATTTTTCATTTATGCGCCGCTCCTATTGGTCGCAGCGTGATGTTATATAGCCTATAACCTTCCTCGATAAATGGATAAGACCGCCCATTGTACACTTGTTACCCGACTAACTTTTTGGATACAATTCGTGAGCTTTTTTAAATAATTCCGGGTGAATTTTAACAAATTTAGCGCATTCAAAGATATACAGGCTTGGAAGGGTTAGTATACTGAACTTTTTGAAAATGAGGTTGCAGAATTCCCACGGGCGTATTCCCGCTATGGCGCGGATGCATTTTTCTGTGCAATGAACACTCTCTGGCTTTCTGTTGAATAACCCCAGGCAATAAGACCATATCTCATATCTCAACATAAAATCAACGTAGCCATAGTATGCAGATAATACAGTTTTTAATGCTGTTGTTTTTGAAGTCCTCTATAAATGATGTCCATATGTACTAAATTAAATAAAATTAGTTTTTGTAAGGTTTACACGTAGATTATTTTCGTCAAGCCATGTTATTATCGATTCAATTGTATTATTTATGTCAGTTGTATATTTATTAATGGCAGTATTATCAGATGTCATTATTAACGAAATGTCATCAGCGAACAGAAAACAGGGTGATTAGTAACTTCAGGCAGGTCATTTATATATAGTAAAAACAATAGGGAGCTAAGCACACCCCCTTGGGGCACACCAGACCTGTTATGTTTATAATTTGATCTGTAAGATTTTAGTTCTAGTTTACTATTAATTTTTTCGATTTCTACACACTGCATTATGTTATTTAAATAACTTTCTATCCATTGAAGAGCTGGGCCCCGTATCCCATACTTTTCAATTTTGTCTATCAGCACTTTGTGTGATACGAAGTCGAAGACCTTCGACATGTCAAAAAATATGCCTGTTGTCCTAAGTCGCTTATCGAAATTGGTAATGATTTTGTGAATTAGGTTAAAACATGCTAATGTTGTGGACTTTCCTTTTTGAAAACCGTATTGTTCTTCCCTTAGGATAGTATGCCTGTCGATGAATTGAGTATAGCTTTTATGCATAGCAGTTTCAAAGATTTTTGATATAATCGGTATGAGAGTAATTGGTCTGTAGTTATCTAGGTCTTCCTTGTTACCTTTTTTGTGGAGAGGTTTTACAACCGATTGTTTAAGTAGGCTAGGAAAACATCCAGATTCAAAATATAGATTTACTAAAAATGTTAGGACTGGTGTTAATTCACCAGAACAGCATTTAATTTTTTTTGTTGCTAATTCATCGTAACCTACTGAGTTTGTGTTGTTTATAAATTAGAACATGATAACAACATAATTAATACATTCTAAATGTAATCTAGTTAGACATAGAACATTTCTCAAAACTTTAGTACAGATTGCTAGGTACTAGGCTATTGCGCGAATCACATTTATTGGGGAGCTTTTTTGTAGTATTCATACATAATGGTACGAAGCAAGCATGATAACTTTTAAGGTTCGATATTTTTGATATAGTGTAACGGTTTATTCTCCTACCCTCTTCTAACGTCCCTAGGGATAAGGCGTAAAATAAGAAGAAGGCGGAAACCATTAACAAATTTATTTAATACCCAAAGCAAAAGTCAAGCCGGAGGGGCAACAATGGTGGTCTTCGGGCCGTTCTACATTTAGGTGCTGTATTCTATTTATCCCTCAGTGGTCCAGTACTGTCCTGAGTCAAGCCGCAGGTGGAAGCAGGCGCTCGGCGAGTAGTCTGGAGTAGGGCGTAGGTGGAGGTCGCTGGTGAGTCCAGCTGGCAGCGCCGCTGCGTGAGGGTATTCTTAACCCGGACCTTGAACCCTGGAACGCGTCAACAAATAAGTGTGTTACAGGGCGTTCCAGAAACTCCTGTGAGCATCCACGACTACGGCGTGATGGAAGCACTAGGCCCGTAGTAGTGATGCCGTGGATGTTCACAATCAGACACGGAGATTACAATAAAATAACGGAATAAAAATATAAATTATTTTAAAATGATGTGGGTAGAAATGAAAAATGACGTTGAAAATATTTTAGCCATGTCACAGTAAGCTAATAGATGGCTAGATAACAATGATGTGCGAAGATGTTTAAATGTAGCTACTGTGAAAATGAAACTAATTACATGTTTTAATGAATGAAAACACCCAAGCTCTAAAATTCAGTAAGTTACGATGATACAATATAATGTTGTGCACCACTTACCCAAGCTGGGGTTGGAAAATCACTTAACTACTTCTGCGAGACGAACAACTTTACGTGACGGTTACGCGCCAAAAAGGAATAAAGTTTTAGCTACGTAGCAGAGACCGTCAAGTACGAGCGTTCGTCTCAGCAGCCGAGTGGCGTATGTCTGTCGCTCAGGTGGGGAAATGCGGGTGCGGCGCGGTGCGCCTGCGACCGTTATATATGTGACGATCACGTCGAGCGCAGACAAAAGAACTTTTGAGTTTGCGAGGGTACTCATCGAACACAAATAATATGGCGCTTCGTATTGACGAATTTATGTTTTTTTTTTAATTAGGGTTATGATTTAATATATTTTTATTTTGTAGAATAGTTAAATATGGGTAATTATCAAATAATGTACGTGTAACGTTACATTACCCCCCTCGTCACGGAAAGGGTTTTATTCTTTAAGAAAACCCGACCGCTTACCTCAATTTGAAATTAACACTACTCATTCATACTTTCTCTCAACCTAACATTCCGTCATCTAGATAATAAAAAAACGGCAACAACATATTAAGAGTGTTGTTGACGTGACCTTTCATACAAAAATAAGTCATCTGTGATAATATTGCACAGGTGACTAAAATGATAATTACAATTTGAAGAAGAAAAGATAATATTTTATGATTCCACGTACATACTTGTATTAATTTGACTTGTTCATATTATTAACTAACTTTAAATCCTTCAACAGTAGACGCAGCAGTAACACCCCTAATCCGAACTTCATAATCTAGCTCAGATTTTGCAAAGATAGAAATCTAACTGGTAACATGATGAAAATGTATTATAAAATAGACCAGATGGATAAGTGGTGCAACGCAATGAAAATCTAAAGGTTTAAAAAAAACAATAACGTTCTCCGTGCTGTTACAATAAAAATTAAAGAACGTCTGGTTTTCTTTAATGAAATTAGTAAAAATGAAAATAAAATACAAATGAGGGTAAACCAAAAAGTTGCTACTAGTGTGTACAATCTGTAGCAAAAAAAAATAACTTTGAAGCAAAAAAACTATTTTAACACAAAAATAATATAATATTGTTCAATTTTACAAAAGCGCCAAAATAGGCACCCTGAAGCAATATTTTCTTTATGACTAGAAACGCTTCAAAGTATCAACAAATTAAGTTTTAACATTAAAATATGGTATAATAAGACCAAAATGTACTAGGAATTTATAATTACCTACAATATAGTTATTGTACACCTTAGTAGCATTAAAAACCATATGAAAATAACTACGTTTTACAGAAAAACAAACCACAACATACACTAACTACAACCAAGAAGAAAAATAGAATCAGCAATGTATTTTTACCACGTTAAAGGGCGCCAGTGTAACGGTTTATTCTCCTACCCTCTTCTAACGTCCCTAGGGATAAGGCGTAAAATAAGAAGAAGGCGGAAACCATTAACAAATTTATTTATTACCCAAAGCAATAGTCAAGCCGGAGGGGCAACAATGGTGGTGTTCGGGCCGTTCTACAATTAGGTGCTGTATTCTATTTATCCCTCAGTGGTCCAGTACTGTCCTGAGTCAAGCCGCAGGTGGAAGCAGGCGCTCGGCGAGTAGTCTGGAGTAGGGCGTAGGTGGAGGTCACTGGTGAGTCCAGCTGGCAGCGCCGCTGCGTGGGGGGTATTCTTAACCCGGACCTTGAACCCCAAGCTGGGGTTGGAAAATCACTTAATACTAGGCAATTCGTAACAATCACCATTAACAATATATTGCGAGGCGAACAACTTATGGGACGGTTACGCGCCAAAAAGGAATAAAGTTTTAGCTACGTAGCAGAGACCGTCAAGTACGAGCGTTCGTCTCAGCAGCCGAGTGGCGTATGTCTGTCGCTCAGGTGGGGAAATGCGGGTGCGGCGCGGTGCGCCTGCGACCGTTATATATGTGACGATCACGTCGAGCGCAGACAAAAGAACTTTTGAGTTTGCGAGGGTACTCATCGAACACAAATAATATGGCGCTTCGTATTGACGAATTTATGTTTTTTTTTAATTAGGGTTATGATTTAATATATTTTTATTTTGTAGAATAGTTAAATATGGGTAATTATCAAATAATGTACGTGTAACGTTACAATAGTCATCAATATATTAACCATAATAACAAGATTGAAACGGTCAAAAGTCAAAACACTGTATCAGCTATGTTCTACAATAAGTTGAAATGAACATAGTGACATCACGCGGGCTCGGGTTTGTTCGGGAACTATGTGTTTTCGGTACAAATGTTTTCAATTTGATATAACTTTATAATTAGGTATAGTAAAAAAAACCCAACTAAAAATAGTTTGTCATATCAAATCAAATCAAATCATTAGGGTTCCGTACCCAAAGGGTAAAAACGGGACCCTATTACTAAGACTTCGCGATCCGTCTGTCTGTCTGTCTGTCTGTCCGTCTGTCACCAGGCTGTATCTCATGAACCGCGATAGCTAGACAGTTAAAATTTTCATAGATGATGTATTTCTGTTGCCGCTATAACAGCATATACTAAAAACAGAATAAAATAAATATTTAAGTGGGGCTCCCATACAACAAACGTGATTTTTTTGCAGTTTTTTGCGATAATGGTACGGAAACCTTCGAGCGCGAGTCCGACTCGCACTTGGCCGGTTTTTTTATTTGCTCAAACATGAGTACCATACAGACGTAACAAATTGTCAGCATGAAGAGATGTTAGGATACAAAATGATACAACGTCATGTTTACCTAGGAAAATGGCATGCAAATATTAATAAAGAATACAAATCAAAATACATAATCGAATGTCATATTTAGTAATAGTAAAAAAATGAAATAAATGTCGTGCAAATGTCAATAAAATAATACAAGTCAAAATTATGCTTCTAGAATGTCAGAGTAAAACAGTAAAAAAAAGGGATATTATAAATTGCATATCAAATAAAATAATCGTCTTTTACATCAAATAACTTACTTAATGTTTAGCAAAACTCAAACTGCAGATAATTCGAAATTATACATCAATATGACATTACTTTTTTCCTCATAATGCAATACAGTTAAATTTATTTTTGTACAAAAATACTACATACATAGCAGAAATACTAACTGCACAGCAAATTTTCTATATTTCGTAGCAAAATAACTATCTCAGTCGCATATTAACCAGTAAGTACAACAAAACCTGTTCATCACATTTGTCCTAATTTTCAAGAAGTCATTAGTCCAAGAGCGAGCGAAGCGAGCTCGGGAACTTAGGGCACCCCGACACGGACAGGTTAGGTTCGAAAAGATGACGGCAGCTGAAGTGAGCGAGCAAAGCGAGCATACTCAGCTCCCGTCATCTTCTTCGTGTTAGGTTACTTTAGACCCTTTAGACAGAAATAGGAGCCCCGCGCAGCGGGGCTCCGTCGACATTGTCGTTAAATAGTAATTGTAAAAACTTTAACCATGGATTTAAAAGAAAAGGAGTTAACATGTATGATGTGCATTAAGATTATTAGCTGTGCATTAATATAAAAGCTTTTGCTTTAGGAAAAATCGCTGTACGCTGCGAAAATAAATTGTAGTGTGTTTAGTGATATTTTGCGTTGAATATTTTGCTGCGCAATCAGTAATTTTGATGAGAATTCGGAATTTTATTGCATAGAAAAAGGATATTTTTTGATTTGCGTTTAAATACTACCCAAAAAAAAATAATCAAATCAAACAAATCATTTCAAAATATTCATTCAAATAAATATTAAAGCAGTAGTGGCCCACTGGTATCGGCCGCGACTTACAAGTTGTATGTGTTCGAGCCCAGGCATGCACTTTACTTTGTGTAAATTATTTCATCACCACTGCTTTCAAAACGGTGAAGGAAAACATCGTGAGGAAACCGGCATGTCCTAGAACCAAAAATTCGAAGACATGCGACATTCAACAACCCGCACTGGGCCCGCGTGGTGGATAACGGCCCATTCCCTCTCACAGAGAGGAGGCCTGTGTCCCAGCAGTGGGAACATTAATAGGCTGATGATATGATGTGATGTGATATTAAAATATATGATGTGTAAAATGCAAATGTCGTGAAAAATTGTGCAGATTTCAATAAATAATACAAATCAAGGATTAGTTGAGTGATACTAGAATGTCAGAAAAAAATAAAAATGTAAAGATATTAAAACAATAAGTCAAAGACAAATTAATCATTCCAGAATGTCAGAATAAAATTTTATAAGAATAACAATACCATATAAACAATAATATTATTATAAACAGTCAAGCATTCAGAAGGAGTCTGTCAAAAAGTCATTTATATTATAATAACACTTGTCTGTTAAGGAATTTCGAATCTTATTTTTAAATTGATTTGTTGTCATGGCTTTATATGACTGTGATAATAATAATACTATAACATTAATTGGGCGGAAGGGTACCGCTACTGTGCCGCGTCAACAGCCTCATTGAGGTACTCTGTGAGCCTGGTTGTCTCCTGATCTCCGTTGTGCGAATGGTAGACACAGGCGTAGATAATTTTATCCAGACCTGTGTCCACTAAAGCCCACAGCGTTGAGAATCTGGAGTCGTCAAGGTTACGGAGACGTCGATAGCAAGTATCGTCACGGCCGTATATACACACTCCCGCGCTCGGTTTAAAATTGTGCTCTAGGGTCACCTGTCACCTCTGACCTAGACTAGAGTCAAGAGCAAACCTATCACAATTAAAAAAAAGGGTAAACCCTGGGTAAGATAAGTACGACACGTCCGACGGACTTGCTATCTGCGTCCCCGTAAAGAAAAACAGCGCTTGTTTCTCAGCCTCCAGGACTTTGAGTGCAGACCTTGAATGTTGTTGAGGTGCACTTTGTGGAGGAGGGGGTGCAGCCGCTGTTTTAGTCCAATATTCTTTTTCCTTGACGTCATTGTAGTAGAGTGAATGGAGGTGAGGAGAAGGAATGAGATGACATTCTATGCTGTTTACCTACAGATACGCACTGAAAAGACGATATCTTTGGAACACTAGTTCGGAGTCTGCGGGGACGCGAGCCCCCCCGAAATGTCCATCGGGACCTCTCCATCTGGTCGCCAACCAGCACGATGGTGCATTCCAGTATTCTTCGACAGATGGCGGGGCATATATATTATATATGCCCATTATACTATTACTTTCTTTATTTTGTTGTATATTTTTCGGGGCCATACAAAAAAAGCTTTTCTCCATGAGGGCAGTTTTTGCCGATTGCAGACACAGTTGACTATTGTCACGTCTGTTGCGTGGAAAAGTGTCAGATAGTTGTGGAAAGTGTTGGGGGTTAGACTTTACAAACGATGCAACTTCAAAAATATATAAAGATGGTAAAGTCAATAATTTGTATTTTTTAGACAAAGATCTGCAGCTTTCTGTCGTTTGAAACTAAAAAATAAAATACACCTCTTTTGAGCTTTAAACGCTATGAAACTGTCCGTGAATTACCCCAAAATATTATACCATAGCGCAGAAGTGATGACACCAATCCATGATAAGCTGTCACCAAACATAAAACTTATATAATAATATTATCGTTCCATTTATTACAAAAAAAAGTTTGTTCATCAACCCAATTAGCGGTTTTGTTTTACAGTTAAAAAAGTTGCTCCGGCAGACTGGATTCATATCATTTTCCAAAATATATACAAGTACTAGTAGTACTGATACAAGCCAACAAACGCATCATCAAGAAGCTGAAGGAGCTGAACATATAATAATATTTTTTTATTACCCGACTGCCGAACTGCTGTTCCTATGTGGCGTTCTAGAGACCAAACGCGTTGGCCGATTTTGATGATTCTTACGTCAATCGATTCGTCTTAAGAGCCCCTACAAGTTTCACGAGCTAAAAATAGAAAACAGCTACTTTTTTAGCGCAAATTTCTCAATAAGTACTAGATATATGATAAATCTTTTAGTGCAACTTTTTGCGTCACATAGTTATCTTTTTGATAACTGCTCAATTTAAATTAGGAAAAATAAATTCCTAACACACGTTTTTACGTAATCCCGAAACACCAGGTTTTTTTAATTTCGTTTTCAGCTTACTGTTGGCGAATAACAATCTGCAAAAAATGGTGTGTACTAGATATAGTATAAGATAGGATATAGTGTACTAGTAAGCCACCAATTTTGTTTTTTAAAGTTTATTGTATTAGTACTTAAAACAAATATTGTCTACGCGGAAAAAAGGCAATTTTATCATGTGCGAAAGCGTCGCCTACATGAAAGAATATGTTGAATATAAAATTTATTTGAAATTTGAGGTGTTTCTCAATCGATTCCAATTTTTATATTTTATTTTTGAGTACTTTTTTATTTTTAATAAATTCTCTAAATATTGCATCATAAACCGTTGCGCTTGCGCGAGACATTCAGTTAATTTCAGTTTCGCTCAAGGGCTTGTAGACGACGGAAATGTGTCGTTTTTTTTTTGTCTTCACATTTTTATCATATATCTTGTAGTTAAAGTGAAGTGAACTTGAAAGTGTTCAAGAAGTAAAATGATCACAACATACGTAATTCAGATACTCGGACAGTTGAACTCGATATTCGATAGATGGCGTTGTGCATTTTAAGTCATTTTGAATTGAATGGTTAAATTCGCCGCGAAAGAATGATGAGCATAGAAAATAATTGATAGGTAGATAGGGTTAGCAGGAAGGTAAGTAGGGTAGGGTTGGCAGTCAGTTGACGGGAGCGAAGCCGCGGGCACAGCTAGTAGTTAATATGATCATTCTCATTATAAGCTTGAAACAAAGTGTTCCCACAACAAGGTCGTTTTGTAAAAGGTGCTAGTAGGCCTTCGAGATATTTTTAATTAGATAAACTTTTAAATAAAATAACAATAAAATGTGAAAAATAATTATGTATTCAATACATGTTTTTTATGTCTAAGGTTTCCCTCGCTCGTACATCCGTTGATGAGGGACAAAGTCTTGAGTGAGACCGCAGATACTGCGAAGATCGAACATCTTCGGACAATAACTCTGCCAGGGACCCAAAGGCTGGTTCAGGCGGAGTCTCCACGCTTTGTGTACACTCACCTCCCAATATCCTTGCTACCACCATCCCTGCTGGATACTGCAAAAGTGGTGTATGTGGCCCGGGACCCCAGGGATGTGGTGGTATCCTTCTTCCACATGAACAGGTTGCACAGGCTGCTCGGGTACCACGGAGACTTCAAAACTTTCTGGAACTTCTTCGTCAGCAGCTCGAGTAAAAATGATTTGGAAATGATTGTAGAACGTTATAGCAATGTTGAAGATCTACATATAATTGTTATCTCATTCAAAGTAGGTTTATTTTGAATTTATAACTGAGATAGAAGTTATATGAAACACTTTTAATAATTAGGTATGTACAGTTGGTTAGGTATGTACCTTTGTTATAAACAATAGTACTTATATTATTTAAAGTAAACGTTTTAGCCCCCGACGGAATAAGAGAGTTGTTATAAGTATGACGTGTGTTGTTTGTGTGTCTGTCTGTGGCATCATAGCTCGCATAAAATAATCAAAATCGGTTCAGATTTTGATTATTGTGTTTAGCTTAAAAGGTGACTTATCGAGAGTGTACTTAGCTAAGTTTGATGAAACTCGGTTCAGCCGTTCAAAAGTTATGGACGCTTTACAATTTGAATCGGGGTATTTTCGCAAGATATCGTGTCAATAATAACGTGTTCGATAGATTGTCGGTGGCTCCGTCCGCTGATCATTGACTGGTTGCACGGCTGTTATTGTCTACAGTATAACCATGCGATCACTTAATATTTTACTTCAACTATTTTATTTATTTATGTTGTTCATACCTACATGCAACAGCAAAATTATAAGTTTTTTCTCAAACATGCATGGAAATATTGTCATTATTTTAGAAAAATAACATGCGAAGTACCGAATTTACAGACAATGAAAATCAAATCCATTGCTGGAGCGTTTTTTGAATTTGGAACATTTCAACGCTCCAGCAATGTTGTATGTAACGGCGTGCTGGGGTTATTAGATACTCTTTGATTGGATCTCTTTTATCATTCTTGGCATACCAAAGTAAGTCTCTTTGCGTAGTACAAATTGCGTTCACGTGGCTGTATAACCATAAATGCGTTTGCCTTTCGGCACAGATAGAAAGCCATAGAGAAATGTGCGGCAAAGCTGAAAATTCGTCTTGATTTGTTATTTAAATATTTAATAAATATAAATTTAATAATTAAAATCAGTTCCAAAGGTTCACGGTCCATCAGATTTAAGATCAGAAGCCAAATTGGCAATGGAAAACCTGCTTCCAGCGAAGTCAAAAGAAAAATACATGAAAGTAGGTATATGAACATTTTATGATTTGGAAAAACGATAAAAAAATGAAAATTTTCTCCGAAACAGTATTTTTGGCGTATTTTAATGAGATTTCTAAAACTAAAAAGCCATTTACATTATGGGCAATTTATTCCATGCCGATTTGTACAGTTCATGTTAAAAATGGCATTAACTTTAAAAATTAAGGAAATTTAACTCCTTTTTTATTTCCCTGCATTCTTTTGAGAAAAGCATTATATATGCCTCGGCGGAAATGGCAATTGCCTGTCTCGTATTAGTGAAGTCCTCGCCTACGGCTCGGCCTTCAAACTCACACTCGACCTGCAATTGTCTATTGCCCGGCCTTTGCAATAATGTACTATTTCTACATCATTTACAAAAAATGTTATTAAGTTACCATATTATTGTCGTTAAAAGTTCAAGATATTATCAGCTCAATAAATTCATATTGTGATAAACTTTGAAAGGCGAAAGTAGCCTCATAGTCTTTCATTGCTTAATCTGTAAATATGTCTTAGGGCAGTGGTGTCTTATCCCATACAAAGAAACCGTGCGGACGTACTATACTGATTATTCTGATTATTTTTTGTACATCGATCGCGTTCGGTTCCTTTCCGTTCCGATCCACGGATATAGATGGTGATCTATCTATCGCCGTGGAACGGAGCCGAACCCGATCGATTTACAAAAAAATATCGGTATGATCAGATGAAAACCGCTAGTTACGTCGGCACGATTTCTTTGTATGGGATGAGGCATCTGTATGCTAGTATTATATTATCTGTGCTTAGGGTAAGTGCATTTTTATAAAACCTTATTTAAATAAAGTTCTTTATAAATGATAGATTGTTGACCGAAACGTTTTTTACTACTAAAGTTGACAAAAAATAAAAGGCTAGTTTTGACAGCTATAAAAATACATAATAATAATTAAACTTGATGTTTGCGAATGATACTCGTAGTGTATCGGTAACTAGTATTTAATTAGGATTATGAATTTGATTAATCAAATTCTTACGTAAAATGAGAAACGTCAACGGGCTTCTTAGATTGTGACGACTATAGATAAGTTATGTAGTTAATTTTTATAATAATGGACACCATACTTTGACAATATTAAAGAAGCTTGGGAGAAGAGGCACCATCCAAACATGTTATTCCTTTTCTACGAAGACATGTCTAAGGTAACACTATTATTCCATTCAACCGAATGCATTCGTCGTTCTTATATTAAAAAACCATATAAATATAAGCAAGAATTCTGTTATCACTTTGTTTAAATGTATTATTAACTTTGTGTACAATAAATAATTCAGAAAAATACATACTAAGTAATTTGTTACGAGTAACTGGTATAAGTTCGCTAAACTTTGTTTAATGGTTTTTCGTAAAATGACATAAAAGTAAGGCCCGCATACTCACAATTTTTTGTCGAACAACTGTTTAGCTGTGTGTCAAAAGTAAATAAAATAAATTGAGATCATAGAACCTGCACATACTATCGACATGATTGTCGCTCGACAAAAAATCTAAAAGCTTTTGATTAAAAAGTTGGACAACTATCGATCAAACGCTGAATTTGTATTGCGATTTATTGATATGCGGATACCATCGACTAAATAGCCGATCCGTGACTGGATCAGTCTCGCATTAGCATTTGAATTGGCGTCAAGTCTCTTGTCGCCATGGCTGTAAAATACCTCTCCTTAATCTCCCTTTCAATCGACTTCAAAAAAGGAGGAGGTTCTCAATTCGACTATATGTTTTTTTTATGTTTGTTGTTAAGCGTATAATTGACGGAGTAATCCGTCAATTATGGACTGATTATGAAAATTATTCTTTTGTTTGGAAGTGGTCCCATTGTCACAAAGTCAGTTTATGATGCAGCGATACCATGGAAATGGAGGGAATTCCCCAAAATTTATAGGCATACATATAGCGATTTTGGTGTTTTCACTTTATTTGGTGAAGTGGAACTGATGAAGAAGATCATAGATGGCCACTAAAACTCCTCATTCTTCTTCTTTTCGTGTGAGGTGTGGCCACCTCTGGTGTCAGAGTTAATTAAGCCGCCTCTGGGAACCCCACAGGCCTCTGACTTGGCTATTTCAGACTTATATTAACTATATAAGTCCAGGTTTCATCACGATGTTTTCCTTCACCGTTGCATCTGATGTCCAAGATAAACAAGAAAGTACATATGAATTTGAAAAAGTATTAGCCGCAGGGCCACCACGAAACTTCTCAATGATAAGTATGTTTGTCATATCAGCTGAAAGACGTCCACTGCACAAGCGCCAACCGTCGCCACTTTGACCGATACCATGCGTCCCGCAACCAGCGGATCCCCACAAGCTTCACCAGGTCATCGGTCCACCTGGTGGGAGGCCTTCTAACGCAACGTCTTCCGGTTCGCGGTCGCCACTCCGGAACCTTTCTGCCCCATCGGCCATCCGTTCTTCGAGCAATGTTCCCTGCCCACTGCCACTTAAGTTTGACAATTCTTCGGGCTATGTCGGTAAACCTGGTTCTCTTGCGGATCTCTACATTTCTGATTCGATCACGCAAGGACACTCCGAGCTAAGAAGTGAGATGGGCCTATATTTCTTCAGTAGGGCATTGTCACCCTTCTTGAAGAAGAGTACCACCACACCCCTGCACCATGCCTGTGGAGTTTTACCCTCAAGTATGACGGAATCAAACGGCTTCTGAAGGTAGGCTTAGGTACTGGTTTTCCACCCGCCTTCAGGAGTTCGGCCGTAATTCCGTCATCACCCGATGCCTTTGTTGTTCTTAAGCTGTTTCAGAGCCATCCTAATCTCATATAGGCTGACGTCCGGAATGTCTTCGGTATAGTGTCGGGTCAATCTAGCTCTGCACATCAATGACCTACTTCAGCCTTGTATTGTTGGGTACGCAGATGACAGTACTGTTTCAGAGAGATACTGGTCCAGCGCAAAAACCAGCGTGGATGAAGTTCGTTCCTTGAGAGAGGCTACGGTGGAGCGGACAGCTTTGTCCTTAAGCCTTGTCTCCCAGTGGGGTGATGACAATCTGGTCTCCTTTAACGCCACCAAAACACAGGCGTGTCTTTTTACCGCTAAAAGGAGTCTTTTCGATCTAACTCCTACTTTTCGGGGTGCGACTGTTCCTGTAACTGATCGGCTCGAGCTCTTAGGCATGGAGTTGACACCCAGTTTCAACTTCGGCGCCTCCATTGAGTACAAAACCCAAATTGCGGCCAAAAAACTTGGCATCCTAAATAGAGTGAAGCGATACTTTACGCCTGAACAGCTTTTAACTCTATACAAAGCGCAAGTCCGATCCTGCATGGAGTATTGCGGCCACCTTTAGGATGGCTCAGCTAAGTATCAGCTTGCCACGCTTGACTCGGTGGAAAAAAGAGCCAAGAGGCTCATTGGCGACGTTGAACTGGTGGATGCCAAGCTTCACAGCTTGGCTCATCTCCGCAAGGTTGCCTGTTTGCTGGTCTTCTACAGACTGTACTTCTGTGAGTGTGCTCAAGAACTCCACGACCTGATCCTACCAGCGCCCTTCTACCATCGAACATCTAGACGCACTGCAAGTTACCATCCTTACCTTGTTGCCATTCCACCAATTGGCACCAAGCGCTTCCAAACATCCTTCATAATGCGCACAGCGAATGAATGGAACTCACTACCTGCGTCTGTATTTCCGAATGCATTCAACCCGAATCTCTTCAAAGTTAGAGTGAACGACTTTGTCTCTGTCACCTCTGACCTAGACTAGACCCATAAAAAATAAAAAAGCTCTAGGGTCATTTGCAAGATTCACGACGGGTTTACTGATTAACGTGTACAACTGCCCATAGAATCTCTCGATCGCCCTCAGAAGCTCCGGTTTAGCGTATACAATCCCGCCATCATCGGTCTTCAGTTTCGTGAGCTGGTTCTGCCCAATAGATAGATTACTTGCAAAAACCTTGGAGCCCTTATGCCGCTCAATCGCGTCTTTAATACTTACGGTATTAAAGCGGTGGAGTTCGCTTTTTAAGGACTTTGAGATACATCTATTTAGCTGCCGGTATTTCAACGCATCGTCTGAAGACTCCAGGATCATCTCACTCCCCCCCCGATGGGTTCCCGCTTTGTCGAGGCGGGGGGGCTCAGTAACCGTGGCTTGGTCACCCACGGTGAAGCGAAGAGGAACCCGAGGAGGGGCCGCTCGTCAGGGCTTTTGCCGATTAAGCCGACGACGTAGCGGCCAACTAGTAGGTTGCGGTGCCGCTTGGTAACAGGCGACATCGCAACTGAGGCGGGCCGCGATGTCTTATGGAGATTTCCAGGTCCCATACGATATCGCGGCTGAGGGTTGGAGGCCGCGGCGGGAGAGGAGTGCCGGTATTGCGGTGCGCCGCTCTCCCTACCTTCCGCGGCCTAGACGGGGTCGCCACCGTCTGATGGCGGACGCGGTGGGGCCGCAGGGGAAGAGGAGTGTCGGTATAGCGTTAGCCGCTCTCCCTATTCCCTGCGGCCGCAAAATGGTAGGTGGCGGGGCCATTGACCTCGACCCGTCACAGTGGGACCAAGGGTGCCATACACGGGGTCGTCTGGCACCCATGTGCTGATTTGGTCCCTGGGGTGGTCACGGCGTGCAGTGTGTTCTTGCGCGCCGGTGATGGGGGGTACTCCCCCGAGGAGGGTCCGGTGACGGACAGCCGCGGCGGGTTCGCGGTGAGTGCTAACGCGTGCCCGTGTTCCCGCCATAAGCGGCACTGGAGGACACCGTGGAGTTTTAGTGGGTTAGAGTCCCACATAACTGCACTATCTCCCCGTGGTAGTGCAGTATGCATGAGCATTTCTCCACGAAAAAAAAAAAAAAAAAAAAAAAAAAGGATCATCTAACTCCTCTCCTTCATGAGCCTAAGAGTAGGATCAGAGAGTTTTTTGATCCTATCTGTACGGCTGGCCGTGAAAAACTTAGCCCTACCGTATGGACAGCTTCCACGAACCCATCGCTGTATTCGCCCACGGAGCTCCCTAGGCACTCGAAACGATTCTGGAGTTCGAGCTGAAAGGTGGCGGGGCTTTGGATCTGGATCTGTGCTGGACGGAGCGTAGACTTCATCAGTCGTGACCTTTCAAGCTTGATATTAATGTTCAATGTGCCTCTTACCATGCGGTGATCGATCTCGGACGTTCCGACGTCCAACTCTAAATTAACCCACTAGCTGCTCATCCTCGTCTCGTTTGCCCAGTTTCGCGTTGAAGTCCCCCATGACAACGGTGAAGTGAGTTTTGAAACCAAGAATGGCTGTAGAGATATCCTCATACATGGTCTCTACCTCGTGTGCCGAGGTCGGGGCGTTGACCTGTATGACCTTCAGCGAATATCTAGCGGATATTCTGAGTATAAGGTACGCGACCCTGGTCGACACACTCGCCCATTCTCTGGTGTATCACCCACGGGAAGATATATAATGGTGAAATTCTTTACGTCCGTCACCATAAGTATGTTTTGGGTATCTCGAATAGTTCAATGACTGTGATGACGCAAATTTAAATAAATGGTTCTAATGAAAATAGTACCATCGAACTGATCTGGTGATGAATTATGGACTGATCTTGAAAATTCTTTTTTTATAAAAGTGTGTTCGGTACTCTCGAGGTGATCCTATTGTCACAAACTCAGGGTCTGATGCGGAGATCCCATGGGTATCGAGGGAACTCCCCAAATTTTATAGGCATGCATATAGCGAATTTGGTATTTTCACTTTATTTGGTAAAGTGGAACTGATGAAGAAGATCACAGATGGCCACTGGAACTTCTCAATGATAATTATGTTTTCGGTATCTTGATTAGTTAAGTGACTGTGATGAAGCAAATTTAAATAAATGGTTCTAATAAAAATAGTACTGTGCTGGACGTAGCGTGTTCATTGGCCCCGAGAAAAGAAGGGCGTAAACCTTCTGGCCATTGCCGCTGAACGCCCCTATCACACCACGAAGACAAGGTTCTTGGATGCCTGGCTGCAGCAGCGACGTAAGGTTGCAAATCGACTCTAACGATTCAACGATGTGTTGGCTGTACTCGAGTTATTTCCAGGTTCTGGGTTGCCTACTTCTGGATCAGCACTCCTGGTGTCCAGGTCCCGAGGTTCAGCTCGACAGGATCGAAAAGGGGTGTCTTCATAAGGGTTGAAGTTGATGAATTAAATGAAACACTAAGTTATTCAGTACACGGCACGATTCTAGGGCTCTCAACAATTTCTGAGACTTGATTCTATATAAGAATTACTTCTTATTTACTAAGACAAGTACAAGCGACTAGCTTTGGATGACTACAAATTCTATTTGGGCCCGGGGGGTGTATATACCCTCGGACCGTGCCATTATTGAGAGCCCCGCAAATTCTCGCCGAAAATAATTTTTATTTCTGTAAAAAACCCTTATCAACATTTGGTAAATAGGGTTACCGCACCCCTTCCACGGTGCTATCAATAGCCGGATTTCTTCGTACTGTAACACAGTAACGCCCCCTATCTCTGTATCTAATCCATATACCTAATTTCCAGGTATTGATAGCTTCCCTAGACTAATGCCATGAAATAAAGGAACAATTTCCTTTATTTCTCAGTTAAAACCTTAATAGCTTTTAACCTAGCCTAAGGATATCTATAGGTTGGGTTGACCTGCTGGTGCCAATAGCAGGCTGTCTGTTGACGTCTAAAAAAAGCTTATTTTCGGGCATCTTCTATGGGATATCATCCCTTATGTAACGAATCTATAAATTCCTAAGTCATTTCACCGACTTTAGGACTTCCTACTTAGGCTAACCAGACAATCACCGCCTATTATGGGGATTCTGGTAGCCGATAGACCACACTTTACATTTCTAGTGTTCATATAAGTCTATCTAGGCTATATGCACATAAGGTGCCTCGATATGTACAAATTCGATAGCTGGTCACTTTCTTTGCGCCCAGCTATCAGAGAAACTATTCATAAAACCCTAACAAGATTGGGACGACACGATGGTGCGTTTACCGGGCCATCGGGAGGTCCCCAAAAATTCATTATTTTCGGAATTCCCAGGGGTGTATAGTCCCGGGGAATGCCAAAAACTGACTAAAAATTACATTTCCAGAAACCTATTTTCTGGAATTGTACTTAAACTACTTGAGCGATTTTCGCTCCAAAGTGATGGCTTGGTAGCTAGTCCAGCAAGCCATCAGAAAGTACTTACACCATGAGTACATCTATTCCCTTCATGGAGTTATTCCACCTGAAGGGTCTACAAATTTCAACGTTTTACGTTGTTTACATTTTTCACGACTGTTTATCTCGCTGACTATCCAAGCGATTCTTCCCATCTAGAAACCGCCTGGAAGCCCTTTTAGCAAGCTTTCCAATGGTAGTACTTTTACCAGTACACCTATATGTTTTCTAGGTACTTAGGGCACCTAAACCCGTAAGCATTTGCCGAAAACCAGATAAACAGCAGTTTTCTATTATATACCGACTTGATATCTCAAGTAAATGGGCTTTATATAAAAGACTACGCTAACTATGAGGTGTATATAGGTTTCCTGTCTCGGTCTAGGTCTCCCATATACCCTAAAATGACCTAAAACCATATATTCGGTGTTTGAGATATCAAGTCAATATTCATATTTACATAGCAGAAACTATGTGGTTTTCACATAGTTTCATCATTATGTACTGATTTCATGTCCAGTACATAGGATAAGCCCTTAAAAACATGATTTTAATTACCATAATTTTTCCAAAAAACTCCAAAAGTATATATACCGGGTGGGGCCACCTCGCGGGCCATTCGGAACTAATCCGTCGTCGAGCAATGACGTATCGTACGACAGAAATTTATGTTTTTTGCTATGATAACTCTTATCAGCATGCTTTCTAATGCTTTTACTCTATTAAGGGTGAACTATTGAACCCTATAACATACTGACAAATACTAAAAACATCATACTACTATCTCAAAAAATGTAGGTAAAATTTTAGTATAAATATGAAAGTGCCTCTAAAAATCATTTCAGTATTAGATGGCGCGCCGTGGTGAGCAGACATGTCTACACATACAAACTTTAACTTTTATGAACCATTTAGTATGGTTGATGACGCTTCGTCGCGAACAAGTACCATCGAACTGATCTGGTAATGAAGCCGGGAGGTAGACACCGGAACTCCTTAATAAAACAATGTATCCCAGTCGTGTTTAGGATTGTTAGAATTGTTATGGGCAACCCTCTTGCTATAAATGATTTTCATGTTTGTAGGGGTAGCGGTAGGGACTCTTGTTTCCGCATTTAGACTCCCATTTGGTCCGTTGTGCGTTTGGTTTCGTAGTAGTATAAGGTACCAAAACTAAAAAGAGAAAAATAAAACTATTTAACAAAAAAAAAAAAAAACCGACTTCCAAAACAAAACACTACAAAGCGAAAAATAACTTCCTTTTAGGAAGTCGGTGTCAAAAACGCAAAAATATAGGTACCTACCTAAATACGTGAGATAAAAAAAAAACACGATCGATTGCATCGATTGTATGCGCACCTCCGTCGACTAAACGGTTTACAAAGTCCGGTCCAGTCCGGGCCGGTAACGGTTTAAAACTTGTTAGTATGCGCTAGGACTAACGTACAAGAAACATTATTAAAATGTTTCTTGACCCCCGTAAGTGGTGAGTGCTGATATTGGAATTTATTTCTTCGAAACCAGCCAGTGTATAAACCAAATTGTATTTATTTAGAACCAAATAATGTCGATGTTGAAAAAAATATTACAGAATAAGGCATAAATAACAGTGACCCTAGAATACTACCTTGCGGCATACCATAATTTTATTTCAACGGCTGTCCATAAAATGGGAGACATCCAACACCCAAGTACAGGTGCAGCGGCAGCGTTAGATGACCTTTCAGCTCTCTCAGGTGGACTGATGTTCTGGTGAGGGTCACGGGATTTCAAAGCACAGTACCTGTCAATGTGACGACCTTTGGGGTTGCCTAAATAATCTTCAAGTTAAAAGTCTGATGATGGCCAAATAACTTCAAGCAAAAACTGCAAATAACTATAAATATTTTTGCTATGCAGGACTTACCTTCAGTCATCCGTCGCGTGGCTACCTTTCTCAATAAACCGTACACTGAGGATCAGGTGACCCGCCTCAGCCAGCACCTCAGCATTGACAGCTTCAGGACCAACAAGTCTGTCAACTATGAGATCATGAACGAACTGGGTCTACTCAACCACGGAGAAGAGCCGTATATTAGGAAAGGTTGTGACATTGATTTCGACATTCTTTTTGTTTTTTTTTTTAACTTGATAGGTGAAACAGACTATTTGCAGGCAGGTCATTAAAATTTGTATTAACGACTAAGTAGCTAGATAAACCATTCATCATCTGCCTAGCCCTTTCTTACTTAACTACGTTACGTTCGACTTTCAGATAAACCACCTGCAACTGAATGTCAGTATTTATTTTTTCGGTAATCAATTCCTGTTCCTTTATAAGAATTATCTCATCCCCTCAAGCCTTGAGGAATTAATTGCAGCATTACTGCCCTACAGACAAATTTTTGTGTACTAATAAACCAGCATTTTTTTTTTGTGTTTTCAGGAAAGACTGGCGGTTGGCGCGACCACTTTGACGAGGAGATGACTCGACAAGCTGAGAAATGGATCGAGGACAACCTGAGAGATACTGACCTGCGCTTCCCACACACTAAACATTAGATACCTAACTACAGAAATAAATAAAGCAATTTGCCTATTTTGCCATTTGTGTCCCCGGTCCGGAGGTGCTGATATGTGATATTTTTTTTTCTTGTTTACCTATATTAATTTCTTATTTACTAAAAACATTTTTTTCTTATTTACTTCTTTATAATCATACCTTAATTTGCTTGAATATAATATTCACTATAGGTACTTGGTGCGTAAATAACAAGGGGGTGATGGAAATACCTAAATAGTGGACTGTAATTTAAGATTGGTGCTGATTGACTGACTCGTAGTTGCACTTGGACAATTGTACCTAGGTTTGGACGTACCTGCATATCCCGAAGGCGAATGCTCCTGCCTCCATTTACACCTCTTCAGGAACCACAGCACACAGCTTTGATATCACACACAGTCTTTTTAACGTAGAATCTTCAGAAAAAACAACCGAAACACGTGAGCGGCCGGAAGATGCGTTAGCTCGCGAGCGCCGACATTAGAAAATTTTTTTATTGGTTGATGATGTATGACAGTTCTGGGTTCGCAATCCAAACGGGCCAATGGCGAGCAAGGGTCACATTAACCCGCGTAACATACAAGCATCCAAACCAGAGTAATTTTGACATAAACAACTATGAGCATTTATTATAATTTCAAAATAAAAGCAAGTAATGATTTTGATAAAACTGGCGTAACCATTTCCCCCAGCCTTGAAAGGAAAGCTTTCAAAGAAAAAGAAAAAAATACTTATAATATAATTTTTATTGACATGAACCTTATTACCTTGTACGTTAAATAACTTATTACTATACATTATACACTACCTAGCTAGAACCTGACTGCCTTAAGGTTTGCTAGTTTCTATTGGGTTGGTAATGGACACAGTTTAACAACTGGTCTTTGATAAATACCGTACCTAGTCTTTACCGTCGCTACGCGGATAACATCGTCCTTGCCTTTAAAGGTTTGTACTATAACGCCTAAGGGCCAATGCAAGGGTGTGACATTATCCTGTATTATAACTACAACCATTCCTTCTTTGACAGGAAGGGATGGTGAGTTCCATTTTTGACGAACTTGTAAGTCATGCAGATACTCCCTCCGCCATCGCATCCAGAATGACTGTACTAATTTATCTAAGAGCTCATATCGCGTTAAAAGACGTGGAATCGAGTCAACTACATCAGACGCTGGCTGAAATTTGAGAGGAGCCGTATGCAAAAAATGAGCTGGCGTCAAAGCCGTTGGATCTGAAGGATCAGAGGTAAGCACGGTCAGTGGTCGCGAATTTAGTAATGACTCAATCTGTGCCAAAACAGTTTGAAGTTATTCAAAAGTTAAAATCTGGTGGCCGATGACCTTATACAAGTGAGTTTTTATGCACTTGACGTTACTCTCCCAGCAACCACCAAAGTGGGGAGCGTTTGGAGGGATTAATTTCCATTGAATACGATTTTCGACTAACTCCTTCTTCCAAATTGGTCTGTATTCATTTTCTAGAAAAGTGTATAAATCGCGAAGATAAGAACGGGCACCAATAAAATTAGTTCCGTTATCTGTATAAAAACATTGAACAGATCCACGTCGAGCCAGAAAACGTTTCATTGCTGCTAGGAAACAAGCTGTACTTAGATCGCTTGCAAGCTCGATATGTACTGCTCGTGTGGTGAGACAAGTAAATAGGCAGATGTAAGCCTTACGACTTCTTATACCTTTGCCGCGATAAGGGGTTACTTGGATTGGACCGGCGTAATCGCAGCCAGTATGAACAAAAGGTTTGTTTACAGCTTTGACTCGAGGCACTGGGAGATCTGCCATCATAGGAAACCCAGGTCTAGGCCTAAATCGAAAACATACATTGCATTTAGAGACAATGGATCTAATTGCTCGTCTAGCAGATAATATCCAGTATCTAGCACGGAGAACAGATGTCAATAATCCAGAACCTGTGTGCAAATATTTCCAGTGATAAAAGCGTATAAGCATGTTTACCACATAATCCTTACCAGGAAGCAAAATAGGGTGTTTAAATTCAAAATTCTCATCTGAGTTCCTCAGGCGGCCACCCACACGTAAAATTCCATCCTTAAAAAATGGATTTAATTTTCTAAGAGGTGGCGAACAACAATTTCCCTTTTCTAAGTTTTGAATATCATCACCAAAATGAACTAACTGGATCTCTTTAATTATTTCGCGTTCCGTAAATTCCAAATCCGTTACAACAATAGGCCCAGCGGGCAGCTTTTTCATGAACTTGAAAACGTAACTCGCGACGTTTAGAAACTTTTGCCACGACGAGTAACTACGCGCCAGCTCATAGAAAAAGGGTTCCCCACTAACAGGTTTCACTGTTGCCAGTGAAAGTGACTTAAGCTCTGGTATGTCAGAAGACTCATTAGGAACGAACGCTTTTATAGGCCATTCATGCTTGGGTAAACTGACCCAGGGGGGTCCATGCAACCACAGAGGGTGATTCACAAGTTGTGTTGGAGTTAACCCGCGGGACAAACAGTCACTTGGGTTTTCGCTGCCTTTAACGTGGCAAAAGTGATCAGACGACAAATTATCCTGAATTTTTGAAACTCGATTGGCAACAAACGTGTGCCATCTATGAGGTGAAGAGTGGATCCAATTTAATGTTACGGTCGAATCCGAAAATGCAAATATAGAATTGATTGGATATCTGCTCGAATAAGTTTCAAAAACCTTTTTTATCAATTTAGAAAGCAGTAAGGCTGCACATAATTCCAGACGTGCCAAAGAGATAACCTTTAAAGGTGCAACCTTTGATTTTGCGCACGATAACATGACAGTTGCCTGACTCTGTTCAGTTTCTACTCGGATATAAACGACAGCACCGTAGGCTTTCTCGCTTGCATCAGCGAAACCAAGAATGGTCACCAAACAACCCTCCACCACACCAATGTGTCGAGGAAATCTCATTTTGACAACTTCGGGAAGTTCCTTTTGGAACTGATTCCACAATCGTATAATCCGTTGGGGGGGAACATCGTCCCAGTCAATTTTGGCAATCCAAAGCTCTTTGATTAAAAGCTTGGCATACAAAATGATCGGTGCCACTAGGCCAAGAACATCGAACAAACGCGCAACAGAGGACAAAATGTTCCTCTTAGTGCAAGGACGATCATCTGACGTCACTTTGAAAGCGAACTCATCATCATAAGGATGCCAACATAGGCCTAATATTTTCAGAGTGTCATCCTTATCAAATTCGACATTCTGTGAAAGACGATAATCTTCAGGAATTTGTTCGAGTACCCTTTTACAACTGCTACTCCATTTGACTAGGTGGAAACCCCCAGCTTTGAACAGCTCAATCAGCTCCTGGAAGGCTGCAATCGCTTGATCAGAGGTCATTAGTGAACTAGCTATGTCATCCATGTAAAGATCTCTCTGCACAATTTCTTTCGCGATAGGAAAACGATGACCCTCGTCTTGTGCTAGTTGTGCGACAGTGCGTAGTGCTAAAAAGGGACTGCATTTCAATCCAAAGGCTACTCGATTGAATTCAAACGTCCTTACAGGGTTTTGGCTATCTGAAAATTTGCCCACAGGTGAATCATCATGGGCTGAAATTAAACGGTATAAGATTCGCTGAAAACAACGATCTTGCTCACGAACGCCTATTCTAAGATACATCTGTCTTACGTCAGCTGAGATAGCAACAGGGAATAATCTCATATTCAACAAGATCGTGAAAAGGTCACGTTGGAGATTAGGACCAGCATGTAATAGGTCATTTAAGGAAAATCCACTGCTAGACTTAGCACTTGCGTCCACGACAGGTCTGATCCGTGAAGTTGCTTTGTCATCTCGTAAAACCGCGTGATGTGGCATATAAAAGTGTCGAGAATCCGTATCGATCGTGTTTACAGCAGATAAATAACCTTGATCTATATAATCCCTTATGATATTGTCATATGCCTCTCTCAGAGCGGGCTGAGCATAAAACCTGCGCTCTAAGTATGAGAATCTGCGTTTGGCAATCTCAAAAGAATTACCAAGCAAGTCGGGGTTGAATTTAAAAGGCAAAGCTACTTCGTATTGTCCGGAAGTATTGCGTGTGACAGTCTCCTTATAAATATCTTCACATTGTTTGTCATCCGCACTCAAAAATGGTTTAGAATCAATCTCGTCGAGTTCCCACATTTTTCGAACTAAAGAGTCTACCTCGGAAGTCGTGACAGCATGACATGCCACAGAAGTTGCAGCGTGAATTCGGGCAGCCGCTGGAGCATCACCTAGAACGATATACCCCAATACAGTCTCAAGGGCGTCTGGAGATCCGGGTTCGCCGACAATTTTTCCGGGCCGCAACATCTCAGCAAAAAGACTTACGCCTATTAACAAATCTATTTCTCCTGGCGTACCCCAGGTACTATCTGCCATGGGAATGTTTCGCAAACTATCAAGGAATGTTGTATCTACAGGACACGTTGGTAAGTCACTTGTGATTTGATTCAGTACTAGTGCATGAATATTAAATTTAGAACTATTAAACCGAGATCTGAAATTAACTCTCACAGTGCCCTTCACTATCTGTGTTGAGCCACCTATACCTTTCACAGCGACAGGTGAATCAGATTTAATCTTTAATCCCAGCTTAGAACAACATTTTGTTGTTATATAATGTTTTTGAGATCCGGGATCTAATAAGCATCTAATCACTGCATCTCGACCATTGCGACCGGTGGCGTAAACGTTAGCGGTTGCAAGAATTTGCGTAGTTGCTTTCGACTCGCACTTTGTAGAAGACAATGTGCAAAACGATACTTCTGGATTCTCCTCTTCACACGAAGAATCATCCAAGACAGGATTTGAGGTGAGTTCCTCCTCGATTTCAAGTAAGTTCAAGACCTCACTTATTTCAGTATCCTGGTTTACAGCTACAGTGGAGGTGCTCGACTGCGCTGGCGAAGTTTCCTTACCGAAATGAAGCAACGTATGATGCTTCGCATTACACTTACGGCAAGAAGTGCTCGAGTTACAATAAAACGATGTATGTTGATTGCTCAAACAGTTAACGCAGTAACGATTTTCTTTTACAAATTTAAATTTATCGAGAGCCGAAAGTTCCGAAAATGGTTTACATGCATAAGGCCGGGACTCCACCAAAGCGGAGATGTGCGGAAAGTCCAGCTGAGCGGAGACGAGATGTGTGAATAACGAAATTCTATTGGTTGGTTTCGGACATCTCCGCACATCTCCGCTTTGGTGGAGTCCCGGCCTAAAGATGCGTGTGCGCACTGTTGTTACAAAACTTACACAGCTTAGCGGAGGCTTAAGTCTGTTGAGTGGTAACTAAAGCGCGCGGAGGCGCGGGAAAAGCACGCGAGGTGGCGGCACGGCCGCTTGAAGCGGGCTGCAGTGTCGTAAGGTTGCCACGAGCTTGTTGTGATGACGATGAAGTGCTCGTGCGATACAAAATTTTAACTTGTTCTCGTAAGAATTTAACAAATTCATCATATTTAGGCATATCCGTTTGACTACGAATCGCAGTTTCGAAACCTTTCGCTGTATCTGAATCTACAAGCCTAAGCCCCATATAAATAAAAATAAAATCACCCAAATCATCAATGTTAATTTGTTTGAGGGCCGCGATAGTAGCTGCGTATTTATCAACTAATTTTTCCAAATTATTTGCTGAAGGACTGTTTATATTTTTTAATGCAAACAATTGATTTAAATATGTCGTAGCTAAAGCTCTGTCATCCTTATATTTATCCAGCAAAGCCTGCCAAATAACAGTGTAATTTTCTGCAGCCGGGGCTATACCAGCGCATATGGTTTGAGCCTTTCCAGAAAGATGACTAATTAGGTAATGGATACGTTCCGAATCAGTCAAAGTTTTATTCTCATGTATTATACGTTTAAACGTTTCGTAAAAATACGGAAAGTTCTGAATTTCACCGTCGAATATAGGTAATTCAATACGGGGAATCTTAATAGTATGTTCCTGAATACCGGCAAATAGCGCGGTTTGTGGAGGGGAGTTTGGTTTATCCAACCTATTGAAAATCTCCTTTATAAAATAATATAAATCGTCAAAGGCCGCTATCGGCTGGTAATTAATATCGTAGTCGGGATCGACTTGCAGGTTTAATAAATTTATCTCATCAACCAAACTTACAAATTCCTTACGTAATTGATCAATAGCGCGAGCTTGAGATAAGAAATTATACCTCGACTTCTCATCTGTTTTCGATGATAACTGGAATGTTTTATTTATTTGTTCAAAATACAATTGACGCTTAGCTTCCAACAATTTAATTTGTAACAAATGTCTATCCACATCCTTTGCCGCCATTGTTGAAACTTAACAATGCACAAACTGAGTTAAAAACCCCTGCGACAAACAAATTAAGCGTACCTAAATTTTTACGCGCGATAAAATAAAAAGATGCGATGCGATTAGTCAATAAGTAACTTAAATATCTGAAATGTGTACGATGCGATGCGAGCGAAATAACCGCAAGTATTACAAGTCGATGCGATAAGTTACCTACGATGCGACTTACGTACATACGTACCTATACTTCTATAGGTGCGATGCACAAATGCGATATTCTACGCCGACGGTTAATACCTGCCGGCGGCGGCGGCGGCGGTAATATAATATGTATGTATATACCTTCCCTACCTATTAAATTAAATATTAAACCCAAATTATTTATACCCTTGCAGTATGTATAAAGCGAGGATTTATAAATATAATAGCTGTCTACAATTCGATGCGCTTTAATTAAAGTTATTTACTTAAACCCAAGTAAATAACAATCGACTTGTAAGCAACTGATTGCGAGCAACTATCCGACCAGTAACTAGAACCCTAGCGTAGTTATAATAAGTATGACTAGTGCGGGTCTAACTTATTTGGTTGGTTTAATTGGCGAAAAAACACTAATCTAATTTTTAGACTAGGGCGAATATTTAACGAAATTTGTAAGTAAAACCTCAGATGAAATTTTATTTCATCTGAGAGTAAAACAAATAAGAATACTAACTGCGAACTTATGAACGTCTGCAGAAAGGCGAATGCGAAGCGAATGTAGGTAGGTAGGAAATAAACGTAATTTTCGTATGTACGGACGCGCGAGCGATTTACTTTATTAAACACGTTAGAAAACGTATAAATATTGTAAATAATAATAAATTAACGTTATAAACTGTGGTAATGCGTAATAAGTGAATACTACGGGATATTTGCAAATTATGAGTCGTTGACCTATGGTACTAATAATCGACTTTCAACCTAACGTTTGAAGCAACAAGGTTCAATATCAACTATGCGTAAAAGCCAACTCGAGTCGAATCACGATCGGATTTTTCTCAATAATTCTAATCCGATTGTCATCCGGTGAGATGGACCAAATTAAATGGTGCGTAAATAACAAGGGGGTGATGGAAATACCTAAATAGTGGACTGTAATTTAAGATTGGTGCTGATTGACTGACTCGTAGTTGCACTTGGACAATTGTACCTAGGTTTGGACGTACCTGCATATCCCGAAGGCGAATGCTCCTGCCTCCATTTACACCTCTTCAGGAACCACAGCACACAGCTTTGATATCACACACAGTCTTTTTAACGTAGAATCTTCAGAAAAAACAACCGAAACACGTGAGCGGCCGGAAGATGCGTTAGCTCGCGAGCGCCGACATTAGAAATTTTTTTTATTGGTTGATGATGTATGACAGTTCTGGGTTCGCAATCCAAACGGGCCAATGGCGAGCAAGGGTCACATTAACCCGCGTAACATACAAGCATCCAAACCAGAGTAATTTTGACATAAACAACTATAAGCATTTATTATAATTTCAAAATAAAAGCAAGTAATGATTTTGATAAAACTGGCGTAACCAGTACTAAACAAAAAATATAACACTTTGTTTTATATCTGAACTTTTAAACGCAATGAGCGTACCTATTTATGTTTAATCATTTATTTTATTTTTTATTCATAAATAAAACTGTTCGCTCCGTCACTTATTACACTTACTACAGGTTTTATTGGTTCAGAGTCACCCATTCGACACCGGCTATCGCTGAAAACCAGAGCTGTGGCTCTGTCTCGCACATGAGTCCCAGCATTATGCTGAGCGATGACCGTTTTGCGTAGTTGTGACGCATACTTTGTAATAATTGTATTTATGTTATTTTTTTTTTGTTTTTTTATGGTATGCGTCGTGCCTGGCGCAAATAATTTTTCTTTCTTTCTATTTTTGTTCGTATGTACTCATAAATAAAAACATACATATGCATGCCTTTGTCTGTATCTATATTTTAAAAATAAAGTCACCAGTCGTGTCTGTCTGCAAGGCCGCGTTGTTCAACTAAAATAAGTAGATAACTAAATTGCAGATTTTCACTGTTATTTAGAGAATACATTTCGAAAGGTTTATATTTAAGGATAGTAAATAATTAAGAAATGTTTTGAAAGTCATAAAAACCGTGCAATTAACGGTGGGATAAAAATTATAGATAAACGATGTTAAGATTGAAACTGCTTCAGTGTCACTGATGGGCTCATGGTCACAGCCATGACATAGTAAAAAGTATTTTGTATCAATAATCCGGAATGAAGATAAGTAAACAACATTCTGTAATACGGCATAACTTTTTAACCATAATACCTGAGCGACCGAGCTTTGCACGGTATTTTTTTAGTTTTTACAAATAATACAATTGTATAGATGAAAAAAAAGCAAAACCTTTATCTAAATTCAAAATAAAATCCAAATCGTAGCTATTATACGCGAAATACCTAATGTATAAGAATTTACAAGGATTGCTCGTTTTTTTTTTATTTTTAAACTTTGCCCCACACAAATTTCTTCCTGTATCGACAAACATTTAAACTCACATACACAAGACACCCAGATCCGAAAAAACTATCTGAAATAAAGTACGCCGCACTGTATGAGCACTTTGCGTTCGTCAAAGCGGCTTAGTAACGTGACGCCCATACAAACGGGCGCAACTTCGATACGCCGCTTTGAAATCTGACACGCATTGCATGATCATAACAACAAAAATGGCGTAGCAATCGACAACAGTGTCACAACAAAGTAAAAATAATATTGAATTTAGAAGTGCAAACGTTGATTCGAAATTGTACTTGACTTTTTTATTTTGGATAGTATTTAAACGAGCGAAAATAAATTCAAAATCAAGGTGTAAAAAATACTGAATATGGCTTACTGAAATACTAAGTGGGCGAATACAATTTTTTATAACAGCGACTTGAAAATAAAAGTCTGTCGACGGAGCCCTTTTTTCTGTCTGCAGGGTCTAAAGTAACCTGAAGGAGATGACCCATGTCACCCCCTTCGAACCTAACCTATCCGTGTCGGGGTGCCCTAAGTTCCCGAGCTTGCTTCGCTCGCTCTTGAACTAATTCGTTGTTCATAAATTTATAGTCACCCTACATTGCTTCTTGCTGACAATAAAGCTAAACGTTGAACGCCGCGCGAACGTATCGCCACCACGATCCGGCTGAACGAAAGGTAGCTGCATTTCAAATCGGCGACGTTTTTCAATCGGGCTCGCCTATATGTAATACGTCGTGTTATACGATATAGCTGCGACGGCTACACCATGTTAATTTTATCTTTTCGTGCCACGCACCGTCTAGATTAAATACCAGGACATCGTTTAGATAAAAGTGCAGTTTGCAGTTCTGCTGCGTTTCCGAATGTTTTTGTGGATGGTTTCGTCATTTTATCATTTCTTGGAACTGGGCTGGTGCTCCTTCTCAGAGCATAGGCTGCTGGGACGGACGACTTCTTGGATTTACCCGTGTAGCTGCAGTCTATTTATTCACATTTCTACATTATTTAGATCCATATATCCCGTAAGTCGTGACATTATAATCAACTGATTACTTGGTAGGAAATGCAACTATTAGCTGTTTTATTCACATTTCTACATTATTTAGATCTATATAACCCGTAAGTCGTGACTTTATAATCAAACTGATTACTTGGTAGGAAATGCAACTATTAGCTGTTTTATTCATATTTCTACATTATTTAGATCTACATAACCCGTAAGTCGTGACTTTATAATCAAACTGATTACTTGGTAGGAAATGCAACTATTAGCTGTTTACTTGTTTAAATATTTTGTTTAACACAACTATTGTTTTTATTAAAGATCCTTCGGTTGTTTGCCATGTGTTTCCATTCAAAAAACAACCACAACAATATTGAGTTTTAATTACTTGATTATTACAAAGTTTATTTTCGAGTTACAACGTTTAAACAATGGCTTAAATCACATTGTTTCAAAATCTTAATCAGAATGTCCAGCCATTCATTGTCTACCTACGTCATAAACAAACGCCAAGTAATAAGTAATACCTAGATATATTTTCAAGAAATAATGGAACTAAAGAATAGTGAGAAAATAATGGAAAAAAACTTAAACAAAAGTCAAGGATAAGGTACAAATAAATACTTTATAAACTCATGAGAACCATTTTTATTGTTAGTCGTTGACTTCCTTACAGAAGGTACGGTATTACTGTCCCGTTTGGTGAAAAAATTATAAAAATGGAAGAAAATAATCTTTTACGGTATCCGTTTGATTTCAAAGAGATTGAGCCAGAAGAGAAAGCAGAAATTAAGAGATTGTTCAACTGTAAGTAGCCATTATTAAAGTTTCATTTTCATAATTGAGGTTGTACGATGTGCAAGGCCGTTGCATGAGAAAAGTAAGGTTAACAATTTTATTATTAGACTGGCTTGAATTGTATTTTCCATTAAACAAGAAATCTTTGACAAACACAACTACATTGTTTCTTTTATGATGTACCAGCTTCTAACCTCGATGTCACATGATGTAAAGACTTGAAGTCTATGATGGTATGTGCGAGACCAGAAGATGCCCTTTTACTCCTGCTGACAGGTATCTCTATCTCATAGAAAAAGTTAAATTTTTGAACTGTACAAATGGTTAGGGGTTTTCTAAAGTTGATATGAATAACACACAGGTAACGCGATAGTGTGACAGTATATTACAAAATATATAACTTCGAGTTCCTTAGATACGTGCCTGATCTTGGTTTTCTTTCAGACCCGAAGATCGATTTGATCCGAGCGGGGCCGAAGGGCTATGTGATGCCTAGACCTTACATTGACCATGCTGAGAACATCTATAACTTACCCATAAGACCTAGTGACGTGTATGTGGCCAGCTACCAGCGAGCAGGTAAGTTGAAGTTAAATCTATGATACGATACTAGTAGTGTTAACACCAGAGTGTATTGGGTATTTTTTTTTTTGTAACGTCGTGGATTATCCTCTATGGATATCCTCCGCCCTTATGGGGACTACTGACTAAAAAACGCCCGGTGTCTTTAGTAACCTTTTTTATGCCATGAAAATCCTCATTGGATGCCCTTCGCCCTGGGGGAGCGGAGTGGTCTGTCAACTTTATTTTTTGTTCTGGGGTGGAAAGTCCTCACTAGATATCCTCCACTCTGGGGGAGGGCGGAGGGGTCTGCCCTGGTTGATCATCGAATGATTTCTCCAGCTCTGGGTGACGTGGAAGGGCGTGTCAGACTTTTACTGACTACCGGGGCACCCGTGTTTCTTCAATTGCTTGTGCCAGAGCCGCGGTAACTCTCTTTCAAATTTATCCGCGACCCAGAGAGGCATCGGCCCTAGCGGACCCCGTCAGTTTTTGCTGACATCTCTATGAGGCGTGCTTTTGCTTAAATCAAACCCTTATCGATAGTATTAGTTGTGCTTGAAGTATGTTAGCTTCACTAACGTAAAAATAAAATAACAAATTTGAGTAGTAAGGTTGATGTATAAATGATGATCAGATGATCATAGCAGCGTAATATTATTGATGATTAAACGAACTTACCTGAAGTGAAGTTCGATCCCAATTACACGAAGGCTCTGTCCGAAGAGATCAAGTATACTATGTAGTAGTAACGCGCAGGTACTGCTATCCAACCACTAAATTTGAAATCAACAAGATATGCAAAAACATGGAACAACTAGTACAACTAGTGCCCTCTCGGTAAATCATTCGCGTTTTAGTGCTTGCGCTGTCCGCCACGTTCTTTCGTTCCTCTCAAAATCTATATATATAAAAGGCAATGTCCCGACTGACATATCAACGCCTAGCCTAAACCACTAATGATTGAAGTGTGAAATTTTGGGAGGATGTTTAATTTATACTGTAGGCGAAATAAATTGTTTATTATCAAAATTACATGGAATTCAGTATTTATGCTCTTCAATACAATTAAAGAAACACGTATTTAAGGATTTTTTGTCTTTCATCCCTTAAAGGGCTAAAAAGGGCTGTTAAAGTTTGAATGAAAACTAAATTGTTTATTAACAAAATTACTTGGAATTTAGTATTTATGCTCTTCAAAACAATTAAAAAAACAGGTAATAAAGGATTTTGTGAATTTCATCCCTTAAAGGGCTAAAAAGGGGTGTTTAAATTTGAATGAAAAATAAATTGTATATTACCAAAATTACTTGGAATTTAGTATTTATGCTCTTCAAAACAATTAAAAAAACATGTATCAAAGGATTTTGTGAATTTCATCCCTTAAAGGGCTAAAAAGGGGTGTTTAAATTTTAATGAAAAATAAATTGTATATTACCAAAATTACTTGGAATTTAGTATTAATGCTCTTCAAAACAATTAACAAAAACATGTATCAAAGGATTTTTTGAATTTCATCCCTTAAAGGGGTAAAAAGTGATGTTTAAAATTGAATGAAAACCAAATTGTTTATTAACAAAATTACTTGGAATTCAGTATATATGCTTTTCAATACAATTAAAGAAACACGTATTGAAGGCTTCTTTGAAATTCATCCCTAAAAGGGGTAAAAAGGGGTGTTAACGTTTGCATGAAAACTAAATTGTTTATTATCAAAATTACTTGAAATTTAGTATTTATTCTCTTCAAAACAATTAAAGAAACACGTATTTAAGGATTTTTTGAATGTCATCCTTTAAAGGGGTAAAAAGGGGTGTTTAAATTTGAGTGAAAAATAAATTGTTTATTAACAAAATTACTTGGAATTTAGTATTTATGCTCTTCAATACAATTAAAGAAACATGTATTAAAGGCTTTTTTGAATTTCATCCCTAAAAGGGGTAAAAAGGGGTGTTAAGGTTTGTATGAAAACTAAATTGCTTATTACAAAATTACTTGAAATTTAGAATTTCTGCTCTTCTATACAATTAAACACACAATAATTTAAGAACCATTTGAATTTCATCTCTTAAAGGGGTAAAAAGGGGTGTTTTAATTTGAAAGAAAACTAAATTGTTTATTAACAAAATTACTTGGAATTTAGTATTTATGCTTTTCAATACAATTAAGGAAACACGTATTTAAGGATTTTTTGAATGTCATCCCTTAAAAGAGTGAAAAGAAGTGTTTAAATTTGACTGAAAAATAAATTGTATGTTATCAAAATTACTTGGAATTTAGTATTTATTCTCTTCAAAACAATTAAAGAAACACGTATTTAAGGATTTTTTGAATGTCATCCTTTAAAGGAGTAAAAAGGGGTGTTTAAATTTGAGTGAAAAATAAATTGTTTATTAACAAAATTACTTGGAATTTAGTATTTATGCTCTTCAATACAATTAAAGAAACATGTATTAAAGGCTTTTTTGAATTTCATCCCTAAAAGGGGTAAAAAGGGGTGTTAAGGTTTGTATGAAAACTAAATTGCTTATTACAAAATTACTTGAAATTTAGAATTTCTGCTCTTCTATACAATTAAACACACAATAATTTAAGAACCATTTGAATTTCATCTCTTAAAGGGGTAAAAAGGGGTGTTTTAATTTGAAAGAAAACTAAATTGTTTATTAACAAAATTACTTGGAATTTAGTAATTATGCTCTTCAATATAATTAAAGAAACACGTATTGAAGGCTTTTTTGAAATTCATCCCTAAAAGGGGTAAAAAGGGGTGTTAAGTTTTGCATGAAAACTAAATTGTTTATTATCAAAATTACTTGAAATTTAATTATTCTGCTCTTCTATACAATTAAACACAATAATTTTAGAATCATTTGAATTTCATCTCTTAAAGGGTTGTTAAAGTTTATGTGAATGATTACTGGATGTGCTCACTGATACTCTCTGACTATGTCTTTGAGTTTAAACGATTACAATTCCTCTTAAGGTCTGCTTTGCAATGACCATAAATAATTCTCAAGGTCAGTCATTAAGGGTGGCATGCATACATTTAAGGCAAGATTGCTTTCGATACGGGCAATTTTACGTTGCATGTCCCAGAGTCGGCACTAGCTCATTCATCATTTTATTTTATTTTTCATTTTTGTTCATTTTGAAAAAAATGGCGGAAAATATCAATTGTGCTTTGATATTAAACAGACAAAAAGTAAAGTAAACAGATGAAAAATATAGCTGGTAACCTCCAAGCGGGTGTAACCTACGTCAAGCCATTCTAAATCGCGACCACGAGGAAGACAACTTTTCATCGAAAATCATCATGAGCAAGCTCTGTGAATATGTAAATAACCAAAATTATCACCTCTGTGGCACCGAAAATCCGCGTATAATCCAGACAGAATCATTAAATCCGCTCAAAAATACTGCATGGTGTGTTTTTTTACGCTAGAGGCGTCATCGGGCCGCCAAACCTCTACTGTGGTCAATGAGGTCAAAGAGCCATGATCAACATATTTCTCTATCCTTAAAAGGAATAAATTTGAACTAGAGTACATAATGCTTTCAATAGGATAATGCAACAGCGCTTACTGCACGAGTCGCAACCGAAATTATGAGGGCGGCACTATCCGGACTTGCACTGGCCAGTAAGATCGCCTGATTTAACTGTTCCAGACTTCTTTCAGTGTTTTTTTTTATGTCACGAGTCTAAGTCAACAAACCTCAGACTACCCTTTTCCTACTCCTCTGGTATTCTTTTCTGATTAATTTCGTTGCGGGATCCAAGACAGTTAAATTCTTTCTCCGGGACTTCGTCGAGCTTCATTGCCTCGGCACTTTTTTGGTGGTCGCCACTGTTGATTCTGGCTTTCAGGAGTTGCAGTGGTTTGGGAATAGTGCGGAGGGATTGTCCCAATAAAAAAAAAAACAAAAAAAGAAACCTCAGAACACCTGGAATGAAAGTCTAGCTAACTACTACTAGCTATTATAACCGGCAGGCAGTGTAGTTTATGCTCATTTTATATCAATTTACACGTAATTTTTATAATTTATTAAAATAATAAAGTTGAGCAAATTTTTGTGGTCTACGCAAAAAACGACGCGGGCGGATAACTATGTTTTGATAATAATTTGCAATATTCTACCAGAACTGAAAAAAACGTAACAGCCAATATCGTGTTGTCCACGCAGGCGAAGCTGCGGGTGGAAAGCTAGTTAAATATATAACTAGTTTCAAGTGTTTGTTTTTTTTAATATTAATATTATAAGATGCGAATGTGTTCGTAGTTAACGAAAAGCAACTGCATGTTAGGTGAGTTTATTTGCAGACTGCAAATAAACTCGCCTAACATGCAGTTGTTTTTCTTTTAGATTGGCTGTGTATTGCTAAAGAAACAGCGTCATTGTCTGTAACTTTTTTTAAACAGTTTCACCGAGAACTTATAACGACAATGCAAATCTTTTAAATATCAGTAATGTATTTATTCAAGGCAAAGGTAAATAAGTAACCGTAATTTCGCACAAATGTTGAGTAACTAGGAGTTTTATTTATAAAAACTTTTTTGCTATAAATTCTTAATTCAAATTTTCGATGAAGTATTTGAATCAACAATCTAATGAGTATTTACATCTCTCATGTTCGGTAAGTAAGTTCTTATTACCTCCAAATGGGGCTTGTAGGTGACTAATTAGCGCTCTAGGGTAATAATGTTGCTAGAAAAGCCCTAGGGCGGTAAGTAATTAAATTTACATCTCTCATGTTCGGTAAGTAGGTTCTTATTACCTCCAAATGGGGCTTGTAGGTGACTAATTAGCGCTCTAGGGTAATAATGTAGCTAGAAAAGCCCTAGGGCGGTAAGTTATTTAAAAAAAATACTTCTTTCTTTCAAAAAGTTCGCGTACATCTAACCATCATACTGGCAATAGACATCATGCATTCAGCCCAATGACCAAAGAGGTCGCTTTGATATTCAGCCTTGTCTTCGTTTGAGTATGATAGTCATCAATTTTATGCTTGTAATGCCGGTTTTTTTCTACTTACCTCACAATCGGGATGTAAAGTGTGATGATATTGATAAGTGGGTACTTTAATAATGTTGGTGGTGGAAGAGAATCTTACTATTAAATATGGCAGTCATTGCTGGAGCTTGTTGTTTGAATCACCTTCTACTACCTTTACATGGCGCAGCCGGTTATTGTTAAAATATAATTAAATCAAGTTATCAGTGAGTGAAAAAAAAAAATATATTATAAAAATATAAATAAATAAAATAAAATATAATAAAATAAAATAAAATATAAAATAATAATATATTAATAAAAATGGAAACAGTGTTAACACCACCGTCTCCGTTCCAATTTGATGAGAACTCGATTGATGTGGCGTCGGGCAAGCTGAGTGATAGCTGGGAACGATGGAAGAAGGGCTTCATGATATATTTCAACGCATGTGAGCTATCGAAAAAAAGAATAGAAGCTAGAGAATAGTTAGCTCGGGTGTAAGCACCAATTGCACCCTCGAACTATAGGTGCCCTCGCTGCGCTCGTGCGCCTAAATATCTCGGGCTGCAATTGATGCCTTTCAGCCCTTGGCTACTAATCTACTATTAAAATAACCAAATGTTTAAGTATTTTTAAACACACTGAAATTTTAATGGTTGTTTTCCCGCAGCGAAAAGATTTTGTATTGGTAATTCAATCGATTTATAAAATAAAATAAAAATTATGAATCAAGAAATGCAAACAATAAATCGTGAAAAACAAAACTCGAAAGCGACGTCAAACCAATTTGTAACTCGCGATAGTTAACCGGCGAACTAAAGAAAAAAAACATTAAAATTTCAGCCTGTGTATAACAAGACCCTAGACTTCTTACTACGAAATACCTATAAGGTCTTTTGTGTATAAAACGAGATAGTGGTCAAACGCGAGACTATAAGCAAATAAAAAAACAAAATACTGCCGATAATAAGATAAAACCTAAAACATCTCAACTCACAATTACAAGTTACTACAGTCCCAGCGGTAGTTGACCAGCATCTGCTGTTAGAAGGTTTTATTTATTTTCGCTGCTTATTTTATTTGACCCCGTAGTATAAATATTAAAAATATTTTAGTAACTATGATATTCTTCGACAGGCACAACGTGGACTCAGGAGCTGGTATGGCTAATATCAAATGATTTGGATTATGAAACGGCTTTGGCTGTACCAATCAATCACAGATATCCTTTCCTTGAGTAAGTTCGCTCTGCTTTCTTATTTTACTTACACCAAAGTTCAGTTTTCGCCCAGCAAACCCCTGAGTGATAGAAGGAGATCATAACAGAGGGCAGGGTCCAGTGTACCTTGGCAATTGCCTAAAAAATAGTATATATGTTTCTTAAGGGTACCCTAGTCGACGGCACGAACTATTTTGTGCGCGGGGTTAAAATGCATTTTATATCAACCGACAACACGTACGGAAGAGATAGATGCTGTGATGAGCAGTAGGAAGCTATTTCGCGTACGAATACACACTTATGCAAATTCGTAGCGAAATGGATAATGATTTAGGACGAAACCGAGCGCGCGAAATTTTGTAAACAGACCTTTGGCAGTCTAGATATCATGAAAAAACGACTAAATCTATCTGTTCAAAATAAAATTATTTGCATTGTTGAACTACTAATCTATCCCTGTATGGAGGCCGTTTTGCAATTTTCCGTCTTCTTATGGTATTTACTTGCGCCCAAAAATGCGTAAAAATTTGTGTCGAAATGCGGAACTTTCGACGCTCATAACTTTAAAACATTTTATTTTTTTTACTGTTTACTTCCATACAGGGCTAGATAATGATGAGACAAATTGATACTTTTTACTTTGAACGTACATCGTCAAACAGTGGAATAATCCCTAGACTATGTTTGTATGGAAGAATTTTCGACTAGTGTAACCTTAATGTCTTCATGTTGTTTAATACTTACCTTTTTGTTGAATGAAAACAAGTGTTACAGAATATATATCTATTTAGTTTCTTGGCTATATATATACATATAGGAGCTTAGAAAAACAACCATCTAGTTATTTTTATCTAAGCTCAATGAACCTACCGGGCTGATAGTGTTATACAGAATTCGTAGATAAGTGATATGCGTAAAAGAAATAGTTACACACTTAATTAAAACATAATCAAACATTTTAAGAATATTTACAGAATCTACATGTACTACACCGAATGGAGGGACAACTGCCTGAAAAACATAGACAAGGTAGAAAGCATAGAGAAAAAAGAAAAGCTCTTAAAAATGCTAGAGGTTATGGCTCAGCCAGTGACGGAGAAATTAGCGGCAATGCCATCCCCTCGGTTCATCAAGACCCATCTTCCGATGTGCTTTCTGCCACCCAATATAGTGGAAACTGCAAAGATGATATACATAGCTAGAGATGCTAGGGACATTGCAGTCTCTTCTTACCACCATGCTAAGCTGTTCAGAGTACTAGATTTCAATGGTGAATTTAAAGATTTCTGGGAATTATTCATGAATGATCATTGTAAGTAGGAGCACTTAATACGAGTATATCCGTATGTGTGATACTATATAGAGATACTTTATTGCTTTGGTTCTAGATATACTAACACCATACTTCGAGCACGTGAAAGAAGCTTGGAACATGAGACATCATCCGAACATGCTCTTTTTATTCTATGAAGAACTAGCAAAGGTATACAACAAAATTCTTTTCAACACACTTGCTCATAAAGTGGCTCTAATTTCACCGCAATTAGGCACATAATGATACCTGTTATCAAACTGTGACTTTTTCATTGCTATTATTCACAAGTGAGTTATAGAGTTTTTTTTTAAATTTTATTGGTATAGTTGCTTTGTTCTTAAAACAGTTTCGATACAAAAAAGGTCGTGCTCAATAGTACAAATAAATTAATGTGCCTATTGCTTGCTCATTTCATGCAACTTCGTATTTAAATAGATAATTACAACTTGCTTAAAAAATAAAACTTTCACTCAAATATAAATATTATTTGCTCTGTAAAAAAGAAAAATTGAAATTCCCTATTTTGTACGTGGCTAAAACACTATCCACGAAAAGCAAAAAAAAAAGGAAACCTCATTCTTTTAGTCTATGGCCGATCGCCATAGTTAAATGCGCGCGCATAGGAAAACTGATTAATTTTGCCCGCCATTAAGAAAAAAAATTCACAACTCATTTTTACTGTTGAAAATGATTTTTTTGTATTATTTTCTTCACAAGTGTGTTGAAAAACGTCGTATGATACACGTGTGTATTGATGATTACCGTCCTCGGCTCTCTTAAGACCCTCACCTACAGCTCGGGTCTCAATGGCGCCTCATCGGTAATCACCAACATTGCACACATGTACCATAATCTACTATATTTTGAAACTACATACAGATTTGCCGTAGATTAAGAAGTTAGTTGTTGTAACCTAGTTATAATATATTTTTTTTGTCTTTTAGGACTTACCAGCAGTCGTGCGTCGCGTCGCAGACTTTCTAGGCAAAGAAGTGACAGATAAGCAAATGGCTCGTCTGTGCGAACACCTCAGCTTCGACAACTTCAAGAAGAACAAGTCTGTTAACTATGAAGACCTGCGAGAGTTTGACGTGACAATGCCCAACGAAACTTTTATCAGAAAAGGTGAAACTAGAATATGCTACAATATTGTAATTATTCTTATTTTTTTTATTAATGTCCTTGTTTTTCTAAGCCCTGATATCATCAGACTTTGAACCAGTACTATCTTCAGAGATTACACCAGCTTCGAGGCAATTAATTTAAAAGTTTGTTCCTTTTGAGGCCTTGACTAAAAATACGAGTGACTGAAAGGGTAGCATACTTGGCCCTATCTTGCCGTGATCAATACTGAACAAACAGTCATTATAACGTTTTTATTGACCGACTTCAAAAGGGAGGAGGTTCTCAATTCGACTGTATTTTTTATGTGCGTCACCTTTATACTCTCTATGAATCGATTTTGATGATTCTTTTTTATTGGCAAGCTGGTGCTTCTCATCTGGTCTCATTTAAATTTGGTAAAGATCTGATGAAGAACTTCGAAAATATATATCAGAACTCTTCAATAAACAACGGCAAATCTCTCGGGCTGCAATCGCATGTATGTTCATCGTTCACGCCATTTCATAACATAACATCACGCCAGTACGATCTAGAGAGCTACGCAGATGTATACAGCTGTTCACCCTGGTACATTCTCATTTCACCGGTTATGTTCAAGTTATTTTATTCGGGTAGTGTATTCTAGCATAACTTTGTGCATCTAAAATACACCTTATTTTTATATAACTTCAATTACGGCAGTCGGTGACAAAAAACGAAAAAACAAAAACAAGAACAAAGACTTCCGTAATTGAAGTTATATTTTTCACTTTGTAGTGTATACTGAAGTACATACTGTGTTCAAAAGACTCGTAAAGGAACATTACCTGTCACTGTCTTCGTCTTAGCGTGTTCATTTGTGATTGTGATTGTCAATATAGTCATTCATCATTTATTTTTATTGCCATTATTTTAAGTATGTATGTATTTATGTATATGTTACGGCTAATACCCGAAGTGCGGCTACACCTAGTTTTAGCCGGTTAGAACTAGGTGTAGCCACTTACTCTTGGTTAAACCTAGTACGAGACGATTGTTTTCGGGTAAAACTAGGTCTAGCCTTCATCATGCCGGCTACAACTGGGTCCAGCCATTCCCAGTTGGATAAAACTAGGTCTATCCGATATCATTCCGGCTAGAACTAGGTATTGGTGCAATTTAGTTTAGTGTTTATGCAACATGGTCGACGAAGCCCCGCTGCGCGGGGCTCCTATTTCTGAATGCAGGGTCTAAAGTAACCTAACACGAAGGGGACGACGGGAGCTGAGTTCGCTCGCTTTGCTCGCTCACTTCAGCTCCCGTCATCCCCTTCGAACCTAACCTGTCCGTGTCGGGGTGCCCTAAGCTCCCGAGGTTAGGTTAGTTGTTTGCATCTAGTTTTATCCAACAGGGAATGGCTGGACCTAGTTGTAGCCGGCATGATGAAGGCTAGACCTAGTTTTACCCGAAAACAATCGGCTCGTACTAGGTTTAACCAAGAGTAAGTGGCTACACCTAACCGTAACCGGCTAAAACTAGGTGTAGCCGCACTTCGGGTATTAGCCGTGACATATATATTACATAGCATATGTATTTATCTGTGTATTTATTATAATATAGTATGTTATCAATGTTGTCAATGTTATGTCACACCAATGTCAACCCCACTTCAAGTCTAGACAATTACTGTCCATACCAGGTTGCCTGGAAGAGATCGCGGCATGCGATAAGGCCGCCAATTGTATTTGTATTAATTTTAAGTTTCTTTGTTTAATTGTATTATGGTGTACAATAAAGCATATAATAAATAAATATATACATACATCGTTTGCTAATAAAAACGTTTCTGTTTTATAGGTATAGCGAATGGCTGGCGTGATTACTTCGACGAGGAGATGACACAACAGGCTGAGCGATGGATCGACGACAACCTACGAGATACTGACCTGCGCTTCCCACATTTTTAGCATATAATATTATTTTTTTATCTGAGCATTATGATTCTTGATACTTGAACTAGATTTTCTATTGCGTTTCAGAAGACGATAAAAGTACTTCTGGGAAAATTAATGACGCAAAAGCAAGGATTCATTGTCATCGTGATAATCAATATTATCTGCTACCTATACTACAAGTACCTATTAGATATATTATGCGCATATTATATTATGCTTGACATACTTTGAATAACGAATAATATTTACAATATGATGTAGACATTGTACCTACAGTGTCTACAATATTCAATAAATAAATGTATTCATTTACACTGTGGGAATGTTTAATTTAACAATATCTAAACACGCGTTGTAATAAAAGCAGTGAAATAAGATTTGTGTTCGATTATTTATGAAAGAAAGCATGCTCCTAAAAATATCATGTTCATTTAATACACATAACAAAGACCTAGAATATAATAGTTTAGTTATTCGTATTTTGAAAAGAAAAAAGAATTTCTAGAAGCATCCTTAAATGTATTTTATCCTAACCGGAATAAAAATGTCATCCTGAGGTTTTTTTAGGGTTCCGTACCCAAAGGGTAAAAACGGGACCCTATTAGTAAGACTCCGCGGTCGGTCCGTCTGTCTGTCTGCCTGTCTGTCCGTCTGTCACCAGGCTGTATCTCATGAACCGTGATAGCTAGGCAGTTGAAATTTTCACAGATGATGTGTGTGAACAGAAATACATCATCTGTTATAACAACAAATACTAAAAACAGAATAAAATCAATGTTTAAATGGGGCATTTCCCATACAGCAATTTTTTTTGCCGTTTTTTGCGATAATGGTACGGAACCCTTCATGCGCGAGTCCGACTCGCACTTGGCCGGCTTTTTAAATTGGGAGGGAGTTGGCAAGGTTTTTGAGTAAGTATATTCAGGACGAAAAATGACAGCAGAATAGGTGCGCGGCTTGCTGATAGAACACCGATAATATATGAAAAGTTTCAGATAGGATACTTCTAAAACAGCAAAAAAATCACGTTTGTTGTATGGGAACCCCACTTAAATATTTATTTTATTCGGTTTTTATTATTTGTTGTTATAGCGGCAACAGAAATACATCATCTGTGAAAATTTCAACTGTCTAGCTATCACGGTTAATGAGATACAGCCTGGTGACAGACGGACAGACAGACAGACGGCCGCGGAGTCTTAGTAATAGGGTCCCGTTTTTACCCTTTGGGTACGGAACCCTAAAAAGGTTGTATGATAAATTCGGCACCATGGAGTTAAAAGTAAATAGGTTTAATGTTGTTTTTAATCCACAAACTTAGTGCACACGATATTCTAAATTCAATTTACTTTATCCTCTAGCGGATAAAAACGGCTTTTGCATTCAGATAACGAAGAGCAAAAATACTCTTTACAATGCATGTCCTCGAAAAGAGCGTTTTCCAAGCAGCCAAACTGTGCGGAAAGTGTCAATTTTTTTTACTAGTTTTTATTACTTTCCTGTACTTTTTAAATTTTCCCGCCGCATAGAGTTTTTATTATTTGAGAAAAGTTTTAAAAATTAGTTAAGTACAGATTATCATTCGTATAAAAGGTAAAACAAAACTAATACTTCATTTAAGGCGTTTTAAATTACTCTAGATTTTGATTTTGATCAATAAATTAATTTCAAATATTCATTAAATATGTTTGGCAGAATGAATATTTTGCTCGTGCCTTTTTGCGTTACGACGTGACAGCTATTTGCACATGTGCAGTAGATATGCCCGAGGAACTATTAGTTAATCTGTGGATATGCGGACCGCCCTTGAATAAGCGCTATAATATTAATTTCTTGCTTGGTTCAGATATATTTTTTTATTTCCTCGCACAATGCATAGTAAAATGTTGTATGATACACGTGCGTAAGATGATTTCCGACTCGTGTCGATTTATCCACACACTAGCTTCGCTCGCTCGTGAATAAAAATACCACTCATCGGAAATCACCTACCTTCCGCTCTTGTATCATAAATAACTATTACGAGATGGGGGGATGAAAAACGATTTTCTATCGTACTGTCTTTGGAAGTTGAAGGACAAGTCCAAGGATCCGGGCAAGACTGTTTTAAAGTTATACTTCCAAAGATGCCCTTGTATATTTTTAACTTGTTTTCTATAGAGTCCTCGGTGCATCCTTCTGCCACGGTACTGGACTTCCAGCCGCCGTGACGCGCGCCCGAATCGGCCAAAAGTGTGGCCGATATCCGCCTAAAACAATGCCCGGTGTATATTTCTAGTTCTTGTAGTCCAAGGAACGTTGCAATTTCAAGTGGCAAACTACCAATATTAATACTTCCCATATGCAGTAAGTCTAACACATTTTCCTTTGCGATATAGCAAAAAAAAAAACGATTATTATTTATCAAAAATTTTGAAATATTCGTCACCAATCACGAAGTTACTATTAATATTGGTCTTTTTGTTTGACCAGTTTAATAACAGTAACTTTTCTGAATGTTATTCGTTGTAAAATACGTGAGTTCATTAGTCCGGCTTGCCTCACTAATAATGTTAATACTGGACCTGTAACGCAAAGGAAAAAAAATGTTTTTCAGCAGATACTAAGACAGTAAGTACATATTTTCACATAAAAGTACGTACTTATTTCAATTTGAACAAAGATATTATAATAATAAAAAGCGGAACACTTACTTTTGTAGCAAGAAATTCGGAGTCGGGCGCTTCGATGAGAAACTGTTCAATGTTAGTAGTGGTGACTATCTTAGATTTTGTCGGATTGTGGCCGCTTGACTTTTTCCTTAAAAACGCAAATTGTTTTGAATATTTTTCTATGTTTTTAACACGCTTTTATTAGCTTGGTATGTATGTATCTATGTATCAATGTATCAATGTAACAATGTATCAATGTAACGGAATCTTTGAACGTGATTTTCACCCACTTCAAAACGTTGGATTGATTTGAAACTTTGCACACTTATCAAGGACCGATGACAATGCAATAATTTAAACAGTTTGTCCCATTATCCTTACCATTAAAGCATGTTTTTTAGTTTTTAGAACTACAATTTTTATCATTTTCTTTTGATCGTAGCTATTAGCAAAAATTTAATGCTCCAAAGTGTGCTTGGTTTCCTTGGTTTAGATGGTTCAATGAAGTCTGATAGCATAATAGTCTCCGAAAACGTTTATGCGCCTTTAGAATGTCTCCATGCATTGAACCAATTGTACGCTTTTATTTATGTACTTTTCGCGCGATTTTTCCGGTAGAAAACTCAATTCGGCATTCTGTACCGCTTGCGCTAAGTCTGCACGTATTAAATTTATATCTTCGTTGCTGCTGGACTCTCTCATATTTTATGATTTCTTACGATTTTATTAAAAAGCAAACCAAAATGACTGACATTCCCAGAATACCGCTGAGCCACCGCGGCAGTCTCTCTCTCCCGGTAGTGAAGCCACAATCTTGATATGATGCTGGTGCCAATGGTGTCGGCAATAATGTACTAACTAGCGCCTGCTTTCAGCTTTCGGCATGAATTTTGCTCTCAACAACTCTGGGTAAAATGGTGGCATAGAAAAAACCCATCAGTATTACTAAAATTAACAAACATATGCAATATTTTTACAAGCTTTTAAGTAGTGATGATGCTAATTAAAATTTTGCCAAGTGCGTCATTCATTTTTATTATTTAAATTTAAAAGACTAAAAATAAATGTGACAAGATAATATTGTTATTTTTAAAGGCCAGTCCATTTAAATTGTGCTAATAAACTTAAAATATCCCTTATACAGTGTTGATGTGTGTATAATTAGTTTAACAATTACACTAATTATGTATTTAATGTGCCTATTGCTTGCTCATTTCATGCAACTTCGTATTTAAATAGATAATTACAACTTGCTTAAAAAATAAAACTTTCACTCAAATATAAATATTATTTGCTCTGTAATAAAGAAAAATTGAAATTCCCTATTTTGTACGTGGCTAAAACACTATCCACGAAAAGCAAAAAAAAAAAGAAACCTCATTCTTTTAGTTTATGGCCGATCGCCATAGTTAAATGCGCGCGCATAGGAAAACTGATTAATTTTGCCCGCCATTGCGAAAAAAAATTCACAACTCATTTTTACTGTTGAAAATGTTTTTTTGTATTATTTTCTTCACAAGTGTGTTGAAAAACGTCGTATGATACACGTGTGTATTGATGATTACCGTCCTCGGCTCTCTTAAGACCCTCACCTACAGCTCGGGTCTCAATGGCGCCTCATCGGTAATCACCAACATTGCACACATGTACCATAATGTACTATATTTTGAAACTACATACAGATTTGCCGTAGATTAAGAAGTTAGTTGTTGTAACCTAGTTATAATATTTTTTTTTTGTCTTTTAGGACTTACCAGCAGTCGTGCGTCGCGTTGCAGACTTTCTAGGCAAAGAAGTGACAGATAAGCAAATGGCTCGTCTGTGCGAACACCTCAGCTTCGACAACTTCAAGAAGAACAAGTCTGTTAACTATGAAGACCTGCGAGAGTTTGACGTGACAATGCCCAACGAAACTTTTATCAGAAAAGGTGAAACTAGAATTTGCTACAATATTGTCACTTTTCTTAATTTTTTTATTAAATGTCCTTGTTTTTCTAAGCCCTGATATCATCAGACTTTGAACCAGTACTATCTTCAGAGATTACACCAGCTTCGAGGAAATAAATTTAAAAGTTTGTTCCTTTTGAGGCCTTGACTAAAAATACGAGTGACTGAAAGGGTAGCATACTTGGCCCTATCTTGCCATGATCAATACTGAACAAACAGTCATTATAACGTTTTTATTGACCGACTTCAAAAGGGAGGAGGTTCTCAATTCGACTGTATTTTTTATGTGCGTCACCTTTATACTCTCTATGAATCGATTTTGATGATTATTTTTTATTGGAAAGCTGGTGCTTCACATCTGGTCTCATTTAAATTTGGTAAAGATCTGATGAAGAACTTCGAAAATATATATCAGAACTCTTCAATAAACAACGGCAAATCTCTCGGGCTGCAATCGCATGTATGTTCATTGCTCACGCCATTTCATAACATAACATCACGCCAGTACGATCTATAGAGCTACGCAGATGTATACAGCTGTTCACCCTGGTACATTCTCATTTCACCGGTTATGTTCAAGTTATTTTATTCGGGTAGTGTATTCTAGCATAACTTTGTGCATCTGAAATGAACCTTATTTTTATTTATCTTCAATTACGGCAGTCGGTGACAAAAAACAAAGAAACAAAAACAAGAACAAAGACTTCCGTAATTGAAGTTATATTTTTTACTTTGTAGTGTATACTGAAGTACATACATCGTTTGCTACTAAAAACGTTTCTGTTTTATAGGTAAAGCGAATGGCTGGCGTGATTACTTCGACGAGGAGATGACACAACAGGCTGAGCGATGGATCGACGACAACCTACGAGATACTGACCTGCGCTTCCCACATTTTTAGCATAAAATATTATTTTTTATCTGAGCATTATGATTCTTAATACTATGAACTAGATTTTCTATTGCGTTTCAGAAGACGATAAAAGTACTTCTGGAAAAATTAATGACGCAAAAGCAAGGATTCATTGTCATCGTGATAATCAATATTATCTGCTACCTATACTACAAGTACCTATTAGATATATTATGCGCATATTATATTATGCTTGACATACTTTGAATAACGAATAATATTTACAATATGATGTAGACATTGTACCTACAGTGTCTACAATCTTCAATAAATAAATGTATTTATTTACACTGTGGGAATGTTTAATTTAACAATATCTAAACACGCGTTGTAATAAAAGCAGTGAAATAAGATTTGTGTTCGATTATTTATGAAACAAAGCATGCTCCTAATATCATATTCATTTAATACACATAACAAAGACCTAGAATATAATAGTTTAGTTATTCGTATTTTGAAAAGAAATAAGAATTTTTTGAAGCATTCTTAAATGTATTTTATCCTAACCGGAATAAAAATGACAACCTGTGGTTGTTTTAGGGTTCCGTACCCAAAGGGTTAAAACGGGACCCTATTAGTAAGACTCCGCGGTCGGTCCGTCTATCTGTCTGCCTGACTGTCCGTCTGTCACCAGGCTGTATCTCATGAACTGTGATAGCTAGGCAGTTGAAATTTTTACAGATGATGTGTGTGAACAGAAATACATCATCTGTTATAGCAACAAATACTAAAAACAGAATAAAATAAATGTTTAAATGGGGCTCCCATACAGCAAACGTGATTTTTTTGCCGTTTTTGCGAAAATGGTACGGAACCCTTCATGCGCGAGTCCGACTCGCACTTGGCCGGCTTTTAAAATTGGGAGGGAGTTGGCAAGGTTTTTGAGTAAGTATATTCAGGACGAAAAATGACAGCAGAATAGGTGCGGCTTGCTGAGAGAACACCGATAATACATGAAAAGTTTAGTTTCGATAGGATACTTCTGGGGGGTGACCATAAGCTCTTAGAGTAAGGTTATTTTGAGATCGAGTAAGTGACAGATGTATACAAGTCATATACATCTGTCCCTTACTCGATCTCAAAATAACCTTACTCTAAGAGCTTAGGGTCACCCCCTAGGTCAGAGCTCCACCTTCAGATATCCAAAAACGACCCTGACAAATCAAAAACGAATTTTATACCTCATTATGAGATCCCTTCTGTTTTATGTATTTTGGTATCATAATTGGTACACTTTCTAAATACACACGACGGCATTTTTTTTTTTTTTGTTTCAACAAAGCATGTACTCTTCGCCCTGCGTGACATAGACTAAAGACTATACGTCCCAATTAGGACATATTCGAGTCTTCACAATGCGCGCGCTCATAACATATCTGTTTACTAGAATATCATTGTTTTAACCTAAGGTTTTAACAATATGACGTGAAAAGAAAATGGCGCGCGCAAAGCAAATTAAAAGAAAAGTACACCAAGAAGGTTCCGAGTCTGAGTTTTTAACAAATTAAAAACCGGCTAAGTGCGAGTCGGACTCGCGCACGAAGGGTTCCGTACCATTAGCGCAAAAAACGGCAAAAAATCACGTTTGTTGTATGGGAGCCCCACTTAAATATTTATTTTATTCGGTTTTTATTATTTGTTGTTATAGCGGCAACAGAAATACATCACCTGTGAAAATTTCAACTGTCTAGCTATCACGGTTAATGAGATACAGCCTGGTGACAGACGGACAGACAGACAGACGGCCGCGGAGTCTTAGTAATAGGGTCCCGTTTTTACCCTTTGGGTACGGAACCCTAAAAAGGTTGTATGATAAATTCGGCACCATGGAGTTAAAAGTAAATAGGTTTAATGTTGTTTTTAATCCACAAACTTAGTGCACACGATGTTCTAAATTCAATTTAGTTTATCCTCTAGCGGATAAAAACGGCTTTTGCATTCAGATAACGAAGAGCAAAAATACTCTTTACAATGCATGTCCTCGAAAAGAGCGTTTTCCAAGCAGCCAAACTGTGCGGAAAGTGTCAATTTTTTTTACTAGTGCTTTTTACTTTCCTGTACTTTTTTAATTTTTAACTCCAACGTCAGCCCGCCGCTTAGAGTTTTTATTATTTGAGAAAAGTTTTAAAAATTAGTTAAGTACAGATTATCATTCATATAAAAGGCGTTTTAAATTACTCTAGATTTAGATTTTGATCAATAAATTAATTTCAAATATTCATTAAATATGTTTGGCAGAATGAATATTTTGCTCGTGCCTTTTTGCGTTACGACGTGACAGCTATTTGCACATGTTCAGTAGATATGCCCGAGGAACTATGAACTATTAGTTAATCTGTGGATATGCTGACCGCTCTTGAATAAGCGCTATTTTATTAATTTCTTGCTTGGTTCAGATAATTTTTTTATTTCCTCGCACAATGCATAGTAAAATGTTGTATGATACACGTGCGTAAGATGATTTCCGACTCGTGTCGATTTATCCACACACTCGCTTCGCTCGCTCGTGAATAAAAATACCACTCATCGGAAATCACCTACCTTCCGCACTTGTAGCATAAATAACTATTACGAGATGGGGGGATGAAAAACGATTTTATATCGTACTGTCTTTGGAAGTTGAAGGACAAGTCCAAGGATCCGGGCAAGACTGTTTTAAAGTTATACCTCCAAAGATGCCCTTGTATATTTTTGACTTGTTTTCTGTAGAGTCCTCTGTGCATCCTTCTGCCACGGTACTGGACTTCCAGCCACCGTGACGCGCGCCCGAATCGGCCAAATGAGTGGCCGATATCCGCCTAAAACAATGCCCGGTGTATTTTTCTAGTTCTTGTAGTCCAAGGAACGTTGCAATTTCAAGTGGCAAACTACCAATATTAGTACTTCCCATATGCAGTAAGTCTAACACATTTTCCTTTGTGATATAGCAAAAAAAAAACGATTATTATTTATCTAAAATTTTGAAATATTCGTCACCAATCACGAAGTTACTATTAATATTGGTCTTTTTGTTTGACCAGTTTAATAACAGTAACTTTTCTGAATGTTATTCGTTGGAAAATACGTGAGTTCATTAGTCCGGCTCGCCTCACTAATAATGTTAATACTGGACCTGTAACGCAAAGGAAAAAAAATGTTTTTCAGCAGATACTAAGACAGTAAGTACATATTTTCACATAAAAGTACGTACTTATTTCAATTTGAACAAAGATATTATGATAAAAAGCGAAACACTTACTATTGTAGCAAGAAATTCGTAGTCGGGCGCTTCGATGAGAAACTGTTCAATGTTAGTAGTGCTATCTTAGATTTTGTCGGATTGTGGCCGCTTGACTTTTTCCTTAAAAACGCAAATTGTTTTGAATATTTTTCTATGTTTTTATCATTTTCTTTTGATCGTAGCTTTTAGCAAAAGTTAAATGCTCCAAAGTGTGCTTGGTTTCCTTGGTTTAGATGGTTCAATGAAGTATGATAGCATAATAGTCTCCGAAAACGTCTATGCGCCTTTAGAATGTCTCCATGCATTGAACCAATTGTACGCTTTTATTTATGTACTTTTCGCGCGATTTTTCCGGTAGAAAACTCAATTCGGCATTCTGTACCGCTTGCGCTAACTCTGCACGTATTAAATTTATATCTTCGTTGCTGCTGGACTCTCTCATATTTTATGATTTCTTAAGATTTTATTAAAAAGCAAACCAAAATGACTGACATTCCCAGAATGCCGCTGAGCCACCGCGGCAGTCTCTCTCTCCCGGTAGTGTAGCCACAATCTTGATATGATGCTGGTGCCAATGGCATCGGCAATAATGTACTAACTAGCGCCCGCTTTCAGCTTTCGGCATGAATTTTGCTTTTTAACAACTCTGGGTAAAACGGTGGAGTTCCATGGCATAGAAAAAACCCATCAGTATTAATAAAATTAACAAACATGTGCGAGTATGTTTACAAGCTTTTAAGCAGTGATGATGTTAATTAAAATTTAGCCAAGTGCGTCATTCATTTTTATTATTTAAATTTAAAAGACTAAAAATAAATGTGACAAGAAAATATTGTTTTTTTTTAAGAGCCAGTCCATTTAAATTGTGCTAATAAACTTAAAATATCCCTTATACAGTGTTGATGTGTGTATAATTAGTTAGTTTAACAATTACACTGATTATGTATTTAAATGTTACAATGACTGTCGAATTATACCTACGTCATCGTCATCGGCCATTGACTTTGTGTTCCAACTCACGATAATAATCAGCAGCTTGGCCCATTCTGACCCTCTCGACTATTATTGGCACAATTATCTTAGGACAGTTACACACCTAAGTATGTTCCTTATAAGCAATTGTGTGTAATTCTTAACCACTGTGGTAAAATCAGTGTACAAGATACACACTGTGAATATTTTGCTTCTAGGCAAGCGTGCTTCACCGTAGACCACAACATCGCTTACCATCAGGCGAGATAGTGGTCAACCGCGAGCCTATTGTTAAATAAAAGAATAAGAAAAAATACTCAGCGTCTCAAAACCGTCCCCATAAAATGTGCGCACAATTTTAAATTGTGCGCGCATTTCAAATAGTCTCGCGTCGCTCGCGTCACTGCACACTCATTAAAAATGCCGAAGTGTTCGTAGGGAAATAGTAAAATATTACTTCAAGAACGTTAAAAGAGGATGGGCTATTTTCGTTTTCATAAGTATAAGATTTTATTGATTTGTTTTTGTTCTTTTTATGAACTAATATAGAAAGCCATATGTGATTTTGATTTAATTTGTCTTAAAACTTCACACGATAGATTTCAATGGCCGCTTTGTCAGTGTAAGAACGATGCATTACAGCCTCCTTTTATTTTAGTCGCAAATTACAAATGACCCTGTTCTTATTCAATGGAGTCGGTTTCTTTTATTGTGTTTATTTTTTAACTTTTTTTTAAAGTTTATAACCAATATTTATGGTATAATATATGTTTGTCGTCAATTCGACGATTTTACCAGTTAATATTTGATTTATTGAACACATGTCCTACTTAAAATTTATTGATTTTTGTACACTGCTTTGTAAAAACAACTTTAAACAATCCTACCTAATAATTTTTATCTATCATCAATAGTTTTCTCAGCGCACGCCAAAGAATGAATTTTATAGGCAACATTTTGCTACCTTGGGTTACATTATTGCAATTTTCATAAGGATCTCTATTTTTTTAGAAAATATATTATAGCCTATGACACTCACGAATAATGCAGCTTTTTACTAATGAAAGAATTTTCAAAATCGGTTCAGTAGATCTAGAGATTACCCCTTACAACGTCACAAACTTTACCTCTTTATAATATTATAGTATAGACGAGTTACTCAGTACCATTCGAATTTTGTGAGATTCGTTTAGGGAGAATGCTGCACATAACTTATTTTGCCAAATACCTATTCATCAATAATAAGTTAATTACCGCTTTAACATTTTCTACCATAAAAAATACTACATTTTGTAGCATTCTCCCTATATGAACCTAACAAAAACTACAATCGATTCAGGATGGAATAGCTATGCTTATCAAGCATATTTTCAAGTAAACTGCAACCACTTTATTTGCTAATTATTTTGGAAAAAAAGGAATAAACTTGTCCCGGAAGACAGAGTACCTGTCGGTCGTTACTTTTAAAACAAGTCCCAGTCTCTTTACCTACCATTCACTCATTCAGTGGTCTACAGTTGGTGGTTTGCCTTGCGATAGTTTCCGGTAAAATTCAGACGCAAACGGTTCAACAGAGGGCTGACCCACAGTTGGAAAAATTATAGCTCCGCGAGTGTCTGTCATATTAGTTTAGGATCCCAAACATATACAACTTTTTCGGCGGTAGGTGTAAAAAAAATAATACGTGAATTTTTAACAGTTTTTTATAATTCAATTCTTTTATATGTTTAGATTAATAAAATGATTAAGTATTTTTTCATAATTTTACCCTTGAAAATAACTAAGGGGTCTAGTTAATCAGCGGTACTTATGTTAGTAAACCAGTACATGTAACAAAGTACTCAATACTTTACCACCTGCCAGCTATCACCGGTACTGCATAAATCTCTAGAACAACACAAATCCCTACTCAACAAAATGTCTCAAACGGATGATATCTAATCGGCCCAGAGAAGCTTGGAGGAGTGCTTCCATAGGAAGATGGGTGAGCTGGAGGCACAAATACAGTGTGCAGGACCCGCCAAAGACACCGTTGCTAAGGCCTCTCTGACCTTTCCAGTTCCGAACATTCCGGGAGCTTGTGTACGTCATGCTAGGTCTTCGCCGGAAGCAGATCTCCGAGTGCTCCAGAGTGGTCGATGGACTGGAGACAAGCTCACGTCGGAAAGCTCTCATCTTGACGGGGTTTGCTGAAACGGACAACGATGATTACAGGGCTCTTGCGTTGTGCACAATAAACAACAAGTTGGGTCCTGCCCAACATCACTGCATCTTCCGTCAAGGTTTGCCATAGATTGGAGGCAGCAAACAAAGGACCTACACGCAGCTGACCAATACTGGTAATTTTCTTGAGCACTGACCATAAAACTGCTGTCTGGAAGGCAAAGCCAGGTTTGAAGGGCTCCTCGGTTACGATCACAGAGTTCTTGACCAGGGCTAGGCAGGCTGTATTTATCAAGGCGCGTATTCACTTCGGGATATCGGCATGCTGGACACAGGACGGGGTTTTAGTCATCAGAACCCCGAATGGCACACTGCAGCGAGTTACATCTTTGGATGAACTTAATCCACTGTTGACAAAGTATCCTAAGAAGGCTGTTGAATCGACTGTTGCAATGGGAAGTAATAGTGTAAACCAAGTGTCCTGTGTTGTTATTTGTTTGGGCGTCGTAGTTCTGGCTATTAATCGCAAATTTTACCGTACCAACACGTCTGCCTGCTTGCTTTGTGTTCACTTATATGATAATTACTACATTTTGTTCGTTTATGTTCATTGTTTGTGCTTGTAAATTAATTGTTATGTTTCGTCAGCTTTCTTTGTAAATAATACTTACTGTTACCTGTCAGTAATGTTTGTGTGGTGTTTGTCATTATGCCAAATTAGTTTATCCATATACCCTGCATTTATATATTTGTTTTATATGTACCCTACAAATTGTAAATGTTAGTGTTAAATTGTTGTCCAATATCACTGTTTCACGTTTATGTTTTGTGTGGTGAATTGCATTCGGTTTTTGCTCATGTGCATTGTTGTTGTATTGTTTCATTCTTACCTTGCTTTTATTGTTATCGTGTTTGTATTAACTTTATTTTGTTACAAATCATATTGTACTGGTACTGCTGGTGGGTGGTGCAAACATAGTGGTGTTGCACAGTTAGGCAAATTTTAGCCATAGTTTAGTTTTATAGTTATTTATTAAAAATTATTTTTAATCGTATTCTATGTAACCTGCTGATGACTCTTTTCACTCTGCCATTGGATCTCTTAACTCTTCCGCTACTGCAAGTTATGACTCTTTGACCGATACCTTTGGTGACTTTTTGCGTCAGAGCCTTAGGCAACCGAAACGTAATTTATTTAACGTCATCATCTTCCTGCCCTTGTCCCATGTTACTTGGGGTCGGCGCAACACGTTTTCTTCTTCCACACCGTCCTGTCCCTCGTCACGCTATCAGTGACTCCCTTTTCTTTCATATCACTCCTCACACAGTACATCTTTGCTATGGCCGTCCCCTCCCTCTCCATCCATCCACATTTATATTCATAACACTTTTAGTAATATGTGTTTCATCCCTCCTCATCAGATGACCATACCAGGACAAACGGGTCTTTCAACTTTTCTGTCACTGGCGCCACTTTCAAACTGCCTCTAATATACCTACTCATTTCTCACTTTATCCATTCTCGTCACTCCGCACATCCATCTCAACATTCTCATCTCTGCTACATGCAATCTCTTTTCATCCATCTTTTTCACAGCCCAACATTCTGATCCATACAGTACGACAGGTCTTATCACGGACTTGTTAATTTTACCCTTTAACTTGAGGGGCATCCGTGGGTCACAAGTTGTGCCAGTGACTTTTCGCCATTTCATCCATCCCGAGTTGATCCGATGCGTTACGTCTCGGTCTACCTCGCCATCCCCTTGGACAAGCGACCCTAGGTACCGGAAGTCGGAGCAGATTGGTATGGGCGTTCCAGCGAGAACTATGGGCACGGAACCGGAATTTATTTAACGCATGTCACAAAATGCTCAGAGTGTGGCAAGTCATTATACCGATCTCTTAGACACCTTTTCTGACGCCAATTTCCACGCCGCACAATGTTCCCCTCTTTCCGGTTTCATTCTTATCCGTATGGATAGGATTGGTAAAGGAGGAGGAGGTGTTGCTATTTATATTCGTAGCGATTTTCCCTACACAGTGGTTCTGTTGAGTACCTCTTTTTAGAGATCTACATCAAAGGAGTCAACACCCTTATTGGTGTTGTGTACTATCCGCCGGCCATTGACTATTTTCTCAACCTAGAATTGGCGCTAGAGTCTGTAGGATCATGGCAGAGTACGCACATTGCGTCATCATGGGCGATTTCTACCTTTCTCATCAAAGTCCTCGTTCCCGTAAACTTCTCCACATCATTGAGTCCGTTAGTCTCTAGTAGGCGTTTTTTTGTTCTGTGGTTAGTCTCCACGTTCTTCCTTTGCAACCTACAAATTTCAATATCACAGGGGACGACACCAGTCACTTTAAAGTGACTGAGAGTTTGAGTCTACTTAAGTAGAGCGGATGCAGTAATGTGCCCATGCCTGAACCCAGACCGGAATGAGCAGACAAGGTTGTTATGGTGAACCCCAATAACTGCTTGTGGACAAAGGCCTCAAGCACTTTTGTCAGGAAACGTATGGAAATAGGTCGAAAATTATTAGGTAGGGAGGGATTTGAAATTATAGGAAATGGAAAGACATAGGCCATTCGCCACAGGGATGGAAACAGACCATAATCTAGGGCAAAGTTTATTATGTGGGTATTCGGAGGAAGAAGAAATTTAAGGATCAAGATGACCATATGACGACTAATATCATCATGGCCCACAGCCTTTTTATAAAAATGATCATCTTTTTAATTTGATCCTCGGTAGCTGGCGATAATCGGATAGTTCTATGATAGGACCGGGTAGGCTAGTAATGTAATCGACCGTCTCAAACTCTCAGTCACTTTAAAGTGACTGGTGACATCAGAGATGCAATGGAAATGGAGGATACCAAGGTTACCGTTTTGATACTTATTGATTTCTCCAATGCCTTTAACGCCGTCAGTCACGATATTCTTATATCTATCCTCTCACATCTAATGGTTTCTTCCGAGGCGCTGGAATGATTCTCTTCTTATCTTCGGGACGTCAGCAGTCGGTTCGCGTCGACGAGAATTCGTTGAGTTAGCGTGATCTAGGTGCTGGTGTTCCACAAGGCGGTATTCTTTCTCCATTGTCATTTCTCGTTTTATTACCATCTGTCTTCGGTGTTCGTATCATCTTTATGCAGATGATCTTCAACTGTATGCAACTGTGCGGGTGGAAAGTTTATCAGACGCTATAGAAGATGTAAACCGATACTTGCATGCCATCACAATCTGGTCTGATAGATTTGGGGTGTCTGTAAACCCCTCGAAGAGTCAGGCCATTGTAATAGGAAGCTCGCGTATGATGGGTAGGGTTACGGTTTGCTCTCTTCCTTCTCTTATTTTCGATGGTACCGTTATTCCCATTATCCCTAGCGTAAAAGATCTCGGTTTGCATCTTGATTTGACACTTGGCTGGCATAATCAGGTTACTGGCGTCAGTCAAAGAGTCAACTGCACTTTGCGATGCCTGTATCGTCTGAGGATTTTTTTGCCCGCAAAGATGAAGACTGTGCTTGTGCAGTCTTTAAATTTTCCCATAATCGACTATGGTGACGTGTGCTACTTTGACTTGAAGCTCAATAACTGCATTCGGTTCATATTTAACTTCAGGAAATATGACCATGTGTCGAGCTACAGGTCTGAGCTCAAACGGATGCCCGTTCACCAGAGAAGATAATTGCGCGCTCTAACTACGATTTTCTCCCTACGCAACTCTCCCATCCCACCTTTTACCTTATATCTAACTTCAATATTTAAGTTCTTCTCACGCTAGGAATCTGCGTTCTTCTAACCACTGCTATACTCGTATATGCTTTCAAGCGGAAATATCTCGATAGCTTATTTTCATTACTTTATTATATATATATATTTATGTATGTATCATATAAAATATGTATGTATGTATATTTTGAGCAACTTAAAATTATATTTTTTATGTAAAATTTGTTGTCGCCATTATTTAAACAATGCACCTGCCATGTTTTCTCTTCACCACCCTTGGTTGACTGGTAGAGAATGCCTAAGGCATTAAGTCCGCTACCTTTGTGCATGAAGTTTAAATAAAGAAATAAACGTCTTAGAAAATACAGTCATATAGTCGTGTGCAACGGCCCTAATACGTTTAACTCTAATTATATAAGACTTTTGCCGAGTGTGATCATATTATGACTGCCTGAGTTACCATCACTATTTCTAGTAGAAGTAGGGAATGGTTGTCATAGCGCGGTTTCACGGCAAATATTTTAAATAACAAATATAATAATATGATTAGGTAAACATTATATTTGGTAACCGTTAACAAATATTAAACAAACAATTTTATCTGCCCTTATCAATATTTTTCTAAGACTAAACTAGGCAATTGGTGTTAGGAAGTACGCTTGAAAGTCAAGTGTGATTTGTTATTATTAAGTCGGTAAGACAAGAATAAAATCGTGTTGTTGTCATCATGGGGGAACAGAACGGTGTTTTAAAGTTGCCTTACGAATTTGAAGAGCTGAAACCTGAAGAGAAGGAGGAACTAGCGAGATTGTACACATGTAAGTATTTTTCATCCTTTTGTGTGTCTTGTAATTAGGTGATGATGCGTCTTAGGGCCGGTTTCTGAATTGATTATTTTGATATAAGTAAATCATTGTTTAATGACAAATGTTGACAGAATTTCAGACATGTACGTAAGGAAATTCAACTAGAAATTCTTAATTCAGAAATGTCTGAACCGTACAGAACCTGTTAAGTAGATTCTTAATTCAATTATTCTATATCACTGCATTGCTGAATTACCCTTGAGCTTAAATTTGAGTATTTTTCAAACTCTATTTTCACCTAAAAGCTGTCAAAATTTGGCATTTAAAGAAAAGTTTAGTTAATACGTTCGTATCTCCTTACTTAACTCGGCTCATAAAGGTTTTGAAAAGAATCTGCTTAATACCTTCTAAACAAATCAGAGTGGTAATTAATATGTAGGTATTCAGCTGCAGTGCCTGATTTAGTGATTGCACCAGGTTAACTTTCAATAAGCGCCCCTCTGCCTGCCTAGTTTGCGCCTGTGCCTGCCCAGCCCACGAATATGCATACAATATTTTTTTATATTTCACGTTTTCACGAGTGTCTGAGTTCCGATCACAATAGTGTAATAAGAGACCGTCAGTGACATGCACGTTACAGGTTGTCCGGAACGAGAGAAAGAGTTAAAAGATGGGCAAAATAGGGTAGTTGACAAAAAATATCTATTTAGTCCGCCAGTTAGATAACCTAAAAATATTGGAAACATTTTTTTCTTTTGCCACGTAGTCAAAAAATTACGACGAATGAAATATAAACAAAAAAAAATATCCTAGTCGTGTTTGGGCTTATTGGAATTGTCATGAGATGTATGCTGGCTATAAATGATTTTCATGTTAATTAGAGGTACCAATACTACTCGTAAAAAGAAAAATAAAACACTTTTTTACAAAAGATATAAACCGACTTCCAAAACACTACAAAACAAAAACGAAAAACAATGGGTACCAAAGACAACGATTTCGGAAAAGCAAGTTATTTTTTGCTTTGCAGTGTTTTGTTTTGGAAGTCGGTTTTTTTATAATTTGAGTTTTTTTACCATCGTTTGAAATTATGCCCTTTTGCGCCGGCTGAGTTTCTCCAATTAATGTATGTCTTTATAAACACACACACACATATACACACATACACGACTGATACACGTATGATACACATGTCATTGAGGTATTAATGTACTACGCACTCACATGTATGTTTTATGGATAAACTTTACTTACTGGACCGCTGAAGTGGAGAACCGTAATTTTATGGCAAAAAGGTCTAAGTATAAGGAGACTTTCTGTAAAGTTTTAGATTGTGAAAACTCGTAGTTTTTTCAAAAAAAAGCCTGAGAAATCGACGTCTATTGCGTTTTGTTTCAATCTTGCCAGCCGACAAAAGTTTTTTTTTTCATTTCTTTTGATCTTAATTCTTCTTCTTCTTCGTCGTATCGATGATTCCTCAATTATGTACGTTTTGACCAGAATTCAGCCACGGCAATAGCGTTTTCATTTGCCTCACAAAGGTCCTTCAGGGTGCAGGTGTTGTTGCACAAAGAGCACGATAGGAGGTGAGGCATTGTTTGGCACGCAGCTCCGCAATCGCACTGCGGGTCATTGGCATACCCCCATCTAACTAAGTTGTGCCGGCAGCGACCCACTTCTTAATTCTCACACGAATCTTAATGCATCACATATTAATAAATATTCTAAAAGTTTAGGTTCAAAAGTCTGGCACAGATCCTAATCTGCTGACCCCGACTCCAAGCAGACTTGTCTGTCACACCTCTCTTCTCTTCTCTGTCGTTTCGCTCTTGGCAGAGCGGTCGTGGTCACGTTGAGGCGTCCGCGTCGGTGTTAGATGCGGACACAGCTCTCCGCACGATCTCTCGCCATCTCTCCCTGTTGGCGGACTGTTTGGCGCAGTCAGTTAAGCGGCCTCCCACTGCGGATTTCACTTGGTCAGTCCAGCGCATAGGTGACCTGCCGCGCGATCTGGTTCCCTCCACTTTTCCCTGTACGACCAGCCGCTCTATGGAGTCGCCATCCCGCCTTGAGACGTGTCCAAAAAATTGCAGTATGCGCGACTGTACTACGTTCGACAAACGCTGCGTGATGCCGAGTTCCTGGAGTATGGACACGTTAGTGCGGAAATCCGTCCACGATATACCGAGCATCCTTCTCCAGCACCACATCTCCAGAGCATTTATCTTCGCCCTTTCCAACTCACGCACTGTCCACGTCTCGGCCGCGTAAAGAAAAATGGGGAAAACAATTGTTCGTATGAGCCTGATTTTGGTGGCTTTGGTAATGTTGCGATTCCTCCACACTTTCCCTAGCTTCTCCATCGCAGTTCTGGTCATGGCCATACGTCGTTTCACTTCATCTACGCAGCCGCCGTTGTTTGAGATCAAAGCCCCAAGGTAGACATAGGTCTGAACCACGTCGCAGTTCGCAATACGTGTCACTTCGGGCGAGTTGTCGTTGACGCGGTCCACGATCATTATTTTGGTCTTAGATCGGTTTATTCTTAAACCAAACGTATGGCTTATGCGCTCCATCCTGAGAAGTAATTCCTCCATAAAGTCAGCGTTACTCGCAAACAAGGTGGTGTCATCTGCGTACCGCAAGTTTATGATTTTACATCCACCAATCACAACACCATCGGTCCAATCTTCGAGAGTGATTCGCATTACAAGCTCGGTGTAGACGTTAAACAGTAATGGCGATATTATGCATCCCTGTCGCACTCGGATGAAAACTATCTGAGAGGAGGTCATCTGTCCGCACTGAAGCTGTTCCCCCTTCGTAGAGCTCCCTGAGCAGGTGCACGAGGTGTTGAGGACACACCTAGAGTGTTGCTAATTCGGAGGCGCGGATGGAGGGCAGCCCCCGCCCGTGGATTGTCACGCAAGGACGTAGGGGCTGCACATCCCGCAGCGCCGGAGCTATTGCGATTCGAAATTGTGCCTGTAAATGTACTAAAAAAAAACGATTCACAACCCTCCCTTCACAGGGGGTGTTCGCCTTCACCCCCCTTGCTTCCCCTCCCCTCTCCCCCAACCCTTAATTCAGCGGTCCAGTAACTAAAGTTTAACCCTTAATGGGTTGAATGCCGTAAATACCGAAACAATTAAAAAGCCATTGTGTCTTACGTGGATCCACGTTTTCGGGACTCGAGGGGTTAATCCCCAAAGGGCCAGGCAGAGGTAAAGTACACACCGCAAACCAGATAGGTTTGCAGGGCACACCAAAATAGATGTTAGTGTGCGTAATATCAACGGGTGTATTACTTCTATTTATTAGTGTTTGCTTCACAACACAATAATCCGTTGTCCACGCATACACTTGCAATTTCTTGTCACACTAATGTTGCAGGGAATATGAAGCATAAACTTAGCTAATGTAACAATCGTCTCCATGGCGCATTAGTCGAGCGTGCGGTATCATACGCCCTGGCGCCGTAAGATCTAATTCGACTGCCAACTCTTCAATGTTTTTGTATGTTTTAATAAAATATTTTACATTTGTTTGTTCAATTCATTGCTAAACTATTAGAAATTCTTGTTTATGGAATTGACATGGTTATTTGAAATGGTTTCTTGGGTTGGAATATATTGATTGTCTACCCTCTAAAAATGGCAAATCGTTTATAAGTTAGTAGATTTTCATCGTCATAACGCTATTGTCTATCGGGCATTCGTTATGTTTTTAGATATTATACCCTGCAAGTTTTGAGAAGTGCTTTTATTTCTGAATCACTTAACTACACTTATGTCTTATAAGAGCCGAGATAATTATTTTGCATGAGCAAAACCTTTCAATTAGTGAAATTGCGAGGCGCTTTATGATATCGTCATCGGTGAGTAACATAAAATGTTTTTATTATGTTTAGAAGTTTAATATGTTTAAATAATCCACATATTATTGATTGTTGTTTTTGTAACAATCTTGTATCATTGTCACAGAGAAGAACTGTGCAATTGTGGGGCCACGGCCATAGTTATGCAGAGTCAGGAAGCATTGATCCTCGCCGACCGGGACCAAAGGCTTGATTTGCATACACAGATGCCAAAGCGCGGCACCGTGATATAGTTGCTAGGCATATGACTAAGCCCTTAAAACATTTTCTGCCTATAAGTATGTGATTTGTATACTTGACACTAGATGGCGCTGAATGTGGCAGAAAATGTATTTTTGCTTTTTTAACAATTTACGACAATTTACCAGTAATTAAACAGGAGTACATAATGAGTACAAATTTTTAGGCATACTCCCGTTCCATCACTTCTACGCCAGCTGGCATATTAGCATGATCGTGCTGGGAAAGAATCTTGCCAGCACGACCTTTATATCTGCAATAATTGAGAGATATAAAATTTATAATTAGTGGTATAAAATAGTACCAATTAAAAGGATTTTAGTACCATCTAAAGTTATAATGAATGCGTTCATGGTCGTGCTACGAAATACAACACACTTAATAAATGGTGACGAACTGGCATGCAGGTGCATCCACCTCTCTAACAACACCGAGCCACCGCTCGGACAATACGCTACGCAATTTATGTGAGTGATGTTATTGTTAGTGAGATTACAATTTAGGATACCAGTATCTTAAAATCTATGTGTTATCCTGTATCTTAATATGTTTATTCATATCACTATTAAATAAATTACTCACTTGAATATGAAAAAGAACGTTAATTCCGTCCGACTTAGAATATTTGTCATGCAAAAAACTTTGTAATTTATGATTATAATTTAAAAAACTAGAAAACCTAGTCAATAAATATTGTTGATATCTTATCACATTTTTTTTTAATTTTTACTTCCATATATTTTTCTCCAATAATGTTCTTATTATCAGGTATATTACAAAAAAAAATAACAAAAATGAAAAAACTAAATTAATAATGCACAAAGTTGACGCCGGCGGTGAGATTCGATCTTTAGACATTTGATATACCATCCGAATGCTGATACACCTATGCCACGGGACCAGTTTAATAGTTATTATATAGTTAAATTTGTGCTTCATATTCTTTGCTACATTTGTGAAGCAAACACAAATAAATAGGCGAAGTAAAACACCCGTTGATTTTACGCACACCAATATCTATGTTGGTGTGCCCTACAAACCTATATATGTTACCGGACTATTTATAATTAGTAGTACTAGATATAGATAAATCATAATACAATTTAATACAATCAAGAGTGATTTGAATATAGAACAAGATTTGCCCTTTGCCTTGCCGAATTCATTACGCAATAAGGCTATAATAATAAAGCCATTTATTTCCGAAATTTGGGTACATATGCTCATTGTTTGCTAATAAGAACTGTTAAGAGTAATTAATTAAAGGATGTCCCGCCGTTCGGCGTGCCTGTTGGCATAGGCCTCCTCCAACTCCCTCCATTGTGCTCTGTCCTCTGCAACTCTAGTCCAACAAGGCCCCAGAGTAATGCGGATGTCGTCTTCCCATCTTGTTTTTGGACGTCCCTTTCTTCTAGTTTTGTCTCTTGGGTACCATAGGGTCACTTGTTTGCTCCATTTATTTATTTTACATCGAAGCATGTGTCCTGTCCAGCCCCATTTCAAATGATTGATGCGAGTTAATATATCCGTGACTTTAGTTTTCCTTCTTATGTCTGAATTTAGGATTTTGTCCCGTAGTTTAATTCCTAGCATGCTTCTCTCCATTGCCCTCTGACATTTTGCTAGTTTGTCCATAAGCTTATCTAGCGACCATGTTTCGCATCCATATGTTAAGCATGGTAGAATGCAACTGTTGAAAGTCTTTCTCTTAATATGTATGCCTATCTCTTTGCTCTTCATTATTTCCTTGAGGGACCAGTATTTTTTCCACCCGCAGGCTATTCTTTTGTTAACTTCCTTGAACATGGAGTCATGAGGGGAGATAATTTGTCCTAGGTAAACATATTCGCTCACATATTCATAGTTCTTTCCATTAACTTCTATGTTTGCTTCTGTAGAGTTAGTCATTAGCTTTGTTTTTGTGCAGGACGTAGCGTGTTCATTGGCCCCGAGAAAAGAAGGGCGTAAACCTTCTGGCCATTGCCGCTGAACGCCCCATCCACATCAACGAAAACAAAGGTTCTTGGATGCCTAGCTGCAGCAGTGACGTAGGGTTGCAAATCGACTCTAACGATTCAACGATGTGTTGGCTGTACTTGAGTTATTTCCAGATTCCGGGTTGCCTACTTCTGGATCAGCACTCCTGGTGTCCAGGTTCCGAGGTTCAGCTCGACAGGATCGAAAAGGGATGTCTTCATAAGGGTTGAAGTCGATGAATTAAATGAAACACTAAGTTATTCAGTACACGGCACGATTCTAGGGCTCTCAACAATTTCTGAGACTTGATTCTATATAAGAATTACTTCTTATTTACTAAGACAAGTACAAGCGACTAGCTTTGGATGACTACAAATTCTATTTTGGGCCCGGGGGTTCTTTATACCCTCGCATCGTGCCATTATTGAGAGCCCCGCAAATTCTCGCCGAAAATAATTTTTATTTATGTAAAAAACCCTTATACATATTTGGTAAATAGGGTTACCGCACCCCTTCCATGGTGCTATCAATAGCTGGATTCCTTCGTACTGTAACACAGTAACGCCCCCTATCTATGTATCTAATCAATATACCTAATTTCCAGGTATTGATAGCTTCCCTAGACTATTTCCATGAAATAAAAGGACAATTCCCTTTATTTCCCAGTTAAAACCTTAATAGTTTTCAACCTAGCCTAAGGATATCTATAGGTTGGGTTGACCTGCTGGTGCCAATAGCAGGCTGTCTGTTGACGTCTAGAAAAAGCTTATTTTCGGGCATCTTCTATGGGATATCATCCCTTATGTAATGAATCTATAAATTCCTAAGTCATTTCACCGACTTTAGGACTTCCTACTTAGGCTAACCAGACAATCACCGCCTATTATGGGGATTCTGGTAGCCAATAGACCACACTTTACATTTCTAGTGTTTATGTAAGTCTATCTAGGTCATATGCACATAAGGTGCCTTGATATGTACAAATTTGATAGCCGGTCACTTTCTTTGCGCCCAGCTATCAGAGAAATTAGATATAAAAACACTAATAAGATTGGGACGACACGATGGTGCGTTCAACGGGCCATCGGGAGGTCCCCAAAAATTCCTTATTTTCGGAATTCCCAGGGGTGTATAGTCTCGGGGAATGCCAAAAACTGACTAAAATTACATTTCCAGAAACCTATTTTCCGGAATTGTACTTAAACTACTTGAGCGATTTTCGCTCCAAAGTGATGGCTTGGTAGCTAGTCCAGCAAGCCATCCGAAAGTACTTACACCATGAGTACATCTATTCCCTTCATGGAGTTATTCCACCTGAAGGGTCTACAAATTTCAACGTTTTACGTTGTTTACATTTTTCACGACTGCTTATCTCGTTGACTATCCAAGCGATTCTTCCCATCTAGAAACCGCCTGGAAGCCCTTTTAGCAAGCTTTCCAATGGTAGTACTTTTACCAGTACACCTATATGTTTCTAGGTACTTAGGGCACCTAAAACCGTAAGCGATTGCCAAAACCAGTTAAACAGCAGTTTTTCTATTATATACTGACTTGATATCTCAAGTAAATGGGCTTTATATAAAAGACTACGCTAACTATGAGGTGTATATAGGCTTCCTGTCTCGGTCTAGGTCCCCCATATACCCTAAAATGACCTAAAACCATATATTTGGTGTTTGAGATATCAAGTCAATATTCCTATTTACATAGCAGAAACTATGTGGTCTTCACATAGTTTCATCATTATGTACTGATTTCATGTCCAGTACATAGGATAAGCCCTTAAAAACATGATTTTAATTACTATAATATTTTCGAAAACCACCAAAACTATATATATCGTGTGGTTCCCTCTCACGGTTCATTCGGAACTAATCCGTCGTCGAGCACAGACGTATCGTATGACAGAAATTTATGTTTTTTACTATGATAACTCTTATCAGTATGCTTTCTAATGATTTTACTCTGTTAAGGGTGAACTATTGAACCCTATAACATACTGACAAACACTAAAAACATTATACTACTATCTCAAAAAATGTAGGTAAAATTTTAGTATAAATATAAACGTGCCTCTAAAATTCATTTTAGTATCAGGTGGCGCGCCGTGGTAAGCAGACATGTCTACACATACAAACTTCAATTTCTATGAACCATTTAGTATGGTTGATGACGCTTCGTCGCGAACATATCTCCCGCCGTGCAGTGCTGTGTCGACTCGCTGTGTCGACTCGAAGTGTTGTCGGCGCGGCGCTGCATTCCTTCGGTGAGCGACGGACGGCATTTCTCGGCTGCCGGCCAGGCCCACCGAGAGGACGGTCGCCGCTCCGGCATCTCTGGTTACTGGGGCAGTGGGACGAGTTTCTTCACCGGACGCTTCAAGGTACCGCCAAGCGTGCGTACCTCAGCGGTCCGGATTTCTCCGTCGATTCCTGGATACACGGCCACAATGCGGCCTCGCGGCCACGTATTGCGGGGCAGCTGGCCGTCGGCTATCAGGACAGGGTCACCCACTTTAAATCTGGGCCCACTACTATGTGGCTCCCGCCGGTTTTGGAGCTCCGGCAGGTACTCTCTGACCCAGCGACTCCAGAACATATCAGCGAGGATCTGTGATCGTCGCCATATTTTCCTGCTGTCTATATCTTGCTCGGTGAACGTGCCAGGTGTAGGTAGTCTGGCTGACCCACCGAGCAAGAGGTGATTCGGTGTGATGGATTCATCATCATCACCATCTACCGACACGTGTGTCAATGGTCGGCTATTTACAATGTACTCTGCCTCACAAATCAGTGTGGACAACACCTCTTCGGTGGGGTGTTTTTCTGTAAGTACATTGTATAGTGTGTTTTTTACACAACGAACTAGGCGCTCCCAGGCGCCTCCCATGAATGGCGCTGATGGCGTTATGAAGCGCCATACGATGCCTCTACGACTTGCCTCTGTTTTGAAGGCGTCTCGCAGCTCTCTGTCGGCGCCGTGCATGTTGGTGCCATTGTCTGAGTGTATCTCAGCTGGGCATCCTCTGCGTGCGGCGAATCGGCGCAGCGCCAATATGGCGGAGTCTGCGCTAAGGCTGGCGGCGATTTCAAGGTGCACCGCCCTTGATGTGAGACACGTAAATAGTGCTACGTATCTCTTCTGATGCTGCCGACCGACGGTGACGGATAGCGGGCCGAAATAGTCGAGCCCGGTATATGTAAACGGCCTCTTATGGTGAGCGAGGCGCGTTTTCGGGTGGTCGCCGGTCGCAGGTACTGGTGGCTGTGCCTTGCGTATACGGCAATGCAGGCATCTTGCTATCACCTTCTTCGCTGTTGGTCGCATCTTCACGACCCAGTAGTGCTGCCGTACCTCATTAATTGTGAGTTCGGTGCCACTATGTTGTAGACTGCGATGTGTCCAGTCTATGTACAACTGCGTTATGTGATGGTCGCCATGTAATATAGGCGGGCGCATCACTTCTTCAGCTACCTCTTGCGTAGCTGCTATGCGACTTCTTAGTCGCAGCACGCCGTCGACGACCTGAATTTGTAAAGGTCGCAGCGAGCTATTTTTATTTATTTCTTCAACATTCGCTAACTCTGAAGCGAACGATTGTTGTTGTGCGACCTGGACAAGTATTTTCTCAGCTTCTTGGAGAAATTCTGCTTCTATGATTTGTCTGTTGACCTGGGTTGGTGCTCTGCATGCCTGCTTCTGCTTCTGTGCAGGTACAGCGGGCTTCTTGCGCCAGTCTGGGTCCTTTTCAGCGTTTTTTCTCGTCCGTTTATAGGACGTTATCTCTGTTCTATTTTTGCAAAGAGATATAAAACGCAGAACTGTGGCGGTCGCACGAAGCAGTCGCTCCCATCTGGAGAATCTGCTTGGCTCTGGAACGGCTTCTATGAAGCTCTTCTTGTCCCCTTCTGTGACAACGAAAGTTTTTTCTTCTCCCGTGTCGTTTGTAGTCGGAGGTTTCTCTGTGGGCCATAATTCGGGCCCAAGAGACAAAAAACTCGGCCCGCAGTACCACTCGTGGTCCGAGTTGAACCGCAGTGGCACGTCACGGGTTGCTGCATCAGCGATGTTCATCTTGGTGGGTATCCATCGCCAATCTTCGACTTTGCTATTGTCTTCAATAGCAGCTATTCGGTGAGCAACGAAAGGTTTGTATACTCTCGCTCCTCTTCTAATCCAGGTCAGTACGGTCTTGCTATCTGACCAATACGTTACTGACGTGGGCTTGCAGTCGTGTTCACTCATCACTGCTGCGGCTACGCGGGTTCCCAATACCGCGGCCTGAAGTTCGAGTCTCGGTATCGAAAGCAGTTTCAGTGGGGCCACCCGCGCTTTCGCCATAACAAGGCTTATTAAGTGCTTGCCTTCCACGGTCGTGGCCCGCCAGTATATAGCGGTAGCATATGCCATCTCGCTTGCATCAGTGAACACATGCACCTGCATTTCTATAGCGTCGCTATATCCAGGATAGCATCTTGGTACGCTAACGTTTTTTAGTTGGCGTAAATGTTGTACCCAAATTTTCCATTGTAATGCTAGGTCAACATCTAGCCTCTGATCCCAGTCGACGCCTCGCCTCCATGCTTCTTGCAATATTTGCTTCGCCTTGATGGTTACTGGCGAGGCGAGTCCGAGTGGGTCGTATAGCGACGCTACTATTCTGAGCGCCTCTCGCTTGGTGGGCGCCTCTCGGTCCAAGATACCCTCAGGCAGACGCGCGAGTGTGAGGTTGAAACCCAGCGTGTCTTCGCCTGGCCTCCATATGAGGCCGAGTATCTTTTCCGACGCATCTATATCTCCAATGGATACCATCTCAGTTCGTATATGCGATGGGTCCATTTTTTCTAGGAGCTGCGAGCTATTTGAGACCCATTTCTTGAGTTCAAACCTCGCCTGTAGGTGTATTCTTCGCACCATACTAGCGACTTCTGCCGCCTTCTCGATAGTTCTATAACTATCTAGGTAGTCATCCATATAATGACTACGTAGTATAGCATCCACAGCTTCAGGGTGCTTCTCTATATATTTGTTTGCGTTCCAGTTCTTTGCAAAAATTGTTGTGCAAGGCGAACTGGCTGCGCCGAAAATGATGGACGTCATTCTATATTCTTCTGGCGCTCCTTCTCTGCGGTTTCCCCTCCACAGGTAGCGAAGCGCGTCTCGGTCTTGGCTCCGCACCTTCACTTGCATGAACATCTCCGCTATGTCACCGGTTATTGCGACGCAGTGGCGGCGAAACCGCATCATTACGCCTGGCAGCGACTGTAATAGGTCGGGCCCAGTTAACAGGAAGTCATTCAGTGACATTCCTCTCGATTTGGCGGCAGCGTCATGTACGATGCGAAGTTTGTCTGGCTTCATTGGGTTGAAGACATCGAAGTGTGGGAGGTACCAAGTTTTGCCCGGCGTGCTAATTGCGGGTGCCCTTTCAGCGTACCCTTTCGCAATTAGCGAGTCCATCTGGTCTGAGTATCTTCTTAGAAGTTCCTGGTTCTTGTCCAGCTTCTTTTCTGTTGAGACGAGCCTCTTCAGAGCTGTCTCAAAGCTATCTGGCATCTCAGCATGCTCATTACGCCAAAGCATGGCGGTTTCGATGTGTCCATTCTCTAATTGGACAGTTGATCGATTCAAAATGTCCTCTGCCCTTCTTGCTGGGTCAGAGGCGGGTCGCTGTGGGTTTATGCACAACGATTCTATGGCGAAATGTTCGCGCAACTGATGATCCAAATTGTCATCAGTTGTTATTCTATTGACATGATGTACTTGTTGTCGTAGTAAACTACTGTGCGCGCCATGTAGTGTCCAACCCATTGCTGTAAGTGACGCAATTGGTTGGTGTCTTGGACCTCTGCGAATCTCGCTGGCCAATAACAAATGCCAGTTGTCTTGGCCGACGAGTATTTTTGGCACGCCATTGTTGTACATCAACTCTTTTCTCAAGTCGGTTAAATGCTTGCAGCGTGCGACAACCCTATCGCTCACTGTTTGTTTTGCCAAGCTGAGTTTAGGTATAGTACGTGCTTTAAATTGTACCCTTCTCTCTTGCGGGCTAACCAGCGTCACCTTGACTCTTCTTGAGCATGGGGTGGTGAGCATGGTGTTGCCTATCGCACCGATCTTGAGCGGGTCCACAGGGCCCTCTGCCCCGACTTGCCTCGCGATGTCTTCATCCATCAGCGAAACGGTGGACCCATCGTCTAGGAGAGCGTATGTTGCTACCTCTCCCGCCGGTCCGATTACCCGGACCGGCACTATCTTGAGGTACGCCTGGCTCGATGGTGACCCGAAACTGGCCACCGTTTCCTGAGGATCCTTGCGGGATTCAGGAACATCGGGCTTCTTGTTGGCTTCCCTCTGCTGTTGCTTCTTCCTATGAAGAAGCCGATGGTGCGTATCTCTGCACCCGTCTTGGCCACACTGTTTTCTCTTACAAGTGTGGTTGCCTCGTCGATGTTGAAGGCAGCGATAACATAGATTGTGTTTTTTCGCTAGCTCCCATCTTTTCTCGACAGCTACGCCCCTGAATTGTGCACATCCAGTGGCGTAGTGATGTCCCACGTCGCAAACACGGCATTTTCCTACCGGTTGGTCCGTAGCTATATGCGTCCTTTGTGTGACGCGTCTGTTGGTGTTCGCCTCGGCCGAAGCGATGCCTTCGGGTGGGGCGAATGGACTACAGAAGTGTGCCTGTTCAGATATAAAATTACTGAACAATGAAATATCTGGCACCGATTGGTACTTCTCCGAATATGATCGGTACCATTGTGCTCGTAGCGAATTGGGTAACTTCTCTGTTAACAATCGCATAAGCTCCGCGTTCATAAGGTAATGACCCTTTTTTAACGCGCGGAGCGTGACTACAGCACCTCTTACGCGACTTGCAAACGCGCAGATGTCTCTTGGTGACTCACTGCAGCGCGGCAGTCCGCGTAATCTATCTGTTTCAGCTTGCGCTATGGAGTCTGGACGGCCGAACTGCAGCTCGAGTTCCTTCATGATGTCATCGGGCCTGGCATGTCCGATGAGTTCTGAGCTGACGGTTTCCATTGCACGTCCATGTAAGCTTCTCCTCAGCCTCGCTGTATTCTCGATGTCCGTAAAGTACGCTCGAGTTGTCTCATATATGGCCCGAAATGATAGCCATTCAGTATGAGAACCATTGAAATTCGGCAATGTCATGACGAATTTCGACGCAGAGGGGTTCGGTTGGTCCCGCTGTTCTATTTTCCTGTCGGCTAGCGACGCTATAGCGGACGTCAACTCCGTCAAGAATGGACGGAGACTATCCCTCTGACCTCCTGTACCCTCAGCTGACGCTGCAACTGGAGGCTTTCGCACTTCTCTCTCCTTAGGATGCTGACCTTCTATTTGCGATTTGGTGGCGGCCGCAGTCAGGGGTCTATGCATAGAATTTCTGGTTCCCCCTTCAACGACGTTATCCTCCTTCTCAGGCTGAGGTTCTGGTGCCTCTTCTAGCCATGAACGCACGTACTCGTCATTCGAGTTTCTGTCATCCAAGTATTCAGCTTCGGAACCCTCTTCCTCCGCTCTCTGAAGTGCCAGTTGTGCAAGCTCCAACTTAATTTTGAGTAAGTCTTCGCGAGCTTTGTCTATGTTTTTTCGTGACCGAGTCACTCTAGTTGACGGCGGACGGCTATGTTCGATACGGGCGTCACCCCGGGTAGTCATCGGCATCGCTGTACGTCTGTCTTCTTCGGAAATCTTCTCTTTCTGAGAAGGTTTCAATGTTGTGTCTGAAGCTCCTTCTAATCTGGTTACTCTGGTAGAAACCGCTTGATCAGTTTCTATTGGTTGATGCGTCGGAGTGCTTTCAGTTTGAGGCGCTAGATGGCGCTGCTCGTCCGACGGCTCGGTCCCTTCGGTTGTGGAAGGTGAACACGGCGGCAGCTCATGTCTGATGCCAGCTGGCTGATCCAACTCCACGGTCCATGCCTCCGGCGTCTTGCCTTTGGATCTGGTTATCGGCATTGTTGTTGAAATATTTTCTTTTGAAAACTCGAAGTTAGTTTTCAAAGATAAGTCCCAGTTCCGGGCTTCAGCGTTCAAACCGACGATCTCCAGAAGTTAACCTCCACTTCGATTGACTATAATTCAATCTTCAAATAAAAAATCACTAAAAACTTACGGTCAGTGATAAGTCTTCAGGAAACTTCAGGCATTTGCTATACAAGTTTATTTTTCCCATAAACGTGTATGTTCTATTTGATTGACTATAATTCAATCAAATTCTAAATCACCGAAAAGTCAAGGTTACTTTTCGGTGGTGATGCTTCATGAACTGCTTGTCCAAAGCATCAGAGCCGTGCATCAATCTTCCGAGCACGTATCTTGCTTGATTGAAGAAAATTCAATCTTCAAATAAATCACCGAAACGTCAAAGTTATTTTCAGTGATAGTGCTTCAGGAACCGCATAGTCAGTACATCCGAAACGTATCTAAGTCTTCAGAGTACGTTTCTTCCATTCACTGACGAAAATTCAGTCTTCAAAATTTTCCTGAAAACATAGGGGTTGTTTTCAGTCATAAGGCTTCAGGAATTATTCTTCAATCATCAAGGATGCACATCAGCCTTCTAAACGCACGTCTTGTATTTTTCTGACGGGCGCTCGTTTTTTAAACAAATCGCTAAAAACATAAGGGTAGTTTTCAGCGATAAGTCTTCAGGAACTATTCTTCCGCGTCAAAGACGTAATCCAATCTTCTGAACGAGTATTCTTGGTTGAATAAACAAGCGTTCAGTTCTAGAACAAATCACTGATAACATAGGGTAGTTTTCAGCGATAAGTCTTCAGGAACTATTCTTGGGGCTTCAAGGATGCGCATCTGTCTTCATACAGCATTTTGCGGCTCACAGAAAATTTCTTCTATTTTCTTACAATTATTGAAAAAATAGGGTATTTTCAATAACTGTCTCCAGAATTTTACCTCTTGGATCCAGCGGCAAATAGGGCACGTAGGACTTGTTCCCTGCAGTGCACGTCGATTTTTGGTTTATTTGTGAAATTAATTTCTCCAAAATTCGAAAAATTAATTCCACCACTGTTTCTTCCTGACGTCCTGGGGCGCTCCAGACTTCGAATTTCGGCTCGAACGGGTCAACGTTGTGTTGCACGTAGCCGACTTAATATGCAGGCACCCAGTTGTTTTTTCTGGATCTACTGTTCCCGACGTCCTGGGGCTCTCCAGGCTCCAAAATCCGGCTCGAAGGACCATTAAATGTGCAGGACGTAGCGTGTTCATTGGCCCCGAGAAAAGAAGGGCGTAAACCTTCTGGCCATTGCCGCTGAACGCCCCATCCACATCAACGAAAACAAAGGTTCTTGGATGCCTAGCTGCAGCAGTGACGTAGGGTTGCAAATCGACTCTAACGATTCAACGATGTGTTGGCTGTACTTGAGTTATTTCCAGATTCCGGGTTGCCTACTTCTGGATCAGCACTCCTGGTGTCCAGGTTCCGAGGTTCAGCTCGACAGGATCGAAAAGGGATGTCTTCATAAGGGTTGAAGTCGATGAATTAAATGAAACACTAAGTTATTCAGTACACGGCACGATTCTAGGGCTCTCAACAATTTCTGAGACTTGATTCTATATAAGAATTACTTCTTATTTACTAAGACAAGTACAAGCGACTAGCTTTGGATGACTACAAATTCTATTTTGGGCCCGGGGGTTCTTTATACCCTCGCATCGTGCCATTATTGAGAGCCCCGCAAATTCTCGCCGAAAATAATTTTTATTTATGTAAAAAACCCTTATACATATTTGGTAAATAGGGTTACCGCACCCCTTCCATGGTGCTATCAATAGCTGGATTCCTTCGTACTGTAACACAGTAACGCCCCCTATCTATGTATCTAATCAATATACCTAATTTCCAGGTATTGATAGCTTCCCTAGACTATTTCCATGAAATAAAAGGACAATTCCCTTTATTTCCCAGTTAAAACCTTAATAGTTTTCAACCTAGCCTAAGGATATCTATAGGTTGGGTTGACCTGCTGGTGCCAATAGCAGGCTGTCTGTTGACGTCTAGAAAAAGCTTATTTTCGGGAATCTTCTATGGGATATCATCCCTTATGTAATGAATCTATAAATTCCTAAGTCATTTCACCGACTTTAGGACTTCCTACTTAGGCTAACCAGACAATCACCGCCTATTATGGGGATTCTGGTAGCCAATAGACCACACTTTACATTTCTAGTGTTTATGTAAGTCTATCTAGGTCATATGCACATAAGGTGCCTTGATATGTACAAATTTGATAGCCGGTCACTTTCTTTGCGCCCAGCTATCAGAGAAATTAGATATAAAAACACTAATAAGATTGGGACGACACGATGGTGCGTTCAACGGGCCATCGGGAGGTCCCCAAAAATTCCTTATTTTCGGAATTCCCAGGGGTGTATAGTCTCGGGGAATGCCAAAAACTGACTAAAATTACATTTCCAGAAACCTATTTTCCGGAATTGTACTTAAACTACTTGAGCGATTTTCGCTCCAAAGTGATGGCTTGGTAGCTAGTCCAGCAAGCCATCCGAAAGTACTTACACCATGAGTACATCTATTCCCTTCATGGAGTTATTCCACCTGAAGGGTCTACAAATTTCAACGTTTTACGTTGTTTACATTTTTCACGACTGCTTATCTCGTTGACTATCCAAGCGATTCTTCCCATCTAGAAACCGCCTGGAAGCCCTTTTAGCAAGCTTTCCAATGGTAGTACTTTTACCAGTACACCTATATGTTTCTAGGTACTTAGGGCACCTAAAACCGTAAGCGATTGCCAAAACCAGTTAAACAGCAGTTTTTCTATTATATACTGACTTGATATCTCAAGTAAATGGGCTTTATATAAAAGACTACGCTAACTATGAGGTGTATATAGGCTTCCTGTCTCGGTCTAGGTCCCCCATATACCCTAAAATGACCTAAAACCATATATTTGGTGTTTGAGATATCAAGTCAATATTCCTATTTACATAGCAGAAACTATGTGGTCTTCACATAGTTTCATCATTATGTACTGATTTCATGTCCAGTACATAGGATAAGCCCTTAAAAACATGATTTTAATTACTATAATATTTTCGAAAACCACCAAAACTATATATATCGTGTGGTTCCCTCTCACGGTTCATTCGGAACTAATCCGTCGTCGAGCACAGACGTATCGTATGACAGAAATTTATGTTTTTTACTATGATAACTCTTATCAGTATGCTTTCTAATGATTTTACTCTGTTAAGGGTGAACTATTGAACCCTATAACATACTGACAAACACTAAAAACATTATACTACTATCTCAAAAAATGTAGGTAAAATTTTAGTATAAATATAAACGTGCCTCTAAAATTCATTTTAGTATCAGGTGGCGCGCCGTGGTAAGCAGACATGTCTACACATACAAACTTCAATTTCTATGAACCATTTAGTATGGTTGATGACGCTTCGTCGCGAACAGTTTTGCTTGCATTCATTTCTAGCCCTACTTCTCTGCTCTTATCCGCTAGGGTCTTTATCATGTGTTCTAGTTTCTTGGGGCATTCTTCTAATAGGATTATATCGTCTGCGAATCTCAAATGGCTAAGGCGGATACCGTTGATGTTAAGACCGAACTCATCCCAATCTAATTGTCTGAAAATATTTTCTAGCACTGTATTGAAAAGTTTGGGTGATAGCGGGTCTCCTTGTCGGACGCCTCTGTTTATAGGAAAAGGGTTTCCTTTCGTTTCCAGTTTTATTCGACTTTTACTATTCCTGTATATGGTTTTGATTAGTTCGATGTAAGTATTTTCCACACCTTGTTCTCTTAGGCTGGACCAGATGTATTTGTATAGATAAATCATAATACAATTTAATACAATCAAGAGTGATTTGAATATAGAACAAGATTTGCCCTTTGCCTTGCCGAATTCATTACGCAATAAGGCTATAACCCTCGCCAAACTTCTTGGCCGCCTTGAAGTTGGTTTACCGGATGCGCGCCGCACGAAACGGTGCTGTTTTTGTATGAGATTTACTACTGCGCAGCCATTGTAGCCAACATCAGGGCGGCCATAAGAAGTTTGGCGAGAACTATACTGAAGATTAACCCCGTAGTCACTTTCAAGGGACCCATCATGGCGGAGTTACGCTAATGTGATTCTGAATACAGAATGTTACGGAAAGGTGTGATCATATTTTAATAAAACTGCTTTTGCAAACGAATAAATTTCTCTAAAGAAGTCATAAGCAATTCCCAAAATAAAATTGGATTTTCCATACAAAGTTGCGTGCAATTATTTTTGAGAGAAGAGTAGCTACATTGATTAAAAGGGCACGCTTTACACCTGGATAGATAAGCAGCATTTGCAAAATTGCACTGTCAAATAATTTTATTTTCATTTCAGCCGAACCAGACTTCGTGAGTATAGGTCCTAAGAGGTACATATTCCTGCGTCCGTACTGCGACGATGCTGAGAATGTGTACAACATGCCACTGCGGTCCAGCGATATCTTCGTGGCCACTTACCAACGAGCAGGTAAATTTTGTCTTCAGGTTTTAAGAGGAATTTAAATGTATTGCCCTCCTGACCGAACTTCCCAAAAACGTGGACAAGTCCTGGAAGATGGCGATGATATTTTTCTCCTTGGGCTCTTGCTCATGGAGATCAGAATGAAAAAAAATAAAATAGTTTATTGGTAAAACAGGTTTAGGTATAAACAATTTTTTTTGATTGTATCCTCCTTATAAGGAGATAGTGCCTGTATTATAAAAATAGTAGTCAATAAATAAAACGTATAAAATTGTATGCCAAAAACTACATAAATTAACATTAACTGAAATTAAATCAGTTGTGTGTATGAGTGGATGTAAGTATGTGTGTGAGTATATTTAAGTGAGAGCGTAGCCTGTAGGTGTGACTGAGCGTGCATGAGTCATCACGAGTGTGAGGATGTGTTAAAAATACAACATGACATGATACATGCCATCTGAAAGTGCCGATAGAAATCACTTTAAGTAGAATATCTACTCAAAGAACGTGATGGCTTTTGTTTATCTGAACTCATGACGGAAGGAATTTCTACCCCGCAGGTACCACATGGACTCAGGAGCTAGTGTGGCTACTGGCCAACAATCTAGATTACGAAACTGCAGCCAAGATTCCACTCACAGAGCGATATCCTTTCTTAGAGTAAGTGAATGCCACTTTGAAAATAAAGCAACCAAACATACGTAAAAAGGTTTCTTAAACACCAATTTTACCACAGGTTGTTCATGTTCTTCAATAAGAAATGGCAAGAAAGTTTACTGGAGAGGTCAGAGGATAAAGACAAGGCTGCAGCTCTGATAGAAAAAATTGCTAAACCTGTAACGGGGAGGCTGTTGGCAGCCCCATCACCTCGTTTCATTAAGACGCATCTACCCATGAGCCTGTTGCCGCCAAAACTCCTGGACACTGCGAAGGTGGTGTACGTGGCGAGGGACCCCAGAGACGTGGCAGTGTCTTGCTTCCACCACTCTAAGTTGTTCCGAGTACTTGACTTCCCGAGTCCGTTTAAAGACTTCTGGAATTTGTTTATGAGGGGATTATGTGAGTATAACATTCCTGAGTTCTATTTGGCGTAACCCCTAACAAATACGATTGATTTTCTGCCTCGATTTCTTTTCGTGTCGATTAATTAGGTACTAAAAAAAGTCTCGTCAATATGGAGGGGGGGGGGCTTCCTAGATAGTTTCTACATATTTTTCTTATGTTTCAGTTACGGAGTTGCCATTTTTCGACCACGTAAAAGAAGCGTGGGAGTGCAGACATCATCCGAATATGCTGTTCTTATTCTATGAAGAACTAGTACAGGTAATAGAGAACAGCAATTCAGTTAACATTTCAGAGGTTAAAGCATTCTCGATGCTACACTAGCTGCAACAGAAAAAAAGGAAATTGCTGTGGAATCTTCGTATTAAACGCTTCGTTTATTTAATTTCAGGACCTACCAGCGGTTATCCGTCGCGTAGCGGACTTTCTAGGCAAGGAGCTGACAGACGATCAGATGACTCGTCTCTGTGACCATCTCAGCTTCGAAAACTTCAAGAAAAACCAATCTGTAAATTTTGAAGATCTGAGAGAATATGGCGTCCTTTCTCCTGATGAAGTGTTTATTAGAAAAGGTTATTTTAAATGCGTTTAAACCTTTGCAAAATTCAAGAAAATGTTGAATTTAACTTTATTTTGAGAATTCTAAGATCAGTTTAAAATAATGGACCATCAACTCAGGACGCCACGCTAGAAAGTATTTTCTTTTATGTCTTCATATTTTTGATGTTAGAAGATATTGGAATGAAACAGGATTATTTGACTTCTAAGTCTGTCATATGAATGGTGTTTTTGTTAACAGGTAAGGCAGGCGGATGGCGCGGTTACTTCGACGAGGAGATGACGCAACAAGCTGAGAGATGGATCGAGGACAACCTGCGAGATACTGATCTGCGTTTCCCTACCTTATAATAATTTAATTTCAATCACAACTTAATTGCGAATTGCGTTGCTTTTTGCGTGGTTGTGTATTTTGTATTTAAGTTTTTCCTTTTGTATTTTATGGTATGCGTCTTGCCTAGCGCAAGTAAACGATTGTCTTTTCTCTTTCTGTAATTATTAAAAAAGATAATTACTAGCTTAAATAGTTTTCACTATAGTCTGGTCAAAATAGATATTCAAGGTTACAAATAGCCCAGGAAATAAAGACATTTGCTGCGAAAAAAAACTTTACCTAGTTTGGTGCTTGAAAAGTTTTTATCCGACTGCCGGAGGGTAATGTTTTTCGAGCGTATATATGTATAAGTGGCAGTGGGCACGGCACATTGCTCGCAGAACGGATGGCCGATGGGGCAGAAAGGTTCTGGAGTGGCGACCGCGAACCGGAAGACGTTGCGTTGGAAGGCCTCCCACCAGGTGGACCGATGACCTGGTGAAGGTTGCAGGAATCCGCTGGTTGCGGGACGCACGGGACCGGTCAATGTGGCGACGCTTGGGGGAGGCCTATGTCCAGCAGTGGACGTCTTTCGGCTGATATGATGATGATGATGATGATATATGTATATTCATTTCTATAGCACGCTCTAAAACGATTTCAAAAGGTAGCGATCGCGGGATCTACTACTATCATAATGTTACTTTGAAAGTAATCAAGTGAATTAAGATCTGGGGGTGACCATAAGTTCTTAGAGCGGTATCAATTTGAGATCGAGTATGTGACAGATGTATACAAGTCATATATACATCTGTCCCTTATTCGATCTCAAATTGATACCGCTCTATATGAACTTATGGTCACCCCCCTGAAGATGAAAATATTTTTTTTTTAAATCTCCTCTCCGTCCAGAAAAAAAGGTGATGATACAATTTCTTTTTTTCGTTTTCATGACAATATGGGTATCAAAAGTCAAAGTCAAAGTCAAGCGAAACTTTGATAGCAAAATAAATAATCTTAATAATAACTGTTTTGGAGAACTCGTTTATTGCTACAACTAAAATGTCTGAAATAAAACAAATTATTGTAAAAACAAATAACCCGACTGTTTGTTTCAATTTTTTTTTTGAAAATGATATTAAACGAGGAACAATTAATTAGTCTTGTTAGTCAATATCCAGAAATATATGACCTGCAAAATGAGCATAACATGAATATCACCAGAAAAAACAGTGGAAGGAAATTGCCGAGCAATTGGGAGTTAAGGGTAAATAAATTTCATATTTTTCTGTGTACAAGTATTTTTTTTCAACTCATTCACAACATAGGTACAAGTAAGCACAAATAGCGTTCTTCCATCTTGCTCAGGAGTTGCCGATCGACTGACGAGCAAAATTTGCTGCGTAGTGTCGCGCCAGTGCGGTTAAGCATATTTTGTAGCGTCGCGTCGCGTCGCTTCCCTGACGCATTGTTACGCCTAGTGCGTTTTGACCTTAAAACCGGTAGTCAAATGTCTCTATGGTTAAGGGTAGGTTATAATATTTTAACAGACTTGCCTAAAAGAAGGAGGTTCTATGTTCGAATTTGTTTTTTTTTTGGGTATGTTCAAGATACAAAGAGTCAGATGAAAAGCGAAACCAAAAAAATAAAATCTATGTGTTGGGGAATTTGTCCAAGTGTTAGTTAAAAAAGTGTTGATAAAAAGTCCATGTTCAATATCGAAATCGATACTTGGTGAACACCATAAGAAACATGATTAAAGGGTTGTTGGTAATATTGAACTTTAATAAGAGCTGGGCAAAAACCATGCTTTGCTTTAATTAAAATAAAAATTACTAAATAATATCTCGCATGTATTTAAAAAACGAAATATTTTTAAGTCGTGTATTTAAAATATAAAATATAGTATTTTATCTATTTTTATTTAAAATACAAATAACAAAATACAGTCGGTCATCCATCGTGACATTCGTACTAATAAACTTAATCAATACAAAGAAGTTAGGTGAAAATAACCGTTTTAAATGCAAATGACAATTTACAAGGTACTTGACAATTTGACGTACGCGGTCGCCACTTTGCTTATGAAAGGACGCATCTATTAATAAAATCGCTAAATGTATTTTGAATCCAAAAGTTTTTGAAATACAAATAACAAAATACCGCAGCGTCAGGTATTTGAAATTGACGACACGGTTGGCGTAGCGGTTGAGCAATCGGCTGCTGCGCTGCGTGTCGTGAGTCCGATTCCCGCACGGAACAAATCGCACACCCAGATCAATACTGCATTATGTCGAAAAATCTCAAAATCGACTTTTACCTATCATCGAATAGACAAAAATATGCCGCATATACCACGAAGACAGGCGTATTTTTATCTACAAAATTGTCCAAAAGATGGCGCGCTAACTCTCTATTGGTGACGACGCGCTGCCAAAATCATACCGTCAACACAAAACTATTTCCAGTTGTAACTTGTCCGCCTTAGGAACATTACGCAGATCCTATAAGCAACAGTGAATTATTTTGTGATAATGCGGTGTTGTTGTATGTAGAACAAAAATTACTCCGAATTATTTAGTTTTAATTCAGTGTTGGTGACTGTGTGTGTACTACGCGTTTGATACTATTTCGAAATAGTGGGTACTCTGTTGTTGACAAAGGTATTTATTTTGTTTTGTATTATTCCAAAATGGTTTAGTATTGTTCGTAAAAGGTGAACGTCTGTGAAATGATGCACTATTGATGGTAGATATAAATGATGTCCTAATTTTGTTAAATATCATAAAAACATTGTTTTATACAAATAATTGTAATTTACATTATAAATTAAGAGAAATGTATTTACGATTTATTTTTTTCGTTATTTACAAGAAGATAAATATTTTTGTTTTAGATAATGTACTATTGTTGAATTAATTAAATTTTTAATAGTTATTTGGCAGATGATGAGGGGTCGTGGTCTCCTGTTGCTTAAAAAGGCAATGGAAGCAATCACAAAAGACACCAGACCTTCAAAGCGTGGAAAAGTATGTCTAAAATACAACCGTTGTAGCATGAACCACTGAGATGTCAACAGCGGCAGCATCAGCTGATGAAGTATCAGATTAATTCGCGGTGTGAGACAGGCAGATTTCCAGGGCGAGTCATTTCTCCGAAACTATTCACTTCTGCATTGGACTTCATGGTTCTGGACTGGAGAGGGCAAGAGATCAATGTTAATCGCGAGTACATCACTCAACTTCGGTTTGCCGACGATAGGTATGGTGTTCATGGCTGAGACCATGTAGGACCAATGCTCGAGGACCTCAGTAGAGCTTTCGGAAGAGTGGGTCTTAAAATGAACATGGACAAAACCAAGGTCATGTCGAATGCCCATGTTACACTCACTCCTATCAAAATCGGAAACAAAACTCGAAGTTGTGGATGATTATGCCTACCAGGAACAAACGCTTCAATTAGATAGGTCTAACTTCGAGAGGTCAAACGTCGAATCTGACTCGGCTGGGCACCGTTTGGGAAGTTACGCGATATCTTCTCGTTCAACTTACCGCAGTGTCTCAAGACCAGAGTCTGTGATCAGTGTGTGTGATTACATACGGGACTGAAACGTGGTCGCTCACATTGGGCCTGATCAGAAGGCTTAAAGACACCCAAAGGGCAATGGAGAGGGCTATGCTCGGAGTTTCCGTGTGTGATTGAGTCAGAACTGAAGACATACGCAAGTGGTGTATGTGGGAAATTCTTCGGGCGATGTCGGTAACCCTGGTTGTTACCAACATAGCCTGAAGAATTGTAAAACTTAAGTGGCTGTGCCCAGGGCACATTGCTCGCAGAGCGGATGGTCGATGGGGCCGAAAAGTTCTGGGGTGGCGACCGTGAACCGGAGGACGTTGCGTTGGAAATCTCCCACTAGGTGGACGAAAGACCTGGTGAGGGTTATGGAAGTTCTCTGGATGCGAGACGTCCAATGTGGTGACACTTGGAGGAGGCTTATGTCCAGCAGTGGACGTCTTTTGGTTGAAATGTTAATAATACAATTTTAAACAGTTATAGTTTTATGTGACAGTGTTATAACTTTGTTATTTTTTTATTCCTAATAGTTTTGTGTTACAAGTGTTCAATCAATTTTGCCATAATTATTTTCTTATTTTTTGATTAACAGAAGATTTTGTTTTTTGTGATTTACATGTTTTTATTAACACTATGTGTGCAAAAAGAGTACTAGTTTATGTTTAAAATATAAGTACCTTACTGGTTTTAGTAAAAATTTGTTATTATTTAATTTTTAATAGGTTTTGTTACTGAAAAGAAAACAAATGATTCGTTATTCTATATTAAATCACGATAAAAAACAGTAGAATAATAGTGCATTATTTCAGAATCAATCAGTAAAACGCACGTAACTCGAAATAATGTTTTTTTTTTTTCGTTCAGTCATTCCACAACAGTGAATTAAATAAAAAAAATACATTTATTTGCTTTATTAACGCGTTTTGAATCAACGGATCTATAAAATGCTGATATGGATTGTATTCTTCATATAAAATCATCAAGACATTCGCAATAACTTTGACATAAATTGAGATAACGGCTTTTCGCCGATTCTGAAAAATTTGCTTTTGACTTAGTGCAGTGTTGATCTGGGTGTGCGAAATATTTGAATGGCCTACAGATGGTTAAATGATAAATGATTTTATTTCTGTAAGTTGGTTTGTACAAACACTTTTACATGTCGATCATATTTTATAAAACTACATGAGGTCGCCGACCTCATGTAGTATTATCCGACCGATCCGCCGACCTCATGGAGTAGTCAGATAGGAAACGCCGACCTCAGGTCGGCGTTTCCTATCTGACTACTCCGAGAAGAAAGGCCGAAACAAACTCAGAGGTCACAGTCTCTTTTAAATTCCAGACAAAATCTTAGTTAGATCATGTGAATATATGACATTCCTAAACCTACTCAAAGTAACAAAACATCAAAACTATCCGACTTAAAAAAAAAAAGGATAATATAATAAACATGCAACTTAAAGTACAGTTTAGATAAAAACATCTTCTCAATCGTAACTTAAATCTATTTTAAAAAAACTTGACTGAATAAGTTTGTGTGTTTGACTAAATGATGTCACTAAAAACGATTAAGTTTTTATCGACACTCATGACGTCACCGCTTTGTCAAGCCCTAGCGTAAACAAACAATTTACTCTTTTACATAATATTTTCGCAAATTTTGTTTATATATACGAAATATACTTATATACAACAATATAAATCAATATACTATTGTAAGAATCTTTTTCTGAGACGATTACTAGCAGTAATTCGTCAAAATATGGTTCAAAACAATCAAAGGACAAAATTGTATTTACCTATGAAACGTGTATTTGTTGCGGTTATTTTGTCTTTTAACGTCACACCCACTCACAAAACAAGCCACCATAATTGTATAATTAATATTATCAATTTAAATCTAAAGATTATGATTTAAATGCAAGAAATTCACCGCGGCGTAAAACAGATGGGACGCTATGGATTCTTACTCGCGAAAAAATTGACTTATTGGTACTTCATTCACTCTCTATTTTCTCTTGGGCGGTTAGTACATGATTAGGATTTCTCGCACGCACGCTTCGTGTATCTTTTTGCGTAGCAAAAAAATAATCTAAATCCATGGTTCTCCGATTTCTGCGTCAATTGTCATTCAAATCTTTCAAAATATTTTTCAAAATTTTTGAAAATTATTTTTGTTTGAAAGACTATGTTCCGAAATTAGTCTAATTTTAATTTGGTGAAGATCTGTTGAAGAAATTCGGAGATATACAACAGAACTCTTCAATAAATAACGGCAAATCTCTCGGAATTGCTGCAATCGCATGTTTGTTTATTGGTTATACCATTTCATAACATAATGTCACGCCAGTATGCTCTAATGGGATACGCAGATGTGTACAGTTCACCTTGGCACACTATAAAATACTATAACTACGTATAAATACACTTAAATCGAATACTACTAACCAACTAACTAAGCCTAAAATAATCTAAAAACTCCTCCCCATCGTCGTCCACTGGTATTGTGCTCAAAAGACTGGCATCATTGCCAAGTTGTATGGCAATGCTTATCCTCAGACCAAAATAAAATCCAGCCCTTGGGTCACACGAAGTATCAACTAGGCATTTGGAAAGATCTTTAAACAAAGAATGCTCACCACTTGGACACCACGGACCATGAGTTGCAACCTAAAATGGCTCGAAACTGTAAATACCGATGAGGTTATTATATTTTCTCAAAAATGGTATGTAATGTTGTCATAACATCTCTAAAAAGTATCCAGAAAGTGAACTCTACCGGAGACTTATTCACAACTGTCCAGTAAGAAACAAGATTTTAAATTTGGAATCTCCTACTGTCCAGTAAGTAGAATATGTAATTTACTTACTGGACAGTAGTAGGGATTGGTCCGAAATATCAAAACGTAACTTATATCGGATATGTGTTAGATATCATATCATATCGATATCTATATTGAAATAACCGATATTACAAAAACTGTATCTAATAAAAACCTTACTAGCGTGCGAGAACGAATTAGTCAAAACTTAAAACCGTAACAATGCGGAAACGTACGAACTACGAACAAAACGCAAACTTCACAAACGATAGGAACCATATGCGCAACCTCTCTTTCTAAGTATTATTTCGCGTTCGTTGTTAGTTTGCTCATCTAAATAAAATTTCAACTTTTACAAACTGTACTAATGATATCGATATCTGAAAACCGTTTTCCATATCGATATGAAAAATGTATATCGGTTACATAACCGTTTGCGCAAAAAACTGAAAACGCCCGTAGGTCATCCTCTTTTTTTTTTTTTTTTTTTTTTTTTTTTTTTTTTTTTTTTTTTTTTTTTTAGATCTGCTTAGAAAAAAGACACAGATTAGAGTTTATACATTATCTGTGGCCATTATAACATGGTTATAGGAGGGAGGCTCCAAATATATATCTATCTCTCTTTTTGGTATGACATTTTATGAGATATATTTTTGAGTCCGTAAATCATGTACAACAAACAAATGTAAATGCCCCCGGTAAATTGATCACAAGATCTATTGCCCTAATATGAATGTCATAATCATAATCATAACTACTACTTACTGGATTCTGCAGTAATGTACTATTTCGCCGCTTGAGGTTCTTTCTCTGCAGCCGCAGCGGCAGCGCCATCACAGCACGACGAGCTAGGAAGATACGATGGCGCAAGAGTATCGACACAAGTAGTGTCCCACACTAAAGGTCTACCCATCTTCCATGAAAACCAAGACATCCCGTCCGGTCTTTTGCCATAGTCGCGTGCCATGGGATTCTAATACGGCCGGAACGCCGACGATGACGAGAGCACGTCGAATGATGTTGTTTATGTTTCCGTGCCGCGCTATGTGACCCAAATTTCGGCTACATGACAGACCGTGGTGACCGAGGCAGTTGACAGCTTCGCCACAGTGGCAACGATGAGGAGAACAACAGGTAGCGCCAAGACGTAAGGAAGCAGCGAGGCGGAAAGAAGTGTCATCAAACGTGGTGCCTATGTTCGACGACGGTAGTGCTTAAGCCAGAGGCCCGAATCCCACTCACCCATAGCCAGCAGGCGCGCACGCTCGTCAGGAGTGGCAGATGTGGCAATATGGTGTTCTTGAACTGCTCTGCAGAGCGGCTCATCCCACCGTCTCTGGGATGTTGGGTTTTAGGAAGGATTAGAATTCGGACAAGCGAGTCTCCAAGTATCAATAGCCTCGGTGATGCATGGCACATCAAAATCAAGCAGTATGGAATATAAGATATTCCTGATTAAACTAATACTAGACATATTGCGGACGCCGACGCCTCCCATACGGATGAGCAGAATAGCTTGAGCCCAAGCCATGGCCATATTTGTTTTTTTTTTTTTTTACAACGTTGCCCCACACTAGGAATTTCTTCCTGTATCATGGGTGCGTTTACAAACATATAAACTCACATACACAACACCCAGAGCCGGAACAACTATCTGTAGGTCAAACAAATATTAGTTTCGTGCGGGAATCGAACCCGCGACACGCAGCGCAGCAGTCAATCGCTCAACCACTGTGCCAACCGTGCGCCCTAGACTTGAAATTAAAGTGAGTGTATGACGTATAATTTGGTCCAGTTTTTCTTACAGATGAGGGTGCTTCCATAGATGGGAAGCACGAAAGAAATATGTTAATATGGGGCCAAAACAGCAGTAACGAAATATGGTGATGGCCGAATGCATCATGTTAATATGGAGCTTTCTTTCCGAAATGTCGTTAAAATTTTGTATTTTTCCCTCAATAAAATTGGGAAAGGAATCATCGAAGACTGGGGACCCAAGGATACGAATCTGAGTGTTTTCTATACTTCTATACTATATGTATACTATAATACTATATACCTACTATAATATAATATATAATTATATAATATATAATAATATTATAAAGAGGTAAAATTTGTAAGTTTGTAAGTTTGTATGTAGGGGGTAATCTCTGGAACTCATGAACCAATTCTAAAAATTTTTTCACTGGTAGAAAGCTACATTATTTCTGAGTGCTATAGGCTATATAACATCACGCTACGACCAATAGGAGCGGAGCATAAATGAAAAATGTTACAAAAACGGGCAAGAATATTAGGTGTAGGGTAGGTGTAGGGTAGGGTAGGTACGTAGCCAGTTGACGGGAGCGAAGCCGCGTGGGACAGCTAGTATGTTATAAAGAGGAAAGATTTTTTTGTTTGTTTGTTTGTACCGAATAGGCTCCGAAACTACTGGACCGATTTAAAAAAATGTTTCATCAATAGAAAGCTACATTATTCCTAAGTGACATAGGCTATTTTTTTATCCCGAAAACGGGTCCTGTTGGGTGGTCTACGGGAGCGAAGCCGCGTAGACCACCAACAACAGCTAGTTATCAATAATTTTGATTTCAGGTGCAATTGCGTTAAATTTTGGAAGGGTCAGTTGCCTGTCAGTACTATCAGATAGAAATAATTCATATTTTGAAAATTTAGGTGGAATCCTATGGAATGGAGTTGGTTTGTAAACAGTTGTAGATCATTAAAAACTGTACGAGTATCTGCATCGTCTCCTAGAGTTCCATCATCGAGATACCAAATGTTAAATTTAGACTTTAGCTGTCGAATAATTGGGCGAAATGCTAAACAAGATACCCAGCCCGAGAACCTTGCACCTTGAAACTGGCACCTTGTTGGTAACCAATACCGGATTCGAAAAGGTTTTAATAATAATGAATAGATAAACTAATGATTGATGACTTTAACTATCGATTAAGGCCTTCACAATCAGTATATTATTGAAATAACATTGCAGAGAAGATAACAAATTCCGGCTTGCTACTGAAAAATCCCTTGTGGAAAATTCCAATATCACTTTGGTCGACCTTGTCAAACTTACAAAAGGTAAGAAAGGCAGTTCTTAAACCGCCAGTCTATGAATGCCGTTTAAAATTCTATAAAACAGCCGATCTTATAATATGTATGTCATGATGATTGACTGCTGTAAGTATCTGAAATTTTGTAACAATTTGTGTCTTCTTATAATAATGCCGTACCTCACTGTAGAAAAATACGAACATAGTGTAATATTGATCATCTCCTACAGTAAAAACGTTGATAATTTATAGCCTGTATACATATTTAAGGTTACACTAGTCAACGGCACGAACTATTTTGTGCGCGGGGTTAAAATGCATTTTATATCAACTGACAACACGTGCGGAAGAGATAGATGCTGTGATGAGCAGTAGGAAGCTAGTTCGCGTACGAATACACACTTTCGCAAATTTGTTGTGAAATGGATAATGATTTAGGACGAAACTGAGCCCGCGAAATTTTATAAACAGACCTTTGGCAGTCTAGATATCATGAAAAAACGACTAAATCTATCTGTTCAAAATAAAATTATTTGCATTGTTGAACTACTAATCTATCCCTGTATGGAGGCCGTTTTGCAATTTTCCGTCTTCTTATGGAATTTATTTGCGCCCAAAAATGCGTTAAAATTAGTGTCGAAATGTGGAACTTTCGACGCTCATAACTTTCAAATATAAAAAAGCAAGCGTGTAACACCGTCGACCACATCATCGCTTACCATCAGGTGAGATAGTGGTCAAGCGCGAGCCTATCTATAATAAAAAAAAAAAAAAAAAAAAAAAAATATTTCCTTTTTTTACTTTTTTGCTTCCACACAGGGCTAGATAATGATGAGACGAATTGATATCACTTTTTATTTTTAACGTACATTGTCAAACAGTGGAATAATCCCTAGACTACGTTTGTATGGAAGAATTTTCGACTAGTGTACCCTTAATGACCAGACTTACGACTGTTCAGTTGCTGTTGAGTGTTGAGTAGCACCAGAGTCGGATGTTATTTTGATGGCATATGTGTCAACAACATTAGCTATGCAGATGACACGGTGCTGCTCAGTGCCTCAGTCTGTGGCCTTAGAAAGTTGGTGAGTGTGTGTGAAAGTTACGCCAGTGCTCACGGCCTATTGTGTTTGGGGCTGGTGGAAAATACCCAGAAACGGTGCCTCCTGTTAAAATAAATGGTGTACCTTTTTCGAGGGTACAGACCTTTAAGTACCTTGGGCTCGTATTGACCGCTAGCCTCAGGGACGAAGACGACATAGAGAGAGCGGGGGGCGCTATCGGTCAGAGCGAATATGAATATGCCCGCAGGTTTTCACGTGCTTCTGCGAGAGTTATGAAGACTCTGTTTAGGGCTTTCTGTACCTCGTTTTACACCTGTAGCCCGTGGGTTCGCCCGGTTTTACGTAAAAATCGTACAGCGCCCTTCACGTTTAGTATAATAATGCCTTCAGGGTGCTGATAGCGCTGCCTCGCTTCTGTAGCGCATCAGGTATGTTTGCGAAAATGCGAATCGATTACTTTCATGCATTGATGCGTAAAAGATGTGCATCCTATCCTTGGTGCGTAGGGTGCGGGCCAGCTCCAACGGCATCCTGTCCATGATTGCTGACAGGCTAGACTGTGTTCATATGAATCATTGCTCCAATATTTCAGCTGGAATTCTGAAGCAATGATGATTGTATTTATGTGAATTTTAAATATTGTTGTGTTCAAATTGTATCTGTTGTTATTAGGCTACTAACATAGGTATTAGTGTACATTGTTACTAACACCATGATTATGTATCTTTAGGTTCAAGATATTTTATATGGGCCCTGTCGCCTTAATTTCATGGATTCATAATAGTAAAAGGTATATAAAGATAAATAGGAATGATAATACATAGGTATGGTATGGCAATATTTTTTTGTATTAATTATATTCTTACTAATTTATTATCAATTGTAGATTGTCAGTGAGTGAAGCCGTCGCTAGGTGATAACACTTTCCTATTCATTTAAGTAATAATATGGGCGAACAAAACTTCTTACCGTTTCCTTACGAATTCAAGGAGATCAATGATGAAGAAAAAGCAGTCATTAAAAGAGTATACAACGGTACGTGGTTATGTTAAATTATATTATTATCTTAGACAAATATCTAACTATAGGAAGTACCAGCAGTAAGCCAGCTTTTTTTTTCTCTGGTTTTAAAAGCTCTATAGCTCCCGTCCCGAAATCTAACTCGTCAGTCCAAACTAAGACCAGAATGCGCTTTTCTTCGTGAATCATTTATTTTATGGCTGTCGTCAAAAGCAATTTAGATCACCAACATACATTATTGTAAAATAGGTATCTATCTTTAAAATTTTAAGCATTGATTTGATTTTGATATTTCTGCCTAAGCTAAAGTATGTCAAAACTTTGCACTTTACTTTAAATACTAAAAAAGCAATTTATTCTACTCCATTAAAAAACTTATAAAAAATTAAATTATATTGCAATCATTAAAATTCAAAATCATAAAATAAATTTTAAATCAATTCCAATACAATTACTATTTAGTTCAATTACAATTTCAATCACAATTATTTATTACAAACTTATTTTAATTCATGTTTATTATTTTCGTTGAGTTGTCTGACATACCTAATTGAAAAACTAAAATAGATTTCAGAGTTATGTTAACAACATAAAAAAATATAATAAAATAAGTAATCCGATCAAAAACATAAATGTGAAAATGGGAGCCAAGTTCAATATTAAGAATATGCGTGGTTGTTGACTTCGCCGACAAAAGAATTGACATATAAATGGGTGCCATATCTGTAGATAATCTTGAAATTTGTTTATAAGCTAAAATATATCTACTTCTTGGATTCATAGCACCCTTGCCATGCCGTAAGCTCAACCACTACCGTAGTCGACGGTAGATGGGCTACCGGGTACTTGGGGTTATTTTTTATTTGTGCTATTCTGGGGGGTTTCCCCATAAACACCACGCTTGGCAGGTGGACGATCGCAGTATGGTTGTGACAAATGCACAGAGAACGCTTTTGCCCATTCTCTGGTAAGTCCCTTAGTCGCCTTTTACGACAACCACGGGAAGATATGGGATAGTATTATCCTTACGTCTGATACCATACGGTACGATACATACATAAAAACCGGATAAAATCATAATACTCTCTTCGCAATAATCGGGTAAGAATCATAACTCTCCTTTTGTTTTCGCAGTAGTCGGGTAAGAATCAAAACCCTCCTTTTGGATTCGCCGTCGTCGGGTAAAAGGCGAACTTTAATCATTGAATCTATTTTCTTGCGAAGTTTTTGCTATTATTATAATTTCGAAAGGCGCTAGATGTTAATAAAAATCGATGTTTGGAAGGGTCAGGACCCGTGCTTCACCTAGATTCTCCACCTGGGTGAAGCACGGGGACTTAATAGGTCCCGTGCTTCAACTGATGATAAGTACAGTCAAGTAATTAAGGTAATTACATAACTTAATATATAAAACCTAGTCTTGCCTTATATGTCGTTACAAGGAAAACCCTATTCTTGTTTATTGCTTAAAATATTTATTACTTTAATGCTGTGTAGTTTGAATGTTTATATATTAATATGATTATTTTAAAAATATATGAATCTTGTTCGAAATGATTTCCATTGGCTAAGGATAATCGAATCAATACGATTTATTTGATTTATTCTAACGTATTTTTTCCAAAAAATAGCCCAAAGCAATTTCATTTGTAATCAATTGAATTTGCAAATGTAAAATAAAGTGGTCTTTTTCACAGTGTTCCTTACGTCGCTTAGTTGGCGGTAACTCATAAGTATCAGTATCTTGAGATATAACTGTCAGCAATTTTTTTAGCGTAACATGTGGTATTTTGAATTCTTTATTGTGTTTGGAATTCCAACTCTCCGCTACGTTATTTGTACGGTGTCGATTCGAGCAGACGCGTTGAATTTATTTTTATACATTTATGGACCGCAAAGGTTTGTAAACAATACTCAACCTCTATCATGTGCACCATAAAGGTTTGCAAATAATTACATACTATACTTAAATTTAATATAAGAAAATAATAATTTTAATTAAAGTAATTCTATAATTGTATGTACCTACGTATAATTTCACTCCTTTAAAATAATTGTTTAGAACTTTTGTATCATATAGGGAAAACAATTCACTGCGTCACTGTACAATATACGCTCATCACTGTATAGTAACGTCATCAGTTGGAGCACGGGACCTTGTTAGGTCCCGTGCTTCACCCAGGTGGAGAAACTAGGTGAAGCACGGGTCCGGACCCGTTTGGAAAATATTTCAAATCGTAAAAAAACACTGTCTTTTTTTAATGTTTCCTTTGTATGCACACAATTCTTTTCTTTTTCGTTTCGATGGTACATTTGGTCAAACTATTTGGGCCCAGAAATGGACAGTCGGGACACTCCAGCAAGTGGGACATAGTCTGTATAGGAGCACCGCAATCGCACCCAGCGTGCGATGGACCAATAATCTCCCATTTTTCCAAATTATATTTGCTGCGGCCTACCTGGGTGCGCAACCGATTCAGTGCCTTCCACGCGGGCCACTGCAGTTCATGACCCAGGGGCAGATGCTCCTTGGGCTTAATGAAGTCATGAGGTGGTGGGTACTTCACTAGCCACAGTTTGCCTCCCTAGACAGCCTGGCCTGGATCGACCGTGTGGTTCGCAGGAAGCTCTTTCGACTTTTTACTCTACCATACAATTATCTAGCTGGACACCAAGTTTAAATTTTCTAGGTCATCTGGAAGTGGGTTAGGTTTTTCTACTACCCAACAGTCATTGATAAAAATGACGACTTTTAGACATTATTATCTCAATAACCGATTCAGCTATGTGTATGAAATTTTGAGTTCTAATTAAACTAAGGGGTTTTAATATAAAACGGCCAAGTGCGTGTAGAACTCGCGCTCGAAGGGTTCCGTACCATTATCGCAAAAAACGGCAAAAAAATCACGTTTGTTGTATGGGAGCCCCCACTTAAATATTTGTTTTATTCTGTTTTGAGTATTTGTTGTTACATCATCTGTAAAAATTTCAGCTATCACGGTTCATGAGATACAGCCTGGTGACAGACGGACAGACAGACAGACAGACAGACAGACAGATGGATCGCGGAGTCTTAGTAATAGGGTCCCGTTTTTACGCTTTGGGTACGGAACCCTAATAAATTAAATTTCATGAGTCTATGTTAAATAGATTTTGAGTTATTAAGGGGTCAAAATTGGCTCCAAATGGTTCGTGTAACACATGGCTGCTGCGTCGCCGTTCCTTTGCTTGAACTTGGCTTGACACGCTGCCACGTGTCTAGATTATCATTTGTTCCAACAGCTTAATTAATATTTCATAATGTTAAAAAAAAAATATAAGCAAATTAATTAATCTCAATTTAAATGCAAATAAAATTATTTATCACAGTCAGATCCATGCAGATTTCATTAGTTTTTAAATTAAATATATTATGTAGTAGTCGCCTCATTGGCGTAGGCCTCCCCCATTACTTTCCAGTGATATCTGTCTCTGGCCTTGGTCATTCAGGATATTTGCGCTCATTCTGCCAAAGAATACACTCCCATAAGATATGATGTGCAGATTGTACATATTCGCAGTCAGACGTAGAACACTGACATAAAGGTGAGGCAACGAGCTTGAAGGAAAATAATTTACTTTTAAAGTTACCATGCCCTGTGAGAAATTGGGCAACACAGTGATCCACCTCCAGCCACGTCCTGGCTAGCCGCACGCGAACGGATGGACAGAATTGGTTGAGGTGTCGGCCCTTGATGGAATTATGGGAGGAACTTTTATCCGAATGGCAATGTAGGTGGGCTACATTGCCATTCGGATAAAAGTTCCTCCCAGACGTCAATATGTGGTTTAAATAACCTAGAGATTTTCTCACGATCACACCGAGTTAAAAAGTCCGCGTCCATGGTCTCTCGTGCGGAATAGTACATTGCAGCGCGTCGCTGCACTTCAAGATGATGTCTTCAAACCAAATGGTAAACATGTCCATTGTGATTGACCTTCCTGCGTTACAAAAGCAGTCAAAGTCAAAGTCAAAGCACTTTATTTCAAGTAGGCCAGTTACAGGCACTTTTGAATTGTCAAAAGACAAAATAAAATATTACAAAATTATGGTGCTACAGTCCCAGTCACAAGACATAATAACTGTGAAAGTACCGTAGATGCCCATTCCAAGGCGTAGATCTCTATGGAGAAGAACGGGCAAGAAACTCCATGGACACTCTTTTTCAATTAGGTAATTATTACAAATCATTTGTTACATCATTCATGTTGAGATTACACATTATGTGAGAACGATGTAGAAAGTTAAAAGTGTCCATAGTAAATATAAAAAGACAATTCAGAAATAAAATTAGAATCAATTAAAATAAACCATGGCAGCTAAGAGATGACCAGTCCCAACCGACAGCGCCCGTTCACGAACATGACACATGTATCAGCACCATTCAGCTCAACCATTTTAAAGGGAGCTAAATGATCCGACACACGCGCCACCATCGGCGAGACATTTGAGTGGGCATGACATACTCTCAACCACCGGAGTCATTCAAGTCAATAGAAGACGTAGGTATCTAGACAATGATAGCTCTGAAGTACATGGTACTCACACAATTCTGGCTATGCTGCTATATAATACTAGAAAGATTAACTCTATATAATGCAAAGATAGTAGCAATCTTCATCAGCTCCGACAATAACAGTAAACGATACCTACGACAGTCTTACCAAAAAATAAAATTTAAAAAATACACATAAAAACGAAATTAAAAAATAATAATATTTAACCTGACAGCAAGCTAATTTTGGTAAAAGAACTCGAACATTGTCTTGAGTTCAACACAGCGACCAACTATGCTTATCATCTAAATAATCATTAATAGAATAGTATGCCTTAGAACAGAGATTAGCTTTTACCTTTGCTTTAAATGCGTTAAATGGCAAATCTAGAAAAGAAGACGGTAACTTGTTGTAAAAAGTTATACCAACCCCAACGAATGAACTATGCACCTTATGAAGTCGATGAAAGGGAGCTCGTAATTTGTCCTTATTTCTGGTGTTAAAGTTGTGAATATCACTATTGTTACTGTACAAATGAATGTTCTGCCTAATATATAAAATGTTGGCGAATATGTACTGTGAAGCCGCTGTGAGAATACCAATCTCTTTAAAAAAATCTCTTAGAGAAACACGCGCACCTAATTGGTAAATGTCAGTCTTCTTCCTATCTTCAATTCTTAGCGGGATTGACCAGAAGGCTGAATTAATGTCTAGTGTTGTGAAACATGTTGAGTTTCTTGTCTTAATCACTAGGACATTTATCAATGGAAATGGTTGAGCTTGTGGTACCACTATTTTATTTGTATCTCTAAAATCTATACATAATCTTGATTTTTTGTTGTCTTCTTTTTTGAAAGCCAAAGTTACTGGTGCCGCAAATGGGCTATAAGATTCTTCTATAAGATTTTTGTCAAGGAACCTAGCAATTTGTTCTTCTATTTCCTTTTTGTCTTCAACTGAACATCTATAGGGCCTTTTACTACAATATTTGTCCATAAGTAGATCAATACGAGCTTCATATTCTCTTACTGTGCCAATGTCATATTTGTCCTTTGCAAATATCGATTTGTAACTGTGAAGGCATAGGTCCTCCATGCCTTTAATGAACTCTATGGTCCTGCCGGTTACCAAGCAACGTTGGTCGTTGATCGTTTGACGCTGTCAATGGATGTATAGAAAAATATCCTTCCTAATAATTTTAATAAAGTATATTTATTTTGTTCTCGTATGTTTGCATTATATCTACGACAAATAACACGGCAAAGTTTTCTGAAGAAAACTTCACATTGTAGCAGAGCGAAAAATGTAAGTTTATATATTAGCAAACAAAAATTCAAATAACGAAAATGTCAAGCATAAAAATTCAAGCCTTGGGAAAAGATAATTACGACACATGGTGCATACACGCCAAAGCGTACCTAGTAAAAAATAAACTGTGGAAACATGTGAACAATTACCCTAAGGAAAATGCTTCACAAGACGAGGTCGACGAAGATGAACTGGCCAAATCAGAACTGATGCTGCTCATCGCACCTTCACAGCTAAAACAAGTAAAAAAATGTAAATATGCCAGAGACGTATGGATTACGCTGGAAGCAACTTATGCTAGTAAGGGTCCTGCCAGAAAGGCTACTCTACTCAAGCAGTTGATCTTAGCCAAACTTAAGGAAGGCGAGGATATCCGTGCACACTTAATGAAATTCATGGATACCGTTGATAAACTAAAAGACATGGATATTGACATTAACAATGATTTGCTGTCAATAATGATGCTCTACAGCCTTTCGAAAGAATTTGATACCTTCAGAACTGCAATTGAGTCTCAAGACTCCCTACCAGATCCTGAAAAGCTAAAGATCAAAATAATTGAAGAGAGTGATGCCCGTCGTCGTGATACACAAAGTACCAGCGCGACAAACAATAATGAAGACTGTGTTTACACTTTCTGAAAGATTTGCAAGAAGAAAGGCCACGATACGTCAAAATGCTGGTCAAAGAACAAAAATACTGGCAAGAAAGCAGAAAAAGCTAAAAGCAACTTTATCAAAATTGATAAAAATGATACAAACCTCTTCTGTTGCTATTTAGCAAATAAAAATTTTGGAAAAAGCTGGATACTGGACAGTGGATGTACGTCTCACATGACATATTCAGACAAGCCCTTTACCGAGATAAAACAAATTTCAAAAACTCTTTAACTTGCGTCGAAGGACAAAACTGCTGAAATAAAAGGCACTGGCCCTGCTGAAATAGAAATTAAGGAAGGAAAAATCGGCATAACAAATGCACTGTATGTACCAAGCCTGTGTGCTAATCTTTTATCAGTTGGAAAGATGACTGACCAAGGACTCACTATCCTATTCAATAAAAAGAAAGCAATAATTAAAGATCACAAGCGAGGAGTACAAATGGAAGCAATAAGAAAAGACGATGGCCTGTACTATTTAGAAACCAAAAATAATTATGTTAACAGACACAAAGCCAATGCTGCAAAATGTAGTGATAATGACTGTACAAACTCTGAGTCGGATGATATTAAACAATGACACTGTAAATTGGGACATATGAACGAAAGGGACTTGAAGCTCGCACTTAAGAACGAAAGCCTGATTGGACTAAACTTTAACAAGAATAGTTCTTTAGGAGAATGCGAAATATGCATACAAAGCAAACTAAGCAGAGTACCAAGTAAACCCAGCGACAAGAATACTTCACGTACGGCTCAACGCTTGAAATCGTACACAGTGATGTCTGTGGTCCATTCAAACAACCCACACTTCATGGGAATAGATATATTGTCAGTTTCATAGACGACTACAGTAGATATTGTCGAGTATATTTCATTAAAAATAAAAATGAAGTATTACAAAAATTCATGGACTACAAAGCAGAAGTGGAGAACTTCACAGGAACTAAAATTAAATGCTTACAAAGCGACAACGGTACTGAATTCCGAAATTTGAAGTTCGTTTTTTTTTTTTTAAACTAAATGGCATTACAAGAAGGTTAACAGCTCCGTACACGCCCCATCAAAATGGAATTGCCGAAAGAAAAAATAGAACCATTATGGAAAAAGCAAGATGCATGATGCTGGAATCAAAAGCACCTTTGTATTTATGGGCAGAAGCGGTATGCACTGCAAACTATCTGTCAAATCGAAGCATTAATCAGAGCATCGGCAGTCAAACTCCATTTGAAAGGTGGGTAGGAAGAAAGCCCTCTGTAAATCACCTTTAGGTATTTGGCGCTAAGACATTCTTCCTAAAGAAAGGTAAACGTGGACACAAATTGTCTTCTAAAGCAATACACGGGATGTTTGTCGGTTACTCAGAAGTTTCGAAAGCCTTCAGAATATACGAACCATCGAAGAAACAAATACTCATTTCCAAGGATGTTCGTATTTTAAATAAAATGTTCTACAAAGTTAGAGAAAATGGCACCTCTGTTCTGTTCCAAGAGTTGAATGATCACAAACAATCAAGTGATACAGAAACTGAAGACGAAGAAATGGAAATGTATTTTGAAGATATCAGAAAGAAAAATGTCAGCAGACCAACAGCAGTACAAGAAAATGTTATTGCAAGCTCTATCGATGCAACCGTACGAAACGAAACGGAAAATAGCAACGAAGAGTTTTATGACACCTTCGAAATCGACGAAAACAGAGGAATTAACGAAAGTAATGAACCAAATGAAAATGAAGCTAATGAGCCAAATGAAAACAATGAAACAGACATAGAAGTTGATGCTCCGGTCCATGTTCCAGAAGAACGTAGGACATATAATCTTCGTGATAGATCCCGAATTGGTAAACCAAAAGTATTTGAAGATTTCGTAATGGCCGCTATGGATATGGAAAATGAAATAGAATCTCAAACATTTAAAGATGCTATGAATAGCAAAGATAAATCCAATGGTTAGATGCCATGCACAACGAAATGACATCTTTGGTAGAAATGAAGACCTGGGAAATGGTTGACCAGCCTAAAAATCGTAAACCATTGCCATGTAAATGGGTCTATAAAATTAAAAAAAAATCCAGATGGTACAATTGAACGTTATAAGGCTAGACTAGTAGTAAAAGGCTTTTCACAAAAACCAGGCGTTGACTATTTGAAGACATTCAGTCCAGTCGCACGCCTCAGTACTATAAGAGCTGTTCTAGGAATAGCTGCTGAAGAGAACCTGGTACTTACACAATTCGATGTTTCAACTGCGTTCCTAAATGGTGATGTAAAAGAAGAAATATTTATGAAGCAATCAGAAGGATTTAATGATGGCACCAAGAAAGTGTATAAACTTAAACGCAGCCTTTACGGGCTTAAGCAAGCCCCTTTATGCTGGAACACTTGCATATCAGACTTGAGTATCTCATCAACTCAGGATTCAAGCAAAGCACAAAAGATCCTTGTCTCTACATGCGTGAGCAAGTGATAATTGCGCTATATGTTGATGATGGTTTAGTGGCTTCAACCAATGAATATTCCGGAAGTAAATTCATTGAAGAGTTGAAAATTAAATTTAAAATAACCACAAAACCAGCTTCATATTTTCTTGGACTTGAGATCAACAAAACAAAAGACGGCAGTATAACATTAAGCCAAAAGTCTTACACTAAGAAAGTACTCTAAAAATTTGTAATGGCTGACTGCAAAGCAGCTCCAACGCCAGCAGTAAAAGTCAGCAACGACGAAAATAAAGATGACGCGAATCCGAATTTTCCATATGGTCAAGCTGTGGGAGCCTTAGCATACCTAATGGTCGCTACAAGGCCAGATAAACACATCAACACGGTCTAGGGATATTTCATACTCAATTAAATAACTCGAAAAGTACTGGCCGCATTGGAATCTTTTATACACCGATTTGTTTGTAATTGGCTAGTATTTAAACAAGCGAAAAAAAATTCAAATTAAAGGTGTATAAAATACTGAATATGGCTTACTGAAATACTAAGTGGGCGACAAACAGTGGGTGAATACAAATGTTTAAAACAGCGACTTGAAAATATAAGTTTGTCGACAGGGCTCCTTTTTCTGTCTGCAGGGTCTAAAGTAACCTAACGGTGCCCTAAGTTCCCGAGCTCGCTTCGCTCGCTCTTGGACACGAATAAACCCGAACTCCCGCACTGCACAGTGATGTCGCCTCGATAGTTGTTCAGCTATTTTCAAAATAATAATATTCTAAAATAGAAAAAATAGAAACCCAAATACAATTAAAGTATGTAACAATATTATTACCGCAGCTCACAAAAATCTCCTAAAAGGTATTACTCAAATCGGATAAATAGTTACTTACTTAGTATAATAGTCGCCCATTCAATATATTTTTCCCTCGGTTAATAATTTCCCTTTGTAATTTATCTCAGACTTTTACTGGTGGTAGGCTTCGGCCGAAGGCTTGTGACCACCCACCGGGCAAAGACGTACCGCCAAGCGGCCTAGCCGTGTTCCGGTACGATGCTCGGTGTAGCCACTAGAGGAGTTGGGTCGAGATAGTTGTTCCTCTGCATGCTGACCAGTCTGACTCGCGCTGTTTTGGGTGTATCGGGAGACTAGTTGCGGAGGGTAGCGGGATCCGAGGCACGGTGCGCCGCTGGCCGACCGCAGGTAGTTGGGGGCCCAAGTAGTGTGCCAGCCACACACGAAAGGCTGCCCCGCCAACTGTCGAAAAATCCCGGAATGCGCCATCGTGCTGGTTGGCGACCAGATGGGAGGGCCCGATGGACATCTCCGGGGGGGCTCGGGCGTCCCCGCAGTCTCCGGACTAGTGCCCCAATGATGGCGTCCTTTCAGTGCGTGTCTGTAGGATAGTAGCGTGGAACCTCATCTCACTTCCTTCTCCTCTCCTTTCACTCTTATGACTCTTTAAATGGCAGGTAATAAAAAGAAAACTGGAGTAAAACAGCGGCTGCACCCCCTCCCACACAAAGTGCACCTCACCAATATTAGAGGTCTGCACTCCAATCTCACCTCAGTCCACCATCACCTGGAGACTGAAAAGCCAGCACTGTTTTTCCTTACGGAGACGCAGATAGGAAGTCCGTCTGACGTGTCGTACTTATCTTACCCAGGGTTTACCCTGGAGCACAATTTCAAACCACGCGCGGGTGTATGCATGTATGCCCGTGACAACACTTGCTATCGGCGTCTCCGTAATCTTGAAGACTCCAGGTTCTCAGTGCTGTGGGCTCTGGTGGACACAGGGCTGGATAAGATTATCTACGCCTGTGTCTACCGCTCGCACAGCGGAGATCGGGAGGCAACCAGGCTCACAGAGTACCTCAGTGAGGCGGCTGATGCGGCACAGCAACGGTACCCTTCCGCCCAATTAGTGCTACTGGGGGACTTTAATGCCCACCACCAGGAGTGGCTCTTCCCATACCAGTGCACTGATCATGCTGGACGAGAGACGCGCAAACTTGCGCTAGCGTTAAATCTCACCCAGCTGGTCCAGGGGGCTACGAGGGTGCCAGATGTTGATTCGCACACAGCCAATTGCTTGGACCTTCTGCTGACAACAGATCCAGACCGATACTCAGTGTCGATATCATCACCGTTGGGTAGTTCCGACCACTGTCTGGTGAAGTCTGTGTCCGTCTACTCCCCGCCCGATCCCAGCCTAAGAGGCACCCGGCGGGTATGGCGGTACAGGTCAGCAGATTGGGATGGGATGCGATCTTTTTTCGCATGCTATCCTTGGCAGCCCACTTGCTTCTCTTCGGACGATCCATCGTCATGCGCTGACGCTGTAACTGATGTGTTGCGTCGGGGGATGGAGTACTATATTCCATTCTCTGACGTAGCAATATCTAACGTCAACCGACCATGGTTTGGGGCCGAGTGTCACCACGCCAACGCGGTTAAACACAAGGCCTACCAAGCATGGGTCGTCGCTCGAACGCGCAAGGCAAATGACGTGAGTCAGAAGAAGAGAGCCTTCAACACGGCTGCCAAGTCCTGCAAAAAGGTGATGCGAAGAGCACGGTTTGACCACATTAGCAGAATCGGGAACAAACTTGCTTCATATCCAGCGGGTAGCAAAGCGTTTTGGTCCCTGGCTAAGTCGGTCGAATCAAATTTCTGTCGCCCTTCACTACCACCACTGCTGAAACCTGACGGGTCACTGGCCCACTCCGCTGAGGAGAAGGCAAACTTGTTTGCCTCCCTTTTTGCGGAATCTTCGCATCTGAATTCTGATGGCGCGCAGCCTCCTCCCTCTCCTGATGGATGTGTGACGAGTATGTCAGACATCCGCATCCACCAAAAGGACGTCCGTAGGGTTCTGCGTAGCCTCGATGTGAACAAAGCGAGTGGCCCCGACGGGATACCAGCAATTGTACTTAAAACCTGTGCGCCTGAATTGTCTCCGATCTTGACACGCCTGTATCGCCTTTCGATAGAGACTGGAAAAGTGCCGAAGGCTTGGAAGCAAGCCAACGTACAGCCCGTGCCCAAGAAGGGCAGTCGAGCTGACCCGGCAAACTACAGACCCATATCTGTAACGTCCATCCTCTGTAAGAGTATGGAACGTGTACTCAACGGTAAGCTCCTGGCATACCTAGAAGCGAACGACATCCTCAGTGACCGCCAATACGGCTTCCGCCGAAATCGGTCCACTGGGGATCTTCTAGCGTATGCCATTCACATCTGGAGTGAGGCCATCGAGAGACACGGGGAAGCGCTAGCCGTCTCCCTCGACATCTCGAAGGCTTTCGACAGGGTCTGGCACGAAAGCCTCATTGGTAAGCTTCCTTCCTTCGGTCTGCCTAGTGGTCTGTGTGATTGGATAGGGGACTTCCTGAGGGATCGCTCCATCCGAGTGGTTATCGACGGCTGCTCGTCCGGTCAGTTAGATATCAACGCCGGAGTCCCTCAGGGGTCAGTGCTCTCGGCAACACTATTCTTGCTGCACATTAATGATTTGCTAAAACCCGGCACTTTTGGGTACGCAGACGACAGCACTGTTGCTGAGAGATACGTGTCCGGCGCACGAGCTACTGGGCCTCAGATTCGGTCTCTCCGGGAGGCCATGGTTGAACGCTTGAACCTGTCCTTGAAGGCGGTCTCTGAATGGGGTGATGCCAATTTGGTCAGTTTCAATGCTGCGAAGACCCAGGCGTGTCTTTTTTCCGCTAAAAAGAGCCAATTCCACCCGGCTCCTTCTTTCCGTGGTGTAACCGTGCCGATAACGGACCATCTCGAACTTCTCGGTGTTACGTTGACATCAACCCTCAACTTCGGTCCATTCATTGAGGCGAAAGCTCAGTTAGCTGCAAAAAAGTTGGGGATTCTTGCTAAGGTGAGACGGTACTTCACGCCTGAACAGCTGCTCAACTTGTATAAAGCGCAAGTTCGGTCATGCGTGGAGTACTGCTCTCACCTCTGGGATGGATCTGCCAAATACCAGCTTGATGCACTTGAGTTGATCGACAGACGGGCCAAAAGGCTTATCGGCAACGATGCACTGGTCGCCTCAAAGCTCCAGAGCCTCGAACATCGACGCCGAGTTGCCAGCCTGTCGGTTTTTTATCGGTTACATTTCGGGGAGTGTGCGACGGAACTGCACAATTTGATTCCGCCTAGCCCTTTCCATCATCGGACTACAAGACGTACGGCCATGCGCCATCGGTACATAGTGGACATCCCTCCCATACGCACAAAGCGTTTTGCTAATACTTTCATTGTGCGTACAGCTAAGGAGTGGAATTCCCTTCCGGGGTCTTTGTTCCCTGATAGCTACAACCTTGGGGTCTTTAAGTCAAGAGTGAATAGGTTTCTTCTAGGCAAGCGTGCTTCACCGTAGATCACGTCATCGCTTAACATCAGGCGAGATAGTGGTCAAACGCGAGCCTATAGATTATAAAAAAAAAAAAAAAAAAAAGACTAATTCCAAATTCAAATTTTTGAAAATTCTTTTGTTTCGGTGGCATAAAAATGTCTTGATGTGTAGGAGAGGTTATTTTCATTTGTCAAGTGCGAAATTTAGAAAACAATACGAATTACATTTAGTTACAGTTTTTTTTCATTTTTAAACGAAAGATAAAGTTAAAATTGAGGTATTGTAGCCATGCAACGCCAACATTTGACGAGGGCGGAGATGTTACGAGCTGTGGGAATGCTGGAAGCTGGGTCTATTCAGCGTAATGTTGCTGAGGCCATAGGGACCCACCAAAATGTAATTTCAAGATTGTGGACACGCTATCGTGCTGTTATATCTTAAAATACACGCGAATGCATATAAAATAATAATGATGACCACGCTGGTCGTTACACGTGGAACCATCTTTGCATTGTCAGCGTTTACGACACATCGCTAGTTTTCTAGAGCCGGATAGGCAGTGTGGATTTGAACGTCGTCGCGGATACGTACTTTTATTGTATTTACTGAAAGTCAATTAAAATTCTATTCCAGTGCTTAATTAATTGTTTTTTTAAAAACCATTTTAAGAACCACCCCGTAACAGTGGTGTCAGAAGTGGGATACTCAGCAATCGTTGGCTGGTATCCGTTATACGATCCGCGGAGTGCGTCTTGACAAACTCTTTCAAAATCCTTCGAACTCTTACTAACTCTTACAAAATTAGTTGGTGTGCAAATCACAAACTCTACGAATTCCGAGGAACTGCGACAGTAAGTCTTACCACGTAAGCCTGCCACCCTCTGGCCTATCACCACCACGTGGTGCCACGTGTCTGCGCCGTGTGACTTCACAACGTGATTAAGCCTGTTCGTGCTTCTTATCTGACGTTGGTGTCAGGACTCGCAGCCACCATCCTACCCAACTAGGCACTTACCTGGTTTACCTGGTGCCGTCGCCGTCGGCTCCGCTGCTATACACGTTGTCTGTGTGACACGTGTCCGCCGCCGCTCACCGTGCCGCTGCCGACGAAGTCCCGCTGCTGCCCTGGTTCCTGTTGAGCTGCGAGTGCAACATACCTGCTCTACTCAAAATCTACGATGTCCACACTCCTTCTCGCGGTGCTGCTGTGAGTCGAACATTTGATAATTTGTTATTGCTCAACCTTGTCCCAAATAGTATCTATATTATTTGTTTTCCTTACAAATCCTTATTTTATCGAATATATTTATTTACCTTCTTTTGATCGTTAGTCAACTTATGACCAAAATGAGTAAAACTGAAATCTCGCTAAGCGAACAATACCCTATTAAAATTCTTTGTGATTTTATTGATACATACAATGGAGATCGTGAGACCTTGTCCGCATTTTTAACTAATTGCCAAAATTCACTAAACCTAGCGTCCGAGAGTCAGAAAAAATTGCTCCTAAAATATATCCTATCCAAATTGCGAGGCAAAGCTCAAATAGCCTGCTCAAACAAAGTTTTCGATGACTTTGATTCGTTGCAGTCATTCCTTCGCCAAAATTTTGGTGAAAGGAAACATTATAGCCATTTATTCTTCGAGTTGCAATCTTGTAGGCAACAACAAAATGAGTCAGTGTCACAATTCTCTTTGCGCTTGGAAACCTGTCTCACCGACATGCAGACCGAAATTCACAATTCCGAAACTACTAAGAAAGATCTGTCAGGTAGAATCGCAATGACGGAAGACCTAGCTCTCCACACTTTTATTTTTGGCTTAAAACCTAACCTCAGTAATATGGTGCGGTGTAGAAATCCTAAAACTCTGAATGATGCTATTAACATCGCGATCGAAGAAGAAAAAATTCAAAATTTCTCTCTAAAAATCTCCCCAAAAATCGCTAAAGCTTGTAAGTTTTGTAATAAACCTGGTCACTTAGAAAACGAGTGCCTGAAAAAAAACCGATTTCGTTCACAACCTCCAAACTCGTCTAACTCTCAATATCAACAAAATTCTCAGCCGAGTCAATCAACAGACGCAGTCTGTAAATATTGCAAGAAACCGGGCCATGATATCTCTCAATGCTATAGGCGCAAATATAACAATTCTAGAAAGAATAACCCTTCGATTCAACATAACGTTATGGCTTTACCCGATCATGTTGAATCGCAGGAAGAAACTGAAGAATGTGCTGACGATTTAAACTAAACAGTCGGGTGTCGCTAGCGTGCCGCACTACGCCCGACCGTATTCAAGGCACAACAAAATCTCGCATTACAAACCCACAACTTCATTTAAATCATAATCAATCTAAATCTTTTAGATCAATTGTGACCAATCGACCGGGTAACCAGCCCCAAACTGAAGGTCAACTTCTAACCCATCCGGCTAATCGACAGGGTAGCCAGTCCCAAACCGAAAGCCACTTAAAATCTCGTGTTGCCATGCGACAGGGTAATCAGTCCCAAACCGAAGGCTACTCAAAATCTCGTGTTGCCATGCGACAGGGTAACCAGTCCCAAACCGAAGGCTACTCAAAACCTCGTGTTGCCATGCGACAGGGTAACCAGTCCCAAACCGAAGGCCACTCAAAATCTCGTGTTGCCATGCGACAGGGTAACCAGCCCCAAACCGAAAGCACACACACCTCAAACAAATCTCAACATATTCCGTCAGGAACCTCTGTCTCGTTGAGTCCTAATGCCCTACAAAACCAGGAGTCCGTCACTCCAATTCATGAAATTAAATCTCACAAAATCTCTCTACCCCACGTATTTCTCAATACCAATTTTTCAAACAAACCTCTGTGTTTTCTTATCGACACTGGAGCTAGTGTTAGTATTGTTAAGCTTCAAAATTTTAATTCTACACCATCCTTATCCAGTGATAAAATTAAACTCAAAGGTCTGAGTGAAGACGACTCCTGCTACGAAACTTTAGGGTCATTCACCATCGATTTCGAATATATTCTCCCTCCAAATTCTAAAGTCTGTTTTAGTCACACTTTCCACGCCGTCAGTGATAAAGTACGGCTTAATTACGATGGCATATTAGGTAATGATTTCTTACAAAAACTTGGGTGTGACGTTAGGTATTCTCAAAACTCATTGCTCATTGATGGTCATCTCATACCGCTAAACTTCAGTAAGCCTGTCTATACCATCCCGCCTCGCTCCGAGGTGATAGTTGAATGTTCTGTGTCAAACTCCTTAGAAGAGTTAAAATCCATGAAAGAAGGTCTAGTTCTTGATCATATGTATGCCGAAGGAGTCTACTTAGCAAATTGTATTGTTTCAGTTAAACCTAATAATCGCATTAATATCTCAATACTGAATACCACTGAGTCTAAAGTCGTATTCAAAGATTATTGTGTCCATTTGATTCCCTTCAAAAACGTATCACTGTCCTCCCAATCGTGCAATCAAGATAATGTTCAATTTATTAATAATCTCGATGACGTGTCCTCACATAGATCACAACAAGTACTAGACCTCATCCGAACAGAACATCTAAACCCTGAAGAAACAAAGATCCTTTTAGAATGTTGCTCTAATTACACAGACATCTTTTACCTTGAGGGCGAGCCCTTAACTTGCACTAATGCTATTGAGCATTCGATCAGTACTGGTGATGCTGCCCCAATTCACGCAAAATCTTATCGTTTCCCCGAGTGCCACAAAAGTGAAGTCGAAAGTCAAATAAAGAAAATGCTCGATCAGAACATTATCCGTCCTTCAAAATCACCATGGAGCGCCCCTATTTGGGTAGTGCCCAAAAAGATAGACTCATCGGGTAAGCAAAAGTGGAGGATAGTCATTGATTATAGGAAACTCAATGATGTGACTGTTACCGAAGTTTATCCTATTCCTTTAATTACGGATATTCTAGACCAACTAGGTCATTCGAAATATTTTACTACGCTTGACCTTGTAAGCAGTTTCCACCAAATAAATTTAAATCCTAAGGACGCGCCTAAAACTGGCTTTACGGTAGTGGGAAACGAAATTTCTGGGCACTACGAATTTACAAGAATGCCTTTTGGACTAAAAAATGCCCCTGCTACATTCCAAAAACTTATGAATACTGTCCTATCTGGTCTTCAAGGTCTTCACTGCTATATTTATTTAGATGATTGTATTATTTATAGCCAAAACCTTCAATCTCACATAGAAAAGCTAAAATTAGTGTTCGACAGATTCCGTGAATTTAATCTAAAACTACAACCCGCAAAATGTGAGTTCTTACGACATGAAGTTGCGTATTTAGGACACATAATCACCGACAAAGGTGTCTGTCCCAATCCAGATAAAATCCAGGCCGTCACTCGGTTTCCAACTCCTAAATGTCCTAAAGACATCAAATCTTTCCTGGGTTTAGTCGGCTACTACAGGCGATTCATTGAAAATTTCTCTAAGATATCCAAACCCCTTACTTCCCTTTTAAAAAAGGACGTCCCATTTAATTGGTCGGGAGAACAAGAACACGCTTTTACTATTTTAAAACAAAAACTAACCACAGCGCCTCTTTTACAATATCCCGATTTCAGTCAACCTTTTGTGTTGACAACTGATGCCTCCAACTACGCTGTAGGTGCAATACTATCGCAAGGTGAGATAAGCAAGGACAAGCCTATCGCATATGCGTCACGGACGCTTAATAAAGCCGAGGGCAATTACTCCACTACAGAAAAAGAACTTTTAGCCATTGTATTCGGCGTACAAACTTTCCGTCCCTATCTTTTTGGCCATCGGTTTAAAATCGTCACCGATCATAAACCTTTAGTTTGGTTATTTAATGTTAAGGACCCCGGCTCTAAATTAATTCGCTGGCGTCTAAAATTGGAGGAATATAACTACGAGATAGTGCATAAACAGGGTAAATTAAATTGCAACGCCGATGCTCTGTCGCGTTTCCCGCCTCAAGATAACAACGACTCAAATCGTCCCGTATGCGCCGTCGACGATAGCAACTCTCCAAATCCTTCAAATTCGCCCTACGACTGTCCTTCGCCGTCCACAACAGACACTTACGAAAAGTATCTAAAACTTATTAAACAGTCGAATTTTACATTCGACACGGTCATTCGAGAATTCAAAGAATCCCTACTTAAGGCTAAATGCAAACTAATCGTCTATCCTACATCAATCGATTTAGACGATTCTGTACCTTATTGCAAAGAAATTATAGAATTATCCACAAGTCAACCTAACATTCGTGACATAGAACGCGAACTAAACACTTTTTACAACACATCAAATGACAACCATTTGTTCACTCACTTATTCGTGCGAGTCCACCATTACGACGAAATGTCGTATAAGGACATTTTTAAGTTATTAGTTGAATATAGGGACATGATAAAATTTTGGTACATGGAAGAGAAAGAAATTGCTATATCCGATTTTTCTGACCCATTCACAAAACTTTCTTATACAAAAGTCTATAATATTATAGCTTACGTCTTCCACAATACTGGGCTTAAAGTTAACATCTATAAAAATGCCATACTATTCCCTACACCTGAAGAGGTTAGGAAAATTCTTCGGGATAATCACGACTTGCCTTCTGCCGGTCACCCCGGCATCACACGAATGGCGGAAAGAATAAAATCCATGTACTGGTGGAAAAATATGCGGCAAGACATTGAAGATTATGTAAAAAACTGCAAATCTTGCCAAATTAACAAACCTTTACGTCAAACTAACCGCGCTCCTATGATTATAAATTCCACCGCAACAAAACCCCTCGAAAAGTTATTTTTGGATATAGTAGGTCCCCTTCCGGAAACTTACGAATTTAAATACAAATTCATCCTCACAATTCAAGACGACCTCACCAAATATTCACAAGGCTATCCACTACAGACATGTTCAGCAGACGAAACTGCTAAAAAGTTAGTTCATTTTATCTCTCATCTCGGTATCCCTAAAATGATAGTCACCGATCAAGGCACTAACTTTACTTCCGAAGTTCTTAAACAACTTAGCAAGTTATTTGGCATTAAACATATTCTAGCAACGCCTTATCACCCACAAACCTGCGGTGCTTTGGAAAGGAGCCACTCAACTTTAAAGGAATATTTGCGACCCTTTGTCAATGAAAACGCACATACATGGGACTTGTACTTAAACACGGCCATGTTTTCATACAATTCTAACGTCCATTCAACCACCAACTACTCTCCATTCGAATTACTACTAGGTTTTAAACCATACATTCCCAAATCCATCGACACGTTAGAAAATAATACATACACGGATTACGTCAGAGTATTGAATCATAGGTTGTATTATAGTAGGCAGAAAGCACTACAAAACATTCAAAATTCCAAAGAGAGGTCTAAACGTTATTACGATTCTCACGCTAAACCTATCACTTACGATGTCGGTGACTCAGTATATCTCAAGTGTCACCACAAGCAAAACAAAGCTCTGTCTCCGGTTTGGAAAGGTCCATATAAAATCGTTAAAATCAACGGGAACCACACCGTGACCCTCCTCATAAACCGTAAACATGTACGTCATCACTATGACAAAATTAAGTTGGCGTCTGACGTTGCAATAACTTGATCTATTTCAGGCACCTTGCTGCAGAATGTAGGTGTCATCAGGTCGTCACACCGATAACAAGCAGTTCCGGTTTATACTTCGATAAAATGATCAACGTTAAGTTTACCAACGATAATTGGAATGTAGTTACGTATTTAGATATTAGTAAAATACAATCGCACCTAGATATAGTTGAATCTCTTTTCGCTAAAGTTGGCTCTTATTGTAAAAACTATAGTTCATCCAAAATCCAGATTGACTGCCTAAATGCGTTAACAGCGTTGCAGAGTCAGCATGATAACAATATTAAAAAATATTCGTCAGTTTCTTATATCGTAAGCAATAAACGGTCCAAACGCGGTTTGATCGATGCCGGTGGATCCCTTTTGAAAACCTTTTTCGGCACATTAGATTCAGATGATGCAATCAAATTCTCAAACGCTATAGACCAAGTACAGACGGACGAAAAACAGTTAGCACATTTGATGAGAGATAATATACATATAATCAAATCAACCATTACAACGTTTAATAGCTCAATATCTAAACTAAATGAAAATGAAAAACGGCTTAACAAAAACCTTGAAATAATCGATCAAGCTTTTCAGCAACTAACTAATTCTAATGATAAGTTGGATGTCAAATCTAATATAAATACATTCCTCAACGCTATTGAAAGCATCATTATTTCCTTGTCGTTCGACATTGAGGATATTAATAACGCGATTCTATTTAGTAAAGTCAATATTCTACATCCGACTGTACTTAGTCCTTATCAACTCTATAATGAACTTGAACGGAATATGAATAATATGCCAAGGTATTACGAACTCCCTTTATCTTTGTCATTACAAAATATTCATGATCTTATTGATATTTCGAGACTTATATCTTATTTTCATAATAACAAAATAATCGTAGTTATTAGAATCCCGCTCGTCCTACCTCAAATATACAACTTATACCATATTATAATCCCAATGCCTGTTCCCTATGACGTTGCGCAACCAGACACTTTCGCACTTATCGCTCCCAGTCGACCTTACCTTGCAATAACAATCGATCATATGTTTTACTCACCGTTGCACAGTGTAAACAAGTGCAAAGTGATTCGTGAAAAGTTTTACATATGTGAATTAGAAAGTGTATACTCAAGTGTCGTGAACCCAATCTGTGAAACTATTTTAATCACGGAATTAGTCAGTAAGCTACCTAACTCTTGCGAGACTAAATTGTTAAAAGGCTCTATTCAAGTGTTTCATAAAATTAGTAATAATAGATGGATATTTGTTCTATCTGAACCAGGCAAATGTCATGTATCTTGTGAAAATGATGGCAGTAGCTTTGATAAAACTTTATTCGGTACAGGAATATTATCTTTAACCAAAAATTGCAAAGCCTTTTATAAAACCTTACAATTTGTGCCATCATCAAATGTTTTCGTAAATATAAGCTCACATGTTGTTTCTAATTTCAACCTAGTTGAAGATGACTGTTGTGAAAGGAGTAGGGTCAACAATACACTTTCACGTTTACCATACCTAAAATTAAACAATGTTAATAATCTAGACTCTTTACTACAAGCCAGTATGCACCTAAACTCGTTTGAGCAAGAATTAAATAACACTGAAGATCCGACCCACTTCCAAAAATATGGAGTTCATTATATGTCCTTAAGCTACACATTTTTTATCATATTCTTATTATACCTACTCTACAGAGGTCGAAAATTAATATGCCCAAATTCAAAAGCTCCATGCTGCATACAAATATTCAACCAATGTAATAATACCAAGAAAGTAGATAATCACAGTCATCCTCAACAAGCTATTGAACTATCTGTGTTTGAAGAAACTGTTGAGCCTGATCTGTCAACATCAAGGCCAACATCATTGAAAAGAAACATTCTGGTAACCAACAAACAAAATTAATCTCGTTACTAAATCTCGTTATGTTTTACTAAAATAATATTATAATGTGCTTAGTTTATAAGTAACAATCTGTAAATCTCCAACGACGTCCAAATCCAATCCGCTTCAAATCTTAAATTTCGCATCTTTCATCTCAGATGCTCCATTTTATTCGGGGGGCTGTTATATCTTAAAATACACGCGAATGCATATAAAATAATAATGATGACCACGCTGGTCGTTACACGTGGAACCATCTTTGCATTGTCAGCGTTTACGACACATCGCTAGTTTTCTAGAGCCGGATAGGCAGTGTGGATTTGAACGTCGTCGCGGATACGTACTTTTATTGTATTTACTGAAAGTCAATTAAAATTCTATTCCAGTGCTTAATTAATTGTTTTTTTAAAAACCATTTTAAGAACCACCCCGTAACAGTGCCACAGGTGAAGTAGCGGAGAGGCACCGGGGGCCAAGTCGAATCACTACCCCCAGACAAGACCGATTTTTGCAAATTACTGCGCGAGCTCAACCAAATGCAACGGCGACTCAATTGGTCCAAAGGCTGCGAGTGGAACACCAAGTGCTTGTGAGTCACCAAACTGTAAGAAGGCGACTGCATGAAAGCAATCAACGCTCTCGTAGACCACTCCGGGTCCCACCTTTACGGAGAGGCAATCGTGGACGACGATTAGAATGGGTTCGGAACCACTTGGACTGGGGCCGTGAGCAATGGTCCAATGTGCTGTTCACGGATGAATTCAGGTTCGGCTTCCATCCAGATTCACGAAGGACGCGTGTTTGGCGAGTTCCTGAACGATGGAGCCGTCTTCAGAACCCTCAGGAAGTTGACCCATACCAAGGAGGAACAATTATGGTTTGGGCAGGAATTCGTCTTGGAGGACGGACGGATCTCGTTTGGGTGCGGGGCAATATGACGGCAGAACGATACGTCCAACAGGTGCTGGGGCCCGTAATCTTGCCCCACAGAACACAAATGGGGCAAGATTTCCTGCTCATGCACGACAATGACCGGGCACACACGGCGAGAACGGTAGCAGCTTGGTTACATACACACAATGTTAGGGCCTTAGACTGGCCTGCTCAATCGCCAGATCTAAATCCCATTGAGCATGCGTGGGATATGCTGCAAAGAAGAGCTCTGAAGGAAGTTCCTGAAAATCTGGCTACAGAAGATCAACTTTTTGCGCACCTCAGAAGGACATGGGACAATATTCCGCAGCAAGACATTGCCAACCTTGTTCTGAGCATGCCGAATAGTTGCCGATGTGTTATGAACATCATAGGCGCTTTCTCAGACTACTTACTTCAAGGTTATTAACACAAATTAAATGATTTTTCTATTTTTTTCAGTTTTTACTCATAAATTAAAAGTTAATTCATATACGGTTTCCGTCTATGCTTCATTTTTCTTCCATAAAATCCTGAAATTTTAATCGAAGTACCTTAACCATTATTAAAAAATGGTAGAATATTAAATGACGTATCTTTTAAATATATACATGTCTTATAAATAATTAACACATTGATAGTAATTCGCTTTTTTAAAAATATCCCTAGATCGTGTTGATGTGTGTATAAGTTATGCTGTGAGCGTTGCGTCGAGGAATCTAGAGACTCCATCTATGCAAGATGTCATGAGAGTCAAGCGAATTTTTAGATACCTCAAAGGTACTACAGACAAAGGACTCGTCTTCGCAAAAAGTCGGGACAAGAAGCTGATGTGCTTTAGTGACGCTGATTTTGGAGGCGACGCAACGACAGGCCATTCAACTTCAGGGATGGTTTTCCTATTCTTGGCCCGATAATGTGGAAGAGCCAAAAACAGCCAACAATAGCGATTTCTTCAACAGAGGCAGAACTCATAGCCCTGACAGAAACCGCCAGAGAAGCTTTGTGGCTAAAAGACCTCCTAGGAAAATTAACGGACATAACACAGTTGAATGAAAAACCAACGATATATGTTGATAACGAGTCGACTATTAAATTGTCTGAGAACCCTCCTTACCAGTTCCATAGGAGAACTAAACACATAAAGCTAAAGCATTTTTTCATCAGAGAATGCATACAGAATGGAGACTTCACTGTGAAACAAGTTTCAACAGAACTTCAATTAGCAGATATGTTTACCAAGCCATTGTTCGGACCCAGACTAATCGAGTTGAGCTCTAGAATTGGACTTAAAGATTTGTCCAAATTCTAAAAAGTATCGTGGATGTGAAGGCATAGGTCCTCTATGCCTTTAATGAACTCTATGGTCTTGCCAGTTACCAAGCAACGTTGGTCGTTGATCGTTTGACACTGTCAATGGATGTATGGAAAAATATCCTTCCTAATAATATTAATAAAGTATGTTTAATTTGCTCTCGTCTGTTTGCATTATATCTACGACAAATAACACGGCAAAGTTTTCTGAAGAAAACTTCACACTGTCGATCGGTTTGTATATTTCTGACTTTTGTTTAGTATTTAAATTACCCATACTTATTTTGAAATCTTCTTCTTTTGTGTGTTCATTAAAATTTATTGAACATGGTTTTGTTTCATTTTTTACTTCCTTAGAAGTGTTGTTTTTATTATCATCCTCATTCATAGAATCTTTTTTTCCTTCTTCTTCTATTACTTCTCTTTTTTGAGTGATTTTCAAATACTCATCTTGAACCAGTCTATTTTTTTTATGATATCCAGTCCAATTAGAAAATCGTATTTAAATTCTTCTCCATCAATTACATAAACATCGGCTTCTTCTTCAATATCATAAAATTTTATTTTTAGGGTTGTCAAACCAACTGTTTTTTTAACACCATTAATTGTGATATATAATTTATTATCACTTTTCGAATCATTCTCTTCTTTTCCTTTCAGTCTTATTAATTTGGAATTAATTAAAGAAACATTTGATCCCGAATCACATAATCCAAATGTTTTTAATTGTGCATTTAATAATAGTTTGACTTTAATTAATGGTGTTATTATTCGTTTTTTTATCATTATTGAGTTCAACATCAATCACTGAATTGTTTACGGTTTTACTATTATGATTATTTTGTTCTGTCTGTTTGAACCAGCATTTTTCTTCTGGGTGGAACCGTATACCTTTATTTAAATTTCGTAGGTATTTTTCTTATTCTTGTTAAAATTATTTTTGTTCGCTACATGCTCATGTTTTCCAATTTCATTGTAGAGGCTTGCTGTTGATTTTACAGTTTCTTTATCAATTTTAACCATAACATAATCTGGTTATCCCATTACAATAAGATTTATCATTGTTTGGGTGTCGATGTGCTTGTTGACTTCCAATAACAGTCTTTCCTTTTTGGTGGCATATTCCCGTAACGATCCAAATTGATATCTATATGTGAATGCATATTTGACTTGGGACCAACCTTTATTTCCACATGTTTCACAAAAGTTATCCTTCCATACTGCCCATTCGGAATTCACTGTCAGTTTTATTAACATACTGCTATACCAATCTAGGCACTGTTTTTCGAGATGTTTTAAAATCTCAATTTTCTCTTCATCCTGTTGAATCTCGAATCTTTCACATTCATTCTCAAATTTACTAATCCATTGGTCAGCATTTGACGTTTTATTTGAATATTTTTCTATCAAAAATCTTTCAGCTGTTTTTCCTATATTTTTTTGTTCTGCCGAATTGCTATTATTATTGTGTGAGGGCATTGTCCCTCTTGTAATCTCATCTAAATACTGATCAATAAACTGTAAATTTTCACCTTCATCTAGATATATTTTCCTCAAATCAGTATATAAAGGGATCCAGATTGCGCGTGCTTGGTGTCTTTTTTTAAGCGATTTTTTTTTATTTTCGTATTTACGTTGGAAGACAATATAGCAGTGTGCTTATTTACGGGCTTTAACTCATCTGGTACATCAAATACACCTCCGTCTCGTGTCTCAATAGAGGTTATGCATATCACATTTGTTTTTCCGTCTGTTGACCCCAATACTGTAAATTTAAATCGTAGTTTTTCCATTTTCATGGTTTAACGAGAAATGTCGTTTTATAAGACAATATCTCCAAATTTATAAGGAATTGAAGTTTCAAATAAACAATTGCGTTGCTCTGAAAACAAAGTTTTTATTTTAGTTCTTATATGTACACTATAATTATTACACGTTAAACTTAAATCACACTATCCTACCTGAAAACAAAGAAACGACATTTAAAGTCTATTGATTAAATAATCAATTCCTTTTTAGGCTTTTTACAATAACGTATTAGATAAAATATTGAATACGGTGACTTCTGTCAACACATAATATAAGCTGCTTTGCCAACCACGTTGGCTGTTAGCGCCATCTATCCAATAACTACATAAGTACATGGCCACTGTTTTACCTGCAGATAGGCGTGTACAAATTAAAGAAACACTAGTTTCTTTACATATATTTGTCTATAATATATATATACGTGTAATTGTTATCAAAGACTACCTACAGTACTGTCTTTCCATTCATTTTTAAAATCAATCCAAAGGTTGTCTTGAAAAGATCGCTTTTAGCGATAAGGCCGCCCATTGTGTCACCCAGTGTAATGTTCTCTTCGTCTATACTTTCTGTAACTTATATGGTGTACATAATAAAGAGTATTCTATTCTATTCTCTCCGTAGGTTTCTGTTTATTTCCTTAATTATCTAAGTAATACGTATTTTTATGTACTTGTTTGGTTCTCTTTAAACGGTATGCTCTAACAAACAATGAGTCATCATCATCAGACTTTTAATGTTCCCACAGCTGGGACACAGGCCTCCTCTCTGTGAGAGAGGGGATGGGCCTTAATCCACCACGCGGGTCCAGTGCGGGTTGGTGGATGTCACAAGTCTTCGAATTGTTGGTTCTAGGACATGCTGGTTTCCTCACGATGTTTTTCTTCACCGTTTGTAGAGCAGTGGTGATGAAATAATATACACAAAGTAAAGCGCCTACCTGGGTTCGAACCCACGACCTACAACACGTAAGTTGGGACCGTAACTACTGGGCCACCACTGCTCAATTATAAGTGAATTATGAGTTATTGGGCTAATTTTATTTCTAGGGACTCTTCTCTTGGCAATTCTTGCATCAATTTCTTTCCGACACAAAAGCGTTGTACTGGTATTGGAGTTCTGGTATTTCGCTTATGGCTTGCATCAATTTATTTTATCAAAATTTTCCAGATTCACCTTAAAAAATTGGCAATTTATTTGTAGATTTGCCATCCTGTTTAATATACTTCCTGTGTTTTTTTAATTCCAGATTTAGTGAACACCTTATCATTCGGTGGTCTGTTTCAAAGTTTATTTTATTTATTACATCAAAGTTATGCATTTGTTTCAGTTTACTGGTTAGTGTCTATTTCGTTTTGAAAAATACTATTTGGTGACCGCCATGTCCATTTTTTGTGGGGTATTCATGGACATGTTCCATAGAAAACCCCACAAAAAATGTATTTATATACATGTAAATGTACTATTTTAAATGATTTTCTAGTGCATACTCTGCCATCCGTTGGCTACGGTCGCTTCTGTTCCCAGATGAGTGGTTTCCCAAAGTTCCTTCTTCACCCTGTCACCTTTTACTGATCTTGGCGTTAAAATCGCCCATCAAAATAATATAATTTGTGCTTGCTGTGTTTACTGCTCCTCCATAGATTTATAAAATGAATCTATTTCCCTTCATTTCATTGGAACTCTTGATAGGTGCATACACTTGAATGATGACCCAAGCACTGCTTTCTGAAATTCTGTTGTCTTGAAGTAAAGTTCTGACATTTCGGCTTGATATAGTGTAACAGGAAATTTGCCTGTGCCTTTATCATGAAAAATCTCACATTCTTCACTAACAGCCAGACTTTTGACAATATAGAGCAGGGGTCGCCAAATAGCGGACCGCGGTCCGGTTCCAGACTGCCGAATTATTTTGTGTAAACAGTACAATCAGTAATTGTTCATTCTTGCCTTATTTTCTGAAGTTCGACTTTCGTTGATACTCGTTGTGGTTGCATGGCGGTTGGGGGGTGTTGGTCTACTACCTCCACGGGGACCAGCCGTATTGGAAGAGGTTGGTGAAGGGTTTTCCATTTACTTATTGGTAGTTGCTATTGATTTTTGTGTGTAGGGTTGGTAGTTGAAGGGTTTGATTGAGATCTCATTAGGTCGAAGGCGTTTGTCCTTTTAGCTTTGATAGATTACTTAACTTTACTGCACCTTATATTACAGCACCCAACGCAACAGAAGTTTTCCGCGTCGGGCCCAAGGGTTACATATTGTACAAAAATTACCAGAAGGATGCTGAGAATATCTACAACATGCCTCTGAAACCCAGTGACGTATTCGTCGTCAGTTATCAACGATCAGGTACGAACAAAATAAATAAATAATATACCTAATATTTTACTGACTAATCTTCCTTGCTCGGAGCCCAGGCTTTACTTAATTATGTAGGTGAACAGACTGTTTAATAGTGAGCTATTGTGCTATAGAGGTTCAACATGTTTCAGGAACCACATGGACGCAAGAACTAGTGTGGCTGCTGGCAAATGATCTGGATTACACCGCAGCAGCAGTCCCACTTACTGCAAGATATCCCTATCTGGAGTAAGTTTGTAACTTAGGGCCGAATTCACCAATGATACTAATGGCGATTAGTTCAACTAAACTAAGTTTACGCAAATACAGCGTTCTGATTGGTAGTTTCTCAACGGTCTCAACCAATCAGTACGCTGTATTTGCGTAAACTTATATGAATCGGAATTGGATAAATATTTGAATCAAACATAATACTATCCGTATCCACCTAATAATTTGATTTCAGGGTATTCATGTTTATCGATGACGAAGACGAAATTTCATACGTAGAAACTGCCATTGCTAAAAAAGACGATGTGGACATCAACAAACTTTTAGAAACCATGAAGCTATGGGCTACTCCAGCCACTCAGTTGTTGGCTTCGGCTCCATCACCCCGATTCGTGAAGACTCACCTGCCGATGACCTTACTGCCTCCAAACATCTTGGAGACAGCAAAAGTGGTGTACGTAGCACGGGACCCCAGGGATGTTGTGGTGTCGTGCTACCACCATGCTAGACTGATCACACTTATTGGCTATAGCGGCACTTTCAAAGAGTTTTGGAACCTGTTTCACAAGAGCTTAAGTAAGTTCTTCTATAATAAGCTGGGTACCTATATAGATTTGATAGAATTAATTTGAAGATGGGTTTGAATTATCCATATACTATAAAGTCAATAAACATCTCATATATGTGCTAAAAATTACCTTAACTTTTAAGCTACAATGACGCCATATTTCGAGCATGTCAAGGAAGCTTGGGAGAAGAGACATGACGGCAACATGCTGTTTTTGTTCTATGAAGAACTGTCAAAGGTATTTTTTTTTCTTTTTTGGCAACTGAGCCGATGCACTGTCAAAGGTAATTTAAAATTTAAGTTTTTTGACCATAGCGCGTTAATAGACAAATCCTGTCTGCGCGGTCGCTCTCGCATACCTGTCCAGAAACCACGTTGTTACTGCAAAATACAATTTATTTGTTTGACTATTAGGATTTTATTTAAAAGAACAACGAAACAGCACATTACAAACAAATTTACATCGCGCATCTTCGTACCATATTAAGGAAAGACCGCATTAGGCGTAACTACGCGTCAGCGAAGCGACGCGACACGACGCGACCCTTCTAGTTATACCGCACTAGCGCGACACTACGCAGCAAAGGAGACGGGGATTTCTGGGCCTGAATGTAATAAGTTGAGGTATGGTTTAAAAAAAGGGTTATATTTTTCTAATTCAAAATGTGAAAAATCAGCTTAATTCACAATCTGGAAAATGAGAAATACAAAAATTAAGTTAAGGTTACGAAGTAAATCGAATATCAATTAAATTATAATTGATGAACGTGACAGAGTTCATACTATTTAAGAAAATGCTTTCACCAGATGATTAATTCAATTAAAATAATTAAATCTATTAGAATTAACGTATTAAACAGTTTAAAATAATTAAATATCTACATAATTAAGATAAATCGATTCTCGTTTACTAATCGATTATTGTATTTTTAGTCTGTGCTAACTCTGACTGACGTTGACATGCATGACATGACACTCTGTATAGTCTATGCCAGTCTTTTTCAACCTTTTTCATAACACGACCCCCATAATATTGTAAAAATATTTCGCGACGCCCGACACTTGGTTTTTTTAACCGACTTCAAAAATGATGAGGTTCTCAATTCGACTGTATGTATTTTTTATTTTTTGTATGTTTGTTCCACAATTACTCCGCCGATTGTGGAACGATTTTGAAAAATCTTTTAGGGTTTGTAAGGGTATACTTCCGAAGTTGTTCCATTGACACTAAGTCAGAATCTGATGGGATCCCATGGAAATCAAGGGAACTCCTCAAATGTTATAGGCATACATATAGCATTGGTATTATATATTTTTCATCAACAATACAATCATTTGCACTCAGAATTAATCATTTTGTGAAGAGGAACTGATGAAGAAGACCACAGATGGCCACTGGAACTTCTTAATAATAAACCCTTATCACGTCACGAGTATAAGATATCTCGAATAACCGACTATGATGAATACATTCCTACATATTCCTACTCATAAATAAATGGTAATGATGATAATGATACCATTGAACTGATCAGATGATGATGCGGGAAGGTAGGCACTGGAACTCCGAAATAAAACAATGTATCCTAGTCGTGTTTGGCCTTATTGGCATTTTCATGAGATGTTCTATATTTTTAAACCTTATTGTTTTTTTACTGAGGTAGTTTTCGCGACCTCTTGCAACCCCCCAGTGGGTCGCGACCCACAGGTTGAAAAACACTGGTCTATGCTGATACTTACTTGTTTCGTATCGTCTAGTGTGTGTGCATTTTGAGTGTTTCCCCCCATAGTTTTATTGATATTTTCCTCGACCCCTGCTTTCATTCTACGGACTTCTGATCTACATTCTTGTACGACCCTTGCCTTGCTACCATATCGGACACTGAGAACCCCGCTTTAACGTTAAACTTGGATTTGTTATTTTGTATTCTACGAACGGCCTACCGATTGGATATTGACACCATGGATCGTTGTGTAAATTGTGGCATAGCGACTAGTCGCTGTAATAAAAAAACTTTTTTACAAAAAAAATCTACCGACTTCCAAATAAAAAACTACAAAGTGAAAAGTAACTTTATTTTTGGAAGTCTGTGTCTTTCGTAGGTACCAATGCAAAAAAGTTTTTTTATTTTCCCTTTTTAGTTGTACCTACATAATAGGCAAGTTGTTTAGTATGTACCTATAACACCTTTGAATTTGAACATACCCGGTGAAATGAGAGATCTGCGTAAACCTTTCGAGCGTACTGGCGTGATGTTATGTTATGAAATGGTATAAACAATAAACAAACATGCGATTGCAGCAATCTTGAGAGATTTGCCGTTATTTATTATTTATTTATTTAAACAATGGTAATACATAGGCGGACTTAATGCAGCAAGGCATTCTCTACTTATTACCCATTACCTATTACCTTTATTATTATTCTTTACCTATCTATTTATTGAAGAGTTCTGTTGTATATTTCCGAAGTTCTTCATCAGATCTTCACCAAATTAAAATAGGACCAATTTCGGAACATACTCTTTCAAACAACAAAATAATTTTCAAAATCAGTCCATTATTGACGGAGATACCGGTGAACATAAACAAAAAAAGGAAAAAAAAATCTAACATAGAACCTCCTCCTTTTTGGTAAGTCGGTTAAAAAACAGTCCTAGTTCAAAAATCGGCTGTTATGTATAGATTGTTACGTAACCTCACTTTTCATTAATCTCTTGTATCTCGGCTCTCAGATTGCCAAAATCTGCAAAATTTTCAGTGAATGTTTGATAATATAATAGCTATCAAATGGCACCAATTTCATCTTTTTACATCCAGGCCCAAAATTTTATGAAAGCGTATCCGTCTCCTTTTGCTCGTCAGTCCTGCGTCAGTCGTTCTCGTTCGGCAACTTCTGAACAAGATGTAAGAATCTGAGATGGCTGTAAGAAAATTAATACTTTTACTTACACAGAAAAAATACGAAATTTACTTAACTCCCAATTGCTCGGCAATTTCCTTCCATCGTTGTTTTTTATGGTAATATTCATGTTATGCTCATTTAAGAGATCATTTATTTCTGGATATTGACTTACAATAATAATTAATTACTGCCAGTTTCAAAAAAACTTTCGTTACACACACCATTAAGACTTGAAATAGCGTGCAGTGTCGCGGCATTTGCTAAACTGCACTAGCGGCAGCGGAACTACGCGACGCGGCACATTGCGTCAAAGTTGGTACTTTGGTTGACTTTGCCGCGCAGTTCCTCTTCGCGTAGTGCGTTCTCATCTTCATCATCATCATATTAGCCGAAAGACCACAAAACTAAACAGAGAGGCAGGTTGTACTCTTCGGTCGGGAGACGATTAACTTGCACTTCTTAAAGTGAGATGGGCCTATAGTTCTTCAGTAGGGCATTGCCACCCTTCTTGAAGAAGAGTATCACCACACCCCTGCACCATGCCTGTGGCGTTTTCTCCTCGAGTATGACGGAATCAAACAGCTTCTTAAGGGCCTTAAGTACTGGTTTTCCACCCGCCTTCAGGAGTTCGGCCGTTACTCCGTCATCACCCGGTGCCTTGTTGTTCTTAAGCTGTTTCAGAGCCATCCTAATCTCATACAGGCTGACGTACGGAATGTCTTCGGTATAGTGTCGGGTCGTTCGCTAGATTCGCGACGGGTTTACTGGTTGACGTGTACAACTGCCCATATAATCTCTCGATCTCCCTCAGAAGCTCCGGTTTGACAGACACGATCCTGCCATCATCGGTCTTCAGTTTGGTGAGCTGGCTCTGCCCAATAGATAGATCTCTTGCAAAGACCTTGGAGCCCGATTCCGCTCAATTGTAGGAGGTCGCTTTTCAAGGACTTTGAGATCTGTCTATTTAGCTGCCGGTATTTCAACGCATCGTCTGAAGACTGCAAGATCATCTCACGTCTCTCCTTCATGAGCTTGAGAGTCGTATCTTTTTGTTCCTATCTGTACGGCGGGTCTTGAAAAACTTAGACCCGACTGTATGGACAGCGTTCACGAACCCATCGCTGTATTCGTCCACGGAGCTCCCTAGGCACTTCAAACGATTCTGGAGTTCGAGCTGAAAGGTCTCGGGGTTTTGGACCTGGATCTGTGCTGGATGGAGCGTGGACTTCATCAGTCGAGACCTTTCAAGCTTAACATTAATGTTCAATGTACCTCTTACCATGCGCTGATCGCTCCCGGTTTTCACCGAATTGATCACGGAGACATCATTGAGCATTTGATTCTTGGTTGACATGATGAAGTCGATCTCGTTTTTAGTTGCGCCATCGGGGCTTTGCCAGGTCCACTTTCTATGATCACGCTTTTTGAAGAAGGAGTTTATCATGTAGAGGCCATCCTTCTCCATAAAACTGGCCAGTAAGTGACCCCGGCGGTTGCGACGTCCAACTCCAAATTGCCCCACTTGCGGCTCATCCTCGTATCGTTTGCCCAGTTTCGCGTTAAAGTTCCCCATGACAACGGTGAATTGAGTTTTGAATCCATGCATGGCTCTAGCGATACCCTAATACATGGCCTCTACCTCGTCGTCGTGGTGTGCCGAGGTCGGGGCGTAGGCCTTCAGCGAATATCTTGCGGATATTCTGTGAATAAGGTACGCTACCCTGGTCGACACACTTTCGATCTTCCCCACGTTGTTCACAAGAGACTTATGGACGATAAAACCAACACCACCCTGGGACTACCGGTCACCCTCTCGGAAATAGAGCAGGTTACCGGATTTGAAGATTATCGAGTTCTCCCCCTCTCTTCGGACTTCAGATAACCCTATAATACTTCATCGTAACTTGCTCAATTCTTCCTAGAGTTCGGTGATCTTCTCGACGGTCCAGAGACAGATTTTGCGCGTGTCGTAAGTGCCAATCCCAGTTTTCGGTGTTAGCCGGATCTGATTCTTGCATTCTTAGCTCCCTTGCCATGCCGTAACCTCGACCGCCACCGTAGTCGAGGGTAGGCAGGCTGCCGGGAACTTGGGGCCGTCTTTTCTGGTTGCTATTCATTAGGTTTGGGGGCCATAATCGCCACACTTGGCAGGTGGGTTGGCGATCGCAGTTTGTTGTTTAAGTGCACAAAGAACGCTGCTGCCCATTCGCTGGTGTTTCCCTTAGTCGCTTCTTACGACACCCACGGGAAGATATGGGATGGTGAAATTCTTTACGTCCGTCACCATACGGTACATAGTAGTGCGTAGTGCATAGTAGTGCGTTCTATCCCATACAATTTCATACAACGTATATTTGGTATAAGCTGACGCGTAGTTACGCCTAGTGACGTCTAACCTTTAGGCCTCTGTTTAGAGACAATGTGAAAGTTTTCTTGCGGCCACCGCGCGGTTACATGTCTCCGAGGAAAACATGTCGTGAAGTGCGCATACGCGCGGCAGCTGCCAAAAACTTTCACGTCGCGTCGTCGAACTGAGTCTTATGTAGCTATTGTTTTTTTTTCGAGTTATTTCTAAGTTGCTAAACCCAATTCTAAAAAGAGAGTAGAGGTTTAAAGTATCTGTTATGATCATTTATTGCTAGTTCGGCGTGATTGAAGGAGCGGGCTCAAAAAAAAGTCTTGGTCAGCTCCTATAAAATCATTACACTTATGTTACATAATTACTAATAATACCTTATTCATTTTGTGCCTTGCAGGACTTACCAGCAGCCATTCGACGCGTCGCAGACTTCCTAGGCAAACGGTTGAATGAGGAACAAATAGCTGGACTTTGTGATCACCTGAGCTTCAAAAACTTCAGGAACAACGAATCAGTCAACTACGAGGACCTGAGAGAATACGGCCTACTTGCAGAGAATGAAACATTCATTAGAAAAGGTGAGACAAATGTGCAGCAGGTAGCTCTCAGCAATCGTAGCCCTATGCTCGTAGCAGTCGTAGCCATATATATATCCTCTTCTCTCAGCCTTACGCTCGCTCCACAAAATCCCGACCCACCAAACCCATCACTATGTACGGCAAGCCGATCCCTTGGGAAGAGCAAGCCAAGTACCTAGGAGTCACCCTAGACAACCACCTCACTTTCGCCAAGCACATTAAGGCGGCGCGCTCGCGAGCCGCCTTCGCTATGGGCAGACTTCATGGGATGGTAAACGCAAGCAGCGGCTTGTCGCTTAGGTGCAAGCTGCGCACTTTCACTGCGGTTATCCGTCCCATCATGACCTACACCAGCGCAGTTTTCGCGCACGCAAGGCCCCACCACATTCACAAGCTTCAGGTTATACAAAACCGATTCCTCCGTAAAATCACGGGAGCCCCCTGGTACGTTCGTGACCAGGATCTCCACGTCGATCTTAGAATCCCCACAATCCAACAATTCATGAAGCGCATTTCCAAGCGCTACTTCGACAAAGCTGTCAACCACAGCAACCCCCTAATTCAAGCGGCCTCCCGCTATGAACTTTCCCAAATCTCCAAGATTCGCCGACCAAGGCTCGCCCTCTCCACCCCCGATGACGCCACTACCCTGCTCCAAGAGAGCAAGAAAGAAACCAGCACAATTAGAATACACAGACCGCCTTCGATCCGTCCTCGCCGCCGAGGCCCGTCGCGACGTCCCCGCCAAGATATACAAGCCAGCCCGCGCAATGCTGTGCCGTAGTTAAATTCTAGTAGTTAATTGGAGTTTCTTGTCCGTTCTTCTCCACGTAGGCTTATTCCGAACGGATGGTAGAATCACTTTATTAAGATCCAGCCATAGTTGTCCCCCCAGCGACGCCCTGAGCCGAGGTTCGACCCCACAGGGGGTAGCCCTCAGCGTTGTCGCTTAGGATTAGAAATTTGTGCCTGGCTGGAGGCTATATAGCTTAGTCTCCACAGGGAAGCCCGGTTAAGTAGTTGTCAGTCACTTTGACCGAACTACGAGACGCCACATAGAAAAAAAAAAAAAGTATCCATATAAATGCTCGTGGCAGTCGTACCTATATCCTCGTAGGAGTCGTAAAAATCTCGTAACAACAGGTAGGTACTGTTTCTTTTAAGACTAACGTGCTGCCTACTTTTGACTTTAGAAACTTCTGTTGAACGTGTTAAATTTTCAGGAAAAGCAGGCGGTTGGCGTGACTACTTCGACGACGAGATGATTCAACAAGCTGATAAGTGGATCAAAGACAACCAACGTGATACTGACCTGCGTTTTCCGCATACGGCTTTAATTTAATTAAATAATAATATTATTTTGTTCCGCCAGCAGGTGTGTTGGTAGAAATTTCTTGGGAAATAAACAGTTCCTTTGTACTCAATTCTTACGTTGTTTTTCCTTGTGTGTACATACCTAAATAATAAAATAAGGATAAGTCAAACTTGATTTTTATCACCCTTTTCTTATTAAATATGAATATGTTTTCCACACAACAACTTTGCAACTTAAGTGGCAGTGGGCAGGACTTCGCAGAACGGATGGCCGATGATCTTTTCTTATAAACAGTATACGCTTTTATAACAAGTTGCCTAAGTCAGTTATAGAAATGACCGATGGAAAGTTTAAAAACTACATCAAACGTGTCCTTATTAAAAAAGCATATTATAAAATCAAGGACTACGTTGAAGATAAAAATTTTGGCTATCTCTAACTATTCTCAATCTAATTTTTTTTCTCTTTTAATTAGACTTATTACAATATTTTTCAATCATCATTATAGCCCTTTGCTAAGAATAGTTACAGCACTGATAACAGTATTTGTGCCACATTTTAAATTTAGTGTTGTGTTTTTTATTTTATATTTTTTTTTTATTTGGTGTTTTTTTAACTTTGTATAGATTCTTTTACCGATTGTGAATGTGTGAACATTGTAGGCTTTCTAGATTTCTAGATGATTGTTAACATTTGTTAACTTTTTATTTCGTACATTTTTTTTTTCAATTTCGTACGAAATATTGTCGCGCCTACGTTGTCCCCCCATATCCAAGTACTAATGCTGTAACATGGAAATATTGTAATCACAAAACATTTTCAAAAGAGTAACCATGGAGTTTCTTGCCGGTTCTTCTCCTTAGGAAACGACTAACCCGAACCGTGCACCTTTTGTCGACGTTTTATAAGTGCCCATGTAGGCCTATGAAAAAAAAGAAATTGATGGGGCAGAAAGGTTCTGGAGTGGCGACCGCGAACCGTAAGACGTTGCGTTGGAATGCCTCCCACCAGGTCGACCGATGACCTGGTGAGGGTTGCGGGGATCCGCTGGTTGCGAGACGCGCGGGACCGGTCAATGTGGCGACGCTTGGGGGAGGCCTTTGTCCAGCAGTGGACGTCTTTCGGCTGATATGATGATGATGATGACACAATCAGCAGTGAGGTACACTTTTGTCTAAGAAATGTTCTTCTAAAACGCGCTACAAAGATATGCATAACTGGTAAGACCTCTCACAACTTCTTGCATCTCTAAAATACCTCTGATCAAGTATGCATATGATTATACTGTATATCATATCATTCAACCCACAACTCTCTGCGACACGTTCTCCTACAGGCGTTGTTCTTGATCTTCATCTGACTTGAAACCTGCTATAATTTCAGCAAATAAACCTAATCAGACCGTGTGCAGTCGGTCCGTCATTCCAACAAGGCTAGAACATAAGGGGTATCAACCTAATCGCGTATAGATATAAAACCAATTTTTAACCGCCTGCGGGTGATATGTATGTATGAATGTAATATGGTATGTTCATTTCTATGGCACGCTCTACAGCCCAAACGGCTCGACGACTTATGGCATATGAGGTTCGTTGGATTCGTCTCAATTGTGGGACTGACACAGGCTATATAATTTTTAAGTATGGCACCCCTCCCCCAAAAAAGGAGTTAATACATTTATTTTTAAGAGAGAAGTAGACCACAACCACAGCCCTCCAAGGATAAAAGCTTCAAAATTGTTAGAACGCACGAACAATATCCTGTTCTATATAGCGACATAAAATGTAAGGTCATTGTCAACACACGCTCACCTGCTAGATTTCATGCATGCTTTGGTAGATATTAAAAATGAAATAATTGGTCTGTGCGAGATGGCTAGGCAATTCCATTTATGTATGTGAAAATGTGATATTTCAATAAGAGAAACTCCAGATCTTAGTAAATATAATTCGCACACGAAAACACATTTTCAATAATAAGTACTTTTTACAAAAAGAAAAATAGACAAAGATTGACCTGGAAATCTCCTGATGGTGACACGAAAAATCTTTTTACTATATACACTCGCCTTCCAAAAAAAAAACAATACAAAGTGATAAATAACTTTAATTTCGGCATTCGGTGTTCCTTTGTATTTTGACACCTTCTGCCGAAATTAAAGTTATATTTTTCTATGTATCTAGTGTTTTTTTTAAGTAAGTTGTATTTTTAACCGACTTTTAAAAGGAGCAGGTTATCAATTCGACTGTATTTTTTATGTGTGTCTTGTGATTAGCCGAATAAGTGAAATTAGAATGTACCTGGGTGAACGGTACACATCTGCGTACCCCTTTAGAGCGTGATGTTATTTTATAAAATGACGTAAACAATGAACAGACATGCGATTGCAGCAATCCCGAGAGGTTTTCAGTTGTTTATTTTTTTATTTTTTATTTTTATTAGGAAAAACAAACGGTTTCATATTATATTAGAAATAAAAAATTAAACAAAACAGTGTGACAAATGTACAACCAACGACGTTTTCCACAGAATATTTAGGAATCTTACAAAACTAATACGACGTTAGCTAACAATTCGTATCATATTTAAATCAAAAAGTACATTATTTTCAAGTAAATTAAAAACGGCATGCTTAAAAAGAAAGAAAAGTAAGAAGTTACTATATAAAAATATACAAACAAAACAATTATTAGTATGTCAATATTATTATTAAATTATTAGGTACACAAAAAATAAAATGGAATTACAAAATAAATTAAAAAAATTCAAGGTGTCAGAAAAATGTCAAACAATAAAAATAAAAAATGTTGCAGAAAAAAAAAAAAAAAAAAAAAAAAAAAATTATTAAGTCACTATCAATATAATTATTATTATGAATGATTAAAAAAGCAACAAACGGAAAACCTACAATTACATCTGTCAAATGTCAACAGAATTAATTTTATTATCTCACTAGCAAGGCGTCTAAATTGTCCTGCGGAAACAGCGAAGATATCAATATTGACAAAGAAACTATTATATTGATCCGCAAGTCGACGTAAAGGTGCTCGCAAACCTGCATTCGTGCGAGTAGAAGATACGGCAAAAAGGGGTCGTACGCGCACCCCACGTCTAATGGTTGTTCTAGGTACTACATAATTTATTTTATTAACAATGTCAGTACAATCAAATTTGTTATTGCATAGGTTAAATAAGAACATTGTCTCCAAAAAAAATACGTCTGTCTTTATGATTTTGTAGCTTGTACCTGTTCAGAAGATCACTATAGGATGCATACGTGCGAAAACAACGGTAATGCATGGCCTTCAAAAACCTTCTTTGAACCTTTTCAATTGCATCTGAATATTTGCTGTAGAACGGACTGCACACCGCAACAACATACTCTAACTGAGACCTGATTCAGCGTTTTAAAAAGGTATAAATATGTATATGGGCGTACGAATTCCCTGGCTGATCTCATGACAAAACCGTACATATGGAAAGCATTATTAATAATTTTACCAATATGAGCGTCAAGGTGTAGATCCTCATCCAACAGAATTCCAAGGTCACGAACCAGTGTTTCTCTTTTTAAGAATATGCTGCTTAACGCGTAAGGATATTTTACAATATTTTTATTTTTAGTAAAACGGATGCAGCGACATTTGGATATACTCAGTTGGAGTTTATTGTTTGAACAATACGCAGTGAACCTATCTAGATCTTCTTGTAAGAGAAGACAGTCTCGAAGATTTCCGACTGGCCTAAAAATTTTGAGATCGTCTGCGTATAGTAAAAATTTCGAATTTAGAAAACACTTATTGATGTCATTAATAAAAATTATAAACATAAGTGGCACCAAAATGGAACCCTGAGGCACTTCGGACGTAACACTTAAAGTGCTGGAAACGAAACCGTTTAACACCACTCTCTGAGTCCTATTCGATACGTAAGAAGAGAACCATCTCAAAAGATCGCCACGAATATCATTAAATGCAATCTTGTTCAACAGCAGCTGATGGTCAACTTTGTCAAAGGCTTTCTGAAAATCAGTGTATATAGCGTCCACTTGAATACGTGAGTCCATGTTGTTAAATAGATAGTCCACAAAAGTAAATAGGTTGGTTGTAGTTAACCTGTTTTTGACGAAGCCGTGTTGTTGGTGGATTATATTATTGTGCAATAAAGGATATATTTTATTATGGACTAGTCTCTCGAAAACCTTTGACAAAGTTGACAGTATGGTTATAGGACGATAATTCTTAACATCATCCCTAGGTCCCGACTTGTAAACAGGGGTTATGTTTGCCAGTTTCCACGCTTCAGGAAAGCATCCCTGGGAAATAGACAGGTTAAATATGATTTGCAACGGTAAACAGATATTATCAGCCGTTTGTTTAATGAAAAATACCGGTAGACCATCCGATCCTGGCCCTTTAGAAGGATCCAATGCCTTGAGCGCACTAAGTACTTCATCAGTAGTGAACTGTATGTTATTTAACAGAGTGCAGCTTTTAGAGCAATCGTCGTACGTAGATGGAATATTAGCCGAAGTCGATGGTTCATAAACTGAATTAAAATAGTCGGAAATAAGATCACAAATGTCTTCCGGGTTATTAGTGGTCTGGTTGTTAAATTTCATTGTGGACGGAATGCCTGCAGATTTCTTTCTATTAGAGATAAAAGTCCAAAAATGCTTAACATTATGCCGAATGCCGTCCTCAATAGAATTCATATACTTTTTGTAACACATTTTGCATCCATCTTGGAATCGAGAACGGTACAGTGAGAATTGCTCGTAGTCTGAGATATTGCGATACATTTTCCATCTAACCCAGGCCTTAGCCTTATTTTTATAAATATTTATAAGAGCTTTAGAACCACACAGGAAACTTAAAAAATCTGCAGTCAGTCAAGGGTACGTGTTTTTTAATAATACCAAAAATTATGTTATAAAACGTATCAAGAGATGAGTCAACGGATTGGTAACTTAAGGCTTCTCTTCAATTTATTTCTTTCAAGTCGTCATTAATTATGTCATAATTTGCCTTAAAATAATTATATTTTTTTATTGTCTTGCGTGCCATAGATCTCTGGGTCAAACGCAGCGAGATGAATACACAGAATGGGGTATGGTGGTGATCAAGCTGCAACAAGTAGTCTGTGGGTGCGGAAATGGTGCAATCATTGTTACTTATGACTAAGTCCAACAATGCCCCGTTCAGATTTTTTATGGTGTTATACTGATGAGCACTTAGAAAGGACATAAAGACATTCAGGTGACTACATACGGGTGAATTATCTCTACAGATCTGAGCAGATTGAGAGCTATTGTCTGTGCAAGCAACCCAATCGACCTCCGGCAAATTGAAATCCCCCAACAAATAGATTTTTTCAATATTTCTTCCTCAATAAGCGCTTGCAAAACGTCAAAATATTCAGCGTATACACACTCAGGCGTTCTAGGTAGTATATACACTGCCGCAATGACTTGGAACTTACCTTTGGGTGTGCTAGGTAACTGAACAAGAATCTGTTCCATGTTTTTGTTCATAGATGAACGCAAAGCTATTCCGACCGAATGCAAACCCTTCGAAACTGCAACGAGAACACCACCTCCGTCCTTTTTATTAGTAGCCACGCGGTCACGGTCACATCGATATACCTCATAACGGTCATCAATGAACTCCTTGTTATATACCTCGGGCGTCAACCAGGTCTCAGTCAAAACTATTATGTCGTAACAGTTAGCTAAGATATTCATATAAAGAATATGCAATTTAGTGCGGATTCCCCTGCAGTTTTGATAATATATTACTAATTTATCAGTCATTGTCGTGTTGGACACTACAGAAAATAGGAGTCACCCATGCATTAGCCGTTATAAACGTAATCGCAATATTTACGCTCATTAAAGCAACAAAATGGAACGAAACAAGTACAGGAAACAAGCATAGCTCAATAAAGTAAATCGAACATAACAACAAACAATACGCCAGCCAGTACACACAATCTTTGACTAAAATAAGTACCATAAAAACAAAAAAATATGTTGCCACCTATCAAAAAACTCATAGCAAATGTCTGCATAAAACTGCCTACAAAATTAGCCATCACTTCCACGCAGGTAAAACAGTCATCATCTGCCTAGCCTTTTTCCCAACTATATTGGGGTCGGCTATGGTCAGTCGACGGTCGCAGGTAAAACAGTATTTTACAAAAATATAAATATATTCGACCTTGCAGCAATATTCTCTCAGGAGATACAAATAATTATACGTACATAGGAAATCAATGAGTAAGACACTTGCAAATGCCGAAAGCCGTGCAGATACAAAACCACCAAGCAAATCATCAAGCGACAAAAGAAAACTTTGTAACAAAATTACGAAACTAGCAAAGACCTTGAACGTCAATATTGACTACTCTAATATTCAAGACGTCTATAGACTGAAATCAAAAGATGCATCTAATCCTGTTGTCGTGGACTTAACTTCCGTTCTGCTAAAAGACAAAATTCTCAAGTCTGTCAAGAGCTTCAATAAAACACGAGTAAAGGGAGAAAAGTTAAATACTACTCATTTAAACCACTCATACCAATTAAAACCACTTTACATAACTGAAATGTTAACTCACAAGACTCAGAGATTGTTTTTCCTGGCCAGGCAGTTTAAAAAAAGCCACGGATATGACTTTTGCTGGACGACTAACGGGCTTAAATACGAAGACTCATCTCACTTACACATAAATTATGAAACGGATCTGGATAGGTTAAGAAATTCAATATGACTATTCCATGTTGTAACTCTCATTTACGGCCTGTTATTGATTTATTTTATATTGCATGTTGTTTTCTCATTTCGAATTGTAAGTTATTTTTGTTTACACTTTAACACACTATACAGAAATTATACATTACTCTTTATATCTCATGTTTTTTTCTCAGTTCATAATGCAAGATATTTTTGTTTACATCCTAACACGCAATACATAAATTATACACAACACTTTAAAGACAACACATTTCTTTCTAAATCTAAACACTACTCTGCTCACAGTATTTACTACAAATCTACATACATACAAAATACACATATTGTTTTGCCATTTCACGGTTATTTAGACACACTCGAACCATTTATAATAACACTTATGTATGACACGGTTTCTACAACAAGATTACATAGTATATACACATACATCACATACACAGTGCACGCAAACCATTTTCTTATATCCTGTAGCTACACTATTGCATTCCAAATACTATTCTGTGACCACTATTTCTTACTTTTTACTGACGTCAAATTCTATGATATAATTAACTTAACAGAGAATATCGATGGAATTTCTGTATCGCAATCGCATGAAACAAACATTGAAAACTGTCATAAACTAATATCATTGCAACCTTATCACTAACTAATCTTCACGCTAAACATACGCAGCATAAGCTGTAACATGGCAGGGCTTGAAGTTTTATTGACAAAAATGAAGTTAAAATGTGATATAATTATACTGACCGAATGCTGGCTCCCAAGTTCCTCAGTCATACCAATTTTAGCAGGATATTCTCATGTCGGGACTAATATAAACCCTAAACAAAATGATGGTGTAGTAATTTACTATGAGGAAAACCTTAGTTTAACAATAGAGGAGCCACACATGCAAGAATGTAACTGTCTGGTCGCAAAAATAGACAATCACATCGCGATACTAGCCTTCTATCGGTCCCCATCTTACAAAAACATTGACCAATTTCTCTCATCCCTAGACACATTACTACACACAGTATCAGCCTACAAACAGATCTTTGTAATGGGTGATATTAACATAGATATTAATCCTAGCAAAATAAACCTAAAAGGGGAACGCTACCTAACGTTAGCGGCCTCCCATGGCCTCTTACCAGCTCATACTCTGATGACTCGCTATGAAAGCAATTCTTGTTTGGATCATGCGTTAGTAAAGACCAATTATCCGGTTACTTCTCTAATTCCACAAACTACCCTAACGGACCACTACCCTGTTTTGTTGAGTGTGACTGCCAAAAAAAGGCGTCAATACGCAGAAACAACAATAACTTAAGTTGACTTCACAAGCCTAGAGCAAGATCTTCAAAAAATTAACCTTGAGCTAATTAATCACTTACCAAACCCAAACTTATCTTTAAATTACCTTACAAATTTTATTCAACACGCAATTATAAATAATATTAAAAATATCACTCTATCTAAACGTCACAAAATCATATAACCATGGATGACACAGGGTATGCACAAAAAATAGGGATAAGTTGCATTTGAAATCGAAGCTTGCATTTGAAATCGAAGCTTGCACCAGAAAATTTCATTCTAAAAGTGACATACACACGATACAGAAACTTCTGTAATGCTTTGGTAAAAAAAGTTAAAATAGAGTATGGAAAAAATCAACTTCAAAATGCACAACAAGATAATTAAAAACTGTGGATAGCAATAAAAGAGATCACAAATACAACAAAAGTAACGAATCATCCAAAATAACTACTAACGCTATCAACCTCTCCTGAAAAATCATTGTGCGAAGTAAACAGTTACTTAATAAACGTAGGAAGTTCACTAGCAAACAAAATACATCAGCAAAACATACACACTATAAACAACAGACAAACCAATACACCCACAGCTACCAGTAGTCCACATTCATTTGCTCTCATAGACACAACTGAAGAGGAGGTAGAACGTCTCATCCTCGACTCAAAATCAGACTGTGCTAGTGGTGGAGAAAATACAAGTAACAAATTTCTGAAAACTTATAGAAACATTATTGTACCACCTCTTACAAAGATCATAAATGATTGTCTGCAAAGTGGAGTATTCCCTGACGTCCTTAAAAAAACAGAAGTTTGTCCAATCTATAAGGGTGAGGACAAAAATCGTATCAATAACTATCGACCTATATCTATTTTACCAGCAATATCAAAAATACTAGAAAAAATTATAAATTTACGATTAGTTAAATATTTAGAAAAAAACAAACTGCTTTCAGTTAATCAATATGGTTTTCGACAGGGAAAATCAACTGAACAAGCCGTAAATATACTTATAAATTTTGTTACTTTCAACTTAGATAAAAAGAAAAAATGTCTCACTATCTTTCTAGATCTCGCAAAGGCATTTGATACGATTTCTGTTGCGCTCTTACTGGACAAACTCAAAAGATTAGGAATTAGAGGTACACAGCTGAAACTTTTTACTAGTTACCTGACTGGCCGGTCTCAGTGTGTTCGTGTAGGTAAATGTAAAAGTTCTCACCTTCAGGTGTAACACGGCGTACCACAATGTAGCATACTGGGACCCACCTTATTTCTTGTATACATGAATGGTCTCACGAGTCTTGAACTCACCCATGGTGAAATCATCTTTTGCAGACGATACTGCCCTTTCTTTTTCTGCCAATACATGGGAAGAGCCTTTCTGTGCTGCACAGCGGGGCTTCGATATCGTGGGAAAGTGGCTTCAGAGTAATATTCTTACATTAAATGTGGACAAAACCAAGTATATCTGCTTTAGCATAAAACAATTAACTGGAGATGGCATCGAATGGATGGAATGGCATGGAATGTCGCGCCGAAAAAAACAGCAATTACCCTTCATTGGAACGCGTGCATACAATGAAATATTTAGGAGTTCACTTAGATAGCAACCTCAATTTCAAAGAGCATGTTAAGCTGCTTTGTTGTAGAATACGACAGCTCATATATATTCTGAAAAACCTGAGGCACATTGCTGATTTTAAGTTGCTAAAGCAGATATACTATGTTCTCTGTCAATCACTTCTAACATATTGTCTATCATCTTGGAGAGGGACATCAAAAACAACTTTGAAGTCTGTCGAGGTCGCTCAGCGTGTAATACTGAAAGTCGCGTCGTTCAAGCCTATCAGTTTCTCTACAACCTCACTATACGAAAACTGGGAGGTCATGACCGTGAGACAATTATACTTACTGGGCGTTGTCCTCCTACAACACAGTAAACTGAGCTTCAACCCACCACTCCTCCAAAAAAGTAGAAAAGATATGGTTTGTGAAGGAAGTGGGCAATTTAAAACTAAATTTAGTCAACGCTTTGCCCACTCCATTGGTCCATTAATCTACAATAGGTTAAACAGAGCCCCTAAAATATACCCGTGAACAAAAATGCAATGCAAAAAGAAACTTTCCGAATACCTGAAAAGTCTTACATAAGAACAGACTGAACTTCTTCTGTACATTGCATCCTAATTAAAAGCCTATGAATTACATACATTTCTCATAACATACACAAACGCACGCACGCTCTCTCACACCACAACACACAGCAGAACACTAGACAACACCACATACACCCTCTTACACATCAGTCACGTACAATCCCATCTCACACAAATAAGAGATCCTGCATGCAAACACTACACAAATTTTCCTTTTTCTTTTATTAATACCTTAGTAAAGTATATACATTATTTTGTTAAATAGATTATGTACATGATACAAATTAAATTATGTCAATGGCTATGTATGTATAAAACTCGAGGGGCTTGGCGCTGATAGCTGAAATACAGGCTCTGCCTAGTTCGGCTACAGATGACTACACCACTTAATATCGACCTAAATCAGCCTGTTAAGTTTGTGTAACCTTACACTAGTCAACGGCACGAACTATTTTGTGCGCGGGGTTAAAATGCATTTTATGTCAACCGACAACACGTGCGGAAGAGATTGATGCTGTGATGAGCAGTAGAAAGCTAGTTCGCGTACGAATACACACTTTTGCAAATTTGTAGCGAAATGGATAATAATTTAGGACGAAACCGAGCGCGCGAAATTTTATAAACAGATCTTTGGCAGTCTAGATATCATGAAAAAACTACTAAATCTATCTGTTCAAAATAAAATTATATGCATTGTTGAACTACTAATCTATCCCTGTATGGAGGCCGTTTTGCAATTTTCCGTCTTCTTATGGTATTTATTTGCGCCCAAAAATGCGTTAAAATTAGTGTCGAAATGTGGAACTTTTGACGCTCATAACTTTCAAATATTTTCTTTATACCACTCCCCCTCTAAAAAGCTTATTTTATTCACTGAAAACAGTGAATAAAATCTCACTGTTTTGGTGTTTGAATTTAGAACACACCAATAACGATATTCGACGTCCATCTCAATGCTATAATTATGAACTCCTTGTGCAAAGAATATTCGACTTTCAAACTCCTTTATGTATTTGATTTTCAGTTTGTTAATGTTTAGGATTTTAATAATGATTTTGATTTTAGTCTGGGATGTGTAGTGAATACTTATTTGGATTGTAATTATAATATTAATTGCATTGGTGTTAATTAATTATAATTATGTAACGTAACGGAAATGGTCACTGGCCCCTGAAACACAGTTGTTGTTACCTAGCTCTGCTTTAATTTAGAAAAAAATGTGAAATCTAGAGTTTTCACATTTTTTAAAATTTTGACGGTAATAAAACTTTTATTTAGTATTTTTCCTTGTAATTTTCGCTTAAATCTTTCTTTTTCTCGTAGTCATGGTATAAAATATAGTATGCAACTCTTGAATAAAACGGATTTATATCGAGGGCCATGAATCACTCGCGTCGCTCAGGATTCTAACACTTGAATCACTCGCTATGCTCGTGATTCAATCATCATGAATCACTCCCTACGGTCGTGATTCAGTTGTTAGAATCCTTCACTTGCTCGTGGTTCATCTATGGCCCTCGCTTTAAAACCGTCTTTTATTCACTAGTTGCATAATATACTATTTTTTACTTTTTCGCTTCCATACAGGGCTAGATAATGATGAGACAAATTAATATCACTTTTTATTATGAACGTACATCGTCAAACAGTGGAATAATCCCTAGACTACGTTTGTATGGAATAATTTTCGACTAGTGTAACCTTAAAAGACTCGTGCAGCGCCCATGTTTTCAATCGGCGATGAGAAGCCAGGCTTGATTTTAGAGACGTCTTGCGAAGTTCTGATAGCGAAAGCCCTTGCCCCTTCCTTTTCGCGAACAAGAATGGTTCCGTGCTTGACCCATATGAACTTATAATTGTGCTTTTTGCAGCCTCTCGACACTCACGAAATAAATGCTTGTACTTCAAGGTGAGGTGCTCGTGCTTACATATTGGCAGGGAAAATCCTGATATGCCAAGTTGGTCAGTGGCCCTTACCTAATCGATGTGAACTAAGGACATTGTCACGCAATATACGTGATGCCAATTTCACAACTATGTTTTTGGGCCTATTACTTTGAGGTGAATTGAAATTATTTCACTCTGCTGAATATTACACTTTAACACGGACCCGATATTTTGCATCAATGATGGAAGGTTTTCATTTCGCCTTTCTGGGACATTGCATATTTCTATGTTACAATTTCGAGCATTCTGCTCTAGATTGTCGATCTTTGCTACAAGCTCCACAACTAAAGGCTTCAAGTCTGCGGCCTCTTGAAAATGTTTACCAAGTTTGTCGACTTTTTTGCTGAGATCGGTGTGGTCGCCAGTAACAAAGTTCACCGAGTCCCTGACAGAATCGATGTGATCTGTCATATCTTTATATTTTACCTCCAACTCTGAGACTCTCTGTCGCACAAGTACTTGCTCAGAGCGAAGGGAGCTAATATCGCGTTTTATTTCCGATGTTACTTGAGTGAGTGAAGCAAGTTCGTTCTTCATTGACACTACATTCTCAGATATTTTGTTAATCCTTATTTCCATGTCCCGTCGCGATTCATTTATGGTATTCTTAAAATCCCCGAGGACAGCTCATTAATAGCCATACTACAGTCACTATCCGGCTTCTTTCGTTTTGTTTGACGCTCGCATTGTTCGACGGCGACGGTTACTTCCGACACAGTTGCCATTTGTTAGTTTTGAATGGAACTTTTTACTTTCTGGAGACATACGGTTAGCAAACAATCTTTGTTCAAATAATGTCGAATTTAAAACAGAAAAAGAATTGCGTTTGGCCGGTTCTGAACCAGCAACTTGCCGCGCAGCCGTAGTAATTCAAAAAGCTGCCGCAATACCACTCGACCACGGTCACTTATCAATTATCGCCGAATTTTGGAACCGTTTCTAAACTTTTACTTGTCAATGACTTGCAATATCCTCGTCACTAATGAGTTTCTTTGAGCCCCTAGCACAAGTTTCTGACGTTTTCGTATCGTCATCGTGACGTTTTCACCAGACGTTAACGTACTCGATACTGCGTCAATTAACTTGGTAGCACGAGTTCAAAAAATGTCTTGCGACAACTCGGAAGTAGTAATTGAACGATGGTTAATTAAGGCCGAGAACCCAATAGCGTTTGGATTGGTTTGTAGTGAAAGTGCGTTCTGAAAATAGAAGACATAAAACGGGTAACTTTGTCTTAAATAATTTAGAGACTAAAACTGTTTTTTTTTGTTATAAACAAATGTTAAAACATATTTAACATTTTCATTAATTCTTTTTTTTAATAAGTCATTGAAAATCTCAGTTTATTGGAGTTTTCATTTATGATAAATTGTTCGGTTTCGAACGGTCCCGTACATGACATTTGACAATTGTCACTTAATGTTTGACGGTTTCCTTCAAATTACAAAATTATAAAACCATTAGCACACTGATGCAAACGCGTGTAGATGCGAATTCTGCCAACGAACTTTCCGAACTCAGGGATTGGTAAAAGTAGGTACGTCCACACCGAAACTTTAAATACTTTTTTATACTTAATTATTAATTCATTTATTTAAGTCAACAGGGCCCACAGAATAACTTAAGCTTAATACAGAATATTATATTCATAGTATTAGTAACAATATAAACTTATCAATATACTTGATTTCAACTAAACCATTTAAAGGCATTTTTGAATAATCAAACAAAAGATGAATCTAGTTGCACATTTGCAAGCGTCAGTACTAGTAGGTCCCTATGAAGAAGAACGTGCAAGAAACTCCAAGGACACTCTTTGCCATGAATACAGTTCAATTACAAGTTACAAGGAAATTACATAGATATGTGAGAACGATGGAAAAAGACTTATACGTATGTTATCAACACAATAACAAAAAACAACATTTTTACACACAAACATTTAACACTTACACACAGGCAACCATCATTGCTTCAGTATTCCAGCTGAAATACTGGAGCAACGATTTTGTACAACACAGCCTGTCGGCAATCATGCCCAGCATGCTAGACATAATAAATATACCTAAATTATTGTTCACCAGGATTTTCCACTTAATCATTCACATTTTACGCATTATTATATTATGTATATAATTAAATTAACATATGAATAAATAGATTGCAATAATGGAGGATTTGTACACTTATTTTTTTAATTTTAAATGTCGCGCGGTTTATATGTACTATCGCATTTCTTCTCGGTGTGAGCGGACCCTAAGGCGTAAACGTCTATTGTTGTTTGTTGTCATTTCAAATAATTAATATAATTTACCAATTCAGACGAAAATCTGTTATGTACGATGGTTCTGTGATTTTAGAATTAAGGAATCCAAAAAGAACTTGCTTCACTCAGTTCATCATCATGGTGAACTTCATAAAAAAGCAAACAAGTAAGTTTATTGCACAGATTCATACAATTATGCAAAATGCGCTTCATCCGCTTAATCGGTCAAATCAAATCATGAGGTCTCATGTCCCTAGGTGAGAGGCGGGCCTATTACCGTGCACAGCACACAGAGTAAGACTCCGGGTTGCCACTAAGAAATTCCTAATGGAAAAGTCCAAAAACATTGCACGACAAACAATGTTGTATTTAGTTTCAGAATATTTGTATTTTGTTCTATATCAACTTCTTTTACCAACAGGAGATGAATAGTAAAATATTCCGGGTACTAGCTAAAAGCCTTTGTCGACACCGCAACAATATAAGCCAGCATTGCCACTAAGAGAAGACAAGCCATTCCGAACGATTGCACCACCGTCTACAAGACTGCAGCCAAGATTTTTTCAAAGCCCACGTCAAGCTATTCGACTCTTTGTGCAATAATGACATCTAACAAAGGAATTGGGGGAATATTTTGTAACTTGCGACGTTAAAAAGTATCTAAAAATTTACAACCGTTTAGGTACAAATGCTCTTTATGCTATTTCAAGCATTTGGAGCAGCTATGAGCTATGGTTGAAATCATAGAAGCTCTGCCAATTCATTATGATTCGAATATGAAAGAACATTATGTAATACAAAGTTTTGTTCATTAAATCTGTATTTTATTTCATCAATGCATTATGTAGGTGCCTACCATCTACAACAGCTACATATTCTATTACTTATTCTTAATGCAGCTGTTGCATGATCAGCCCATAAAGTTTTTACTACTACACCTAGCGGTAGGAACGGCAAGCGTTTCCTTCCAGAGATTACCTTGTACAAACATAGTAAAAAAACCATTTTACAATATTAGTTTAGAATAGGAAGTACCTATGTGTGGTGTAATTTTGAATGATAGATTGAAGAAAGATGATGAGATGAGAGAGAAGATGTAATAAGACAACGTTATGGTTTAAACAAAGATGTATTAACTAAAACTGAAAATAGTATGTATGCTTAGATGGTTTGACCGTCTTGAGAAGATGAATGAAAGGAAACTAATTAAGGGTATTTACAAGGCAGAAGTGAGTGGAGACGCCCTAGAAGGACATACACGGATCTTGTCGGCGACGAAACCCTATCTGCAAGCTAACTAAGTAGCAAGTACATAGGTAAAAATGAGATTCATGCAATACCCAAGTATCTAGCATCTGTAATTGTTAATTATTTCTAGATAGATAGTTTCCAATTAGAAAATATTACGGTAAAAATTTAGTATCAAGATGCATTCGGAGGGGGGAGAGGAGGGGGGTGGTTACCCCTCCCCCCTGGCACCACTCCCATTACAAGGTAATGCACCGTTCCTGAGAAAAACACGTTATTGTAACCTAACCTCAAAACACTTAAAAGTTGCTTCTGCATCGTCTCCGGCGCTGCGGGAAGTGCAACTCCTTCGCCCTTACGTAACAAAGGATAGGCAACCATGCTCACCTCCGCAGCTTCGGCTTACTGGTCGCCTTCGGCGACCAGCCTCACCCGCTACGGCTCGCACGGGTGCCTATGCTTTGTTACAGCGGGCGGGAGTTGCTCTCCCTTCGCGCCTCCGGTTTTTATAAACACTCTAGGGGTAGCAGCCAAAAGACTACGTGAAGTCGGGGTGCCCCAGTTCGGTTCTGGAACAGATTCGACCTATTTTAACTATGAAGTGTCCAGTATACAAGCGTTGGTCAATTGTGAAGGCAAACAATTAAAGTCCAGAAGCCAAAGTCGTCAAATAAAACCACAAAAACACCAAAAAACACATAACGCACATTCACGCGACTCGGGGAGAAACGGAATGAACGAGAACAAATGACACTGAACCACGTCACCCATGACGCAAAAACCATAGTTTTTTTTTTTTACGTTCTGTTTTAACAATTTTGCTCGAAATATTGCGCCACAGACAATATACCGGTACTGTTTTGGTTGTCAATCGCCCATTTTGACGTTCGTTTTCACTGTTTATCTGATTGAGGTTAGAAACATTTTTTGTTATTTTCTCGAAAAATATGCAATACCTTGTAATAAGAGTGGTAGTGTTTTAATCAGGGACCCATCCCCTACCAGCTTTAACCACTTTTCATTCTCTCATCATGCATCTTGATACTAGACCCAAGCCAATATTACGAGTATTAGTGTATTATATTATTATAGTTATTGTTAGTCTGATATAGCCAAGTCAGAGGTCTGTAGGGTTACCAGAGGCAGGCTTAACTAACTCTGATACCAGAGGTGGCCACATCCTCACAAGAAAAGAAAAAGAAGAAGTGTTGTAATGTTATTTCGTTTCTAAGTAGCAAGTAGAGTCATATTAAAATACTAGTGTTTAATGTAGTTTAATGATTGATGAAGATACCTAGTTTAGAAATTTTGTTATGAGTTCATAGTGTTGTATCTTGAAAACATGATTTTTTGTTTATGGAGATATTGCAACGATATTGAACCATTTTATCCGTTTGAATAATGTTAATCGGTCCACACGTTTACGAGATAATTCGCTTATCCAATGTAATGAAAGTGTACCAAACTTTTAATGTTATTGTTCTACGAACTTTTTAATTGTTTTAAAATGTGTAATTATTATTGTCGTATGTCAATAAAGGGTGTAAAAATCTAAAATTGTAATTATTATATTTATGTTTAAAAGGTTAATAAGGCTCATAAGATTTCGGCTAAGTATCTAAAGATGAACGCAAAAAATAGCCTAAAACACGAGCAACAAGATTTTTCAAGAAAAAGCCCAATTTTTATTTCTTTAGTCAAAACGTGGTTCTTGTATGTTGGTCGTCCTCGTACCCACCATCCTACATACGCATTCAGGGATGCGTGGTGACGTGTGCCACCAGCAGAGTCGCCGGACTCAGAGCGTATGGAAAGCACGTCAAACAACAGTGGAATACTGTCCCAGGGCGACCGTGGGTACTTACACCACCCGGGTACCGTCCGCAACAGATCTTATTGTGATGTTCTTCAGAAAGGCCAGCGTGCGTGCATGTCATAACCAGCGTCGTGCATGTCATAACCAGCGTGCGTGTAGATGTATGAACGTGAATATAACGCAGCAGGTGGCATTTTGTAGTTTCTTCCTACTCACACCCATCCGAAAAAAGCGTAAGTTTATGTATGTATGTTCAGATTAGGTAAATTAGGAAAAACATATAGTTTCTGTTTATTTAGGTTTTTATTATCACATTAATAGCTTAGTTAGTTACTTAGTTAATTCACGGCTACTTTGTGTACAATTATGTACATGTTAGAAATGTATGCTTCGCCCGCGTGTATTATACATATAAACCTCCTCTTGAATCACTCTATCTATTAAAAATAAACCGCACCAAAATCCGTTGCATAGTTTTAAAAATCTAAGCATACAAGTAGGAATTTTAAATAAAAATAGGCTGAGCCAACAAGGCTTTCCATGTACGCATACGGAATGATAAATGACTTAGGATTCGATTAGTTTTGAAGGAGAGGCCTGTCAAAGTCCACTCTCTGGATCGATTTCTCGTCTCATAAAGATTACTCTGGTTTCTGGAACATTGGCTGTCAGGTGGCAATTACGATGGAATTCTCTTCTCTTTTTAATAGACTCCATAGTTCGTCTTTATAATAGACCGTTCGTCACGCTGCGGAGGGCTTCTATTTCATTTTTGTCCTAGTTCTCTCTTTCATTGTACATCTGTCTCTGTTTATCATCGACGGACTAGCTAGACTTGTAGAACGGCTTACGGTTTGCTACTTAAAATACTGCAACCATTGCCACAAGACCTGCTGAAGAACATGTTATATTAATACATTTTAGATTTGTATTTTTGTTATAGGGTAGATAAGAACATTTTAGCTGCCGATTAATGAAAGTTGCCTAGAAGCAACTGCCGATGTTGTTTATCCCAAATTCTAACCCATATTCCCAAACTATCTTTGTAAACAGATATAAACCAGTTGCAAAATATATAGGCATACGTACATACTAGTATTATATTAGGGGTAATCCCTCATTTATAAAGAATATCGCCGTTTACTTCGATTCTTGAATCTTCAAATAAGTCATGATAGTTATGGAGCACCGCAAGAAAAGCGTAGAGTTACGGCGAATAGACTGATTGTTAACATTTGTTAATTTTTTATTTCGTGCATTATTTTTTTTGTTTGTTTTTTTTGTTTCAATTTCGTACGACTTATTGTCGGGCCTACGTTGTCCCCCCATATCCAAGTACTAATGCTGTAACATGGAAATATTGTAAACAAAAAAATTTAAAAGAGTAACCATGGAGTTTCTTGCCGGTTCTTCTCCATAGGAAACGACTAACCCGAACCGTGCACCTTTTGTCGACGTTTTATAAGTGCCCATGTAGGCCTATGTAAAATAAAAATATTTGATTTTGATTTTTGATTTTGGAATAACGCACTAGAGACCGTACTTCATCACGGCTGGAAGACCGCTCTATGTGTGGCATCGACCATACAGTGTGGTTAGCATCAATAACTTATAGAAATGATTTATTATAAGAAACTATTACTGTTTGTTTATAAAGAAAATGAAAATTTTACCTACCTCGTTTAACATCTTCTCCTAGCCTCTTTATTAAAATAGGAGGTAAGATAATCAATAGAAAGCATACCTACATTCCCCTTTTATTCATGATTAAATAGCATATTATTGCAAAAATTACCCAAATAAATACGGAAAATTATTTGACGTGAAATGTCACACCAAGAAAATGTCAGTGAGATAGTTTTCGACGTGCTTTCGTCACACCTAGCGTAAAACTCGATACTACATGTCAAAATGAAAACTCGTGCTACCGATTCCCATACATTTGGAGCGTTAACGCACCGTAAATACGTCTACTCCATACGAAGGCAATTGTCAAAAACTTGTGCTACCGATTTTTTAGTTCCAAATACGGACACATGGCGCTGATTAATTTTGCATACAAAAATTGTCGGAGTCGATACGTTAACGTAGTCGAACCAATTACGCAGAAACTCGTGCTAGGGGCTCTCACAATCACATGAGTCACTTTGGACACTCAAAAACGTTAAATTTTTAAACCGTTTTGTACTTTTTTTACATGAATATGACTCTAAAACTGTAGTTTTTTGCAAAAAAAAACGCAAGTTAGGATATCACTAAGGTCACTTTATATAACACTATAAAGATTTGCCGTATTAAGTAGAAAATTTACACTTATTTTGAATTATTTTACGGAAAGACTTTAATAGACTGTACTGAGAGAAACGGTCACACGCCGAATTTTATTGAAGAGTTCAGTTGTATATCTCCGATATTCTTCATTAGATCTACACCAAATTTAAATGGAACCACATGGGAAGCTAAAGCTTTCAAATAAAAATTGCATCAGCAAAATTGGTTCCCCTAGTAAAAAGTTTTGAGGAGACACATAAAAAAATGCAGTCGATTTGAGAACCTCTTCCTTTTTGAAGTCGGTTAAAAACGAATTTGACTAACATATTTCCCAAACAAGGTACAAAATAATTATACAAGTCATCAACCTGAATTTCCTACGGACCATATACTCGTTGGAGCAACATTTCTCTTACTGATTGGATCCTCCTTTTAGGGAGATAGTGCCTGTATTAGGAGAGCTTACGCTCTTCCATAGCAAGACGTATTATAAAAATAGTATTCAATAAACAAAACGCATAAAAATTTTATGCCAAAAACTACATAAATTAACATTAAATGAAATTAAATCAGTTGTGTGTATGATTGGATGTAAGTATGTGTGTGAGTATAATGTAAGTGAGAGTGTAGCCTGTAGGTTTGACTGAGAGTACATGAGTCATCACGAGTGTGAGGATGTGTTAAAAATACAACATGACATGATACATGCCATCTGAAAGTGCTGATAGAAATCACTTTAAGTAGAATATCTACTCAAAGAACGTGATGGCTTTTGTTTATCTTAATTCATGACGGAAGGAATTTCTACCCCGCAGGTACCACGTGGACTCAGGAGCTAGTGTGGCTAGTGGCCAACAATCTGGACTACGAAACTGCAGCCAAGATCCCGCTCACAGAGCGATATCCTTTCTTAGAGTAAGTGAATGCCACTTTGAAAATAAAGCAACCAAACATACGTAAAAAGGTTTCTTAAACACCAATTTTACCACAGGCTGTTCATGTTCTTCAATAAGAAATGGCAAGAAAGTTTACTGGAGAGGTCAGAGGATAAAGACAAGGCTGCAGCTCTGATAGAAAAAATTGCTAAACCTGTAACGGGGAGGCTGTTGGCAGCCCCATCACCTCGTTTCATTAAGACGCATCTACCCATGAGCCTGTTGCCGCCAAAACTCCTGGACACTGCGAAGGTGGTGTACGTGGCGAGGGACCCCAGAGACGTGGCAGTGTCTTGCTTCCACCACTCCAAGTTGTTCCGAGTACTTGACTTCCCGAGTCCGTTTAAAGACTTCTGGAACTTGTTTATGAGGGGATTATGTGAGTATAACATTCCTGAGTTCTATTTGGCGTAACCCCTAACAAATACGATTGATTTTCTGCCTCGATTTCTTTTCGTGTCGATTAATTAGGTACTAAAAAGTCTCGTCAATATGGAGGGAGGGGGCTTCCTAGATAGTTTCTACATAATTTTCTTATGTTTCAGTTACGGAGTTGCCATTTTTCGACCACGTAAAAGAAGCGTGGGAGTGCAGACATCATCCGAATATGCTGTTCTTATTCTATGAAGAACTAGTACAGGTAATAGAGAACAACAATTCAGTTAGCATATCAGAGGTTAAAGCATTCTCGATGCTACACTAGCTGCAACAGAAAAAAAGGAAATTGCTGTGGAATCTTCGTATTAAACGCTTCGTTTATTTAATTTCAGGATCTACCAGCGGTTATCCGTCGCGTAGCGGACTTTCTAGGCAAGGAGCTGACAGACGATCAGATGACTCGTCTCTGTGACCATCTCAGCTTCGAAAACTTCAAGAAAAACCAATCTGTAAATTTTGAACATCTGAGAGAATATGGCGTCCTTTCTCCTGATGAAGTGTTTATTAGAAAAGGTTATTTTAAATGCGTTTAAACCATTGCAAAATTCAAGAAAATGTTGAATTTAACTTTATTTTGAGAATTCTAACATCAGTTTAAAATAATGGACCATCAACGCAGGACGCCACGCTAGAAAGTATTTTCTTTTATGTCTTCATATTTTTGATGTTAGAAGATATTGGAATGAAACAGGATTATTTGACTTCTAAGTCTGTCATATGAATGGTGTTTTTGTTAACAGGTAAGGCAGGCGGATGGCGCGGTTACTTCGACGAGGAGATGACGCAACAAGCTGAGAGATGGATCGAGGACAACCTGCGAGATACTGATCTGCGTTTCCCTACCTTATAATAATTTAATTTCAATCACAACTCAATTGCGAATTGCGTTGCTTTTTGCGTGGTTGTGTATTTAAGTTTTTCCTTTTGTATTTTATGGTATGCGTCTTGCCTAGCGCAAGTAAACGATTGTCTTTTCTCTTTCTGTAATTATTAAAAAAGATAATTACTAGCTTAAATAGTTTTCACTATAGTCTGGTCAAAATAGATATTCAAGGTTACAAATAGCCCAGGAAATAAAGACATTTGCTGCGAAAAAAAACTTTACCTAGTTTGGTGCTTGAAAAGTTTTTATCCGACTGCCGGAGGGTAATGTTTTTCGAGCGTATATATGTATATTCATTTCTATAGCACGCTCTAAAACGATTTCAAAAGGTAGCGATCGCGGGATCTACTACTATCATAATGTTACTTTGAAAGTAATCAAGTGAATTAAGATCTGGGGGTGACCATAAGTTCTTAGAGCGGTATCAATATGAGATCGAGTAAGTGACAGATGTATACAAGTCATATATACATCTGTCCCTTATTCGATCTCAAATTGATACCGCTCTATATGAACTTATGGTCACCCCCCTGAAGATGAAAATATTTTTTTTTTAAATCTCCTCTCCGTCCAAAAAAAAAGGTGATGATACAATTTCTTTTTTTCGTTTTCATGACAATATGGGTATCAAAAGTCAAAGTCAAAGTCAAGCGAAACTTTGATAGCAAAATAAATAATCTTAATAATAACTGTTTTGGAGAACTCGTTTATTGCTACAACTAAAATGTCTGAAATAAAACAAATTATTGTAAAAACAAATAACCCGACTGTTTGTTTCAATTTTTTTTTTTTGAAAATGATTTTAAACGAGGAACAATTAATTAGTCTTGTTAGGCAATATCCAGAAATATATGACCTGCAAAATGAGCATAACATGAATATCACCAGAAAAAACAATGGAAGGAAATTGCCGAGCAATTGGGAGTTAAGGGTAAATAAATTTCATATTTTTCTGTGTACAAGTATTTTTTTTCAACTCATTCACAACATAGGTACAAGTAAGCACAAATAGCGTTCTTCCATCTTGCTCAGGAGTTGCCGATCGACTGACGAGCAAAATTTGCTGCGTAGTGTCGCGCCAGTGCGGTTTAGCATATTTTGTAGCGTCGCGTCGCGTCGCTTCCCTGACGCGTAGTTACGCCTAGCGCGTTTTGACCTTAAAACCGGTAGTCAAATGTCACTATGGTTAAGGGAAGGTTATAATATTTTAACAGACTTGCCTAAAAGAAGGAGGTTCAATGTTCGACTTTGTTTTTTTTTTGGGTATGTTCAAGATACAAAGAGTCAGATGAAAAGCGAAACCAAAAAAATAAAATCTATGTGTTGGGGAATTTGTCCATGTGTTAGTTAAAAAAGTGTTGATAAAAAGTCCATGTTCAATATCGATATCGATACTTGGTGAACACCATAAGAAACATGATTAAAGGGTTGTTGGTAATATTGAACTTTAATAAGAGCTGTGCAAAAACCATGCTTTGCTTTAATTAAAATAAAAATTACGAAATAATATCTCGCATGTATTTAAAATACGAAATATTTTTAAGTCGTGTATTTAAAATATAAAATATAGTATTTTATCTATTTTTATTTAAAATACAAATAACAAAATACAGTCGGTCATCCATCGTGACATTCGTACTAATAAACTTAATCAATACAAAGAAGTTAGGTGAAAATAACCGTTTTAAATGCAAATGACAATTTACAAGGTACTTGACAATTTGACGTACGCGGTCGCCACTTTGCTTATGAAAGCTATCAAGCGCTATTTTCTGCAGGACGCATCTATTAATAAAATCGCTAAATGTATTTTGAATCCAAAAGTATTTGAAATACAAATAACAAAATACCGCAGCGTCAGGTATTTGAAATTGACGACACGGTTGGCGTAGCGGTTGAGCGATCGGCTGCTGCGCTGCGTGTCGTGAGTTCGATTCCCGCACGGAACAAATCGCACACCCAGATCAATACTGCATTATGTCGAAAAATCTCAAAATCGACTTTTACCTATCATCGAATAGACAAAAATTTGCCGCATATACCACGAAGACAGGCGTATTTTTATCTACAAAATTGTCCAAAAGATGGCGCGCTAACTCTCTATTGGTGACGACGCGCTGCCAAAATCATACCGTCAACACAAAACTATTTCCAGTTGTAACTTGTCCGCCTTAGGAACATGACGCAGATCCTATAAGCAACAGTGAATTATTTTGTGATAATGCGGTGTTGTTGTATGTAGAACAAAAATTACTCCGAATTATTTAGTTTTAATTCAGTGTTGGTGACTGTGTTTGTACTACGCGTTTGATACTATTTCGAAATAGTGGGTACTCTGTTGTTGACAAAGGTATTTATTTTGTTTTGTATTATTCCAAAATGGTTTAGTATTGTTCGTAAAAGGTGAACGTCTGTGAAATGATGCACTATTGATGGTAGATATAAATGATGTCCTAATTTTGTTAAATATCATAAAAACATTGTTTTATACAAATAATTGTAATTTACATTATAAATTAAGAGAAATGTATTTACGATTTATTTTTTTCGTTATTTACAAGAAGATAAATATTTTTGTTTTAGATAATGTACTATTGTTGAATTAATTAAATTTTTAATAGTTATTTGGCAGATGATGAGGGGTCGTGGTCTCCTGTTGCTTAAAAAGGCAATGGAAGCAATCACAAAAGACACCAGACCTTCAAAGCGTGGAAAAGTATGTCTAAAATACAACCGTTGTAGCATGAACCACTGAGATGTCAACAGTGGCAGCATCAGCTGATGAAGTATCAGATTAATTCGCGGTGTGAGACAGGCAGATTTCCAGGGCGAGTCATTTCTCCGAAACTATTCACTTCTGCATTGGACTTCATGGTTCTGGACTGGAGAGGGCAAGAGATCAATGTTAATCGCGAGTACATCACTCAACTTCAGTTTGCCGACGATAGGTATGGTGTTCATGGCTGAGACCATGTAGGACCAATGCTCGAGGACCTCAGTAGAGCTTCCGGAAGAGTGGGTCTTAAAATGAACATGGACAAAACCAAGGTCATGTTGAATGCCCATGTTACACTCACTCCTATCAAAATCGGAAACAAAACTCGAAGTTGTGGATGATTTTGCCTACCAGGAACAAACGCTTCAATTAGATAGGTCTAACTTCGAGAGGTCAAACGTCGAATCTGACTCGGCTGGGCAGCGTTTGGGAAGTTACGCGATATCTTCTCGTCCAACTTACCGCAGTGTCTCAAGACCAGAGTCTGTGATCAGTGTGTGTGATTACATACGGGACTGAAACGTGGTCGCTCACATTGGGCATGATCAGAAGGCTTAAAGACACCCAAAGGGCAATGAAGAGGGCTATGCTCGGAGTTTCCGTGCGTGATTGAGTCAGAACTGAAGACATACGCAAGTGGTGTATGTGGAAAATTCTTCGGGCGATGTCAGTAACCCTGGTTGTTACCAACATAGCCTGAAGAATTGTCAAACTTAAGTGGCTGTGCCCAGGGCTCATTGCTCGCAGAGCGGATGGTCGATGGGGCCGAAAAGTTCTGGGGTGGCGACCGTGAACCGGAGGACGTTGCGTTGGAAATCTCCCACTAGGTGGACGAAAGACCTGGTGAGGGTTATGGAATGTTTAGATAAAAACATCTTCTCAATCGTAACTTAAATCTATTTTAAAAAAACTTGACTGAATAAGTTTGTGTGTTTGACTAAATGATGTCACTAAAAACGATTAAGTTTTTATCGATACTCATGACGTCACCGCTTTGTCAAGCCCTAGCGTAAACAAACAATTTACTCTTTTACATAATATTTTCGCAAATTTTGTTTATATAAACGAAATATACTTATATACATCAATATAAATCAATATACTATTGTAAGAATCTTTTTCTGAGACGATTACTAGCAGAAATTCGTCAAAATATGGTTCAAAACAATCAAAGGACAAAATTGTATTTACCTATGAAACGTGTATTTGTTGGGGTTATTTTGTCTTTTAACGTCACACCCACTCACAAAACAAGCCACCATAATTGTATAATCAATATTATCAATTTAAATCTAAAGATTATGATTTAAATGCAAGAAATTCACCGCGGCGTAAAACAGATGGGACGCTATGGATTCTTACTCGCGAAAAAATTTACTTATTGGTACTTCATTCACTCTCTATTTTTCTCTTGGGCGGTTAGTACATGATTAGGATTTCTCGCACGCAAGCTTCGTGTATCTTTTTGCGTAGAAAAAAAATAATCTAAATCTATGGTTCTCCGATTTCTGCGTCAATTGTCATTCAAATCTTTCAAACTATTTTTCAAAATTTTTGAAAATTTTTTTTGTTTGAAAGACTATGTTCCGATATTGGTCCAATTTTAATTTGGTGAAGATCTGATGAAGAACTTCGGAGATATACAACAGAACTCTTCAATAAATAACGGCATATTTGTTTATTGGTTATACCATTTCATAACATAATATCACGCCAGTATGCTCTAATGGGGTACGCAGATGTGTACAGTTCACCTTGGCACACTATAAAATACTATAACTACGTATATATACACTTAAATCAAATACTACTAACTAACTAACTAAGGAGGAGTTTTTATTATTTTTAATAATCTAAAAACTCCTCCCCATCGTCGTCCACTGGTATTGTGCCCAAAAGACTGGCATCATTGCCAAGTTGTATGGCAATGATATCCTCAGACCAAAATAAAATCCAGCCCTTGGGTCACGCGAAGTATTAACTAGGCATTTGGAAAGATCTTTAAACAAAGAATGCTCACCACTTGGACACCACGGACCAAGAGTTGCAACCTAAAACGGCTCGAAAATGTAAATACCGATGAGGTTATTATAATTTCTCAAAAATGGTATGTAATGTTGTCATAACATCTCTAAAAAGTATCCAGAAAGTGAACTCTACCGGAGACTTATTCACAACTGTCCAGTAAGAAACAAGATTTTAAATTTGGAATCTCCTACTGTCCAGTAACTAGAATATGTAATTTACTTACTGGACAGTAGTAGGGATTGGTCCGAAATATCAAAACGTAACTTATATCGGATATGTGTTAGATATCATATCATATCGATATCTATATCGAAATAACCGATATTACAAAAACTGTATCTAATAAAAACCTTACTAGCGTGCGAGAACGAATTAGTCAAAACTTAAAACCATAACAATGCGGAAACGTACGAACTACGAACAAAACGCAAACTTCACAAACGATAGGAACCATATGCGCAACCTCTCTCTCTAAGTATTATTTCGCGTTCGTTGTTAGTTTGCTCATTTAAATAAAATTTCAACTTTTACAAACTGTACTAATGATATCGATATCTGATAACCGTTTTCCATATCGATATGAAAAATGTATATCGGTTACATAACCGTTTGCGCAAAAAACCGAAAGCGCCCGTAGGTCATCCTCTTTAGATCTGCTTAGAAAAAAGACACAGATTAGAGTTTATATATTATCTGTGGCCATTATAACATGGTTATAGGAGGGAGGCTCCAAATATATATCTATCTCTCTTTTTGGTATGACATTTTATGAGATATATTTTTGAGTCCGTAAATCATGTACAACAAACAAATATAAATGCCCCCGGTAAATTGATCACAAGATCTATCGGTAATTGCCCTAATATGAATGTCATAATCATAATCATAACTACTACTTACTGGATTCTGCAGTAATGTACTATTTCGCCGCTTGAGGTTCTCTGCAGCCGCAGCGGCAGCGCCATCACAGCACGACGAGCTAGGAAGATACGATGGCGCAAGAGTATCGACACAAGTAGTGTCCCACACTAAAGGTCTACCCATCTTCCATGAAAACCAAGACATCCCGTCCGGTCTTTTGCCATAGTCGCGTGCCATGGGATTCTAATACGGCCGGAACGCCGACGATGACGAGAGCACGTCGAATGATGTTGTTTATGTTTCCGTGCCGCGCTATGTGACCCAAATTTCGGCTGCATGACAGACCGTGGTTACCGAGGCAGTTGACAGCTTCGCCACAGTGGCAACGATGAGGAGAACAACAGGTAGCGCCAAGACGTAAGGAAGCAGCGAGGCGGAAAGAAGTGTCATCAAACGTGGTGCCTATGTTCGACGACGGTAGTGCTTAAGCCAGAGGCCCGAATCCCACTCACCCATAGCCAGCAGGCGCGCACGCTCGTCAGGAGTGGCAGATGTGGCAATATGGTGTTCTTGAACTTCTCTGCAGAGCGGCTCATCCCACCGTCTCTGGGATGTTGGGTTTTAGGAAGGATTAGAATTCGGACAAGCGAGTCTCCAAGTATCAATAGCCTCGGTGATGCATGGCACATCAAAATCAAGCAGTATGGAATATAAGATATTCCTGATTAAACTAATACTAGACATATTGCGGACGCCGACGCCTCCCATACGGATGAGCAGAATAGCTTGAGCCCAAGCCATGGCCACATTTGTTTTTTTCTTTTTACAAAGTTGCCCCACACTAGGAATTAATTTCTTCCTGTATCATGGGTGCGTTTACAAATATATAAACTAAGATACACAAAACCCAGAGCCGGAACAACTATCTGTAGCTCAAACAAATATTAGTTTCGTGCGGGAATCGAACCCGCGACACGCAGCGCAGCAGTCAATCGCTCAACCACTGTGCCAACCGTGCGCCCTAGACTTGAAATTAAAGTGAGTGTATGACGTATAATTTGGTCCAGTTTTTCTTACAGATGAGGGTGCTTCCATAGATGGGAAGCACGAAAGAAATATGTTAATATGGGGCCAAAACAGCAGTAACGAAAAATGGTGATGGCCGAATGCATCATGTTAATATGGAGCTTTCTTTCCGAAATGTCGTTAAAATTTTGTATTTTTCCCTCAATAAAATTGGGAAAGGAATCATCGAAGACTGGGGACCCAAGGATACGAATCTGAGTGTTTTCTATACTTATGTTATAAAGAGGAAAGATTTTTTTGTTTGTTTGTTTGTACCGAATAGGCTCCGAAACTACTGGACCGATTTAAAAAATTCTTTCATCAATAGAAAGCTACATTATTCCTAAGTGACATAGGCTATTTTTTAATCCCGAAAACGGGTCCTGTTGGGTGGTCCACGGGAGCGAAGCCGCGGGCAACAGCTAGTTATCAATAATTTTGATTTCAGGTGCAATTGCGTTAAATTTTGGAAGGGTCAGTTGCCTGTCAGTACTATCAGATATAAATAATTCATATTTTGAAAATTTAGGTGGAATCCTATGGAATGGAGTTGGTTTGTAAACAGTTGTAGATCATTAAAAACTGTACGAGTATCTGCATCGTCTCCTAGAGTTCCATCATCGAGATACCAAATGTTAAATTTAGACTTTAGCTGTCGAATAATTGAGCGGAATGCTAAACAAGATACCCGGCCCGAGAACCTTGCACCTTGAAACTGGCACCTTGTTGATAACCAATACCGGATTCGAAAAGGTTGTAGTAATAATAAATAGATAAACTAATGATTGATGACTTTAACTATCGATTAAGGGCTTCACAATCAGTATATTATTGAAATAACATTGCAGAGAAGATAACAAATTCCGGCTTGCTACTGAAAAATCCCTTGTGGAAAATTCCAATATCACTTTGGTCGACCTTGTCGAACTTACAAAAGGTAAGAAAGGCAGTTCTTAAACCGCCAGTCTATGAATTCCGTTTAAAATTCTATAAAACAGCCGATCTTATAATATGTATGTCATGATGATTGACTGCTGTAAGTATCTGAAATTTTGTAACAATTTGTGTCTTCTTATAATAATGCCGTACCTCACTGTAGAAAAATACGAACATAGTGTAATATTGATCATCTTCTACAGTAAAAACGTTGATAATTTATAGCCTGTATACATATTTAAGGTTACACTAGTCAACGGCACGAACTATTTTGTGCGCGGGGTTAAAATGCATTTTATATCAACTGACAACACGTGCGGAAGAGATAGATGCTGTCTGTGATGAGCAGTAGGAAGCTAGTTCGCGTACGAATACACACTTTCGCAAATTTGTAGTGAAATGGATAATGATTTAGGACGAAACTGAGCGCGCGAAATTTTATAAACAGACCTTTGGCAGTCTAGATATCATGAAAAAACGACTAAATCTATCTGTTCAAAATAAAATTATTTGCATTGTTGAACTACTAATCTATCCCTGTATGGAGGCCGTTTTGCAATTTTCCGTCTTCTTATGGAATTTATTTGCGACCAAAAATGCGTTAAAATTAGTGTCGACATGTGGAACTTTCGACGCTCATAACTTTCAAATATTTCCTTTTTTTACTTTTTTGCTTCCACACAGGGCTAGATAATGATGAGACAAATTGATATCACTTTTTATTTTGAACGTACATTGTCAAACAGTGAAATAATCCCTAGACTACGTTTGTATGGAAGAATTTTCGACTAGTGTACCCTTAAAGACCAGACTTACGACTGTTCAGTTGCTGTTGACATAGTGCGTACACACACGACTTACTGACTCCTTTTTGGAAATGGCTTGTCTAAAGATTTATTGTGTCTAAAAATTTAAGAATTTCTTTTTATACAAATATTTCATGTTTTGCCCATAGGAGTCATTAAAAGCAATGGATCCCACAAAAATTATCTAGTTACCAGATTAAGTACCTACGTAAAAATTGAATGAACAAAAAATTTAGTAATTTTGAACAACTTCTATTTTCCTGATTTTTTTCTTGTAGTGCTTACAATGAAATGATCCTTACATGAAACTGAGTTGATCAATATCCTGACACTCTTTGGAAGAAGAAAAATGATGCCAACATACCACCTGAAGTAACCAATAATTTTAAATTTTGGTACGGGAACCAGGTCAACAGTGTTAGATGGGACGGGGTGTTCTCGAGTTCATATGTTTTGGAGTGTGGTGTGAGACAGGGGGGTCTAAGTTCTCCCACACTCTTTAACCTGTACATGGACCAGTTGATTGTGGTGTTGAGCAGCACCAGAGTCGGATGTTATTTTGATGGCATATGTGTCAACAACATTAGCTATGCAGATGACATGGTGCTGCTCAGTGCCTCAGTCTGTGGCCTTAGAAAGTTGGTGAGTGTGTGTGAAAGTTTCGCCAGTGCCCACGGCCTATTGTGTTTGGGGCTGGTGGAAAATATCCAGAAACGGTACCTCCTGTTAAAATAAATGGTGTACCTTTTTCGAGGGTACAGACCTTTAAGTACCTTGGGCTCGTATTGACCGCTAGCCTCAGGGACGAAGACGACATAGAGAGAGCGGAGGGCGCTATCGGTCAGAGCGAATATGCATATGCCCGCAGGTTTTGACGTGCTTCTGCGAGAGTTAAGAAGACTCTGTTTAGGGCTTTCTGTACCTCGTTTTACACCTGTAGCCCGTGAGTTCGCCCGGTTTTACGCAAAAATCGTACAGCGCCCTTCGCGTTTAGTATAATAATGCCTTCAGGGTGCTGATAGGGCTGCCTCGCTTCTGTAGCGCATCAGGTATGTTTGCGAAAATGCGAGTCGATTACTTTTATGCATTGATGCGTAAAAGATGTGCATCCTATCCTTGGTGCGTAGGGTGCGGGCCAGCTCCAACGGCATCCTGTCCATGATTGCTGACAGGCTAGACTGTGTTCATATGAATCATTGCTCCAGTATTTCAGCTGGAATTCTGAAGCAATGATGATTGTATTTATGTGAATTTTAAATATTATGACATGTATAATATTTATAAAATGCGTGAATTTTCATTTAATTATTACTGGGCAACGGCAGATTCAAAGAAAAGATTAGTGATGGAAATGGCTGACTCTGGATTCTTTTATTGTGTAAACAGTATAAATGATAAAGCAGCATGTTTCTCATGTGGGGGTGTTATAGAAGATTGGGAGATATATGACGATCCTTGGATGCAACATGCTGTACATTTTCCTCAATGTTTTATTTAAATGCTGTGAAGGGAAGAGAGTATATATTTAATACTCAACACAAATTATAAATCGAGCACAAATTCACCAAAACCTCTCAATACTCAATCTATATTATGAGACATATTGCAGATCACGATAGTAGTGTATAATTGGGGAGAGTTCTGGATCACGCGCTCGAGCGAAGCGAGAGCAAGTGGACGATGGATCTTCCGAAGAGAAGCAAATGGGCCGCCAAGGATAGCATGCGAAAAAAGATCGCATCCCATCCCAATCTGCTGACCTGTACCGCCAACCAAACCCGCTGGGTGCCTTTTGGGCTGGGATCGGGCGGCGAGTAGACGGATACAGACTTCACCAGACAGTGGTCGGAACTACCCAAAGGTGATGATATCGACACTGAGTATCGGTCTGGATTTGTTGTCAGCAGAAGGTCCAAGCAATTGGCCGTATGCGAATCAACATCCGGCACCCTCGTAGCCCCCTGCACCAGCTGGTTGAGATTAAGTGCCAGCGAAAGATTTCGCATCTCTCGAGTTAGGCAATCGCCTAGCGTGCGTCACTGCTGATCATGCACCGGAATAATTATAATATTAATTTTAGTCTTGTAGTTCTAATCATAAAGTAAACATTGTATTTTAATTAAATAAATCTTTTTTTAATAATTATCTTGTTCGCTGAAACTTATCTGGCGCAGTCGGTAGGATCGCGACACTCAGTTTCAAATAGAACTCTTTGGCCTGAGTGAACGATTTCTATCGTTATCATCTCGATCACATTATTGTATCTACGACGGCGAGCAACCTGCGGGAGACCCGGAGAATTGGGAGTCCTGCTGAACTACAAGGCCCGGCTGGAGATGCAGAGGATATTGGGGTGAGTGCAAGTTGTCTTCACAGTTTCCATGCTATATTTCCTGTCGTAATAGTTTAAATGTTATATGTGTGTTTGTGTTTAAGCTAAAAATCGCTATAGACATATTACCACCAGCTAGGAAAACGTTTCGAATTCGTTTAGTAAGCTGATATATTATTTAATCATACGTGTTTATTTGTTCACTAAAATCGCGACTCAAATAACACGTTTAACATTTCAACCTATCTCCTTACATAGGTAGTAAGCAGACTGGTAGCTAATAGCCTCAATTAAAGTTCTTTTTTTGTGGTTCATAACAAGATAGCAAGGGCCATGGCAAGCATCGAGTTAGCAACCTTCTTATCATATTTATCAATAAATGTAGGTAATCAATATATTGTTACAGTTGGTTTTAGTTTTAGATCATAAGTCCGAGAGGCCACCGACAGCTGATACATTTGCTTATTTACGTAATCTTAAATTTAAGTAGTAAAATGGGAGAAAGAAATGTCTTGCCATTTCCATATGAATTCAAGGAAATCAGTGATGAAGAAAAAGAAGTAATCAAGAGATTGTACAAAGGTACGTGGTTGTTATAAATTTCAAATTATTTTATAATAGATGAATGCATACCTACACATAAACAGCAGTAAATCTTTATTGTAAAACAAAATTTAAACGAGTTAAATCCAAATTTGAGAACGCAAAGATAAAAAAAAGCTTCCCGTCACTTAATCAAATTTGTCAAAGTTGTTAAGACAAGAGTTTCTCCTAACGAGTAACGACATAGAAGTGACCGTTTCTTTGTGATTTACCTTTTTCTCGTTGTCGTCAAAAACTGACTGTCATTGTTGTAAACTACTGTTAACTTTATTTTAAATATTGCTTCCAAAGCTAAAATATGTCAATACTTTACTTTACTTTCTAAAGTACTGCATCTTAAATTACAGTACCCAACGCAAAACAAGTTTTCCGCGTCGGGCCCAAGGGTTACATATTGTACAAAACTTACCAGAAGGATGCTGAGAATATCTACAACATGCCTCTGAGACCCAGTGACGTATTCGTCACCAGTTATCAACGATCAGGTCAGTGGGTTGTGTTTGGGGCGGAGTTTCAGTAGTTGGAGTATACGAATAGGGGCACTATGAGCAGCAAATAAAAACAAAAATAAAATGTTTTGGTTGAAAAAAATATTTTTGGACAGTCAATTATCATGAATAACATTCCCGGGGGGGGGCTCGGGCGTCCCCGCAGTCTCCAGACTAGTCCCCAATGATGGCGTTCGGACTCCGCGTGTCTGAAGGTTCCCAGCGTGGAACCTAATCTCACTTCCTTCTCCTAACCTTCTTTCACTTACAGCAATAATGCCAAAAAGAGAAAAGCTGAACAGCAGCAGCACTCACTCTCACATAAGGTGCACCTCAGTAACATCCGAGGTCTGCACTCGAACCTTGTTGCAGTCGATCACCACCTTGAGACTGAGAAACCAGCACTTTTGTTCCTTACGGAGGCGCAGATCGGATGTCCGTCGGACGTGGCGTACCTATCTTACCCAGAATTTACCCTGGAGCACAAATTCAAGCCACGTGCGGATGTATGCATGTACGCCCGTGACGACATCTGCTATCGGAGTCTCCGTGGCCTTGAAGACTCTAACTACTCAGTGCTATGGGCCCATAAGATTATCTATGCCTGTGTCTACCGATCGCATAGTGGTGATCCGGAGACAACCAGGATCACACAGTACCTGAGTGAGGTGGCTGATGTGGCCCAGCAACGGCAACTTCCGCACAATTAGTGTTACTGGGGGACTTTTATGCTCACCATCATGAGTGGCTCTTCCCATACCAGTGCACTGATCATGCTGGACGAGAGTTAAGTTTCAGCAAACAAGATAATTATTAAAAAAAGATTTATTTAATTAAAATACAATGTTTACTTTATGATTAGAACTACAAGACTAAAATTAATATTATAATTATTCTATAAACTAAACTTATTGCTAAATCAGTAAAACTGCAGTCGTGCAGTTTACGCAATGCTTCACGCACGGATCCGGTGCATGATCAGCAGTGACGCACGCTAGGCGATTGCCTAACTCCTCCCTCCTCAAGATAGAAGCGCGTCCCGCAGCTTCCAGCAGTGTCCTCAGTGCCACCTCCTTGTACCGGTTGACTCGTGCGTCGTGTTCGCTGCCACAGCTTCCAGGTGATGCCAGCTACCAGGATGAGGTAAAGTCCTAGTGTTGACCAACTTGGAGTTGCCATCATCGTCTGCCAATCAGTGGTAGTTTCTTCTATGCTTTCAGCCCGATCCATGAGTTCATGAATGCTGTCCAGAGATATATCTTCGAGTTGTAGGTTATAGTGAATATTCTCCTCCAGGGTGTTTGTTTTGCTGGGAAGTGGTATGATTTCGTCGGCTGTTACAGTATTGGTGCTTGTCTTCAGTGTTCGGTTGAATAATTCTATCTGGCAATCACTTGTAATGCTGGCGATATGTGTGCCTGTTATCCTTTTGTAGTCTGATTTCCTTCCGCAACGAGTTCTTAGGGTTTGTTCGTCCTTTAGGATTTGTTTTCTTGTAGTTTCTGGACCTTCCCTTGCTTCATCTCCATTCTGGCTCGTGTGCAGTTTTTACTCTCGTGTTTTATAAGAGCTCGTGTGTTATGCAGTCTTCGGATTTCTCCATGGGCTGGGTGTTCAATGATGTGCAGAGCTGGACATCTTGCATGATCTTCTTGCAGTCTTCTTCGAGGTATGAGTACTCGTTGGTTCCCAGTGCAAGGTATTTGGATTTAGGGATAATGGTGAGGTTTTGTTTGTCAGGTATAGAGTATAGATGGATCCTTGTCATAAGGGTTTGGGTCAGTGGAAGGGATCTCTAGTATAAACGTCAACGTGTTGTCTGTACTATAAGCTTTTACGCTAATAGACTTCTCTATACTATGTAAATTATTTATGCTGATATTATCAACGGGTCTGAATTTGATTAAGCTTTTGAATAGTTAACATTTCCTTAATAAGGCTATGGGGGGATATTATACTAGGATGCATTACTTCTAACTGGGCAAAGGTCATGGCGTCTTCTAAAATAACTAGCTTTTCTAAAAGTAATTGCAAACTAAACTCTATTTGAATGTATAAATCTAAGAAGTGCAATCTGCCTAATACTAAGTTATTACTAAAAGTGGCATTTTTCAACAATGCAGCAATTTTTTTTTGGTTTATGTCTAAGAGTTCAACATGTTTACTGAATTCTTCAACTGCGTGTTTTGCTACAAATAATGTTTGTTTTTGAGATGAATCAATACTACGGACCGAATTGCGTATGTTAGATATTTCATTTTCAAATTGAATAGCATCTTAATAATCTAAGTTGCCTGTAATAGTTTTGACTATGGAACCTAAACCGTTAATTAAGCCACGTTTTAATCTATGTCGCGGTGCAATATACAATATTTTCTTACCTATTAAATTTAAACTATTTTTTATTTGATCTTTATAAGCTTTAGTTAAGTCTTCATTATTTTCAACAGCTTTAGTACTGGCATATATTGACATAAGCTTAAGAGTCGTTTCGTGTATATAGGATACATTATATACACAACCCAAACTAAAGGTATCTACCTGCTTCAAGATCTGGCCCTGTTTTAGCAACAGTATGCCATTAGTGTTATCTACGGGATTGAGGGTTAGATTGGCGGTTGCGTGGAGCACGAAGGCTCCTGTGACGAGGGTCCTGGAACAAGATGTGGCCTTCGTAAAAGCTTGAAATGGACTCGAATAGATTTAGAGTTTGGGTACCACCAATAATTTCTGCTACGTTATTAGGATGGAAATGAATGATTTTATACGGACCTTTGAATACTGGCTTCGTCTTGTCGCTCCTCGTAGTTTTGGCAACCTGTTTATAAACTGTTTCACCTACCTTGAATGTTATCGCTTCAGATGCTTGGTTTCGCTTTTCTATTATCTGCTCTTTATTTTTGGACACGTGGGGTGCTATGCATTCCTGTACTGCCTCTGCATTTTTACGGTGATTGAAGACATAATCTTGATAGAATTCCCTAGGATAGTATAGCTCTAAGGGATTCCTGGATGCTGTATGACCAAACAAAAGCTCACGTGGTGTATAGCCTGTAGTAGAGTGAATAGCATTGTTATAAGCAATAATAGCATATTTCATGAGGAATTGCATCGGGTCGTCTTTATTTGTCATTCTCTGAATTCTTATTATTTCGGCAATAGTTGAATGGAATCGTTCTATGGGTGAATTTGAGTTTGGGTAATAAGGTGTCGTAAAGTGAATATTGATATCATGTAAAGCGCATATCTCTTTTATCACGTCGTTGTCGAATTTAGAATCGGAGTCTGTGGTAATTTTCAGAGGTAATCCGAAAACAGAGAACACTTCTAACAGAGCTTCTGCTATATGAACACTACTAGAGGCGTTTAAAGGTACTGCTTGGGCAAATTTAGAGAAGTTGTCAATAATTGTTAAAAATGTTACACCTCCAGTGGAATAAAGGTCCATAAATAAATGTTGAAACGGTTTCGTAGGTGTTTCGGTTATAGCTAATGGGGGTCTCAAGTGATTTCTTTCATATTTGGCTTTTAAACACAAGTCACACTGGTTAATGAATCTTTGTATTGATAACAACATATTAGGCCAGTGATAGCTTCTATGCAGTTACTTGTATGTCTCCTGGATACCTCAGTGCGATGATTTACCTTCGTGATATCGCTTAATAAGTTCTTGTTGTTCTGTTTTGTTTTCAACAAGTGTAACTCGGGACGTACATCTTATTAATTAAGGTCCTCTGTCATTAAAAATAGTAGTGTGAACTCTTGAAAAAGCTAAATACAAGTTTTCATCATAAAAATAACAGTGAAAAATATGGTCTGCTATTGTGTGTTCTTTTAGGAATTTTACTATTTCTGATTCGGTATTATTAACCGGGATGAAAACGTCCTTAATGACCATCCTAGAATTAGTTGATCTGTTTTCAACTCTGTATGTAGAACCTGGAGTAGACCTAATATAAAATTGTTTTAATTGTTTATCTATCGCGTCCGATAAGATAGGAATACCATTGTTTTCATTATCAGGTTGTGTATGGTTTGTAGAGACTAATTGGTCCGGGTCAACGGTTACTATACTCATTGAATCTGTCCCTTTGTCGGTTTGAGTGGGATTGGTACTTCCTACTTCTATCTCGTTGTTATGTTGAATGGGGTTATTATTATCTAACTCTGCCTGTCTACGGGTATTATCAAATATCCTATTTATTAAATTATCATCCTCATTATCGTCGAAATTAACCGCCAAAGATTCTAAACTATTATGGATGATTTTTGCCCTGGATAATGCATCTGTATTAGTGTTTTGTTTACACTTTTTATAAACTACCTTATAGTCGTATTCTGCTAACTTTAACTTCCAACGGGTTAATTTGGAATTAGGTTCTTTTAAACTCATTAACCATGTCAGAGGTCTATGGTCTGTATAAATTATAAATTTTCATCCATACAAATAGGGTCTAAAATATTTTATTGCCCAAACTATACCTAACAGCTCTTTCTCTATAGTAGAGTAACGAGTCTCGGTGTCAGATAATGTTCTTGATGCATAGGCTACCGGTTTATCTGAACCAACATTGCCTTGGGACAAAACTGCAACTAGCGCGAAGTCGGATGCATCTGTTGTCAAGATGAAAGGTTTTTCAAAGTCAGGGTATTGAAGGATTGCGGCATTTGTTAGAATTTGTTTGCATTTATTTACTGCATCTAAAAATTCGTCTGTATGTACGACTTTTACGTTCTTTTTAAGACATGCTGTTAAAGGTTTTGTAAGATTCGCAAAGTCCTTTATAAACTTTCGGTAATAACCTACTAGTCCTAAGAAAGCCTTTATGTCCTTTTGTGTTTGGGGTATAGGGAAATTACGGACTGCTTTTATTTTGTCTTTGTTGGGGTTCAGTCCTTGGTCAGTTAATTCATGTCCTAGGAAATTGACGTGTTTCTGTAAAAATTCAGACTTGTCTAACTGAACCTTTAGATTATGCATTTTGAATCGCTCAAATACTAATTTAAGTTTTTCGTTATGGTGTTGGAGTGACGTAGCTGCGATTATGACGTCATCCAAGTAGGTAAATACGTTATAGATGCCTCTGAGTATATGGTCTATAAGGCGCTGAAAAGTAATCGGGGCGTTCTTTAACCCGAAGGGCATACTTAAAAACTCGTAATGACCTCTTTCAGTAGTAAATGCTGTTTTCTCTACGTCTTTTGGGTGCATTTCCAGTTGGTGATAGCCACTTGCTAAATCGAGGGTGGTAAAATATTGTGCGCGCCCTAGTCTATCAAGGATATCGTTAATATTCGGTAAGGGATATTTGTCCTCTATAATTCTATCATTAAGACGTCTATAGTCTATAACAAGCCTCCATTTAACTTTTCCAGACGCGTCTGGCTTTTTCGGGACGATGTGGGCTGGGCATGACCAGGGTGAAATGCTTTCCCTAATGATTCCCTGATTTAATAAGTTATCTACTTGTTTTTGAATCTCAATACGCTGTTTGGGGGCCTGTCTGTAACTTCTTACAAAAATCGGGGTATCGTCACTTAGTCTCAGTTCGTGTTTAACTGTGTGAGTAAAGGATAAGGGTATTTTCTCGGAATAAAACATGTCACGATATTGATGACAGATTCTGATAATTTCGCGTTCTTCTTCTTCGTTCATATGGCTAGTACGAATTTTCTTTAAATTTTCGCAAAGTTCTTTGTCTATGTCAATGTTAGCATCAATTGCGTTAAGTTCATGCGATTGATTATTCACTGCTAACTGTGGTGGTAGTGGCTCTAGTGGTAAGATACGATTGTTAATAACTGTTTGCTGCGTATCGGTACAATTGATTACGGCTGTCTTGAAAATCCCGTTTTTTACTGTTACTATCGCGGCTGGTGACTTAAGTCCCTTAGACCAATAAAAGTCATCGCAAATGTAGTTACCGTCCATAAAGTTGGTTTTTACTACAATAAACTTCTCGCAATTAGGTTCGATGTTAACTCTCTTCACCGGATAATCGAAATAAATTGGTATTTCGGTATTAAAAGTTCGTAACACCCTATTTTTGAAATCTATGCTACAACCTGACTTTTTCAACAAGTCCAAACCAATGAGACCTCTATATTTTGGGTCGAAGTCGAACATCAAGAATTTATGATACGTATCAGTGTTAAACAGCGGTGGTAAAGGTAAAATTGCAACGTATTCGTGACGAGTAACAGCGTGTGCTGTTTTAACCTGGAATGGTTCATATTCTATACAATTTTCGAAACTAGTACCGGCTATTACATCAGGTGATATCATACATCGTGCAGCTCCAGTATCAAGTAAGAATTTACCTTGGAATTCCGGCAGCTCTATATAAGGAAGGTGGTCTTTACCTTGGTGGTTGAGATCGATGGTATTAGTCAGCTAAGGCTCAATTGGTCCTCATCCTGGAGAAAATCCTGGTGAAAATCCTGGTGATTTGAAGCATCTTCAGGCATGTCCGACGTATACTCGTACGCTTGGTCTTTATGTTGCAAGTTATGACTACAGCACTCACCGTTATAGTAGGGCTCATAGCCGTCTGGGTAATACTGCTCTTGACTTTGTTGCGTGAAAAACATTTCTTCAGGAACAAAGTGTGGTTTTTCAGGCTGATTTACTGACCTCATAGTGACGTCAGACACCCTTTGATTTACCTGTTGACGTGGTACGTTCGGCTGCCATCCAAAATTGCCTGAGTTCCTGAATGTGCCTGAACCTCTAGGCCTTACATTACCTGACGCGGGGCCGTTTTTCCGAGGAAGTATGCCTTGACCTCGCTGCTGCCTCGGGTCTGAGTTCCAGCTATTTCGGGGCGAGAAATGACTATGGGGTACCATTTGGTTAGGCTTAGGTATTTCTTTCTGTTTGGGTTGTATGGCTAGTGAACTTAAGCTATTATTCATTCTATTAAATGCTAAACGCGCCTCCTCTTGTCTAGTCGTTACTATAGCTGCTTCAAGAGTCAATGGTTTCGCTATCCGCACGCCAATAGACACACAGAACTCTAGATGGTTTACATATTGGTCTATTACCATGTTTTCATAATAAGATTTATCAGTATGTTTACCTACAACATTCAATGTTTCTAACATATCCCGCAAACGTTGACCAAATGACTCAGCGTCCTCATTTTTATTTCGACGCAAACGTGACAACTCTTGCATCACTTGGATTTCATTGCGCGGTTCACCTAATCTGCGCGTCAGCGCAATTTTAATAGCTTGCCAGGTGTCCACTGTCCCTTCGGAAGCTATTGCGCTAATTGCAGCACCACTTAACTTACTTTTAATTAAACTAATAAGAGCGGGGTTTGCCCTAACTGGTGGTTCTAGTAATAATATTACGCTTTCTACTTCCTTAATAAAGAAATTCAATGTTTTGGGGTTACCGTCATACATTGAGGCTATTAGCTACCAGTCTGCTTACTACCTATGTAAGGAGATAGGTTGAAATGTTAAACGTGTTATTTGAGTCGCGATTTTAGTGAACAAATAAACACGTATGATTAAACCGTTCAGACGATATTAGCTTACTAAACGAATTCGAAACATTTTCCTAGCTGGTGGTAATATGTCTATAGCGATTTTTAGCTTAAACACAAACACACATATAACATTTAAACTATAACGACAGGAAATATAGCATGGAAACTGGGAAGACAACTTGCACTCACCCCAATATCCTCTGCATCTCCAGCCGAGCCTTGTAGTTCAGCAGGACTCCCAATTCTCCGGGTCTCCCGCAGGTTGCTCGCCGTCGTAGATACAATAATGTGATCGCGATGATAACGATAGAAATCGTTCACTAAGGCCAAAGAGTTCTATTTGAAACTGAGTGTCGCGATCCTACCGACTGCGCCAGTTAAGTTTCAGCGAACAAGATAATTATTAAAAAAAGATTTATTTAATTAAAATACAATGTTTACTTTATGATTAGAAATACAAGACTAAAATTAATATTATAATTATTCTATAAACTAAACTTATTGCTAAATTAGTAAAACTGCAGTCGTGCAGTTTACGCAATGCTTCACGCACGGATCCGGTGCATGATCAGCAGTGACGCACGCTAGGTGATTACCTAACTCGAGAGATACGAAATCTTTCGCTGGCGCTTAATCTCACCCAGCTGGTGCAGGGGGCTACGAGGGTGCTGGATGTTGATTCGCATACGGCCAATTGCTTGGACCTTCTGCTGACAACAGATCCAGACCATTACTCAGTGTCGATATCATCACCTTTGGGTAGTTCCGACCACTGTCTGGTGAAGGCTGTATCCGTCTACTCCCCGCCCGATCCCAGCCCGAAAGGCACCCAGCGGGTTTGGCGGTACAGGTCAGCAGATTGGGATGGGATGCGATCTTTTTTCGCATGCTATCCTTGGCGGCCCACTTGCTTCTCTTCGGAAGATCCATCGTTATGCGCTGACGCCGTGACTGTTGTGTTGCGCCAGGGGATGGAGTACTACATTCCATTCTCTGACGTAGCGCTGTCCGGCGTTGACCGACCATGGTTTGGTGCTGAGTGCAACCGCGCAAATGCGGTTAAACACAAGGCTTACCTGGCATGGGTCGACGCTCGACTGCACAAAGCGAATGACGTAACTCAGAAGAAGAGAGCCTTCAACAGGGCTGCCAAGTCCTGCAAAAAGGCGATGCGAAGGGCTCGTTTTGACCATATTAGCAGAATCGGGAACAAACTAGCTTCATACCCTGCTGGTAGCAAAGCGTTTTGGTCCCTGGCTAAGTCGGTTGAATCAAACTTCTGTCGCCATACATGTTCGAAAATAAATCTTACCTCAGAGTATGAAACGGTGGTATTCCGTTTTCTTTTTGGAGCTGGTGTTGTAACAACCGGAAGCCCGTCACTATCAGACTCTGATTCTGAAGCGAAAGGACTTTTAGAAAGCAAAGCTTTCTTCTTCTTCTGAGACACTTTATCTCTCTTCACAGCTTTTTTTTTTGAGCAGCCGCTGGGTTTTTCTTTTGTTGCTCGAGGCGTTGAAGGCGTGGAGTCCTCTTCTTCAACCAAAAAAGGATTATTCATCGACTGAGCCCAGAAAATATTATTAAAACACAATTAATATTTTATGTTACCAGCATTTCCAGTAACATGAAAGAACAGCACCGAATTCTTCATAGAGTTATGTAGGGGGTTTGCTGTTAGCCCCCTCCCCCCTAACTTTTCACAGGAACGTTTTGAAATCTCATCGAATAGGGTATAATATATTTACAGTATCAGACAAAAAAAAATATTTCAATGACATAAACGAAGCAAGCATTATTACACGTTTGTAAAAACATTAATATTAAACTGCAAATACAGTACAAGTACAATAGTTTTTGAAACATTAAACTAATTTGTTACCTAAACTTAATTGATTAATTTAATTCGTAAAACAATTAATGATTACAGTCGTATATAGAGAATAAAAATAATAATACTCACATACTTTGTTTTCTGCAACACTTGTGAACAACCACAAACAAACTCGCTGTTCAGTGAAATGCACTTCAGCACAACAATTCACAAAAAAAACTGATTTATGATTGATGTATAAGTCACTGAAGAGGATTATTAATTCCACTTTAATGTAAGGTGGCGGTTACATTAATATTTGCAACTATTGTTTAAATGTTTCACTAATATTTATCTTGTAAATTAAACTTTCAGCACTACTTAAATAAGGTCTGTAATCATTTGTTCTTTATTAGACACTATACACACAGCCTACAATTCCATTTTTGGACAGTGGCGACACTCTATCGCAGCAATCTGAGACGAAATTCTAAAAAGGAAGTTGCATACCTTTCAATGACCGATATTGAATGGTCAAGGTACATCCTTGACCATTCAATATCGATCATTGAAAGGTCTCATTAAAATGGTAGCAAGTGGTTTTTTAAACACTTATCAAAATAAGTTAGACCTAGACATTAATTGTTTGTTTTTTACATTATTTTTTTCTGATTTTATGTCTAATTATAACACGCTCAATACTGAATGTACTAAACAGCACATAATGATTGACATAAAATAGAATAAAACTGGTACAGTGATGGTGACCCAATTTATATGAAACAAATTTCATTTCCTGGCAGTATCTGGTAGCAATCAATATCTTCTAATGCAGGTAAAACTAACTCATGTGTTGTATCACTCTCCTGATGGAATAAATCTGCTTCTGCTGTCGATGTGCTACTTCCACTAGTCTTTGAACAACTTCCAATCGATTTTTCATGATCAGGCTGTTTGTTGCTCAATGCAACGAATGTGCGAAGATTTTCACCAGGTTCGCTTTTGAGTATGAGGTAGTGAGTATTATTCAAGTTAGATTTCGCTGAATCTGCCTTCTTCTGGTAAAATAAATCTTCTTTTTGGGCAAAAATATCACTATCCCGTTGTTTTAATTCACCAGCGTTCGTTTTTTTTTTCTAGGGTGCAAATCTTGAATATATATTATCTCGCCCCTAGCATTCCTGAAAATCATTTTACTAATGCCATCTAAATCAGATTTCACTCAGTGAAACATTATAGATAAAATCAATAAATTTAGTTATTTATTTAAGAGAAAGGACCTTTGCACAGTAATGTTCAGAGTTAAATTGCTGTGATGCATAGTGCCTCTATAATATTTACACATAATTTGTCTCATTTTAAGTGCAATGTAACATCGTATACATAATATATTTTCTTATAGGTATGTATTTCGTATAAGTATTTCAAACACTTTTTTGTAACATAGTTTGTTCCCTTCACCTCGTTTAAATAAAAAACATTTAGGAAAATGTGTGGCATGTTGCATCTAAGGATCATCGTAAATCGCCCAATCTTAAAATTGATCCAATATTCTATTACATTTTCGACGACACGTTTGACGCATTGATTAGGAGCTCGGCTTATTGCATGACAATGTAAATATTATTATTTAAACGTATTGCTAATAAATGTGTCAAGTGTTACGGGTTCGATTATATCGCAGATCACGATAGTAGTGTATAATCGAGCAAAGCGAGAGCAAGTGATCCAGAACCCCCAATTATACACTACTCATAACAATCATTTAGGTACTGAGAAGCATATTAGGCTACGACGCACGGTTTCTTTATTATTGGCCTCTAAATTTTATTTTATTTTGCATAAAACCCTTTTTTTACAAAATGGTAGCTCGGATGAAAATCTTTTCAGTTTAGAAATTGTTGCTCTAGTCGATAACCATGAGATGGTGTAAGAAAAACAGGGGAAAAAAAAAAGTAATTTTTCTAAGTGTCGATCTTTCACCTTGCGTAGCCATAGTTAGTGGACAGTCAAATTTTCGATGATTTTTTTAACACAATTCGGCCATTTTTTTTTCACCATCTTATTAACCTTGTTCATAGAAGCCATTTAAGCTCTGAGACACATGGTCCTATGACGCACTGTTTCCGAATTACGGGCCTCCGATTTTTATTTTGTATATAACGGTCTATATTTCCAAAATGGAAGTATAGTATTCATGTTGGGATGCTGCTAGCATGGGGGTACCACAGGGGGGGCTAAATTTTGGGAAACTGCAATAAATATGGAAAATTTCCGAAAAAAATAAAATAAAATATTCGATAATTCTTCTGTGCTCGCGCCATAGTGCCCCTAAGGCTACACTCCAACCAACGATCAGGTACGAACAAAATAATGAACATCCTTAATATTTTACTGACTTGTTTTTCTAGCTTGGATCTCAGGATATATAGGATATATATAGGTGAACACACTCAGAATCATCATCAGCCTTTTAATGTTACCACTGCTGAGACACAGGCCTCCTCTCCGTGAGAGGGTATGGGGCGTAATCGACCACGCGGGCCCAGTGCGGGTTGGTGAATGTAACATGTCTTCGCGAATTTTTGGTTCTAAGACAAGCCGGTTTCCTCACGATGTTTTCCTTCACCGTTTTGAAAGCAGTGGTGATGAAATAACTTACACAAATTAAAGCGCCTGCCTGGGTTCAGACCCACGACCTACAATTTATAAGTCGCGGCCGTTACCACTGGGCCACCACTGCTCTACTCAATAGTGGACTGATTGTTGTGTGTTCTCATATAACAGTTCCTGAGTTTTTTCATGTTTCAGGAACCACATGGATTCAGGAACTTGTGTGGCTCCTGGCAAATGATCTGGATTACAACGCAGCAGCAATCCCACTTACCGAAAGATATCCTTTTCTGGAGTAAGAGACATAATATTCTCGCTTTCACTTCCAGATATGTACTTTACAACTTCCACACAGTCCATCCATCTTTTCTTTGGCCGTCCCCTCCCTCTCCTTCCGTACTTAACAACTTATACCAAACTGAATTTGCTAAGCATACACATCGAACATATACTATCCACTAATAATTTGATTACAGGGCATTCATGTACTTCAATGGCGATGAACAAATCTCATACGTAAATAATGCTACCAAAAAGGACAATGTTGACGTCAACAAATTTTTGGAAACCATGAAGCTATGGGCTACACCGGCCACTCAGTTGCTGGCTTCTGCTCCATCGCCCCGCTTCGTGAAGACCCACCTGCCGATGACCCTACTGCCTCCAACGATCTTGGAGACAGCAAAAGTGGTGTACGTAGCACGAGACCCCAGGGATGTAGTGGTGTCGTGCTACCACCATGATAGACTTCTCAGAGTTACTGGTTATAGCGGCACGTTCAAAAAATTCTGGAACCTTTTTCATAAGAGCCTTTGTAAGTATTTCTTTGATAAGGAGGTATCTATATACATAGAACTGAGAGGGTTATGAAGATGAAGTTTGAATCATATACTATAAAGTCAATAAATAATATCTCATGTTTGCAGTTACGCTAACCCCTTATTTCGAGCATGTCAAGGAAGCTTGGGAGAAGAGATATGACGGAAACATGCTGTTTCTGTTCTATGAAGAACTGTCAAAGGTAATTTCTTTCAAAGGGCCTAAAATTTTTGCACTTTGTCTGTAAGTAAGTAAATATTATACTATATGCTATCCCGCTGCTACAACAGGTGCTCTAAAGCAGTGTAGACGCTCTATGTAGCTGATAGAAGAATTAGAACTTTTAAAAGTTATTATTTATTAATCTATTGTTACAAAACCACTTTTGTTTAGTAATCAGAATTATTAATGATCAATCTAAAATATACTTTCTGGACATCCTAGACCTCTTTCATTGCTCATCTTCAGGCGTCAATGAGGTCATCTTATTTTCGTGTGAGGATTTCGCAATTTTTGGTGTCAGAGTTAATTAAACCGCCTCTGGAAACCATACAGGCCTCTGACTTCGCTATTTCAGACTACATTAACTGTATAAGTCCAGGTTTCCTCACGATGTTTTTCTTCACCGTTGCCTTCGTTGTCCGAGATAAGCTTAGAAAGTAGCCACCATACACGACATATAATGTGATTGTGTAGACTCAAAAAATGAATCTTGGTTAGCCCTCATGAAAATACACATATGTACGTAACAGTAACAGTTACATATATGCTAGTAACATCTCAAAAAAATTGTGCCTTGCAGGACTTACCAGTAGCCACTCGACGTGTCGCAGACTTCCTTGGCAAACAGTTGAATGACGAACAAATGGCTGGGCTCTGTGATCATCTGAGTTTTGAAAACTTCAGGACCAACAAATCAGTCAACTACGAAGGCTTGAGAAAATACGGTCTGCTTGCACAAAATGAAACATTCTTGAGAAAAGGTTTGATGAGGGTTGTTACGCTTTTTTGCAAATTTCTAAGATTTCAGTCACCTAATTTACCATCTGAGACAATACTCCGATTTTGTTAAAAATTTATAAAAAAATAGAGCAATGTTTGGTTTTTTAAATTACTATATCACATTTACAAAAAACAATTTGGTCTCTTTGTGGTGAGCAATCTTCCACAACTCGTTTACTATAAAATCATCTCTGAATCAGAGTCAACTAGTGATTTCAATATCTAATTTCAATATGATTCGTAAATATGTCGGGATTTGGATGGGTGGGTCAAGCAGCTGTTAATAAGGTTGCTAGCTGTTGGTTGGTTATTGGTAAGATTTGGATTGGTGTGGTTAAGCTGCCACAGCGGTGAGGTTTGTAAGTGGGTGGGTAGAGTTAAGCGGCTGTTGGCCAGGTTAAGAGGTGGATGGGTTAAGCAGTTGTTGATAAGGTTGAGAAATGGATGGGGAGCACTGACGGCTTCTGGAGATCGTCAGTTTTCATCAGGCTTTTGACTTATATATACTTCTGTAATCAACGTCAGTTACGGGCCTTACGCTAAAGTAGATTTTACAGCGATATATCTTGCGTTTACGGGTATGATTTTTTTGTTCAAAGCTTTTGCTCTAAACGTTTTAGAGATTATTCTGGACTTTTCTGGTAGCCATATTTATGTTAGGCCCAAAGATCGAAAACGTTCATTGACAATGTAAGGGCGCCGACGAGAATTTGCATATTTTTCGCTGGTAACTGATGCAGGGGTCAAAACCACAATCTGACAACTTTTCACTGTCAAATTTCTGGTTGGTCTTCAGGGTTGATAATAACTACTATGGTGTCGAAATTACAATCCAAGATAGCACCGACGATTTTTTCCAACATTTCAGTACTTTTCCTTAGTTTTTCAGATCGTGAATTGCGGGTATGGGGACAAAATCAAAATCCAAGAGGGCGCCGAACAAAATTTGGTTTTTTGGGTTCGCTAATTGCGAATATGGGTAGGAAGTAGCCATAAGGGCGTTATGGCGCGAGTACTTAGAAAATGTTTTCAGTCATATTCATATTATTTATAGTAACTACACAAAACAAACATGAAACGAAAACTTATGTACAAAGGCGAGCTTAACCCATAATTTCATCTTTATTTTTCATTCGTCCGCTCTATTCTAGACTTTTGTAGCACTGTATGGAGCCCATGTTTTAACATACATATAAATAGGATAGAAAGGATACAAAAAAAGTTTTTAAAATCACTTAACTATCGCAATAATATTTACGACGCTGATTATGAGGATGCAATGCGTAGGCATAAACTGACAAGTCTATGTAACAGACGTAATATGTTTGATATTATTCAACTGTTCAAAATTTTAAACTCATTAAGCGATTCGCCATCATTACTTAGTAAACTTTCACTAAAAGCGCACGCTCGCCCCTCACGCCCCCCCTCACGTTCGATACCACTTTTTGTTCCTCCTCGACTAAAAAAAACATATACTCGTAACTCATTTATATACCGTTCCACTAACAATTATAATAAAGAATTCACAGACATAAATCTTTTTAACATTTCTCTTAATAGCCTTAAACAAAAACTTAAAAGTAGATATATCACCTAATTAAAACTTACCTTTTATTTTTTACTTTGTCTACCTTCACTTTACTCTGTAAACTGATAATGATGATAAGTTCAATGAAAGAATATTATGTATAGTAATAATAATATGTATGTTCTGATACAAAAATTTATATGTATTTCTTGCACGTCTTTCTTTGTTAAAGAGTTTATTGTACTTGTTTTTACCATTATATCACATTGTCGGCACTATAGGTCTTTTGTAAGTAACCAATTTTCTGAAGAATTATATTGATTGTATATGACTGTTTGATGCCAAAATAAAATAAAATAAAAAATAAATAAAAATTGCGTTATCTGACAGCAAACCTCAGTGTTATAGAGAGATTTACAATATTAGGACAGTTATCAAAAGCGCACAGCAAACTAAACTACCTAAAAATATTTGAATATTTCAATACTTACTAACTAAATAGACTACACAAATACGTGTATGTACAGCACACAATGCATAAACATGATACATACATATATCGTCGTTTCGTTGTATCGGGTTGACATTGTCTATAAAAACCCATGGTCCTACGACGCACCATTTCCAAATTATGCGGGACTCCGTTTTTTTTTACATGAAACGCTCTATATTTCCAAAATGATAGCTTGAAAATCGAAAGGAAAGCTCAAATCACGTAAATCGTTGTTCTAGCGGTAAACTATAGGATGGTGTAATAATATCAGTGAAAAACGAAAAAAAAAAAGAATTTTCGAAGTGAAAAATATAAAAATATTATAATAATTGTTGGGAAACTGCTTGCAGGGCGGTTTTTTAAAGGGTGGTAATATATTGTCTGGGCGGTAAATTTTTGCCCAGGACGCACCTTTTTCGAATTATTTGAGTTTCTTTTTTAACACGGTAGAATCAACTTTTATTACTTGTAAATTTTAATTTTAATTTTTGTTTGACGTTCAAAAGTGCCGCTTATTGGCCTAGTTGAATAAATATATTTGACTTTGACTTTAACAGAGATTAGATAGATGAAATTTTGGTTATGGGTATTGTTTTCATGGTTTCTGGGGTTTGTAATAATGATTATGGTGTTGAAATCACAATCCAAGATAGCGTCGACGACTGCCACGAGAATTTAGTTATGAGATTTATGACTGCTACAAAGATTTGTCTATGACTGCCACGGGCATTTATTCTAGTTATGTCTGCTACAAAGATTTGTCTATGACTGCCACGGGCATTTATTCTAGTTATGACTGCTACGAGCATTTGGATTCGACTGCAACGAGCATAATTATGGCTGCGACTACTACGAGCGTTTGAGCGGTTTTACGTCGGATCAAATTTAGTAGTGTGATGCTTTAAACACTTTACTTTTAAAAGCTAAAGGTTGCAAATATTTTTTTCGTCACGAAGCTTTAGTAACTAACATAGTTCTATTATATTGTCAGGTAAAGTTGGAGGTTGGCGCGACTATTTTGACGAAGAGATGACTCAACAAGCTGAGGGATGGATCAAAGACAACCTGCGTGATACTGACCTGCGCTTTCCGCATACAGATTTGATTTCACATCACACATCACATCATCAGCCTATTAATTTTCCCACTGCTGGGAAACAGGCCTCCTCTCTGTGAGAGGGAATGGGCCGTAATCCACCACGCGGGCCCAGTGCGGGTTGGTGGATGTCACATGTCTTCGAATTTTTGGTTCTAGGACATGCCGGTTTCCTCACGATGTTTTCCTTCACCATTTTGAGAGCAGTGGTGACGAAATAATTTACACAAAGTAATGCGCCTAACTGGGCTCGAACCCACGACCTACAACTTGTAAGTCGCGGCCGATACCACTGGGCCACCAATGCCCCAGATTTGATTTAGTAAGAATAAAATAATAAATAAATGAGAGTTGAGGTAGCCTTGATTTTTATTTTTTACTTTACACTACTTTCATAATCATCAGTCACGTTCGCCAAAGGAAATAAATCTTTTATAAATCATCTCACATAAAAGATGCAATAAAGATATTCTCTCTTTGCTGAATATGTAGTGATCTTAGCAGGACCTAACCGAGCTTCATCACAGACTGAGCAGTAACACGTTCTACGTTTTGACAAGGATATGATTGGGATGTTTTTATTTCACAGATTTTGCTTAAGAACTGGTTTATTTTGTATATTAAATAAATATTATATAGCACTGTAAAATAGAAGACATGAGACGGCTTCTGTCCACCTTCCAGCTCTGCCTGTCAAAAGTAAACTTCTCGCGAAGGGAATTATGTGGTAGTGGTGAATGTAACACGTGCTTTTGCCAGTGCTAAGATTTTTCCCGGTTTAAGTGAATATTTTGTGTGTGAAACTTAGTCTAGAGAGACTATTCCTTGTGTTTGTTCTTTTAATTTTAAGTAGCCAAAATGTGTTCGAACAAGTCCCGCGACTCTGATCCACCCGATGATTTTTTTGATCTCTCCCCATCCCATTTATTTGGTACTCGCCGTAACGCTACCCGAACGCTATTTTGTTTAATTTTAAGCTGATTTCTCGTGTCTCCTGTGCGGGTCACACATAAATACTTTTTCTTTCTTTCTTTTTACCCAATAATCCTGAAGTACTAACAAAAAAAAAATTACACTGATACATCAAGCCGTAAAAGGGTCGCTGAAAAGCCCCCTTCTACGATTAATATCCCGCCCAAACTAGCTAAAAATGTTACCGGCAGTGTTGCCTACACAATGAAGGACAACCCACCCTACATTGTGCATGTTTCGCCGACAGATAATCAAACTTCAGGCACTGTGCTACAACCAATTAAGTTTGGTATTTTTATGACGACAAATAACATCAATACCATACGCCTAGATGGGATCAAAACTATGGGTACGAATAGTGTCTCAGTTGAGTTCAAGTCGCATCAAGATGCAAACAGTTTCCTGAATAATAAAATTTTAACTCAAAACAACTACATTGTTGCCATCCCACAGTTTAATATTACAAGAATGGGTACTGTTGGAGGCATGCCGGTTGAGTGGTCAGAGGACGAGATAATTAATAACATGAAGGTTCCAGAAGGATGTGATCCGCCATCAAAGCCGTAAGGTGTCCTTCTCTGATGTGGCTGAGTGGAAACCCACACAAACTGTTGTTTTGACGTTTGATGGTCAAGTCTTACCCAAGCGTGTGTACCGTTTCTACTCAACTCTTCTAGTCGAGAGATACACTTTCCCTACTATACTATGTTACCATTTTTACCGCTATGGGCATACAAGCTTTAAATGTGGTGATGGATGTGCATTACCCCTGAAAAAATCTTCTGTGTTTAATTTACTGGCAAACATTTTGCAAACAACAGTGCTTATCCTGAATTGGGCCGACAGAAGATCAACAAGGCTCTGATGGCTATAAAATCTATTTCATATACGGAGGCAAGTGGGGTGTTTCTATCTGTTTCCAGATCATATGCCGACGTCTTCAAAGCCTCCCCTCGCAACAAGGTTGCATCAATTAGATCTCAATCCCAGTCCTCGAGTCCCATCCCTATATTGCATGCTGTGTCTATCGCATCATATTGTACACTATGTAAGTATCATATTGCTTTTATTATTAGAATAAACAGTGTAACAATTGTAGATAAGCCAATAAATTAATAAATATCCCAAAATTCATACCGTAAAACGGTATTTTTGAAACCTAAACCCCGCATCTCCGTTTCTCCTTGCTATAATAAACAAGCTCACTTAGACCTTATCGAAAACCACTCCTTCTCCTCACCCAGAAACGGTTGTGCCCTTACAACGGAAGTTGCAGAACTTTGTTTATTTTTATACTGCGCACCCATATTTTCCAGTTATAAGAAATTTGATATGCAGTGTTAGCGGTCCGGGACCGGGACCCCAGGGTCCCGAGATTGTTAAAGTCATAGGAATAAATAATATTAATAATAATAATCCTCTAAGCCTGCCGTTGGGCATTAACAGTGCCGACCTAAGGCAATTGCTGAACTGCCAACTGTTGAAGGAGCGTTTCTTTGGCCGCCTAAAAAGGGATTAAATAGCCTTTTATCGGGCGTAAATAAAATGCGCGTCTTCAACAGTTGGGTTTTGCCGTACTCAAATGGACTCAGACCGAGCTCGACGCCCTCGATAGGAGGGTCCGGACACTGCTGACCGCAAAACATATGCATAACCCACGATTATCAGTGATGAGACTGTACATCCCGTGGAAATGTGGGGGTCGAGGCTTTTTAAACACCAAGACTCTTCACAACCGCTAGGTGTGCAGCCTCAGAGAATACTTTTTAAAAGCTGAAGTGGGTATGTACCGGGATGTGGTCGCAGTGGACAAGTGACTCACCCCGTTGTTCATGGCTAAAGAGAACTGGCGTAAGCCTGTAATACTAACTTCTGATGAACGCAATGAGGTATGGCAAGGCAAGGAACTACACGGGTGCTTCTATCGGGCTCTCCATGGGCCCGATGTACATTTCCAAGCGTCCGTATCCTGGCTACGTTTCGGCGACCTTTTCGGGAAAACTGAAGGTTTTGTCTGTGCATTTATGGATGAAGTCATCCTGACGAATAACTACCAGAGACATATAATGAAGGACGGAACGGTTGACGTGTGTTGGGTATACCACCGTCTGGGTGAATCCATCAGACATATTATCTCTGGTTGTTCTCATCTGGCTAACGGTGAGTACTTACAGAGGCATAACCAAGTGGCCAGCAACTTGCTTTGAAGTACAATCTAGTGGATTCTGAGGTACCGTATTACAAGTATGTGCCCGACCCAGTTCCCGAAAATGACCATGCAGTAACCACCCGATCTGGTGCTATAAGACATGGCGTTTTGCTTACCACTGTCCGAAGACATTTACATGCAACTGGAATTTATAATTTTATAAACCTGCCAAAAAAAAAACTATCCGAAGCTCAACGTCAAGCCAAGATAAGATTTGCAACCATTGCAATTTGTTTTAATAATATGGTAAATGGAATGAGATCAAGATTAGAAGTTATAGAAAATAAAGGTTACCCTCGCCGTTATAAGTATAGGTTTGACCCCACAAGCTACGGTTAAGTTTTTATAGTTAATTGTTTTTTGTAAACAGTTTTGAAAAATTTCAAGAAATGTAAATTGTTGGTCTGTTTGTTTCAAACGTGAGTAACATGTTGGTTCTCTTTTGAAATATTCAAAACTGTATCAGTTTTTTTCAGTAAATAAATATTTGTTAATCTAAATTGGGTTACTATATTAATTAATACCATAAGAATAATAAATAATACTGTTCTGTTTTATTTTGTTCCCGGATACCGGTGGACTACTATTTTTTATATTATTCAATGTTTTAATTTTTTTGTGTTTTATAAAGAAAAAAAATTTAACAAATAAGAAAGAAATTAAATAAAGGACATAATAAATAATACTACGTTTTTATGTGAATCTCCTTTACTTTGAATGACCGCCAGCTTAAAGCACCTGATTTTTAGGGTTTCGTAGCCAAATGGCAAAAAACGGAACCCTTATGGATTCGTCATGACTTATATCTGGCCTTGTAGCGACCATTAGGTATGCTAAGGCTCCCACAGCTTGACGATATGGAAAATTCGGATTCGCGTCATCTTCATTTTCGTCGTTGCTGACTTTTACTGCTGGCGTTGGAGCTGCTTTGCAGTCAGCCATTCCAAATTTTTCAAGTACTTTCTTAGTGTAAGACTTTTGGTTTAATGTTATACTGCCGTCTTTTGTTTTGTTGATCTCAAGTCCAAGAAAATATGAAGCTGGTTTTGTGGTTATTTTAAATTTATTTTTTAACTCTTCAATGAATTTTCTTCCGGAATATTCATGGGTTGAAGCCACTAAACCATCATCAACATATAGCGCAATTATCACTTGCTCACGCAGGTAGAGACAAGGATCTTTTGTGCTTTGCTTGAATCCTGAGTTGATGAGATACTCTGATATGCAAGTGTTTCAGCATAATGGGGCTTGCTTAAGTCCGTAAAGGCTGCGTTGAAGTTTATACACTTTCTTGGTGCCATCATTAAATCCTTCCGGTTGCTTCATAAATATTTCTTCTTTTACAGCACCATTTAGGAACGCAGTTGATACATCGAATTGTGTAAGTACCAGGTTTTCTTCAGCAGCTATTCCTAGAACAGCTCTTATAGTACTGAGGCGTGCGACTGGACTGAATGTCTTCAAATAGTCAACGCCTGGTTTTTGCGAAAAGCCTTTTACTACTAGTCTAGCCTTATAACGTTCAATTGTACCATCTGGATTTTTCTTAATTTTATAGACCCATTTGCATGGCAATGGTTTACGATTTTTAGGGGGGTCAACCATTTCCCAGGTCTTCATTTCGTTGTGCATGGCATTTAAACATTTGGATTTACCTTTGCTATTCATAGCATCTTTAAATGTTTGAGGTTCTCTTTCATTTTCCATATCCATGGCGGCCATTACGAAATCTTCAAATAGTTTTGGTTTACCAATTCGGGATCTATCACGAAGATTATATGTCCTTCGTTCTTCTGGAACATGGACCGGAGCATCAACTTCTATGTCTGTTTCATTGTTTTTATTTGGCTCGTTAGCTTCATTTTCATTTGGTTCATTAGTTTCGTTAATTCCTCTGTTTTTGTCGATTTCGAAGGTGTCATAAAACTCTTCGTTGCTATTTTCCGTTTCGTTTCGTACGGTTGCATCGATAGAGCTTGCAATAACATTTTCTTGTACTGCTGTTGGACTACTGATATTTTTCTGTCTGATATCTTCAAAATACATTTCCAATGTGAAGCTTTCTTCAGTTTCTGTATCACTTGATTGTTTGTGATCATTCAACTCTTGGAACGGAACAGAGGTGCCATTTTCTCTAACTTCGTAGAACATTTTATTTAAAATACGAACATCCTTGGCAATGAGTATTTGTTTCTTCGATGGTTCGTATATTCTGAAGGCTTTCGAAACTTCTGAGTAACCGACAAACATCCCGGGTATTGCTTTAGAAGAAAATTTGTGTCCACGTTTACCTTTCTTTAGGAAGAATGTCTTAGCGCCAAATACATAAAGGTGATTTACAGAGGGCTTTCTTCCTACCCACCTTTCAAATGGAGTTTGACTGCCGATGCTCTGATTAATGCTTCGATTTGACAGATAGTTTGCAGTGTATACCGCTTCTGCTCATAAATACAAAGATGCTTTTGATTCCCGCATCATGCATCTTGCTTTTTCCATAATGGTTCTATTTTTCTTTCGGCAATTCCATTTTGATGGGGTGTGTACGGAGCTGTTAACCTTCTTGTAATGCCATTTAGTTTTAAAAATGAGTCGAACTTCAAATTTCAGTATTCAGTACCGTTGTCGCTTTGTAAGCATTTAATTTTAGTTCCTGTGAAGTTCTCCACTTCCGCTTTGTAGTCCATGAATTTTTGTAATACTTCATTTTTATTTTTAATGAAATATACTCGACAATATCTACTGTAGTCGTCGATGAAACTGACAATATATCTATTCCCATGAAGTGTGGGTTGTTTGAATGGACCACAGACATCACTGTGTACGATCTCTAAGCGTCGAGCCGTACGTAAAGTATTCTTGTCGCTGGGTTTACTTGGTACTCTGCTTAGTTTGCCTTGTATGCATATTTCGCATTCTCCTAAAGAATTATTCTTGTTAAAGTTTAGTCCAATCAGGCTTTCGTTCTTAAGTGCGAGCTTCAAGTCCCTTTCGTTCATGTGTCCCAATTTACAGTGCCATTGTTTAATATCATCCGACTCAGAGTTTGTACAATCATTATCACTACATTTTGCAGCATTGGCTTTGTGTCTGTTAACATCATTATTTTTGGTTTCTAAATAGTACAGGCCATCGTCTTTTCTTATTGCTGCCATTTGTACTCCTCGCTTGTGATCTTTAATTATTGCTTTCTTTTTATTGAATAGGATAGTGAGTCCTTGGTCAGTCATCTTTCCAACTGATAAAAGATTAGCACACAGGCTTGGTACATCCCCCCCGCCGCGACGCCGTTTGCGAACACACGTACTTACGCACACCTCCGTGTTTATAATTCCTAAACCGAGTAAATAGTGCATACTTTTTAATAAAACCTCACAGTATTAACTTATAAGTGCCAGTGATTGTTATGTGCAAAACTTTTAATGATTTGTTAGTCTAGCCACAAAGGCGACCAGTTTTTTCTAAATTACAATAAAAACTTTCCAAAGTCGTTGGACTTCCAAATTAATTCGCATACCTACATAGGTGCATTGTTAAAAATCGGCCAGGCGACCAAAAGGAGCTCGCTAATTTCACATAGACACACTAGCGTCAACTTGGCTCGGTAGGATAGCGCTATCAGTACTGCGTCTGTCGCCAGTGGTCCTGAGTTCGACTCTCGCTTGTCTGCGGACGCAAATTATTTCTTTTTGCTCCTCTATTTTGAACAAGTCGATTGAATATTACTCAAAATATGAGCAAAACGCAGAAAACTCCACACGGAAAAACAACCCAAAATTGTTTGAAACCTCATATTATGACACAGGAATCTGATACAGCTTCAGATTGCATGGGTTCGGAAACTGACTGTGGAATTCAACAAAACATCACGCGACGTTATAAACGTAAATATGATGATGCTGCGCTAGCCGAACTACGGGATATGGTGGCTGATGTGCAGCTTTAGCAAAAGACGCAATCGCTGAAATTTGACACAGAAATGCAAAAACGAACTCAGCTAAACACCAAAATGACGGAGTCAATTCAATTCATGTCGGACAAATACGACGAAATTTTATGCCAACTTCAGCAAACTAAAATTGAAAATACTGCTTCTAAAAATCAAATTAAAATGTTGGAACAAAACATTTAGTTTCTTGAACGTAACTCAAAGGCGTCAACACTGGAATTGAGAGAGGTACCGGAACCCAAATCGGAAGACATCTCAACACTAATCAGCTTGGTAAAAAATGTAGCTGACGTATTGGATGTAAAGATACTCGATACAGACATAAGAAATATATATAGGCCTAAAAAATCACGAATCAAGTTGGCTGCCATAATAGTAGAATTTTCTACTACTTCACTGAAAGAAAATATAATCAGGGCATCCAGAAGGCGCAACAAGGACAAGACCAAAGAAAAACTTAACTCGACCCATCTAAAGATAAACGGCGAACCTATACCTATATTCATAGCCGAATCACTCACCACCTGCGGACGGAACCTGTACTATCTGGCTCGTCAATATGTTAAAAGTCATAAGAGCGCAAGTTGCTGGACCTCTTATGGAAAGGTGTATATTCGCCATAAAGAAGGTGACCCGTCTACACTGATCTCACGAGAGGAAGACTTTGCCAAGCTAAAATCACAATGACTAATGTTTTCGTCATATTATACTTTGAGCGCTTTTTTTCGACTACCTGTATATTGTTTTAAATCTCGCGGCAAAGCCGGTTTTGATAAATATTTTTTTGTTATACAACAGTGCATGGAAATGTTTACTGTTTCTCTGTATAGAACTTGTCTTATAGCACTGAATTTGCAACAATTTTACACATCGATACTTTTAAAACATAATAATTCACCTACCTACATTTCATCGTTATTTATTATAATATATGTTGACTATCCTAAATTAATAGATAAAATATATGGCTATACAATATATTCATACAATATCTTATACACACTCATAAAATACAATTATTCACCTACCTACATTTCTAAACTATTCACTACACTATACACTTACTGTTCTAAAATATACAATAAAACAAATATCTACACAATAAATATATATAATATATTGTTCACATTCGTAAAATACACTTTTACTTTACGGCAACCCAAAATCCATGATACCAACCACATTTTTATTATATCTTTCCATATATTACAAAATAGACTACACCTGCCTTATTTAATGTTATCTGCGCCTCAATTATCTTCACTTCTACCAACGAACCCCCACATTCAATAATACAAGTAACCTAATGAGGGACATTGACCATTTTGACATATCGGTACCAATCACCTGTGACCCAGAACAATGCAACTCATATCTTTTAAACGCCACACATTACTTAAAGGTTCTACAACAAAATATACGTAGCCTAAACTGTAACTTTCAAGAACTACACGTACTGCTCAAAAGGCTGGCTCTATCATGTAATATTATTGTGCTTTCTGAGTGCTGGTTGTCTCATGTTGTTAATTTACCGTCACTCCAAGGATATAAATTCATACAAAACTAATGATAATTTCAACCAAGACGATGGTGTAGTTGTCTACACAAACAATAATCTGGAATGCATTGTGGAGGAACCTACCCTATCAGAGGCAAATTGTTTGACGATCAAAATAAAAAATGACACAATAATAATTGCAATTTATAGACCTCCTTGTTTTAAATCACCCGATGCCTTCCTAAATTCATTGAACGATTTACTAGCGAGTGTATCCTCATTTAAAAATATCATCATGGTCGGTGATATAAATATTGACCTCATCGGGACCAGTCCCGCGACCACCTCGTACCTGGATACCATTGCCTTCCATGGACTTCTCCCTGCCATTAATACTACCACCCGAGGTAGGACATGCTTGGACCATGTAATACTGAAAACAAAACTAAATGCGTTCACGTTTTCATTGGGTACTAGTATTACCGACCATGAAGCAGTATTATTCTGTCTAAAAACCAATGTAATCAAGACAAATACCATAAAGATGAAAATAAATAATAAAATTGACATGGAAAAATTAAAATCTGAATATAAAAACCTTAATTTTGACAATGTGTATCAAGAATTAAATTTAAATAACGCTATGAACAATTTCATTAATATTATACAATTACTAATTACAAATAATTCGATAAAAAGACAAATCCCTAGAAATAAAGTTATAATTAAACCTTGGATTACTCCCGGTATGTTGCGCTGCATCCGAACCAGAGACAGAATGCACCAGAAGTTAAAAACAAACGACAACGACACCATATTAAAAATATCGTACTTGCGATATCGAAACTATTGTAACAACCTTCTAAAAAAACTTGAAAAACAATACGAGAGAGATCAACTGATAATGTCAAAAAACAACTCTAAAAAGCTCTGGCATTAAAACAATAACTAACAACTTTAATAAAAAAACAACTACCACTTCAACTACTAACTGCAGATAAAACCCCTAAAGAATCAATAAATAAAACAAATGAATACTTCTCCAATATCGGTAAAAGATTATCTAACATGATTCCCTCACATATACCTAGTCTTAAGAGGGTCTCTAAGCCACCGCTAAATTCTTTTGTTCTTCTTCCTACTGACTTCGAAGAAGTTGAAAGAGAAATTCAACGGTTAAAAACTGATTTCTTGCCTGGTTGGGATCAGATTAGTGCAAATGTACTGAAACAAATATCTTTTTCTGTAAAACCTGTTCTTACTGATTTAATAAATCGCTGTTTTGTCTCCGGAGTATTTCCTCAGGCATTAAAAAGAGCTGTGGTACACCCGATACATAAGGCGGGTGATCGAGACAAGGTCAGCAACTATAGGCCAATAGCAATCTTAACGACGTTGTCGAAAATATTAGAACGCATAATTAATAACAGGCTAACAAAATACTTAGAAAAATATAACTTGTTTTCTAATGCGCAATATGGATTTAGAGCTGGCCGTTCAACTGACAACGGAGTGCTCGATCTTGTTAACTTTTTAGTTAACAAACTAGATGGCAAAAATAAATGCCTGACTATATTTCTTGACCTAGCAAAAGCATTCGACACTGTCTCTGTTCCCCGGCTTGTAAAAAAACTTGAAGATCTTGGTATTAGAGGCGTTCCACTGGCGTTACTATCGGATTATTTAAAAAATAGAACCCAATCGGTAAAAATTGGAGAACACATTAGTGACGAATTGCCAGTGGATTTTGGGGTGCCACAAGGCAGTATATTGGGCCCTACTCTTTTTCTCTGCTACATAAATGAGCTTTGTACTCTCACTATCAAAAATTGTCGCACCGCCGCATATGCAGATGACACTGCCTTAACCTACTTCGCAGATTCCTGGAATGAGCATTTTAATCTCGCACAGATGAGAGATGGTTTTAACACTGTGTGTAACTGGCTAGCATCAAATTCTCTCACTTTAAATGAAGATTAAACCAAATACATTTTATTCTCTATTCGTAATGAAAAAGAAAATCTCACCAATTGTAATATCTATGCACATAAGTGTAACTTTCCTCCAACTCCAAGCTGTAGTTGTCCTAATATTAGTCCTTCTAAATGTCTAAAATATCTCGGCATCCAAATTGATGCAAATTTAACCTTTGAAAGCCACATTAATGTTGTATCCAAAAGAATAAGAAAGCTCACATATATTTTTAAGGAACTCCGTGGTGTAGCAGAGAAACAAACGATGAGGATGGTATACGAGGCTCTGGTTCAATCAATCATTGGATACTGCATCACGACATGGGGTGGTGCATGCAAATCTAAGATGATAACTATTGAAAGAGCCCAAAGAATGATTCTAGCGTTAGCTTATCCAAACCGCGACTTTTCTCCACCACAACACTTTATGAGGAAGCGAAAGTGCTAACGGTACGCCAGCTGTACGTACTGCTTACGACAATGCTCCAACGTTCCAACTTATCCGAGGAAAGGAGGAAACGCATAGCCCTCTCTAGAAGAAACTACACAATATGTGGGTCGACTGCGGTAAATACTTCCTTCGCGCAAAGATTTTTTCCATTCCGTGGAGGTGAATTGTTTAATAAATTGAATAAAATTATAAAGATCGCGAACTGTCATAAAGTTGAATGTAAATGTAAAATTATAAAATGGTTACTTATGTTAAAACTAGTTTTTAACTAATAAAATAAAGAACGTAGATTGTAGTGACAGGAAAAATATAATGACTTGTAACAACGGTTGCTAAGTATTGAGATGACAAAGTAAAGGTTTATAAAAATATAAAGAGGTATTAATAAACAAGGTTAAGGTTTCATTCTATTCTTCTTAACATCCTCCCTTCTTTTTAACTCTTACGCTATCAAACCAATTTGCATTGTAATTGATACAATTCGTGGCTTATGCAATGCTTTGGTCAGCAGATCCGCTAGTTGGAATTCGCTAGGAACATATTCCACACATATTTCGTCATCAGCTACAAGTTCCCTAACATAAAAATGTCTTATCGCGATATGCTTGGTTCTTCTGTGTAGCTCTGGGTTATGTGAGATCTTTATGGCTGCATCATTATCGACTTTCAATTTGGGTATCTCCTTCAAGTTAGATATTTCACTAAAGAGTCTTTTGATCCAGACATTCTCTCGGGCAGCTTCACTAGCAGCAACCAATTCGGCTTCGGTACTTGATATTGTTACACATGTTTGTCGTCGACTTGTCCAAGATATTGCTCCTCCAGAGTATAAGCATAATATTCCTGATGTTGATCGTCCAGTAGTTTGATCACCACTGTGATCAGAATCGCTGTAACATTCCAGTATTCCAGTTTTCCAACACTTCTTAAAAACTATTCCAAGATCCAAAGTTCCTTTGATATATCTTAGGATACGTTTAAGCTTTTGAACATCTTCTTTGGAAGGGTCCTCTAAAGTTCGGGATATAACGCTTACAGCGTATGCTAAATCAGGTCTTGTTCCAACAGTCAGGTATGCAAGTGCACCCACAGCTTCTCTATACGGAAATGAAGAAGGTTCTACCAACTCTTTATCCAGTTCTGGCAGTCCATCTTTCTGTATAGGAGTGGTGACGGGTTTGCAATCACTCATACCAAAGCGGTGTAACACTTTTTGAGCGTAGTGCTTCTGTGATACTTTTATATTGCCATTCTGCTCCTTTATTTCTAAACCAAGAAAATATGTTGCATCTTTTATAGTGATTTTGAATCTCCTTTTTAATTCTCTAATGAACTTTTCAGAATCATCTTGATTAGTAGCAGCTACAAGGCCGTCATCTACGTACAGAGCAAGAATGATTTTGTTATTTCCACGTTTTCGAATAAACAGGCAGGGGTCTGTATCACATTGGTTAAATCCAATTGTTTTTAAATAATCCACCATACACCTATCCTAATCCAACACCGAGGTGCTTGTTTTAGACCATATAGACTTCTCTTGAGTCTACACACCTTATTCGATCCATCGCAATAGCCATCAGGCTGATTCATATAGATTTCTTCATTCAATGAACCATACAGGAATGCGGTTGATACATCAAACTGTGTGAGTTTTAAACCTTCATTTGCTGCAACGCTTAGGACAGATCTTATCGTTGTCATCTTAGCAACTGGACTGAAAGTGTCATCGTAGTCGATGCCCTTTTTCTGTGTATATCCTCTAGCAAATAGCCTTGCCTTGAATTTGTCTAGTGAGCCATCTGCATTGGTTTTAATTTTATATATCCATTTACAAGATATAGGCTTTCTATCTCTGGGAAGATCAACCAGTATCCAGGTTTTGTTTTCCTTTAAAGACTTCAACTCATTATCCATTGCTTTGACCCACTGATCTTTATGCGAACTAGTAATTGCTTCTTTGTAGGTGTTGGGTTCATTGATCCCTTTAAAAACATCAGCTAACATGACATAATCTTCAAATCGAGTAGGCGGTCGAATTTGACTTCTATCTCGTAGAGTCATTCTATTAGTTATCTCAGCTATATTATCTGAGTGTTCTGGTGCCTCATCATCAATAACATCATCTAGGGCATCTTCATAAGGAGGTGATCCTGGCAGTGATGCTTCTAGTGATCGTTGAAGTGGTTCAGTAGGATTATCTTGGCTGCTTTCTACTTCCTGACTTACAACTGGATCCGACGATGTGGAAGGCATAGTCGAGCTAGGCTCATCAGGGCTACTTGAAGTGCGATCTGAGCTGCTTTCGATACGATCATCCTCCCTTGCATTACACATCGGTGGTGCTGAAAGTGGATAATAGATTTTTACCGAAGTTTGTTCTTCTGAATCCCCGGTTGTACCAATAGGCGTCAGTACTGACTCATTAAATGTAACGTCTCTTGATCTTATGAGTTTACCATTTTTATTCAGTAGGCGATAGCCTTCGTCACCGTCATAACCGATGAGAATACATTTCTCGGTCTTTTTGGATAGCTTTGTTCTCTTTTGTTGAGGAACATGAGCATAACATTCACATCCAATTATTTTTAGGTGACTTATTGTTGGCTTCTTCTTATACCATAACTCAAATGGCGATTTACCATTTTCTAAAGTTGGACCAGTTCTGTTTAAAACGTATGCAGCGGTGTTAATCAATTCTGCCCACGTAGCAAGGGGTAACTCTTCATGAGCATGCATCAATGTGCGAGCTGCTTCGACTAAGGTTCTGTTTTCACGTTCACTGAGGCCATTTTGTTGCGGCGTGTACGGCATCGTGAGCCTTTGTCTTATTCCAGCTTCTTGTAAAATGCACTTGACATTCTCATTATTAAATTCGCCTCCATTGTCGCTCAGAAATTCTTTAACAGTAAGTCCAGCCACTTTACATTCTTGTAACATTTGTCGGAGCTTTAGATGAACTTCCGACTTCTGTCGCATGAAATAAACGTGTCGGTATTTGCTGTAATCATCTTTGAATAGCACGAAGTAGCGAAATTTGTTGAAGGAAGGGGGAAATGGACCGCATACATCAGCGTGTATAATTGCCGCAGGTACTTTAGCTCGTTCTCTCGTTCCAAATACATGTCTGTGTGTTTTACCATAAATACATCCAGTACATAATTCTGAATCTAGACGAACTTTAATACCAAGTTCCTTTTCTATAACTTCTTTTACGTGTTTCTTGTTCTGATGGACTAATCGTTCGTGGTAAAGTTGTAACAAATTATCTGTTGACAAGGCGTTCAAATCTGGTATTGGCTTTGTAATAGTCTCTACATTAAGCTTATACAAGCCTCCATTCGTGACTCTTTTGCCAGTCAGTATTAACTGTTCAGCAACTTTCAGCAAGCAGTGATCCCTTTCAGACATGAAAACACTTTTGTTTAGTCTGTCTTGAGCGGCCAGAACAGAAAATAGGTTTCGCTCTATATCAGGTACGTACCATACATCACAGAGTGTTAATCTGGATTCTCTACCATTGATAACAGTGTTTAACTCAACAGTACCTTTGCCAACAGCTTTGACAGCAGCTCCATTAGCTGTAGTCACAGTCCGAGTATCATTAAAAGGCTGAAAACTAGCAAAATAGTCGATTCGACAAGTGACATGACACGTTGCTCCATTGTCAACAAACCAACTTGTAGTATCACTGTTTGTATGCATTGAATTTACGTCGGAGGTGATGGTGACTGGCAAGAGCATTAAGTTGAGATTGCTTGGCTGTTTATTTTCTGGCTTGGATGGTTTCCCGTCAGCTATCCATTTATGACATTGTCTGACCTTATGACCGACTTTTCCACAGTATCCACATTTCTTTTTCGACTTATTACTGTATTGTACATTTAGAGCTTCTGCAGGACCTTCGTGTCTAAACGAGATAGAGCGCTCATAGGCACAGAGTTGCGTCGTCAGATTTTCTATTGTTTTGTCTGTCTTTGACATTAACATCCAACTCGATTTGAAAGAGAAGTAGGTTTCAGGTAGAGTATCGAGAATCTTACAGATTAAGAGGATATCTGGTAAGTCGTATTTCTCTATTTTCATTAGTTCAGCTTTCAAATCTGAGCAAAAGGTTTTGATTTTTGAGACATGAGTCGTAATGTCGTGTGACGGATCTTTACGATAGCCGAAAAACTCCATACAAAGGGCGTAACTTTTGTCTTCAGATGTACCGTCGAATAAACGATGCAATTCATCCCAAACATCTTTAGACGAGTTGAAGCGCATGATTTTTTTAAGAGTTTCGTCTGACATATTTGCAGTGAGTAATAATAATGCGGAATGTTGGTACGACGCTACTCCTATGGCCTTAATTTAAAAATGTGACTTGACGTTCTTTTTTTTCTCTGTCAAGCAAATCTGTTCTGAAGAAAATTGTATCTAATGTAAAACTATTATTACGAATAAAACTCAATTACTTAATGCAAATATATATTCATATTTCCACGCCCATCAATTGGTAGCAGAGCGTGGTTGATATGTTCCATGTCAACGATCATCTGCGTAAGTACCTAACTAAAATAATGCGAGAATGGCGTCGACATCAGCACGAAGTATTGAAACGTTAAATAGATCAAATTACGACACTTAGTGTCTGCAAGCTCAAGCCGTACTCATAAAGAATGATCTTTGGGATTACGTTAGCGAAGAAAAGAAACTTTCGTCAACGTTGAATGCCGCCGAGCAAAAAGCGTTTGCAAAAGGTGACATACAGGCAAGATCAGAGCTTATTCTACTCATATCTCCAACTGAGTTAAAACAAATAAAAGGATGTCAAACATCAAAGGTGGTATGGGACAAGCTTAAATCTATACACCAGAGTACTGGTCCAGCGAGGAAAGCAACGCTGTTGAAACAACTCGTCCTAAAGAAAATGAATTCTCATGAAGACATTAGAGACCATTTGAATAATTTTCTGGACGTGGTCGGCAAGCTGGAGGATATGGACGTTACAATCCATCCGGAATTATTAAGCATTATGATGCTGTACAGCCTGCCAGTCAACTATGAAAATTTTCGGATCGCTATTGAATCTCGAGATGTATTGCCCAACCCTGAAGAGTTGAAGGTAAAGATCATCGAAGAAAACGAGGCAAGGAGACAAATTGATACAAATGACAACCCTCAAACGTCAAGATCGGAAGCGCTGTATGCCAAACAAAAAAGGAAGATTGTGATTTGCAAGAACTGCAACAAAAAAGGCCACAACACCGAGGCATGTTGGTCGAAGAAGGGAGCCACTAAACCACAAACGCAAAAACACCACGAGAAAAACTTCAACATCTGTTTTGCTTTAGATGAAAAAACTGGTGATAGTCTATGGTGTCTAGACAGTGGATGTAGCTCACACATGACTGGTAAAGGGTGTCAATTTATAAATCTGACTCCTGAAGTGAACACTCTGACGTTGGCAGAAAAGAAGCACACAACGCAAATTAAAGGAAAGGGATAAATAAGCATCTCTTCCAATAACGATAAATACAACTTGAACGATACATTGTATGTACCGGAAATATCGACAAATCTAATGTCAGTCGGGAAAATTACTGATAACGGCTACAAGGTATTATTCGAAAAAGAAAAGGCGTCGATCATAGACGCAGATACAGTTGTACTGCAAGCCTCAAGAAACACAAACGGACTATACTATCTGGATTTTAAAGAGAACGAAACAGCAAATTTAACTGTGAAGTCTCAAGATGAATCAATGATGTGGCATCGAAAATTGGGTTATATTAATGAAAAAGATCTGAAAATGATGGTCTCAAGGCAGATGATGAGAGGACTAAACTTAAAAGAAGTAAAATTGGATACCTGCGAAACTTGCATAAAAGGTAAACTCTCATCTCTTCCATTCCCCAGCCATGATAGAATCTCATCTGAAAGTCTCGAAATTATACACAGTGACGTCTGTGGGCCTTTTGAAGACGAATCACTTGCTGGTTCCAGATATTATGTATCATTTATAGATGACTTCAGCAGATACTGTTGCATATACTTCATAAGAAACAAAAGCGAAGTTATCGAAAAGTTTAAAGAATACAAAAACGGAGTCGAACTATTCACAAAAAAGAAAATTCAATATTTGATAACGGCGGAGAGTACCGAAGCAAAGTATTTGATGATCTGCTGAAACAATGCGGCATCAGGAGGAGACTGACTGCACCGTATACTCCGCAGCAAAATGGAGTGAGCGAAAGAAAAAATCGATCCTTACTTGATAAGGCTAGATGTCTAATGATGAAATCGAACGCACCTCCATACTTATGGGCGGAAGCAATAAACACTGCCAATTATTTAATAAACCGGAGCCTAGCGAAAGCATTAAACGGAAGTACGCCGTATGAAAAATGGGTCGGCAGAAATCCCGCCGGAAATCATCTACACATTTTCGGCAGTAAAGCATTCATTCTATATAAAAGAAGAAGAGGCAAATTTTCGCCTAAAGCCGCAGAAGGAGTTTTTATGGGATATGCGAAGAATGCTAAAGGATTCAGAATCTACCTACCTGATCAAAACGATGTTGTAATCAGTCGAGATGTCAAGTTCGTCGAGAAAATGTACTACTATGACACTCGTACAGAAGCAGCTCCTGACCACAGCAGTCGGAAACCTGAAAATATAAAGGAAATGGTGATAAAATTTAATAATAAAAATAATAATCCCAATTCTACCTTACCAATTCAGGATTCTCCACCCTCAACGGATCCGTCATCCTCAGCTGCCACCAATTCTCCAATAAACTACAATGATAATATGTTACCAACTGAGGATGAGGGGGCTGAAACTGCTGATCGGTACCAAACTTCACCTGAAATATTAACAGAAGATGAAGGAGCTGAAAGCGATGGATATCAAACTTCACGTGAGACAGCAACCGAAACAACATCGCAAAGACCTAAGAGAAGCAAGAAGACGCCTCTATGGACAAATGACTATGACTTACAGGACGATATGGAAGACAGCATGCTTGTGTCAGAAATGTCATACTTATCTGATCATCATGATACAGTAGATGACTGGCACGCCGCAATTAAAGCTGAAATAAGAGCCTGTTAGATTTATAAAGGAACTCCATACAAAAGTATCGATATTTACGAAGATAGCAAGCTTAGCTTGGAATGTCAAGATGGTTGCTGGTTATTTACTGTGTATCATAGTTCCTTTGTGGTGTATAAGGGAAAGGATTTATGAATAAAAGCACAGAAAGACAAGAGTAGGTATTTATTTCAATTAGGCTTGTCAATTAATTCATATCGAGGCTCAGAGAGCTTACTGCCCGTTCGCTAAACTAGTTCTCGTGGAGAAGAAGGGCAAGAAACTCCACGGAAGCAACTATGGTTGTAAAAGTATCCATATATATCTTTTACAACCATATAAATCTCGTTTATCACAATAAAGGTCTAATTCTATTATGGCCATTATATGATGAATCTTGTAATATTCCACAATATTACATAATCTTAACAACAAGGATAAGGCAAAGAACATGACTACCCCTTAAATCAATTTAACATCATTATGAATAAAGGCCACAACATGAAATAGAGTTTCAACACCACCATTAGCAATAATCAAGTTATAATATCAAATAACTTACGTGAAGCTTGTGTAGTCCATCTTTCACAGAATATAACTATCACCACTGATCTGTACTGGCTTGTAGTTCACCACAAAAGTGAGTCAATCTTACGAATTACACACTATTTATAGTAACGAGTCGACCTGTCAAATGTTCCCACCATTTTCTACATTTCTATAAATAATCTCACAATTAGATCAATAATCAATTCTTGAGTAATGAAACCTTTTTAAAACGTATCAAGACAATTAAGGAATTGAATAACGCCTATTTAGTAATTCTTAATCAATATTCGAAAGAATATTGATACTAACTGACAGACTTGTACTAATTGTCTCAAAGGACTTATAATACTAAAATAGCAATATAAAATCCAGGATGAATCACAATGATTATTACAAATTACGTAATATTTTATAGGAATATCATAACTGTGGCTTAAATGTAAATTTAGAGTTATTTCCTGTATTAAGTTATTTACTCAGGTGGGTACTCTAACAATTGTAGGCATTTGACAACACAATAATAATTTAGGTAGGTACTTAGACATTTGTCGGTAGATGCTTAATAAATATGACAGTTTGTATTTTGTAGCAAAACATTATGACATCACACGTACTTCCAATACTAACAAGCCCATATCAAGAACGAGACTTGGAAAATTACTAAGAAGGATAGTGGCGAAAAAGTAATCGACTACAAGCTTGTTTTAAAAACAAAAACTGGTCCAAACAACGTGCAAACCAAAAAAGCGAGACTTGTAGCTTGGGGATTCACCCAGAGACCTGGTATAGATTACAACGAAACATTCGCTCCAGTATCAAAGTTAAGTTCCATTAGAACCGTCGTTGGAATGTCTGTCCAGGAAGGAATGAAATTGAAACAGATGGATGTCACAACAGCATATCTGAACGGCGATATAGACGAAAACATATCCATGAAGGTACCTGAAAATTTAGAAAAATATGTGACAGAAATCATGATCGATGAAAGTGAACAGGATGACCTTACAATATATAACAAGGCTAGAAATATGCTGGAATGTATAAGGAACATTAAAGGAGAAAAAGTTTGCAAATTACAACGATCCTTGTACGGACTAAAACAATCCGGGAGGCAATGGTACATTCGATTGGACAAGGAACTAAGAAATATTGGTTTTGTTCCGTCACAAGCAGATCCATGCGTATACATACTGCAGAAAGGAGGAGCAAAAATTATCACAGCGATCTGGGTTGATGATCTCCTAATTGCTTATACAGGAGCTAAGAAGATGCAAGAACTTCAGGAAATGCTTGCAAATAAATTCGAAATTAAAGATCTGGGAACACCACAAAAAATGCTAGGAATCGATTTTATATTCACAAAACAGTCTATTAAACTATGCCATGAAAAATATATAATGGACACTTTAGTCAAATTTAAAATGGATGAATGCAAGCCTACCAGCACACCTATAGAACCAGGGCTGTCTTTAGAAATAGACAAAAATTCCATTGAAAAGGAAATGCCGTACAAAAACTTAATTGGGACACTTATGTACCTGGCAGTAGCCACAAGACCAGATATAATGTTCGCGGTCAGTTATCTCTCGCAATTCAATGATTGCTACAATGCCGAACATTTCAAGAGTGCCAAACGTGTTTTAAGATACCTCAAAGGCACCTCCGAAATTGGAATAACTTTTAAAAAGACAGATCAAGAGTTATACGGCATGGCAGACGCAGACTGGGGCGCCTGCAAAGTAGACCGCAAGTCTTTCTCTGGTTATTGTTTCATATATGCAGGAGGCTGCATCAGCTGGTCCTCGAGAAAACAAAAGAGTGTGGCACTTTCTACGGCCGAAGCGGAGTATTGCTCGATCACCGAAGCCGCTAAAGAAGCCATACACCTTAAATCGCTTTACAACGATCTAGGAGCTCGTATTGAGTGTGTCCAGATTTCAAACGACAACCAAGCCGCTCTGAAGTTAAGCCAAAATCCTATAGTAACGGCAAAATCTAAACATATTGACTTAAAGATGCACTATATAAGGAATTGCATCCAGGATAAACAGATATGCTTGAGATACTTGGAAACGAAGAAGATGGCGGCTGATTTACTAACTAAGGGTTTAGCAGGGCCAAGGCTCAAAGAGCTGATGACTCATCTTGGATTAGCATGAGAGTCGCGAGGAGAAGTGTTGGTACGACGCTACTCTATGGCCTTAATTTAAAAATGTGACTTGACGTTCTTTTTTTTCTCTGTCAAGCAAATCTGTTCTGAAGAAAATTGTATCTAATGTAAAACTATTATTACGAATAAAACTCAATTACTTAATGCAAATATATATTCATATTTCCACGCCCATCACGGAACTATCTACTTGGTTGTATTTATCAAGAGCCGTTTGGTATTGAGAAATTTCTTGAGGATCGATAGTAATAGATTTCACAGGTTTTACTAGTGTACCAGTAACCGCATCTAATCCACCGGGCATACCTCTAAGTAGTAGCGTAGCCTTAAATTTCCATGTAGACCAGTTCTTCGTGCCTTCCAGGCGGCCAATATCAATTTTACAACTTGGGGATTGCATTTTGAAATTTTCCTTGCCGGAATGCTTAGAACAATAGGTCAGTTACAGACTCTGATTTTTTAATTCTTTTTTCCTCAACCACGCTCTGCTACCATGTTAAAACTAGTTTTTAACTAATAAAATAAAGAACGTAGATTGTAGTGACAGGAAAAATATAATGACTTGTAACAACGGTTGCAAAGTATTGAGATAACAAAGTAAAGGTTTATAAAAATATAAAGAGGTATTAATAAACAAGGTTAAGGTTTCATTCTACTCTTCTTAACAACTTAAACTCAATTATATGGAAACAGAAAAATTACTCGATGTAGCAAGATAGCAGGGTGTGTCAATTATAGGTATTCTTACTTTTGTTTTATAACATGTATACGTTCTATGTACGAGTATATTTATATAATATTTAAATTTACAATAAATTATTATGCATTATACACAAACACATACATACAAACACACCACACACTCACGCACTCACACACACACACACATACGCACCATCCACACACCATTTCCTATTAGTTCCATGTTGACAATCTTTATGTATAACGATGTAATGGGGGGCCTGGAGTTCTGAAATACAGGCCTAGGCTTAGTTTAGACTCCAGGGTGGTGACCATAAGCTCTTAGAGCGGTATCAATTTGAGATCGAGTAAGTGACAGATGTATACACGTCAGATACATCTGTCCCTTATTCAATCTCAAATTGATACCGCTCTAAGAGCTTATGGTCACCCCCCTGATCTCTCACAAATTACGATTTTAATTATATCTAAATATCTGTCAATATAACAACTAAGTTAAGGATGTAATTTGTAGAGATAAATAAACATTTTTATTATTATTATTATTACATACAGTGCATTTGTTAAGCCGATTTTTCCTTCCTTAATTTCTATTTCAGCAGGGCCAGTGCCTTTCATTTCAGCAGTTTTGTCCTTCGACGCAAGTTTAAGAGTTTTCGAAATTTGTTTTATCTCGGTGAAGGGCTTGTCTGAATATGTCATGTGAGACGTACATCCACTGTCCAGTATCCAGCTTTTTTCAAAAAATTTATTTGCTAAATAGCAACAGAAGAGGTTTGTATAATTTTTATCAATTTTGATAAAGTTGCTTTTAGACTTTTCTGCTTTCTTGCGAGTATTTTTGTTCTTTGACCAGCATTTTGACATATCGTGGCCTTTCTTCTTGCAAATCTTACAGAAATTGTAAAAACAGTCTTCATTATTGTTTGTTGCGCTGATACTTTGTGTATCACGACGACGGGCATCACTCTCTTCAATTATTTTGATCTTTAGCTTTTTAGGATCCGGTAGGGAGTCTTGAGACTCAATTGCAGTTCTGAAGGTATCAAATTCTTTCGAAAGGCTGTAGAGCATCATTATTGACAGCAAATCATTGTTAATGTCAATATCCATGTCTTTCAGTTTATCAACGGTATCCATGAATTTCATTAAGTGTGCACGGACATCTTCGCCTTCCTCAAGATTGGCTAAGATCAACTGCTTGAGTAGGGTAGCCTTTCTGGCAGGACCCTTACTAGCATAAGTTGCTTCCAGCGTAATCCATACGTCTCTGGCATATTTACATTTTTTTACTTGTTTTAGCTCTGAAGGTGCGATGAGCAACATGAGTTCTGATTTGGCCAGTTCATCTTCGTCGACCTCGTCTTGTGAAGCATTTTCCTTAGGGTAATTGTCCACATGTTTCCACAGTTTATTTTTTACTAGGTACGCTTTGGCGTGTATGCACCATGTGTCGTAATTATATTTTCCCAAGGCTTGAATTTTTATGCTTGACATTTTCGTAATTTGAATTTTGTTTGCGAATATATAAACTTAAATTTTTCGCTCTCAAACCATGTGAAGTTTTCTTCAGAAAACTTTGCTGTGTTATTTGTCGTAGATATAATGCAAACAGACGAGAGCAAATTAAACATACATTATTAATATTATTAGGAAGGATATTTTTCTATACATCCATTGACAGTGTCAAACAATCAACGACCAACATTGCTTGGTAACCGGCAGGACCATAGAGTTCATTAAAGGCATAGAGGACCTATGCCTTCACACCAGAGATGAGGAACAAGGCTTCTCCCTGGAGATCAGGTCCGTGGAGTCGCCACTGACCACCAGCTCGCCACAAAGCAGCCCTGCGGATTGTATCTCTCTTAGTCTGGCCTCTGACCCTAGGCATGTTGCTAAAAAGCAGAATCTATCGGAACAAACCTAGAGATAATTGAAGCGCGCATGCCCCACCACGACAAAATAAATAGTGTAGATTATAGATAGATTAGTGTAGTATAGATGATTACATACCTACACATGTATTCCCATTCCCCCCCTCCCCGTACGTTGTCGCGAGCCGACGTGTTTTTGTGCGCTCCGTAATTTTTAATCTAAAATTATAGTCAATAGTGCTGTTTCCATTATAAAAGACGTATATATTTGTGTCCAATAACAAGACCTACAAATCAGTGCATAAACCATATCTGTGCTCAAGCAATCACTCGAGTTATTGTCAAAAACATTTCAAACATTTTATACGGTTACCTACCAATGTTGTGCAAAGTGAATGAAGTGAACATCTCTAAAAAAAGGACATGGTCATAAGTCACGTTCAATTCCATAACTTGTAACGTTGGATCATCAATTTGCACATATAAAGTAATTGTCCAGTTGGCGTCGAGGCGTAAGCATTGGCACTGTCGGCCATCGGAACCGAGAAGCCGCGAGTTCGAATCCTGCGACGTGAATTACTTTTTGTATTTAATATTCACTTTTTGTATTTAATATTCACTTTTTGTATTTAATATTCACTTTTTGTTTTGATATAATAGTGTCAACGAAACTTTTTGACACTATTTATATATTTGAACTACTTTTACAACAAAAGGAAGGCTTAAAATATGTATAAAACGCCGCCGAAATCTTCTATGGAAGTTGCAACTCCATCACGCTCCGAGTCTGATTTACCAAAACTATGCGTGGAAGAAGGCTCATTGCTGGATAAAAGTCCGATAAATATCACACAGAGAGCTAAGCGTCGCCGACCTAGTAATGATGGTAGCCAATTGGGCAGCTTTGCCGATCAATTCTTGGATCTAAAGAACGAACTTAAATCTGACCTCAAGGAATTGATAAACGATTTAATGCGTTCTCAAAACTCTCGCATGGATAAATTTGAAAAGCATATATTGGAAATGAAATCCCACTATACAACAATAGAAGAAACAAACAAGGAAATTGAAAAATCAATGACATCTATATCATCTGAATTAACCCTTTTGGAGAGCAAAATCGCTAACCTTGAATTGGACCGTAACGACATGGCGAAGAGGTTAGTTTACATTGAGGAAAAACTATATAATATTGATCGCTCCTGTATCCAAACTTGCGTTGAGGTACGTAACGTGCCTAAGCGTCCGAAAGAAACGAAGAGCTCCTTGTTCGCCTTGGTTCAACATCTGTCCAAAGTACTGGATATTAACACTCAACTCTCGGACATTCGCGACGTTTCAAGATTGCCTTCCAAAAGGGAAAACAAAACCTCCAACATCAGCATCGAATTTAAAAACACCCTACATAAAAGTACTTTTTTATTGGCCGCCAAACAGTTCAACAGCAAAAACACCAATAATAAAATCAATTCTACTCACTTAGGCCTTGAAGGACCTAGTGGCCCTATCTACATAGCTGAACAGCTTACCACTCTATCCAAGAGGCTTTTCTACGTCGCTAGAAACTTCGCCAAGCAGAATGGCTATGCTTATTGCTGGACGTCAAATGGACGTGTGATGTTGAAGAAAAACGCTGATAGTGAATACATTCTGGTAAAAAATGAGCTACAACTGCTGCAAATGTCACAGCCGAGTAACGAGCAACAACTACCGCAAAAGTGATGCAAGCCTAATGATGCATGACTAATTATCATTCTGGCATGTATTACATTTAACTTATTTTTCTTATCTTATATAATACTCTTAGAATATCGTAGTGTTGGTTATGCTTGCTTGTGTTCATTTTTAATGTTAAATTCTGTTAACTCACACTCACACTATCATACTCAAACATTCATATACAATACTTACTACACATGTCAATCTAGACCACACACAACACGCTCACATTCCATTCAACATATCTCATACATGCTTTCACACTTGCTTTCCAGGCCTTACATACAAAATTCGGTCATTACATTAATCAACCATTTAACCCTTACCCAAACACTAATGCAATGGCCGATAGCGTTTTAGCATAACTAAACAATGTCGATGAAACTTCAGTCTCTGAAGCTCATATCTGCACACCAGAACAAGTAAACCGAATTTTGGGTAACTCAAACGACTACCTAAAAACGTTTTGCCAAAACATCAGGTATATTAATTGTAACTTTTTAAGCTTGCAAGCTTTTCTAAATCTCCTTTCTTTTGCCAGTGAAGTTTTGGTTCTTACAGAATGTTGGTTGCCTTGCCTTAGAAATCATCAAATCCCTGAAATAGATGGCTACATCAGTCATAAAACTACGAAACATATTAACCAGAGTGACGGTGTAGTGGTTTATACAAAATCATTTCTTAACCCCACGGTGGAAGAGCCAGACTTTAATAATTCAGCATCTGGGTTACTAATCAAGATCAAAATCGATACAGCAGTCCTATGCGTGTACCGGTCACCATCTACTGATAACATAGACAGCTTTTTGCGTGCGCTAAATGATATACTTCCAACACTACACGAATTTAAATCTGTTCTTTTTACTGGTGACATTAATATTGACATTGGGTCATCCTTAGTTTTCTCCCTGCTCACATTCTACCGACAAGAGGCAACAACTGCCTCGACCACACTTTTATAAGAACAAACCGTCCTGCAACCACTCTAATTTTTGAATCCACTTTAACTGACCACTACTCCTCCTTAGCATGCATCAAAATTAAAAAAGCGCGTACAAAAAATAATTACAACGTAACTAAAATCAATTTTGAAAGCCTAGATAAATCTTACGAGCAGCTGGACTTCAACCCTATTCTTTCTACAACGGACGCAAACGCTGCCACGGATAACCTAGTTAACTTACTGACAAAAGCTATACTAGAGAACTCAACCACTTCGATAGAATCAGCAAGAAAAAGGATACTCAAACCTTGGATAACTCCTGGTTTGTTGAGATGTATCCGCAACAGAGATATTACCAAAATGTAGGGGCGCGACCTAAGTGGTACCTGGTGGGATTCGCTACGCTACTAAGTTAAACACTCAAAGAACTTTTAACGGTTTATTGTTGAGAGCTAACAAAGTAACTTTTAAGCTAAGCTATGGCTAAAATGGGAAAATGATGAAAATGACAGCACCCGCTTGCTGTCCGTAGTGCACTGCTAAGCTAAGAAACACTGCAATCCAAGGTGTCACTAGTTCAGTTCAAGTTCACTTCACGATCCGTCAGTCCCGAAAAACTAAAGTCCGACCGCGAAGTCCTTGCTAGAAGCTCGAAGGACCAAAATAAAATAATATAGAGATATATTAATAAAAGGCTTAAATTGTCACCAAACAACGAAATCCTCCTCATGACGTATAAACGCTACAGAAACTTCTGTACAAAACTACTCAAAAAAGTCAAAAGGCAATACGACAGCCAACAACTAATAAATGCAGGACAAAATACAAAGGCGCTCTGGACTGTCATAAAAAACATAACTTACTCTACCAAATCAAAGCACTCATCTACTCAGCTAGAGTCTGGCCAACGAAAGCTGTCCAAGGAAAAAGGCGGGAATTTTAAAAAATCTAGAGCTTACAACCCTGACTATACACTGCTTAAACGGAGTTGATACTATTTATTATTCTATCATATTATACGATATTTACATCAGTATTTCAGATTTATATACTAAGACCATAATAAGGTTATTAATGGTTACCAGTTTGAACATATAAAAACAAAACAAATAATAAGGTTATTACCCCTGGCATATGAATTTTTTTTACTTCTGCGCACATTGAAGTTCACAGATCCAACTTACCTGGCACGGCATTATATAGAAAAGGTTGAATTAAAGAAAAAGTTATTACTATAAGTTTATATAATATAATGCAGACACTGATGTAATGACACAATAAAATCAACACAAAACCATAACCCCTATGGGTTATGAGTCATAGTCGAAATCGGATACCAACATTTCTACACCTGACAATATTGAATCAGCTTCATTGCTTTCTTCACTGCTACTACTACTACTGTCATATTTTTCTGTAAGTAAAGCCCGTTCATTTCTATTGGTTTGAAAGTCAAACCCGTTCTTATGTAAAAAATTTCTAAGGGTTTCACGGCATCCCATAAATCCAATGGCTTCCTTCAGCTCATTGTGCAGGCTTCTCAGGGTTGGGACTTGTTTTTTCACTCCATAAAATTCGTTTATTTTGTTTCTTATAGCCGAAATATCCAAATTGGAAACTTTTGCTGAATGTGGACGTTTTTTCCCCGGAGTATTCCACTGTCCTTGATTTTTAGAGCCTTCAATTTTAATTCTTCTTAAGGTCTTCACACTTACACCTGAAGAGAACAAATACAATGAATTATGTAACAGTGTTATAATATTTACCAGATACTTTTATTTTAAGTCTTTGGTTAGTGCACTCAGTCATGAAAAACAAAAACCGGAATAAAATACAAAGACTGTGAAAGTGACTGTTATACCTATAATTTCTGAATTATTATGAACCTGTACCTACTAGGTACCTGTCATTGAAGATATCTTTTCTAAATAATTTGTTTCACAAGTCGACAATTCATTTTTTTCGAGAGTTTTCAATTTCTTTACTGTTTCCACAATTCTAAGTTTTGTCTCCTCGTCGTTAGTACTTCCTGAAAAGTAGATAAACCGTGAATAGTTGTGCCATTTTTTTATAAATAAAAAAGTATCAAGATGTTATAAGAGAAATTCAAAAAACTAACCTAAAAGTGAAATGATTGAATCCAGTTGTCGTATTTTCTCTGCAGATTTCTGATTCAAATCACTTTTTATGTCTTTATATTTCATAGTAAATAGTAGCTTCCTCGTCGAGCTTTTGATTGTTTTCGGCATTATTTTAAACAGAACCAACGAAAAATACGAAAATAAGATGCACGTAAACACAAGATGACTCAAGTACGAAACGTCAATGTGACAATTTTGACAGCCCTAAATAATTGCCATCCTAAAAGTTTAGAAATTAATTCGTGGACAGCTTTCGTTGGCCAGACTCTATTACTTAATTCACATTCTCCAACTGATTCCTGCAATAAAGTAAATAATTTTTTCGTTAGCATCGGTAAAGAGCTCGCTGATAAAATAGTCGGCAGTACTGTGCAACCAACACATACTCCGACCAGCATGTCTTCGTTTGTCCTCAAAGAAACTGACGATGATGAGATTCTGAACACCATACATTCTTTAAAATCTAGTGCAGCAACTGGCTGGGACGGGATCTCAGCCACCATTTTGAAGAGGTACTCAGCTACTCTGGCACCTGTTTTATGCCATATTTTTAATCTCTCTTTTCAAACCTCTGATTTTCCCACTTCACTAAAGAAGGCAATTATTCATCCCATCTTCAAGGGTGACAATGGGAACTTAGCTAACAACTATCGACCAATTGCAGTGTTAAGTGCTCTGTCTAAAGTAATGGAACGCCTCATAAATAAAAGATTGAGAGATTACTTAGAGCACTTTAATCTTATTTCACCACAGCAGTTTGGGTTTCGCGTAAAAAAGTCCACCTCTGACGCTGTACATGAACTAACTACCTTTATTGTTTCAAACCTTAATAATAATAAAAAAGTACTTACAGTGTTTTTAGACCTCGCGAAAGCGTTTGATACCGTTCCCATTAAAACCCTTTTACAAAAACTCGAAAATATAGGTGTCAGAGGTGCACAACTCCAGTTTTTCCAAAGTTACCTCACAGGTCGAACGCAAGTCGTTAAAATAGGAAACCACGTTAGTGATGAGCTTCCTATTGAATATGGTGTGCCACAGGGGAGTATTCTTGGTCCTACGTTGTTTTTGGTTTTTATCAATGACCTCTGCAATCTCACTATTCCAAATTCTAAGATTGTAACTTACGCAGATGATACTGCAATAACTTGCCACAGGGGATTATTCTTGGTCCTACGTTGTTTTTGGTTTTTATCAATGACCTCTGCAATCTCACTATTCCAAATTCTAAGATTGTAACTTACGCAGATGATACTGCAATAACTTTTTTCGCAGACTCCTGGTCAGAACTTCAAGATAAAGCTCAAACGGGTCTTGACTGCACCCTTGACTGGCTTCTGGCTCACACTCTAACACTCAACACAAGCAAAACCAAATTTATCACTTTTTCTATTAGGTCAATATCCCAGCCAAAAAATCGTATATCACTCACTGCTCACACATGTCTCACAAAAACTACACAAAATTGTTACTGCAGTCAAATTGAGTCCGTCAGTAAAATTAAATACTTGGGAGTAATTTTAGATAATAATCTAAACTTTAAAGCCCACGTAGAAGCACTGACAGGCAGAGTGCGCAAATTGATATTTATTTTTAAAACACTAAGACTTGTAGCTAACAAATTCATTATCCGCAATGTCTACTATTCACTTTGTCAATCAATATTATCTTACTGCATTTCCTGCTGGGGAGGGGCTTCTAAAACCACACTACTTCCATTGGAGATTGCACACAGAGCAATATTAAAGATTGCAACTTTTCGACCAATTTTATTTTCCACCACTCTCTTATATAAAGAATGCAAAGTTCTCAACGTACGCCAGTTGTTTATTTTTCATGCAATCTTATTACAACATCACGTAACTCCCTTTGTTAAACTTAAAAAACGTCGTAAAGATTTAATTTGTTCCCTTCCACAGACCCGCTACTCCTTTACGAAAAAAATCTTCTTTTATCTTGGCCCTTACCTGTATAACAAAATTATATAATTTATCTAAACAAGAATGTAAATCAGCAGTCCGCTCTTACCTACTAGACAAAACGTATAACGAAACCGAATCTTTTCTTACTACACTATCTTAATTATATGGTAACACAAATATTCTCAATATACACATACACACACCCCCACACACACACATACACACACTCACCCTTACACATATTTCCACACACCACACTTACTCAATAAGATATAAACTAATACTTTCAGGCATATTTAATATTAATAATTTTTATTTTTTATTTTCCTTTTTATATTTTGTTTTATGTTAGTAAAACTAAAAGTTTCAATTATTCAAAAACACTAAGCAATTGATTTCTCCAGTCTAGAGAGACAAGGCACTGTTTCTCTTTACTACAGGCTATTGTGTAGCCTATCTAAGAGGACAGTACCTTAACCATTTTTGTAGCTTATCAGTGTTCATTTCTATAGTGTAGCTGTTTTTATTGTATTTACTACAACACCTTATGTGCAATAAAGATTTTTCATTTTCATTTCACATGTATAAGTACGGCAGTAATTCTTTATTCTACACAAAAACATCATTCATAAAAAGTGAAAATAACCATGTACAAAGGCGATGGAGACGGGGATTTCTGGGCCTGAATGTAATAAGTTGAGGTATGGTTTAAAAAAAGGGTTATATTTTTCTAATTCAAAATGTAAAAATCAGCTTAATTCACAATCTGGAAAAAAGAAATTCAAAAATTAAGTTTACTTTACGAAGTAATCGAATATCAATTAAATTATAATCGATTAACGTGACAGAGTTCATACTATTTAAGAAAATGCTTTCACCAGATGATTTATTCAATTAAAATAATTAAATCTATTAGAATTAACGTATTAAACAGTTTAAACCAATTAAATATCTACATAATTAAGATAAATCGATTCACGTTTAATAATCGATTATTGTATTTTTAGTCTGTGCTAACTCTGACTTGACGTTGACATGTATGACATGACACTCTGTATAGTCTATGCCGTGTGCAGTGTTTTTCAACCTTTTTCGTGACACGACCCCCATAATAACAAAAAATATTTCACGAACTTTTTGGATCTTGGTTTTTTTCAACCGACTTAAAAAATGATGAGGTTCTCAATTCGACTGTATGTATTTTTTATTTATTGTATGTTTGTTCCACAATTACTCCGCCGATTGTGGAACGATTTTGAAAAATCTTTTTGGGTTTGGGTTTTTGGGTTTGGGAATCTGATGGGATCCCATGGAAATCAAGGGAACTCGTCAAATGTTATAGGCATACATATAGCATTGATATTATATATTTTTCATCAACAATTCAATCATTTGCACTCAGAATTAATCATTTGTGAAGTGGAACTGATGAAGAAGACCATAGATGGCCACTGGAACTTCTTAATGATAAACCCTTATTACGTCACGAGTATAAGATATCTCAAATAACCGACTATGATGAAGCATACCTACCTACCTACTCCTAAATAAATGGTAATGGTGATAATGGTACCATTGAACTGATCAGATGATGATGCGGGAAGGTAGGCACTGGAACTCCGAAATAAAACAATGTATCCTAGTCGTGTTTGGTCTTATTGGAATTTTCATGAGATGTCCTATTATTTTTAATCCTTATTGTTTTTTTACTGAGGTAGTTTTCGCGACCTCTTGCGACCCCCCAGGGGGTCGCGACCCACAGGTTGAAAAACACTGGTCTATGCTGATACTTACTCGTTTCGTATCGTCTAGTGCGTGTGCATTTTGAATGTGTTTCCCCCCATAGTTTTATTGATATTTTCCTCGATCCCTGCTGCTTTCATTCTACGGACTTCCGATCTACCTTCTTGTACGACCCTTGCCTTGCTACCATACCGGACACTGAGAACCCCGCTTTAACGTTGAACTTGGATTTGTTATTTTGGATTCTACGAACGGCCTACCGATTGGATATTGACACCATGGATGGTTGTGTAAATTGTGGCATAGCGACTAGTCGCTGTAATAAAAAAACTTTTATACTAAAAAATACTACCGACTTCCAAATAAAAAACTACAAAGTGAAAAGTAAGTTTATTTTTGGAAGTCGGTGTCCTTCGTAGGTACCAATGCAAAAAAGGTTTTTATTTTCCCTTTTTAGTTGTACCTACCTAATAGGCAAGTTGTTTAGTATGTCGCCTTTGAACTTGAACATACCCGGTGAAATGAGAGATCTGCGTACACCTTTCGAGCGTACTGGCGTGATGTTATGTTATGAAATGGTATAAACAATAAACAGACATGCGATTGCAGTAATCTTGAGAGATTTGCCGTTATTTATTGAAGATTTCTGTTGTATATCTCCGAAGTTCTTCATCAGATATTCACCAAATTAAAATGGGACCATTTTCGGAACATACTCTTTCAAACAAAAAAAACAATTTTCAAAATCGGTCCATAATTGACGGAGATACCGTAGAACATAAACAAAAAAAAAACAAGAAAAAAAAAATCTAACATAGAAATCGATTGTTTTTTAACCGACTTACCAAGGAGGAGGCTCCTTCTTGGTAAGTCGGTTAAAAAACAATCGCAGTTCAAAAATCGGCTGTTATGTATAGATTGTTACGTAACCTCACTTTTCATTAAACTCTTTTATCTCGGCTCTCAGATTGCCAAAATCTGCAAAATTTTCAGTGAATGTTTGATAATATAGTAGCTATCAATTGACACCAATTTCATCTTTTTACATCCAGGCCCAAAATTGTATGAAAGCGTATCCGTGAGAATGCAAAGATGAAAAAGCTGCCCGTTCTAAAATTAAACTCATCCAAGGTCAAACTAACATAAGAGGTTCACATTGAACATTGAAGTGACCGTTTCTTTGTGATTTACCTTTTTTGTGGTTTTCGTCAAAATTGACTGTCATTATTGTGAAACTTTACTTTTAAAATTACTGCACCTGAAATTACAGCACCCAACGCAACAGAAGTTTTCAGTTACATATTGTATAAAACTTACCAGAAGGATGCTGAGTATATCTACAACATGCCTCTGAGACCCAGTGACGTATTAGTCGCCATTTATAAACGATCAGGTACGAACAAAACAAATAAAGAACATGATTAATATTTGCCTGACTTATTATTTTCCTTGCTCGGATCCCAGGATATAATATGTAGGTGATCAGACTACTCTCACTAACAGTGCATATTTTGTTGTATGTTCTCATTTGATAGTTCCTGTGGTACGTCTTGTTTCAGGAACCACATGGACTCAGGAACTTGTGTGGCACCTAGCAAATGATCTGGATTACAAAGCAGCAGTAGTCCCACTTACAGAAAGATATTCTTTTCTAGAGTAAGAGACATCTTCTTGCTTTAACTTCCAGATTTGTAATTTACAACTTATACGAAACTGAATTTGATCAGCATACACATCGAACATGTACTATCCACCTAATAATTTGATTACAGGTTATTCATGTTCGTCGATGGCGAATACCAAATCTTATACGTAAATATACTGTTGCTGCTAAAAATGACAAAGTTGCATGAACAAATTATTGGAAACTAGTTTTGGTTACTCCGGCCACTCAGTTTCTGGCTTCTGCTCCATCACCCCGCTTCGTGAAGACCCACCTGCCGATGACCCTACTGCCTCCAAAGATCTTGGAGACAGCAAAAGTGGTGAACGTTCGTAGCACGGGACCCCAGAGAAGTAGCAGTGTCGTGCTACCACCATACTAAACTGTTCAACGTAACTGGTTATTGCGGAACGTTCAAAGAACATGTTTCATAAGAGCCTTTGTAAGTACTCCTTTGTTAAGGAAGTATCTATACCTATTCATAGAAGTGAGAGGGTTATGGAGATGGAGTTTGAATCTTATATTATAAAGTCAATAACTTTTCAGTTATCCTAACGCCATATTTCAAGCATGTCAAGGAAGCTTGGGGGAAGACACATGACGGGAACATGCTGTTTTTGTTCTACGAAGAACTGTCAAAGGTAATTTCTTTCAAAGCCTAAATAGTATTTTGACTGTAAGTAGCTACTGTTTTTTTTCTAGCCGTTGCTATCCCACTGCTACAACAGTTGCTCTAAGCATGGCAGAGGCTGTCTCTCTCTCTCTTATTATTATTTATTAATCTGTGATTACAAAAATACATTTTGTTCTGTAATCTGATCTTGGGTTTCTTTCTGGGCATCCTAGACCTGTTTTATAGCTTATATTTGACTCAAGAAAATAGCATGGTTAGCCCTTATGAAAACATCACATAGGTACAAATAACAGTTATATATTTGGTAATAACATCTTATACATTTTCTGCCTTTGTGCAATTTTATAAAAAATTTAGTCTTAGTAACTTTGTTTAGAATTTAGATAGATAATTTAGTCTTTTAGTTTGAGCCAGTGCCATATACATTTCGTTGTTAGTTATAATTATGAACATATTATTTCTTGAGTTTCATGGTATTTTTCTAGAATAACGTTCCCACGGTAAAGTTAATGTTAATGGTTTTAGCCATGTGTTTAGGCACCTTAATGGTTGGGACGGTTTTATGATTCGACCGTAATATAGATCTATTGTATACAATATTGGGAAAATAAGTTTTGTTAATGTCTTATAGTTGTCGGAACGGTCGATATTATAGCGAGCATTGTGAAAACGTACCCTGTTAATGGTTATGTTTTAATAGCAGGCATGCCCGGGACCCAAAAGTAATTACGTACCGTTCTGTAGATTATGAATAGTGTAGAAAGTGCCCAAATAAAATGAATATTCCATTGTATACGAACCGAAGCCGATGGGTCCTATAAAAAGGTCCGTGTGGCTCTGGATAGACACAGTCGGCACTCGGCAACAGTGCTCTCAACAATCTCTCTCAAAATCTTCGAGATACAGTAAGCCAAAGTGTAGTAGGGGCGGGGGTGTATTGGCAAACTTGCGCTTTGAGTTTCAGCGACAAGCCTCGTAAGGCTTGGCTTTGTCGATGCATTCCTACCTTGTCAGTCTCCTTCAGAGGCGGCAAGGTGGCGTGGTTTTGAGGGAGAGCGCAACGGTCGTGTAGATCCTCAAGGCAAGTGTGGTGGTTATCCTTCTCGTGGTTGCCGCCCTGTTTTTGGTCTAATTCCCTATGAAATAGACGTAACAGAAATCACCAGGCGAAGTATCACAGGGGTGGCGAGGTCATGCCCCTGGGTGTCCACCATTGAACAAGAACAATGATGGACAGTAATGACCTCCTGCGTGTTTGTGCCGTGCGCGGGGACCCGTAAAGAGGGATGAAGGGATCCTGGTGGTTGAGTGGAGCAGGATGCACACAACACACCACTTTGGCCTGGATTTCTTCGGACACGGGAGGTCGTGGGAGTAGCTAACCACGATCAATCGGCTGAGCTCTCCTTCTGAGAGTATAGGCGAGGTGCGTGGGGTCCACTGATGTCGTCCTTGGACGGCTGAAGTGGTGGTGAAGGTCACGCTGACGGTGTAAGGGAGGGCTGTTCTGTTCAAGCCAGCCCAAACGAGCACCTGATGTCGCACTGTAAGCCAGCCCTGCGCACCTATATCTCAATGGTAGTCCTAACGCCCACCTTGAGTGGTGGGTCGTTCCCAGTTGCGGGCTCGATGGAGGGTGGGAGCCGGAGAGATGAATTTTAGAAAAACATTCAATGGATTTTGTAAAAGCCTTGAATTCTTCGGGGGTGGAGTCGGCGAAAGCTGACGATACTCCGAAGCGGGGTGCTCCTAGCACTCCGCTTGCCCCTGGACCTGCGGCTCACGCCGTAGAATCCAGCGCGGGCACCAATTCGACTACGGTGAAAACTGCAGTCTGGACAAAGACGCATTCCCTTGGGAAACCCACGGCTAACGCCACGGGCCCCAGTACGGGTAGCGCCATTAAGCGGGGTGCACCTAACACTCCGCTTGCCCCTGGACCTGCGGCTAACACCGCGGGCTCCAGTGCGGGCACCGGTCCGGCTGTGGCGAGAACCGCAGCTAAGACCAACAAAAAGTCCCTACATGATCGACATAAGGGCTCAGGGCTGAAAGGGACCAGCACTGAACCTTACCCTCCTTTGGCGAAAGGTAAGGGGCTGGCAATGAGTCATCCCTCTGCCGACTCCAACCTTTCCAAACACCCTCTTCCCAGTCCTTCCACTTATACGACACCACAAACCGGGGGGGCAACCGCCACCAGTCAAACGGGGGCGGCGGCCGAAACCTGGCGAGTGCAGATGTATAAGGGCAAGGGTAAGGGCAAGAAAAGTAAAATACAAACCCAAGACCCTTGCCCTAACCTATTGGTACAAGCGACCCCTCAGGTCCAGGGTATCAAGGGGGATGGCCTGACGCGGAAAGAGAGGCGCCAGCAAAAAAGAAAGGGGAAAGGCAAAGTCTCCCAGCTAGGGCAAGCTGCCAAGACTGGCTGTCTGAACTTCTCGGAGGGGAAGCGGTCGCAGACTGCGACCGAAGACAGCCATCCAGCGGCAGCAGGACCAGCGCAGACGGCTGGCACGTCGCGGCAGGGCGCTCGGAAGGGTCAGGCCGTGGCCAAGCGGGCTCTCAACGAGACCATGTCGCCTCGAGGAGAGCACAAGCGGCTGCGGCTTGATCAGTCCGGGCGGGCTGAAGCGACGAGCTATGCCCGAGTTGCAAGCGCCCACCTGTGCGTCGCAGTAACCTGCGCCAGCACGGGAATTATCAGCCTTGAGGTGTCAAACCTGATCCATGACGAGATCCAAAGGCTGATAATGGAGGAGGCGTGGTCACCCGAGAGGGAGACTTCAGAGCGGCAAATACCGTCCTTCGTCGCCAGGCCGAAATTCGGCAATGGGGCGCTCAAGCTTTGGTGTAGCGATGAGTACACCTTAGCTTGGCTCAAAAGGACGGTCTCCAGTATGACTCTCTCGGTTAGCACCCAGCTAGTCGTCAAGAGCCAGGCTGAACTGCAGAAGCAGGTGCGATGTGGAATCGCAATCCCAGACGACAGAGGGGTCTACAAAGATGTCACCATGGTGGGTAGAACCCTATGGTACCAGAACCCCTTTGTCGACATCAAAAAGTGGGTGCTCCTGCGTTCGGAGAGGCAGAAGACGGGCTGGTTCGTGGTGCTGGGGGTTCCCGAGGACCACATCCCGGCCTTGATGTGCGCCGAGCGCAGACTGTCATTCGGTCTGGGCTCGGTCTACATCAAGTTCCAAGGAACGAACGGCCGTTTCGGGTGTGTTCCCCGGGGATGGGACCCGCTAGCGAAGCAGCTCGTCGATGAGGCAGGGGTGAGTAATCCCCCAGCGGACAACCCGGAAGCGACCACGGCCGCAGTCACAGCTGCAGAGCCGGCCGCCCACACCACCACAACCGCCATCACGGTCACCGTCCCTCCGTCGGGCGGGGAGCTGGACGACAGCATACTGTCGCCGGCTTCCGGAACGATGGAGGATGACGAGGTGGGCGACGCCTTCGCGGGTCTTCAACTTGAAGAGGAAGAGGAGGGCCCCATCTGCGATGGCGACCCCTTCGTCGGCCTGTAAAGTTGTACAGGCGAACCTCCACCACAGTCAGACAGCGACGGCCCAGTTACGCAAGTGGTTGGAGGTTCAATACACGGCCATTGCCCTGATCCAGGAGCCGTGGATTAGGGGCGGCCAAATACGAGGACTGTCCGGTTTAGGCGGTAAGATCCTTGTTACCTCAGCTCATGATCACCCTAGATCTTGCATATATGTAACAGGTAACATCAAAGCACAGTTTTTAATTGACTTCTGTTGCAGAGATATCTCTGCAGCTAGGCTGACTATGCAGCGCGGCGCCACGATGATGTCGTGCGTCTTCGCCTCGGTTTATATGCCTGAGGCGGAGACACCGCCCCCGCATGACCTGGTCCGCCTCATGACATACTGTGAGGCCAGAGGAGAGGAGGTCATCATCGGGACCGACGCGAATGCACATCACCCACTGTGGGGAATGGACACTCAAAATGAAAGGGGTAAGGCATTAGTAGAATACTTGTTCACAACCAACCTTTCCCTATTAAACACAGGCACGGAACCGACGTTTGTAACCAGACGCAGTCGGACGATTATAGACCTGACTTTGGCGACAGAAGGCGCAGCGGAAATCATCACTGGGTGGCAGGTCTCCAGTGAGGCCTCCTGCTCGGACCACAGATGGATCCGCTACGACATACAGGTCTGCGTTGAACCTACACCACCTAGGCGTAACCCGCGCAACACAGACAAAGCTGTCTACACACACACCCTCGCCTCCAAGCTCCCGCCCTTAAGCGAGGAGCTGGCTTACGTGAACACGACGCAGATAGATACGCAGGTAAACCAACTCACCGAATCTATTATATGCAGCTACCACACGGCATGCCCAGAAACTACTCCACGCAAAACACCGGGTAAACAACCCTGGTGGGGTAAAGATCTGGAACGCATGCGCGGTAAGGTAAGGAAGGCCCTGAATAGAGCCATGAATACATGTGCGGATGAGGACTGGGACGCCTACTACGCAGCCAAATCCAGCTACAAAAAACTCATTAGATTCAGGCGTACCACAGGATGGCGTAAGTACTGTGGGAACATTGAATCTTGCCAACAAGCAAACAGGGTAAGGAAAATACTGGCACAGCAGAGTACACCTGGGCCCGCCACACTCCGCAAACCTGATAACACACTCACCACGTCACCTGAAGAAACGAGACGCGTCCTAGTAGAAACACACTTCCCAGGGAGCGTCTTCGTACAGGTAACAGACTGGCAGGATACTCTCCAACAACCAACAACCGGCGATTGGAACTATGCAAGGGGGATGATCACGTTGGAAAAACTCCAATGGGCCATCCAAAGCTTCCATCCTTTCAAGGCACCCGGTCCAGACGGGGTGTTCCCTGCGCTACTACAATGGGGTGGTATGCCCGTAGTTGAAAGACTGGTGCCACTGTTCAGGGCGTGCCTGGCCTTTAGACACGTCCCTAAAGGATGGAGGGAAGTGAAAGCAATATTCATCCCTAAACCAGGTAGGAGTGATTATACAAACGCCAAATCCTACAGACCCATCAGCCTGACCTCGTTCTTGCTAAAGACCATGGAGAGACTGTGTGAAAGGGAGCTTCGAGATGGCGCACTAATTACATTACCTTTACATGGTAACCAACACGCTTACAGCTCGGGTAAGTCTACGGAATCCGCTCTTCACTTGGTGGTAAGCCAAATAGAGGAAGCTATTCATCAGAAAGGTACCTGCCTGGGCACATTCATAGACATCGAAGGGGCCTTCGACAAGACAAATTTCTCCAGCATCGGTGCGGCCCTCTCCAAACATGGCGTAGAGCAGGTACTGATTGACTGGATTACTAATATGCTAAGCAAACGAGCGGTTCGTCTAGAAGGAGAGCAGCAACAGGCCTTGATAGCCAGAGGCTGCCCACAAGGAGGGGTGCTCTCACCCCTTCTATGGAATCTGGTAATAAACGATCTCATCACCAGACTAAACGAACACCATTATTATACAATAGGTTATGCAGACGACCTCGCAATCCTCGTACCTGGGAAGGTGACTGGTACAATCTGCAACCTTACTCAGCAAGCACTACGTATAGTGGAGCGATGGTGCAGGGAGTATGAACTATCAGTAAACCCCACTAAAACTGAAATGGTCATGTTCACCCAGAAAAGGGCACTAGGCCCCTTCCGCCTACCCAAGCTGTTCGATACAGAGCTCCAGCTCTCCAACGAGGTCAAGTATCTGGGAGTCATCCTTGACAGCAAGCTGAACTGGAGCAGGCATTTAGACAATAAGTTAGACAGGGCCTGCATCACCTTCTGGCAATGCAGGAAAATGATAGGTAAGAAGTGGGGCCTATCCCCTAAGATTATACTCTGGCTTTACAGTGCGGTGATCCGGCCCATGATCACCTATGGGGCCGTGGTTTGGTGGCCCCGCACTAAACTAACCACAGCCATGAACAAGCTACAGCGTATGCAGAGACTGGCCTGCATGGCGACTACGGGCTGCATGAGGACTACGCCGACCGCAGCCCTCGAGGCTATGCTGGGACTTCCCCCTCTGCATCTGTTTATACAGCAGGAAGCGACGATGGCAGCCGTACGTTTAAAGACACTGGATCTCTGGGGTAAGAGAAGGACTCAACACACCGCTCTGCTCGAGGGTCTCCACCACGAAATTCCAATGACTGCCATTAATGACCGCATACCCAAGAAAGTCATTTTTGATAAAAAATACAAAATCCAGTTACACGAGGATAGCCGCTGCGAGGGGCTCCGCCCCGATGAGCTGCGGATCTTCACAGACGGATCCAAGACAGGTACAGGCACAGGTGCGGGAGTCTTCTCGGAAGACCTAAATATCCGTTTAGCCAAACCACTGGGGATCCACAACACGGTGTTCCAGGCTGAATGCTTGGGCATTTCCATGGCGGCCTCTGCGGTCCTGGCTAGGGAGGTAAAAGAATTCCCTATACGCATACTTTCGGACAGCATGGCCGTCCTGCAAGCACTAAACAGCCACACGGTCAACTCGGGGCTGATTTACGAGTGTCATCAGCGCCTGAACCAGGTCGGTATGAACAATAAAGTAACCATTCAATGGATCAAAGGACACAGCGACTCCCGGGGGAACGACGCTGCGGATGAGCTCGCCCGAAGGGGCTCAAATATGGAACCGGTAGGCCCGGAGCCCATAGTGCCCTTGCCCTTCGGGTATCTACGCGGTCTGGTAAGAAAACGCACCAGGGATCAACACAGCAAGCTATGGACTGACCATAGCGAATGTAGGCAGGCCAGAGAGGCACTACCCGTCATTGACGGCCGTTTCACGAAAAAGATCCTACGATTGACAAAGCCACAGTTGCGTGCGATCACTGCCGTAACAACTGGACATGGGACCTTTAATAAGCACCTCTTTGTCATAGGTATCACGGACAGCCCACTCTGCAGAGCTTGCATGGTGGAGGAGGAGACAGCAGCACACCTGCTCCTAAGCTGCCCTGTAATCGCTGGTTACAGGGCCAAACACTTCGGAAACCCAGGTACCCTGCAGGAGGTAGTCGGCAGCACCAGGGCGCTGCTGGCCTTTCTCGAGGAGCTGGGGTGGATCGAATGATGCGACTGTATCTCACCCGTACGCAAAATACGCGCTTGGTCGTGGAGTTGCGGAGACAGCCCGTCTAAACTAAACTAAACTAAACTAAGCCAAAGTGTTTCACTCTCTCCACCAATCCCAGTCAACATTTAATGTACACATAAGCGTGCACAAATGCGTAATGATCCTAGACTTAACCAAGCTTCACCATAGCCTGGGGAGTAACATGTTCTACGTTTTGTCAAGGATATTATTGGGGTGTTTACTATTTCACTGATTTTGCTTAATAAAAACTGTTTCTTATTTTTTATACTTAATCAATTTATTTAGCACTGTAACATAGAAGACACCAGACGGCCTCTGACAGTTCACCTTCCAGCTCTGCCTGTCGGGGTGCTATACACGGAGTCGTCTGGCGCCCATGTGCTGGTTCCCTGGGGTGGTCACGGCATGCAGTGTATTCTGGTGCGCTGGTGATGGGGGGTACTGCCCAGAGGATGATCCGGTGACGGACAGCCGCGGCGGGTTCGCGGTGAGTGCTAACGCGTGCCCGTGTTCCCGCCATAAGTGGCACAGGTGGACACCGTGGAGTTTTAGTGGATTGGAGTCCGACATAAGTGCACTATCTCCCCGTGGTAGTGACGTATGCATTAGCATTACTCGAGACAAAAAAAAAATGCTGTCGAAAGTTAACTAACGACCTTTACTTTGTCCTTTAAGGAGTGCACATTTCTTAAATGTAAAATTCCACTGATCAAGTAGGTTTTAGATAAAACTTTGATAATATTATCTCATATCATTGCAGCCGTCACTGTTTGCCGCACGTTCTCCTACAGGTGACATTCTTAATCTTGATCTATCATAAAGCCTGCTAAATCCAATAATTCCCAGTGGATCTTATCTTATCAAATATTTCAATTACTTATTATAACAATGTTTACCGATCGATAAGCTAACATTATTGGTAACAATGTTATTAAACATTATGATAAACCATAAAAGTAAACTATGTTCGACTATAGAATACAAAAGTAATCACTGGCTGTAAGGAGATAAATTTAAATCTTTTAATCGTTTAAATCCCGTGGAGGGTGCGGTGCACAAATAAAAAATAACCAAACCTCTTGTTTTATGATTTTGCAACACCGACTGCCGAAACGAAACCTTTGGAAGTCGGTTTATTTCATGTGATTGTTTTTAACCGACTTTCCAAAAAGGAGAAGGTTCTATGTTCGACTGTTTTTTTTTCTCCGATTGACTCCGACGATTGAATTTGAAAATGCTTACAAAATTAAAAGTTCTAGAGGCCAAGGTGCTGGAATCAAATAAATAAAAACCCTCTTAATTAGTGGCAACAGATGTGGGCCAAGCTAAATCTGAGCTAATCTAAATACAAAAATAAAACAGAGTTAACAAATTATAATCTAGAGAAATGTTGTTTCGAAAGACATGAACAAAGTTTGTCCATTAATGTAGTTTGCAATTATTATGAGCGTTTTGGTGGCCCAGTGGCTAATAACCCCCGGTTTCTCAAAACTCGAATATCGGGCTATTAACATAATCGACCGATAATCTCCGGTTGAAAATTCATTCAACCAATCAGCAGATAGCGCTTGCTTGGCAATTTGTCACATTAATTTTGCAATAATTTAGCGTTGCCTAAGACCTCGCCTCTCCTGCATTAGGTCGTCGGTCCAAATCTGGGCAAGTACCAATATGACTTTTTCAAATTCATCTGTACTTTCTAAGTTTATCTTGGACACCAGAGACAACAGTGAAGGAATACAGGACTTATATATTTAATGTAAGTCCACCAGAGGTGGCCACATCCACACACGAAAAGAAAAAGATAAGTGATTCTTTGTGTTTGTCCAGCCATGCCTGCAACCTACATCCGCTCGGGTCCTAAAGGTTACCTGGTGTTCAAACCTTACAAGAAAGATGCTGCGAATATCTACAACATGCCCCTGAGACCTACTGACGTATTCGTCGCAAGTTACCAACGATCTGGTAAGTGCCAACTATATTTCCCTACATGTAAGTAATTGGTTTAACCTTGAAATATAAATTTTGTTTTTGCTAAAGAAATAATATTCTTGTTTCTCCATTGCAAGACGTTAAATACCATTGACTCTTTGCACACAATAGCGTTCCCTTAATGGTAGGATTCGGGTCTTAGCGACCGCGACGCGCGACTGCGACCATTCATCTACGCGAACATGGTCGCCTGTCGCGGGGCGACCATGGTCGCGTAGCTTTCCGATGTCAGCGACGGCAACATCGCCACTCTACCCGCAGATTTTTGCAGTGACGGTTGTTTTATTGCAGTACGATAATGTCGCATAATTTATCCACAGCTAGCAAAAAAGTTATTCAGGAGCTATTGGAGGATGAAGAATATGATGACAACTTTATTTTATTATCTATGCTTCAGGAAAAAAGGATGAAGATTGACTCAATTTTCACATCAGGAGAAAAAGAGGGTTGCTTTCAAATACTCTTTATTAATTGTCTCTCACACTGTTGTCTTTATAAGATGCGAGCCTTACATCATATAAAGGAGGGTTTTTATTTACAGATTCTATCAACTTCTCGTCCTCGTTTGGTAAAAACGCTGCCATTTGATGAGTTACCCGCCTGCGTCGCGTGACGGCACTGCTCCCGAAGCGACCGAGTCGCGGTCGCCACGCTGCTCTCTAGCCACGCCCACCGTATTCGGCGGTTGGGTTCGCGACTCGATCGCGGTCGCGGGTCGCGGTCGTGAGTCGCGTTCTTTAAGAACCGAATCCTACCTTAAGACGACGACCGTCGCGTCGCAAACGACCTTGAGGGAACAAAACGCTCACTCGTTTCACACCGGCTAAAACAGCCGGTCCACACGGCGCGTCGTCGCAACGCAACGCAACGCGCCGTGTGGACCGGCTCTTATTTATTTTTATTTATTTAGGAATAACCAACAGTTACACATTTAAAACTTATGGCTAATACAATAAGAACATGGTATAAATGCGCAACTCATGCCGTTATCCACATCATATAAAATAGAAAGTTATTTTTGAGCAAACGATACAAAGCAAAGAAACAAATAATTTTACATTCCCTTAAATAACAATTTAAAGGCTCTTTATTGCTTCAATAAGGCAGTTGCGAAATTTACTAGTGGGCATTGCAAATATGTCCAAGTCAGTTAAAAGTTTATTGAAACCATTACAAATACGACGCAGAGGTGCGCGGGCTCCAGCGTTTGTTCGACAGGAAGAAACAGCGAATAGTGGGCGCGCGCGCACCCCCCGCCTCAAAACACTTCTAGGAACAAAGTAATGTACTCTATTGGTAATATCTGAGCAGTCGTATCTGTGATTACACACATCATAAAGGAACATCGTTTCAAGGTATAATCTTCTAGACTTTAGGCTCATTACATTAATTTTTTTTAGCAAGTTATTATACGATGGGAAGTTCTGGTAACAGCGGTATTGTATTATTGATTACAAAAAAATCCGCTGGACTCTCTCCAAACTATCTGCATATTTATTATAATAAAGATTCCATACTACCATAGCGTATTCAAGTTGAGACCTTACAAGTGACCTAAACAGATGGATGAAACTACTAGCACGTTTAAAATCAGTTGTAGCTCTCATGACAAATCCATACATACGGTAGGCACTGCTAATTATGTTATGAATGTGCTGGTCAAAGTGTAACTTGTCGTCGAGCATTACTCCAAGATCTCTAACGATAGGAACCCCTGCTAGATCCATTCCATTCAAACTGTATCTATATGATATTTTATTTTTATATTTTGTGAATGTGATCGTAGAACATTTCGGAATATTGAGATATAGTTTATTTTTAACACTATAGGCTGAAAAACGGTCTAGATCTTCTTGCAGATGTTGACAATCCGTATGATCCTTAATTGATTTAAAAACTTTCAAATCGTCGGAATATAATAAGAATTTTGAAAATTTGAAGCAATCATTGATGTCATTAATGAATACAATGAACAACAGAGGACCCAAAATCGATCCCTGAGGTACGCCAGAAGTAACGTTTATGGTAGCAGAATTAAAACCCCTGATAACTACTTTTTGTGTTCTATTTAAAATATAAGATGAGAACCAACGAAGAAAATCACCTCGGATACCATTATATGCTATTTTTGTAAGCAGTAATTCATGATCTACCAAAAGCCTTCTGGAAGTCCGTATAAATAGCATCGATTTGAACTTGCTGATCCATGTTATTAAATAAGTACTCAGTAAAAATTAACAGATTTGTAGTTGTGGACTTTCTTTTAATAAATCCGCGCCGTTGTTCTATAATAATTTTATAAACGGTCTTGTGTATCTCATTATAGACAAGCCTTTCAAAAAGCTTCGACAAGGCGGACAGAATGGATATGGGACTGTAATTTTGGACGTCCTGTCTTGAACCGGTTTTTTATACCGAAGTTATATTAGCTCTTTTCCATATTTCTAGAAAAGTGCCTTCCGACAAACATCTATTGAAGATAATGTGACGTGGTGTGCACACACTATTCGCAGTCTTTTTAAAAAAGTAAGGGGGCAAGTTATCAGGTCCTGGACCTTTAGTGGAATCCAAAGCTTTTAAAGCATTAAGAATTTGTTGAGCAGTAAAACTAATGTTTGTAATATGAGTAAGATGTTCATTACTTTCTTCAGGAGGCGACCATGTATCAGAATTAAAAGTGGAGCTCTCATAAACGAAGTGAAAAAAATTTGCAAACATGTTGCAGATCTCCTCTGGGTCTTCCTTAGACCTTTGATCTCTGCAAAACATGGAAGATGGAATACCAGCATTGTCCTGACGATTCGAAATGTAACTCCACAAGTATTTTACATTTTTCTGAATGTTTTCCTCGGTGGTTTTAACATAATTATTGAAATGCTCCCTTGATGCCATTACAAATCGACGCCTATACAGTGTGAACTGTTCATAATCTGCGATGTTGCGGTAGGATTTCCATTTAACCCAGGCTCTGTTTTTGTGTTTAAACATACGAATTAAAGACTTCGAGAACCACAATGGAAACTTAGACGAGCGTGGTTTAGACTTAGGGGTGTGTTTTTGTATAGCTCCAAAGACAATATCATAAAATCTATTTACACTCTCCTCTGCCGACAACCCGCCTAAAAGCTCATGCCAATCTACATTGAGTAGTTCGTTATTAATCAGATCGTAATTAGCCTTATAATAATTATAATTAATAATTTTAGCATGTCTAATAGATTGTACGGACGATTCATACTTAATAATGGCACAAAAAGGAGGATGATTATTATCAGGGGGCACCAGTAAATTTGGAGGTGTGTGTGAAGGGCAATCATTGTTACTAAAAAGTAAATCTAGAATACGTCCCTTATTATTTCTAATATAATAGAATTGAACTGGTTAGCGTTAAGTAGAGAAATAAAATTAGTCATATGCCTACCTGAAGAGGAACCACTCCCGCCATCACAAGTAAGTGCTGCGTTGTTACCCGTCGCAGGAAGCCACTCAAGGTTAGGTAGGTTATAATCACCGAATAATTAAAAAATAATAAAGCCAAATTCATCTGTTAAGTGTTTTATAGTTTCAAAGTGTGCAAGGTATCTTCAGACGATTGTGGAGGAATATAGACTACGGATATAAGATATTTGTCACTTCCAGAACCAGGAAGCTGAACATATATACTTTCAAAAAGAGAACGTGTCGGGTACTCGGTCGTTACACTATTACATCGTAGGTTCTTTAACACCGCGATGAGAACTCCACCGCCATCTTTTTTGTTCGTTATTTCCCGATATGCTCTTTGACCTCATTTAAGACTTATGGACCTACCTATGAACCTTAATTATTTTATTCAGGAACCACATGGACCCAAGAACTAGTTTGGTTGATTGCAAATGATTTGAACTACGAAAAAGCGGCAGAAATACCCCTTACCTACCGATACCCTTTCTTGGAGTAAGTACATGCACCTTTTTTATAGGAAATCGTACGTATGTATTATAATGCCAAACTTAAACCTCAACTATTGTATTACAGCGGCTTCATGTTCTTTGACGAAGAAACGAAAGAAGAATACGTGGACACGATCGCGAAAACAGAAGAAAACTTTGACAGAGAGAAGTTTTCGCAGTTGATAAGTATATCTTATTATTTAAGAGTAACATATATCATATATATATGTTACTCTTAAATAATAAAATTCGATAACATAGACTCCCTAAATTACAATTTGGATAACTTTTCTGTATCTAACATTTACCAATGCACCCCAAAAGAATGTTTACCAATTATTAAGAACCCTTCTCCTTATGTCAAAACCTTATCACAAAATATAAGATCTATTAATCGTAACTTCCTTAGTTTAGAAACCCTTCTCACCCGTCTCTCTTTTCAGTGTGATATAGCCGTACTTTCCGAATGTTGGCTTCCCTGCTTAACTAACTCTAACCTACTACACCTACAAAATGTTTCTTGTCACCACATCACTAAACATCACTTTGTACGTATGGGTGGGATGTCCACCATGTACCGGTGGCGCATTGCCGTGCGTCTTGTTGTCCGGTGATGGAAAGGGCTAGGCGGAATCAAATTGTGCAGTTCCATCGCACACTCCCCGAAATGTAACCGATAAAAAACCGACAGACTGGCCACTTGGCGTCGATGTTCAAGGCTCTGGAGCTTTGAGGCGACCAGTGCATCGTGGCCGATAAGCCTCTTGGCCCGTTTGTCAATCGACTCAAGTGCATCAAGTTGATATTTGGCAGATCCGTCCCAAAGGTGAGAGCAGTACTCCATGCATGACCGAACTTGCGCTTTATACAAGTTGAGCAGCTGTTCAGGCGTGAAGTACCGTCTCACCTTTGCAAGGATCCCCAACTTTTTTGCAGCCAACTGAGCCTTTGCCTCAATGAATGGACCAAAATTGAGGGTCGATGTTAAAGTAACACCAAGAAGGTCGAGATGGTCCGTTATCGGCACGGTTACACCACGGAAAGATGGAGCCGGGTGGAATAGGCTCTTTTTTGCGGAAAAAAGACACGCCTGGGTCTTAGCTGCATTGAAATTGACTAGATTGGCATCGCCCCATTCGGAGACTGCCTCCAAAGACAGATTCAAGCGCTCAACCATGGCCTCCCGGAGAGATCGGATCTCAGTCCCAGTAGCCCGTGCGCCGGACACGTATCTCTCAGCAACCGTGCTGTCGTCTGCGTACCCAAAGGTTCCGGGTTTTAGCAGGTCATTAATGTGCAGCAAAAACAGTGTAGCCGAGAGCACCGACCCCTGAGGGACTCCGGCGTTAATACCTAGCTGACCGGACGAGCAGCCATCGATAACCACTCGGATGGACCTCTCCCTCAGGAAGTCAGCAATCCAGTCACACAGACCACTAGGCAGACCGAAGGAAGGAAGCTTACCAATAAGGCTCTCATGCCAGACCCTGTCGAAAGCCTTCGAGATGCCAAGGGAATACTTTCATTGTACGCACAGCTAAGTAGTGGAATTCCCTGCCGGAGTCTTTGTTTCCTGATAGCTACAACCTTGGGGTCTTCAAGTCAAGAGTGAATAGGTTACTTCTAGGCAAGCGTGCTTCACCGTCGACCACATCATCGCTTACCATCAGGCGAGATAGTGGTCAAACGCGAGCCTATCGATAAATAAAAAAAAAAAAAAAAAAACATCAGAATCAAAGTGATGGTGTGGTTGTCTACATAAATTCAAAACTAGAACACAAAGTTTATGAGCCAGAGTTTCATGGCTCTGCCTCTGGTTTAATTGTTGAACTAAAGTCAAATGTAGCAATCGTTTGCATCTACAGATCCCCCTCAACTGAGGACATTAACATTTTTCTCAAATCGCTTAACGAAATTTTACCTTCCCTAACCAATTTTACTACAGTCGTCATCACAGGTGATATAAACTTAAACATAGGTAGCTCTAATTCTCCTTTAGAAAATCGCTGTCATGACTATCTGAACTGTCTGGCATTTCACGGCTTTTTACCGACACATTGTCTACCAACAAGAGGAGACAATTGTCTTGACCACACTATCCTTCGAACTAGACTACCTTCTACCTTCATTTTTGATTCCACCATAAGCGATCACTGCTCAACTCTCCTTTGCATAAATTCAAAGCCTCCCCATAACTTCCACACGACCACAATTTCAAAGATCGACTACGCTGCCCTGGATCTGGCTATGTAAAATATTGACTTTTCACATATATTGTCCATGACTGATCCCAGTGCAGCAGCGGATTCTCTGGTTCATACTCATTCCCAAAAAATTACATTAAACACAAAAACCAAAAATATTCCAAAACGTAATAGGATCCTTAAACCCTGGATTACCCCAGGGCTTCTGAGGTGCATGAGAAATAGGGATGCCCTGCATAAAAAACAAATACACTCTCCTGACAATGAACTGCTTAAAATTACCTATTTAAGATACAGAAATTTCTGCAACAAAATCCTCAAAAAAGTAAAAAGACAGTTCGACTCTGAAGAATTGACCAAAGCTGGTCGGAACACTAAACTTTTATGGCACTCAATTAAGCGTATCACGCACACCAACGTCACTACTCACATTCCCACAGAATTATTATCCTCCTGCACATCTCCTCGCCAATCTGTTAATGATGTTAATGCTTACTTTGCTCACATTGGTAAGAATCTTGCTGATTCTATTACAAAAACACAACACCCATCCTGCCATCTGGGTCCACAAACGTGCTTTGCGTACGCAAGTAGCCGTAACTCCTTCGCTATGCTAGGAACAAGCCCTGATGAGATAATTTCCGTTATAAAGTCTCTCAAACCTAATGCTGCAATAGGACACGATACCATCTCCACGACATTCTTGAATAGGTACTGCGTGCCACTGTCACCCATCTTATGCCACATTTTTAACCTATGTTTTGACTCTGGTACTTTTCCTTCCTCCTTCAAATTGGCTATCATTCATCCTATTTTAAAGGGGGGTGACCGTGGTGCTATAAATAACTACCGCCCTATAGCGGTACTAACTGCCCATTCTAAGCTCCTGGAAAGACTTATAAATAAGAGACTTATCAATTACCTTGAGACTAATAACTTGCTCTCAACCAACCACTTCGGTTTTAGAAAAAACAAATCGACTTCTGATGCGGCCCTAAAATTGATAACCCGTATTGTAGACAAACTCAATCTCCGCAAAAAATGTCTCACTGTATTTGTTGATCTTGCTAAGGCCTTCGATACCGTTCCTCTACCTTGCTTATAATCCAAACTTGAACGCTTGGGTATCAGAGACGTACAACTTCAACTCTTTCATTCTTATCTCTCAGGCCGCTCACAGAGGGTCAAGATTGACAAATATTTAAGTAACGAACTGCTTATTGCCTACGGTGTACCGCAAGGCAGTGTCTTAGCTCCCATCTTGTTTTTGGTCTTCATCAATGATCTCTGTAATATCAAATTAAATTCCGGCAGCATTGTTTCTTTTGCCGATGACACTGCCATCACCTTCTTCGACAACTCGTGGTCTAGTCTCCAAACTACCACTCAGAAGGGGTTTGATGCCGTACGTAGCTGGCTTATGTCGCACTCACTCACCTTAAATACCTCTAAAACAAAACTCATTACTTTCTCTCTCAACATCACATCACAACCTTCGACTCCCGTAACTTTGCAAGCTCACACCTGTCAATTAAACACACCAAACTGTAACTGTCCACTAATTACATCTACTGATACAATTAAATACCTTGGTATCACTCTAGATAAGCACCTCAACTTTAAAGCACATACTACTCTTCTGACTGGCCGTGTCCGTAAGTTGTTTTTTTTTTTTAAAACTCTTAGACACATTGCCAACGTACATGTTATACGGTCCGTATATTTTGCAATGTGCAATATATACGGACCATATATACGGACATATTTTGCAATGCAAGGGCTGTTTGTCCTTAATACAGGCTACTTAGTAACCTAGCTAGGACATCAGATCGTCAAATTGTATTGTTACCTACTCATCACAGATGTAAACTATTCCTAAGTTGTCATCCTACTTTGTAACAGACTGTTCCACTTTTTATGAAATAAATAAATATGTCGCATCAAGGCTGGCCGATAAATGAAAACCATCGGGAAGTCAGGGTGTATTTCCCTTAGTGTAAGACATCGTGTGTGGGCAGGTAGGTGGGTCAATCGTGCAAATGAAATCACATAAGTTATTCGAAACACTGTGTATTTTCAAATAAGACTCAAGTTACATTATTGCTTACTAATATTACGGATCGACACTGATTCCACGACGTCTTAGCTCTACGGCTGCCAGTACTCAACTGACTCAACTGCTCTATTCTGCTATCCCCTCTACGCAAGCGGTTAGAAAAAGCGCGGCAATGCGTAGCTGTTCTTGCTTTGCCGCCAGACGGCGTGCTTACGATTTGTTTTAACGTCCGTACTATTGACTAAACCCGACACGGCCATCCTGCGATACAGGCGTCCTCGTCTGTTCCTCATTGTCAGGTTTTAACAGTGTATCGAATCATGTAGAAATCCTCAATGGATGTCCTCAGCCCTTGGGGAAAGCTGAGGGGTCTGTCAGACTCCTACTGACTAAAACCACATGGTGTTCTCTAGGCCGTAATTCCTCTTGAGAGGCGAACGTGGAACACACACGCCGCCTTCTCGGGCCTCTCTCAGGTGACAGATCCCCAAATCTATCACCCGCAGGCTTCATCATCTTGTCCTTGCTCCATGCCATCTCATGGTCACCTTGTGTTGCACCACACGTAGTCTTAGTCTTAGTAGTTAGTTTTTCTGAAACACAAAATTTCCAAACAGTATTCGCTCGTCCAATCCTGACTCAAACTCTAGATATATGCCATACAGGCCAACAGTTGCCATACAGGCCAACAGTTGCCATACAGGCCAACAGTTGCCATACAGGCCAACAGTTGCCACACAGGCCAACAGTTGCCACACAGGCCAACAGTTGCCACATAGCGCTCGGCTACTCCTGACCGAACTAGATTATTGGGTTCGTTAAAATAGGGAAATTTTAGAACACTACTCTTTAACTAAATCATTACCCTGGGCCATGTACCACTAGTCGCTCCAAACAAAGTTTAAAACTTATTCTGCAGCAAAAACTGCCAAGCTTATAGAAACCCTCGAGTAAAACCTCCAACGCCATGGCTCTCTAGCCGACCAGCAATTATATTGCTCTCACAACGGTCTCTCGGTCTCTCTCTAGACCCCGACCTCCGCCTGAATCCACTGGTACGGTCAAACGTAATGCGTTCGATAGACTGAATTACTCGACAACTTAAGCTTGCTCATTATCATCAAAATCCTTTTGACATCAACATCGACTGGTACATGACCCGCTGGCATCTGCCCTAACCTACCTTGTGCATACTTGTAGGTTCCAAGCGTACCTATTTAAAGCTTTCGGTGTATAACGATCACAGTCCTGTCATAATCACCCATCGCGGACTTAATACAGGGCCTATTTAGTTTTCGTACTAGAGTTTCCCACAAAACACTCCATTAGATAAAGGTCCGACGATCAACAAGTTCAACAACTAAACAAAGTACTTTTAACAATGCTGTTACGGTTTGTTATGATTCATAGGCAATGCATACTCCACTCATGAAACTTTCATTGTGATTTGTGCACCAACACAAATCAGAATCGTATCTACCAACGATTCTTTACATATCTGCCGCCACATATGCTACAACACATGAGGGGTTCTGTGCACCAACACAGACAAGAATCGCACCAACGATTCTCAAAAATCTAGCGCAATATGTGCTACAACACATGAAGCGCTCTGTGCACCAACACAGACAGAAATCGTGTATACGATTCTCAAAAATCTAGCGCAAATGTGCTACATCACATAAGCGCTCTGTGCACCAACACAGACAGGAATCGCACCAACGATTCTCAAAAATCTAGCGAACATGTGCTACAACACATGAATCGCTCTGTGCACCAACACAGACAGAAATCGCACCAACGATTCCTGGTAGACCCATCGCCACATGTACTCATGAGGTGCGGTCTAAAGTTTCGAGTATGAGTGTACAAGCCATTCTTAATCAGATTTAGTTTCATTACCACTGTCATCAACTATGACGTCTAATTCTCAAGGAACTTGGTGATCGAGGATCCTTCTTACTAGATTCGCTCTTTTCACTCAAAGATATTGGAGCATACCGACTGTTAATATGAGGGTTACAATTAAGCCTGATAATATTTGCGTGTTAATAACTCGTGTGAAGGAGCTTCACGAATTAACTCGGATCAATATCGTTAAAATCAAATTATCAACAGTAACCCTTTACTATCGCACACTTACTCAGTTTTCATGCAAGGAAAACGATTGCGAGATAAGTGAATTCAGATCTAAAGACGGTGGCTGTAAATCGCAAATGACCAGTACCGTTACTAACACGATACAATTTGCCACTAAAAATGACTAGTTGTTAAGTCACTTTGGATAGAAAAAAAAGAAAAAAAAAAAAAAGAAAAAGTATTTATAACTAGCTAGCTAGATAGCTCATCTTCTTCATAATCTGCCTAGCCTTTTCCCAACTATATTGGGGTCGGCTGCCAGTCCTACCGGATTCAGCTAAGTGCCAGTGTTTTACATGGAGCGACTGCCTATCTGACCTCCACAACCCAGTAACTGGGTAACACGGTACCCCTTGGCAAGACTGGTGTCAGATCTCAAGCATCTGACCACCCGTAACGACTGTCAAAGATCTTCAAATGACAGCCGGGACCAACGGCTTAACGTGCTTTCCGAGGCACGGAGGAAACTCTGTATGTTGAAATGGTCACCCATCCACGGACCGACCTCGTCAAGCGTTGCTTAACCTTGATGATCGACCCGTGCGGCTGTTATTATTTAGCCACGAGCTCATCTTCTTATGGGATATTAAATCCTAAAGTTCGTACTGAACCAAATGTCGAAACTATTACCGCCAATAGGAGACTCGTTAACTACTTGCTTTTTACTACGTGTGTCTTAATTACCTAGTGATAGTGCTAGATATAACCACTACCAATTCAGTGGACAAACATGAACACTCTTAAAGCTCGAACTAGCATCTCTTCACTAGAGAACATTCGACCTCACTATCGAAATAAAATAGAAGCGACTCACCGAGTATTCCATGCCAAGCTTGCGCGCAAATGACATCACAGCTGTTGTCATAACGTTTGGCTACCATCAGCAAACTACTAGCCTGCCGTCGGTCTCAACCTCTCAGATGTTGACACGTCAACCTTCGCATTCAGCACTTGAACCGCTAGCCTGCTGCAGAGGCTCCACTGCGACGCAATATGGTATCTGAAACGTGAAAAACATTACGAGAGTATATGTTCACAGAGTTATCTTAACCATACTCAGATTTGATGGAAATTAACAGGTGCAGCGGTGTAGTAAACTAAACCGGCACAGCGAAATGGGCTATTGTGGACATGAACCACACATTACAGGGTCCTAAGTGTACAGGTAGGTATATGGGCTTTAGAGAATCCAATGAATGCCATAGCATTATAAGTCGCAATTAACGAGGCCTGGTAGGGTTTATCACCTTTTAGATAGTTTGGCCCTCCGACCACAAAAGAAGAATAATATGCTTCTTCTCAAACTTAGTTAATTCTCACTACATAAAACTATATCCGTATATTTTGCAATGTGCCAGTCGGTAATCTCTTACTGTATTACAAGTTGGGGTGGTGCTGCTAAGTCAATTCCCAAGCCTCTCGAGGTAGCACAGCGCGCAGTCCTGAAGGTAGCGACTTTTCGACCAATACTCTATCCTACCTTTGACCTCTACCAGAAATGCAAGGTCCTTACCCTCCGCCAAATGTTCATACTCAGCACGATTCTTTTTTTATCAAGGACCATTTCTATACAATTCAATAAACGCAATAATTCCACTGCAAACATGTTGTAAGCTAACATGCAAAAAACGGATTACCGAATTTCTTACTACAAAAAATTATGATGATACTGAATCCCTTCTTACAACAATAAAGTAACTCGTAATAAACACACACACTCACTCAGACTTTCACACACACACACGCACACACACACGCATGCGCACACACATTCACTAACACACAAACGCACGCGCACTCACACATGTTCTAAATTCTTTTAATAATTATGTAACAGTCTAAGAAATACTACTTGTCCTATGTTCGGGAAAAAAGGGCTGTTTGTCCTTAATACAGGCTACTAACCTAACCTAGCTAGGACATCAGATCGTCAAATTGTATTGTTACCTACTCATCACAGATGTAAACTATTCCTAAGTTGTCATCCTACTTTGTAACAGACTTTTTATGAAATAAATAAATATGTCGCATCAAGGCTGGCTGATAAATGAAAACCATCGGGAAGTCAGGGTGTTTTTTATTTTTTTTTTATTTTTTATTATTGATAGGCTTGCGCTTGACCACTATCTCACCTGATGGTAAGTGATGATGTGGTCGACGATGTAGCGCGCTTACCTAGAAGAAACCTATTCACTCTTGACTTAAAGACTCCCAGGTTGTAGCTCTCAGGAAATACAGACCCCGGCAGGGAATTCCACTCCCTTGCTGTACGCATAATGAAAGTATTCCCAAAACGTTTGGTGCGTATGGGTGGAATGTCCACCATGTACCGATGACACATCGCCGTACGTCTTGTATTCCGATAATGGAAAGGGCTAGGAGGAATTAATTCATGCAATTCCAACGCACACTCCCCGAAATGTAACCGATAAAAAACCGACAGACTGGCAACTTGGCGCCGATGTTCAAGGCTCTGGAGCCTAGACTTGACCAATATCTCATTGCCGATGAGCCTCTTGGCCCGCTTTTCGATCGACTCTAGTGCATCCAGCTGGTACTTGGCAGATCCGTCCCAGAGGTGAGAGCAGTACTCCATGCATGACCGAACTTGCGCCTGATACAAGTTGAGCAGCTGTTCTGGCGTGAAGTATCGTCTCACCTTTGTAAGGATCCCCAACTTTTTGGCAGCCAGTTGAGCTTTTGCCTCAATGAATGGACCAAAATTGAGGGTCGATGTCAACGTAACGCCAAGAAGCTCGAGATGGTCCGTTATCGGCACGGTTACACCGTGGAAAGTAGGAGCCAGGTGGAATTGGCTCCTTTTAGCGGAAAAAAGACACGCCTGGGTTTTAGCAGCATTAAACCTGACCAGATTGGCATCGCCCCATTCGGAGACTGCTTGCAAGGACAAGTTCAAGCGCTCCACCATGGCCTCCCGGAGAGACCGGATCTGAGGCCCGGTAGCACGCGCGTCGGACAAGTATCTCTCAGCAACAGTGCTGTCGTCTGCATACCCAAAAGTGCCGGGTTTTAGCAGATCATTTATGTGCAACAAGAACAATGTTGCCGAGAGTACCGACCCCTGAGGGACCCCGGCGTTGATATCCCGTTGGTCAGACGAGCGGCCATCTATAACCACTCGTATAGACCGGTCCCTCAGGAAGTCTGCGATCCAATCGCACAGACCACCGGGCAGACCGAATGACGGAAGCTTACCAATAAGGCTCTCATGCCAGACCCTGTCAAAAGCCTTCGAGATGTCGAGGGAGACGGCAAGCGCTTCCCCGTGCCTCTCGATGGCTTCACTCCATATGTGAATGGCATACGCTAGAAGATCCCCAGTTGACCGATTTCGGCGGAAGCCATATTGGCGGTCACTGAGGATGTCGTTAGCTTCTAGGTATGCCAGGAGCTTGGAGTTGAGCACCCGTTCCATACTCTTACAGAGGATGGACGTAACTGAGATGGGTCTATAGTTGGCCGGGTCAGCCCGACTGCCCTTCTTGGGCACAGGCTGAACGTTAGCTTGCTTCCAAGCATTCGGTACTTTTCCAGTCTCATATGAAAGGCGAAACAGGCGAGTCAGGATCGGAGACAGTTCAGGCGCACAAGTTCTTAGAACAATTGCCGGTATCCCATCGGGGCCACTAGCCTTGTTCACGTCAAGATTCCGCAGCACCCTACGGACGTCTTTTTGATGGATGCGAATGTCCGACATACTCGTCTCGCATCCATCAGGAGAAGGAGGGGGCCGCGCGTTACCAGAATCCAGGCGTGAGGATTCCGCAAAAAGAGAGGCAAACAAGTTTGCTTTCTCCTCAGCGGAGTGGGCCAGCGTTCCGTCGGGTTTCAGCAGTGGTGGTAGTGAGGGCCGGCAGAAGTTCGATTCGACCGACTTAGCCAGGGACCAGAACGCTTTACTACCGGCTGGATAGGAAGCAAGTTTGGACCCAATACGGCTTATGTGGTCAAACCGAGCCCTTCGCAATACCCTCTTGCAGGACTTGGCAGCCCTATTGAAGGCTCCCTTCCGCTGGCTGACGTCGCTAGCTTTGCGCGACCGAGCGTCGACCCAAGCCAGGTACGCCTCATGTTTCAGCGTGTTGGCACGATTGCACTCGGCGCCAAACCATGGTCGGTCAACGCTAGACATTGCTACGTCAGAGAACGGAATGAAGTACTCCATTCCCCGACGCAACACGTCCGTCACGGCGTCCGCGCACGACGAAGGATCAGCCGAAGAAAAGCAAATGGGCTGCCAAGGATAAGATGCGAAGAAAGAACGCATCCCATCCCAATCTGCTGACCTGTACCGCCAAACCCGCCGAGTGCCTCTTGGGCTGGGATCGGGCGGGGAGTAGACGGATACAGACTTCACCAGACAATGGTCGGAGCTACCCAAAGGTGAAGATACCGACACAGAGTAGCGGTCTGGATCTGTTGTCAGCAGAAGGTCCAAGCAATTGGCAGTGTGCGAATGAACATCCGGCACCCTTGTTGCTCCCTGGACCAGCTGGGCGAGATTTAACGCAAGCGCAAGCTTTCGCGTCTCTCGCCCAGCATGATCAGTGCACTGGTATGGGAAGAGCCACTCCTGGTGGTGGGCATTGAAATCCCCCAGTATCACTAATTGGGCAGAAGGGTACCGCTGCTGTGCCATATCAGCCGCCTCACACAGATGTTCCGTGAGCCTGGTTGTCTCCTGATCACCACTGTGCGATCGGTAGACACAGGCGTAGATAATTTTATCCAGGCCTGTGTCCACCAGTGCCCAGAGCACAGAAAACCTGGAGTCCTCAAGGTTTCGGAGACGCCGATAACAGATGTCGTCTCGGGCGTACATGCATACACCCGCGCGTGGTTTAAAATTGTGCTCCAGGGTAAACCCTGGGTATGATAAGTACGACACGTCTGACGGACATCCGATCTGCGTCTCCGAAAGGAAAAGAAGAGCTGGTCTATCAGTCTCAAGGTGGTGATGGACTGCTTCGAGATTAGAGTGCAGCCCTCTTATGTTGCTGAGGTGCACTTTGAGTGACAGGGAGTGCTGCCGCTGTACAGCTTTTCTTTTATTTTTTCTTTGCATTTATTTGAGTGATAAAAGGTTAGGAGAAGGCAGTGAGATGAGGTTCCACGCTGGCAACCTACAGACACGCACTGACAGGAAGCTATCAATAGGGGACTGATCTGGAGACCGCGGGGACGCCCGAGCCCCCCCGGGAATGTCCATCGGGCCCTGTCTTCTGGTCGCCAACCAGCACGATGGTGCATTCCGGGATTTTTCGACAGTTGGCGGGGCAGCCTTTCGTGTGTGGCTGGCACACTACTTGGGCCCCCAACTACCTGCGGTCGGCCAGCGGCGCACCGTGCCTCGGATCCCGCTACCCTCCGCGACCAGTCTCCCGATAGGCCCATAACAGCGCGCGTCAGGCTGGAACGCCTGCAGTGGAACAGCTATCTCGACCCAACTCCTCTAGTTGGCTACACCGGGCATCGTACCGGAACACGGCTAGGCCGCTTGGCGGCACGTCTTTGCCCGGTGGGTGGTCGCAAGCCTTCGGCCGTAACCTACCACCAGTTAATTGATGTCACCTGATTTGCACCACCCGGGGGCCACGTGTAGGGATTCGTATGGGGTTCTCTCCTACGGACGAGGGTGACTCAGCCCCCAAAAGGGTGTATTTCCCTTAGTTTAAGACATCGTGTGTGGGCAGGTAGGTGGGTCAATCGTGCAAATGAAATCACATAAGTTATTCGAAACACTGTGTATTTTCAAATAAGACTCAAGTTACATTATTGCTTACTAATATTACGGATCGACACTGATTCCACGACGTCTTAGCTCTACGGCTGCCAGTACTCAACTGACTCAACTGCTCTATTCTGCTATCCCCTCTACGCAAGCGGTTAGAAAAAGCGCGGCAATGCGTAGCTGTGCTTGCTTTGCCGCCAGACGGCGTGCTTGCGATTTGTTTTAACGTCCGTACTATTGACTAAACCCGACAAATAAATAAAAATAAGTTTCTTGGCTAAGCTGGTGACACCATTGCTGGCTGCGGCACCATTGCAAGCTAAACGCTTCATCAAGACCCATCTACCAATGTCCCTGCTACCCCCGAAACTCCTGGAAACTGCAAAGACTGTGTATGTGGCGCGGGACTCCAGAGACGTAGCTGTATCTTGCTACCACCACGCCAAGCTGTTCAAAGATGTCAGGCTGCCATGGAGGCTTCAAAGACCTTTGGAACCTATTCCGCAGGGACTTATGTAAGTACAGAATTTTTTATGATGTGCAAACATCCTATCACCAATATAGCATTGACAGCAGTCGATGGACCAGCCTTAGACCGAATAAGCCCTTCCGCACTAGGGCAAATGTCAACGCGGTTAACCAATTATGCGGTTAACGGAGATGGCGGACTGTGCTATGTTTTTCAGTTGGTACAGAGGTCACTGTCGTAGAGAGACCCAAGGGTCCAAGCAAGACCTTTGACACTTCATCATATATTAATAAAATAAAACTGTAACAGAATATGAGAATTCTGATGTACATTTTAACTTTTTTCAGTTACACTGATGCCCTATTTCGAGCACGTCAAAGAAGCTTGGGAGAAGAAAGATGATCCGAACATGCTGTTCTTGTTCTACGAAGATCTATCAAAGGTATAATTTTTTTTTCCTCGAAGTTAAGCAGAGCTATTATATGATTAGATCTGTAACAATATTATCGGCGCGTGCAATTTCAGACGTAATCAACACGAAGAAGTGTTGTGTGTGTAGGCACCAAGATAAATACCAAGATAAATCCACACTAACCTTTGGTACCTAACATAAGATTACCTTGACTTTGGCAATTGTTTTTTCTTATCTTATTTTATGATAAAACGCAATAAATATTAATCAATGCACCGATGAAAGGTCTGATTGTGGCATGCTCGTATTTTTCTGAGACTTGGCTGATCGTGGTGGGCCCACGCGGCCACGCTATCTATGAACATCTCTAAACTTTACTATATAGAAGAAATATTCAGCTTTACGTGCATTGTCATCCAATCCAAATGTGTAAGCAAAATTTCAGCTCAATTGGTTGGGGATGACTATTTTTTTAATTCAGTTGCAAGATTTGACCCAAACAACAAGGCAAGTTAATTTTAAAAGCTTGTAAAAACAAAGAAAGCCAGAAATAGCCTGTTACGTATTTAACCTTCATGAAATACCTACATTTCAGGACTTGCCCGCATCAATTCGACGTGAAGCAGACTTCTTCGGCAAGGAGTTGAATGAGGAACAAATGAATAGCCTCTGCGATCACCTGAACATCAAAACCTTTAAGAATAATAAATCAGTAAACTTTGAAGAGATGAGGGAATTAGGAGTTCTTGCAAAGCGAGAATCATTTATTAGGAAAGGTGAGATAATTCAGATCATCTTGGACCCTTTGGACCATAAACTTGGATCCTGCCTAACCCACCAAACACAATAACAGCGAAGGTCAATCAATCTGTCTAGCCTTTTTACCCGACTGCTATTATTAGCAAAATCGGGGCAGATTGTTATTATTGAATGTGCTTATCAGTCTATGTATGTATGTATGTTTGTTCCTATGTGGCGTTGTAGAGACTAAACGCGTTGGCCGATTTTGATGATTCTTATGTCAATCGATTCGTCTTAGCCTTGCGAGTATCGCTGGCTACAATAAAATGAGAAAACGGAAAAATGGCTGATTTGGGCGCCATATGGGAGCCCAAATTTTTTTTCTTCCAAACCCTTCGTATCAAAATAAAGAATTTTAAGAGGTGATTTTAAAAATATATAACAGCAGGTATTTAAATGTACCTATTAGAAAAAAACCCGACTGCTTAAAAAGCGAACTAAAAAGACGTAAACAAGAAGAAAATCATGCAGTCGGAGGATACCTACACCTGGTTTTGGTCAGCCAACTCGCGAATATGTATCCTTCCCCTGCACAGAATGTATCCTTCCCCTGCACAGAATGATTTTCTTCATGTTTATTTCTTTTTAGTTCGCTTCTTAAAGCAGTCGGGTGTTTTGTTTTTTAACACGCTTTTATTAGCTTGGTATGTATGTATCTATGTATCAATGTAACAATGTATCAATGTATCAATGTAACGGAATCTTTGAACGTGATTTTCACCCACTTCAAAACGTTGGATTGATTTGAAACTTTGCACACTTATCAAGGACCGATGACAATGCAATAATTTAAACAGGTTGTCCCATTATCCTTACCATTAAAGCGTGTTTTTTAGTTTTAAGAACTACAATTTTTTTTTTTTTTTTTTTTTTTTATGTAGCAAGAGACAGGGAAAAATAGAAAGACGGAAAGGAGGCCTTTGCCCTGCAGTGGGACGTAACGGGCTCATAATAATAATAATAATAGACCTATTACATGTTTACCAACGGTCTATAAGGTTCTTACATCCATTTTGAGAGTTAAAATTAATAAACACGTCGACGATAACTCGATCATGTCGGTCTCTCAGAATGGATGTAGGAACGGGTCCCGCGGTACTAAGGAGTTACTCCTTATTGATATGGCCATTAGCCAACAGGTTCGGCGTTCCCGAAAGGATCTGTCGACATGTTGGATAGATTATAAGAAGGCCTATGACTCGGTGCCTCATACATGGCTCATGAGGGTGCTGGAATTGTATAAAATAGATACAACTCTACGCACCTTCCTGATGTCGTGTATGGGGCAATGGAGCACAGTCCTTCGCTATCCAGGATGTCGAAATATCCAGAGGAATAGCGAACCTGTAAGGATCGAGCGAGGTATATTCCAGGGCGATAGTTTGAGTCCACTTTGGTTTTGCCTAGCCCTGAATCCTCTAAGCATGCTGCTGGAGAATTCAGGGCTAGGCTATCGGTTGAAGAGAGGTGGTCAGGTTATATCTTACCTCCTTTACATGGATGACCTGAAGCTCTTTGCCCCAAGCAATCTTCAGCTGATGGAGCTACTGAAAGTAACTGAAACTTTTAGTAACGCCATCAGGATGGAGTTTGGTGTGGACAAATGTGCGGTCATGCATGTAAAGCGAGGGGAGATTGTGGAATCCGTAGGCATTCAACTCGCGGATTCCATAAACCTGAGATCCCTCTCTCCAAACGAAACCTATAAATATTTGGGTATGTCGGAAGCGTTAGGTATCAGCACTACTGACATGAAGCAATCGTTGAGGGAACGCTTCTTTGGCCGCCTGAAGAAGGTATTCAATAGCCTTCTTTTGGGCGGAAACAAGGTGCGCGCCTTCAACGGTTGGGTCATGCCGGTATTGATGTACTCTTTCGGCATACTCAAATGGACTCAAACGGAACTCGACGCCCTGGATAGGCGGGTCCGTACACTGCTGACTGCATATCGAATGCATCACCCACGATCGTCGGTCATGAAATTGTATATCCCGCGGAAGTGTGGAGGCCGAGGCTTTTTAAATGCTAAAAACCTCCACAACCGCGAGATATGCAATCTCAGGGAATATTTTCTACACATCGACGTGGGTATGCATCGAAATGTAGTAGCAGTGGACAAGGGACTCACCCCGCTCTCCTTGGCGAATGAGAACTGGCGCAAGCCTGTAGTGCTTGACACTAACGACCGCAGGGAAGTATGGCAGAGTAAGGAACTTCACGGACGCTTTTTCCGGGCCCTACATGGGTCCGATGTAGACCAAGCAGCGTCCGTAGCCTGGCTGCGTTTCGGTGACCTCTTTGGGGAAACCGAAGGTTTTGTCTGTGCAATTATGGACGAAGTTATCATGACGAATAACTACCGGAGATTTATTGTGAAGGATGGCACGGTTGACATCTGTCGGGCATGTCACCGCCCGGGTGAATCGATCCGCCACATTATCTCTGGATGTTCTCGTCTAGCTAACGAAGAGTACTTGCATAGGCACAACCTTGTAGCCAGGATCATCCACCAGCAACTTGCTCTGAAATACACTCTTGTGGCATCGGAGGTACCGTACTACAGGTATGTGCCCGACCCAGTTCTCGAAAATGGCAATGTCACATTGTACTGGGATCGGTCCATCATCACTGACAGGACTATTATAGCCAATAAGCCTGATATAGTGGTGGTGGACCGAATCGAGAGGCGTACAATGATTGTTGACATAACTGTCGCACATGACGGGAACCTCGTGAAAGCCGAGAAAGATAAGCAAATCAAGTATCTTGACTTGGCTCGCGAGGTTGTCAATATGTGGGATGTGGACACAGCGATCATTGTACCGATAGTCGTGTCAGCCAACGGCTTAATAGCCACGAGCCTCGACCAACACCTTAGGAGGCTCTCGTTAGGCGGCTGGGTCAAGGGCCTGATCCAGAAAGCAGTACTGCTGGACACGGCTCGCATTGTTAGGAGGTTCCTCTCTCTGGAGCCCTGACCGCCGGTAGCTTGGACCCTGTTCCCGATACCGGTGGGCCTCTATTTTTTATATTTTTAAATGTTTTTGTTTTGTAATTTAATTTATAAAATATTTAAAAATGTAAACAATAAGAAAAGAAATTGAATAAAGGAGATAATAATAAATTAGAAATAAGCTGTTATCGGATAACACAGTAAATAGAATCAAATTTGAAATAGCAGAGCAGCTTAAAAAAGAAGAAGAGGAAAGTTTAAATATTACACAACAAAATAACACTTTACAAATAACCCATTCACTCACACCTTGTAATCCACCCTTACAATACGACACGAGCCTAGAGACTGAATATTTTGACAACGCACTACCCGTTAACGCACCACATAGCAGTCAATCAACTATAGATAATTCAATATTAATACAAACACAAACGGTATTTGATCCTTTGTTAGTAGAGACACTAAATAATGAACTAGAAACAAATATGTTAAAATACAATGGAATAGATCCCACGTGTAGACCCTTATTACCAAAAATGCGACCAACTCGTAAATTATCGGATATCATTAGTATATTTAACCAAACAATTATCCCGCTAAAACTTTCATCTCTGGAAAACTTATATACACATTCACTAATTTATTGCATAGCTCTTACGGTCGCTGAACATTTTAAATTAAAAATAAATATAGACAGGTCAAGCCATAAAACTAAAGTAAAGAACGACGCACCATGGCAAAAAAGATTAGAAACAGACATAGACCTACTAAGAAAAGACATAAATAGGTTGACACAATATAAAAATGGTAACACATCAAGAAGGCTTGAAACAAAAGTTAATGAAATTATTGCGAAGACCAAACAACACAGTTCACACGAAAATTTTAATAAAAGAATAGACGACCGCCTAGACACCTTAAAACAAAAACTCTTAGTCAAGAGTCATAGGATAGAAAGATACAAAAAAGCCAAAGAAAGAAAGGATAACAACAGACTATTTACAACGAGTGAGAAACAATTTTATAGAAAGCTTAAAGGAAACAATACGACTATCATAAATCCTCCATCGGAAGAGAATCTAAAAGAATTCTGGCAAGGAATCTGGTCAGACAGCGCTGAACATAATAAAGAAGATAGATGGATACAAGAAGAAATAGTTAGATCAGAAAAAATAGAAGAAATGCCGTTTGAAGATATAGATACTCTTGAATTAAATACGATTATAAATAAAACACATAACTGGAAAGCAGCAGGTATAGATGGGTTACATAATTTTTGGATAAAAAGATTACAAGCACTACATAGGACATTAGCTAAACAAATTAATAATATTTTAAAAGGTAACGAAAATTTGCCAGAATTTCTCACAAGGGGCATCACATATATGATCCCAAAATCTAATAGCACCCAGGATCCCTCACAATACAGACCAATAACTTGCCTCCCAACTATGTACAAAATCATAACGTCTTGCATTACTAACAAAATTATCAACCACACGGAAAAATATAATATTTTAACTGAAGAACAGACAGGCTGCAGACGAGGGCATATGGGTTGCAAGGAACAATTAATAATTGATTCCACTCTCTTAAAACACGTACAGAGAGCAAGAAAAAACTTATACATAGCGTACATAGATTACAAAAAAGCATTTGACAGCGTACCGCATTCATGGTTAGTTCAAGTTCTAAATATCTATAAAATCAACCCATTGTTAACTAATTTTATTAAGAATACCATGGGATCCTGGAAAACTACTCTTAAGCTACAAACACAAACCTCAAACGTAACCATAGATGAAATAGCAATTAAAAAGGGAATATTTCAAGGGGACTCGCTAAGCCCTCTATGGTTTTGTCTAGCCCTAAATCCACTCTCTCGCGCATTAAACGAATCTAAATTAGGATTTGACATAAAGAACAATAGATCACGACTACACCAAATAACACATTTACTTTATATGGATGATTTAAAACTATACGCTAATAAAAATACAGATTTACATGGTTTATTAGACATAACAACATCGTTTTCGAAAGACATTAGAATGGATTTTGGACTAGACAAATGCCGAAAGCTTAACATAGAAAAGGGTAAAAAAGTCGGCGGAAATTACACAACGGATTCGGAAGAAGTAATAGAAGCAATGAAAAATGAAGAATTTTATAAATACTTGGGATACAATCAAGCGCGACTATTAGAGCACAAATCTATTAAAGATAAATTAAAACAGGAATATTATAAAAGAATCCATTCATTGTGTAAAATGTACCTAGCTAGTAAAAATTTGTTCAAATCTATAAATACTTATGCTATACCTATTCTTACTTATTCTTTTGGCGTTATAAAGTGGTCTAAAACAGAATTAAATGCACTTGAAACTAAAACTAGAACAATTCTTACACAACATAGATATCACCACCCTAAATCAGCAATCGAAAGAGTGATTATGTCCAGAAAGGAGGGGGGCAGAGGGTTATTTGAAATATCACATTTACACAAAAGGCAAATAATAAACCTAAAACAATTCTTTAATAGGAAGAAGAATACTAGTCAATTACATAAAACAATAGTAGAGATAGATAACAAATATACACCACTTAATGTTAGCGAAGGTAGTATTGAAACAATAGACAAAGCAAGACACATAGAAGAGATACATAAAAAATGGAGACAGAAAGAACTACACGGTAGACATCCTAACGATCTACACCAAACGCACATTGATAGGGAAGCTTCCAACAAATGGCTTGAATGGGTTGTTTCCAGAAACAGAAGGATTTATGCTAGCCATTCAAGACCAAGTCATTAATACCAAAAATTATAGAAAATATATTATAAAAGATAGTACAGTTAGAAACGATTTATGCAGAAAATGTCACAGCAGACCTGAAACAATACAACATATTACGGGAGCTTGTATGACATTGACTCAGAACGACTATACTCACCGGCATAATCAACTTGTTAATATTATACACCAGAAACTTGCAATCAAACTTAAACTCATGCAGGATCCGTACACACCATATTACAAATATACACCTCGAGCTGTTTTAGAAAATCAATTATACAAAATATATTATGACCGCACAATAATTACAGATCACACTATTTATAACAACAGACCAGATATAACACTTGTTGATAAAGAAAACAAACACACATACATAATAGGTGAGAATAAATACAAAGTAGCTGAGAATCCTTAGTAGTGAGGTAGCAGAACGTGGTTAGTCTGTCTTTTATGCCTAGTTGATCAAGCATAGATTGCTGAACTACATGGTCTACATGGCTATAAAATGGCAAGAGGTTACTTGCAGCAATACCACGGCTATCAGGACAATCGCGGAAGTACGGGCAAGATCCCTACCAGCATCTTACTGGGGTAACTTCCTTCATCCGAGCACGTTTGCTCTTGCGAATTTCCACTTAAGCCAGCCAATTAAGGTAAGAGAGAGTGGAAGCTCTGTTCCCCGTCAGTGTTCACTCCGACCGGCTGGAGCAAGCCGGAGTTGAGGAACAAGACTTCTCCCAGGAGATCGGGTCCGTGGGGTCGCTACTGCTTATTACTATTATTATTGATAGGCTCGCGTTTGACCACAATCTGACCTGATGGTAAGCGATGATGTTATCGACGGTGAAGCCCGTTTGCCTAGAAGCACTTACTTGTAATGTTCTTAGAAGATACACGATATCCGACCGATATCGCCTATCGATAGCGCCATCAGAAATTACCCTTATTATTTAATCGCGCGTGCCCCTACCGATACCCGAAGTTCATACCTGCCTAGTATGACATAATTTTACAGGCCATATTTTAATCTTTCGCAGGTAAAACCAGTGGGTGGCGTTCATATAACTGAAGATTCTATTTAAAAAAAACCAAAAATGCTCTGGTCCTTCATAAAAGCGAACAAAAAGGGCACTAACACTCTCCCCTCCACTATGTCATTAGAAGGTCGATGCTACAATACAAGTGAAGAAATTAGTGATGCTTTCGCAGCGTACTTCCAATCGAACTTCCTTACTATTTCAGATCGAAATTCGAGTACCCCAAGTCCAACTGATGCCCACCCCGCTGACTCTGCACTAAACATAGGCGAGATTGAAATTAATCCAAACCACCTGTTTAGGCTCTTAGAATCCTTAGATCTCAATAAAGGTGCGGGTCCTGACAATATACCTCCATTATTCATAGTCAAGTGTGCCAAAGGACTAGTCAAGCCACTAACGATTATTTTTACGCGCTCTGTTAAGGACGGAACTGTTCCTAGTATATGGAAGTACGCGTACATAACACCGGTACACAAAATTGGGAATAAGGGTGATATTAATAATTACAGACCCATATCCAAATTATGCCTGTTTGGTAAAATACTTGAACGTATCATCTACACGCAAGTTTACAGCACCTTTTCTACGGTCTTCATTCCTGAACAGCACGGTTTTCTTAAAAACCGATCGACCACTACTAACCTACTGTCTTTTGTCGACTTCACTACATCCTGTATGGACGATGGCGGTCAGGTAGACTGTATTTTTACAGACTACAGTAAATGTTTCGACCGCGCTGACCATAATATACTTTTAAAGAAGATTTTTTATGCAGGTATTCATGGTAACTTATACCGGTGGATAACATCTTACATAAAGAATCGTTCCCAGGCTGTCGTAATCAACGTTGCTGTGTCGAAGCGGCATGTAGTCCCTTCAGGAGTTCCCCAGGGATCGCTTCTTGGGCCCTTATTATTTAATATTTTTATAAATGACATGCACACATGCTTTCAAAATTCACTATTTTTGCTTTACGCAGACGACATGAAAATCTTCAAACATATAAACAATGTCGAAGATTGCGACTCGTTGCAACAAAATCATGAAAGACTATAAAACTATTGTCACCTGAATAATCTGGAACTCAATGTATCTAAATGTTACACCGTAATTGTGTAACATTTAGATACATTGAGTTCCAGATCACTCGCAAAGCCAACAGCATATCCCACACATTCACTCTAAGGAATGCCCATCTAAAACGAGTAGATTTTATACGACTCCAAACTTACCTACGAGAAACACATAGATCACATAGTTAATAAAGCTAATAAAGCCATGGGGTTTTTAAAAAGATATTGTTCCCAGTTCAGGGATGTCAAAATAGTTAAGATATTGTACTGTTCTTTCGTCCGTAATTCACTTGAATATTGTTCGCAAGTTTGGAATCACATGTATGCTGTTTATATCTCAAGATTGGAATCTGTTCAGCGAAACTTTACAAGATACCTGCAGTACAAGAGTAGCACCTGCGATCATAATTACGAGTCGAGATGTAAAAGGTACCATTTACTTCCACTTAGGGAGAGAAGGAGTATATCAGTTATCTCCTTACTCGTTAAGTTAGCGCAATCTTTCATCGATGCCCCGCAACTTCTCTCTAAGGTTAATTTGCGCGCCCCTACCAGATCTTCTAGAATACCCTTTCCTTTTCTTAACGTCCCCCGCTGCTGCACAAATTATAGACAGAATTCGTTCTATATGAGATGCGCTAAGTTCTACAATAAATTGGTTGACTTTTCTGAATTTGACTTATTCACTACTAAGCCGCATGTATTCATTCGAATACTTACTAAATCATTGGTTCGAATTGGCTCAATAACTGTTTTTTTTTATTGCACCTCATGTTGAGGTATTGCTGTGATTGTGTGTTATTGTTTAAAGCCACCATTGTAATTCCTTTTTTTTTTCTCTAACATGCTTGCTTTCATAGTAAATTAAATGCGAAAACATGTAATTGGTTACTAGTTGGTTAATTTGATGTAAAATTTGTTAGTTGTTAAAACTGTTTGTTTTCCGATTATAATAAAATAAAATAAAATAACTATTTGGTTTAATTTTGTGAGGTAATTCCAAAGTTGTAAAGAAAAAGAAAGCACTAAGTTTTGCTGACATAAATAAATAATACAAATATGTAAGGTAATATGTTTACGTGTATTAGAATTTTTCAGTCCTATGCTGAGCCATAAATCCTCTGCAGTAGAATGGAACACGCCCACCACGCGATTTCCCGGTCAAAACATAATCCCAATCACGACGCCACACTATGTACCGTTCATCAAAGAATTCAGAATTTAAAAATCCATCAATAACCACGTCTCTGCAAGAATACTAATATCATACGAATTTTGTAACATTTGACGATATAAAGTATCACTTTTAGTTCTAAGCCCGCGAACGTTTTGATAAAATATATTTAACTTAGGAGCCATTAAAGCCAAGACTAATAATTAAGTATAAATCTATGTAATCCATCAAAATTAGAACGGTCGTAGGCCCTGTTGTTTACGGTCGTGTTTTGGTTGAACCTACTAACGATTTATAAAGCTTGAACAGTGTTTCTCGAAGTTTGAAGTTGTTGCTGTTTATTGTTTTGAACAAATTATTTATAATATACTGGTACGACATGGAGAAAGCACGAATGTGTGGAGCCTGTGACGAATCTATGTCGGATGGAGTGCCTTGCACGGTATGTGGTCGTGAGTTGCATTTCCAATGTGCAGGCATTACAGAGGCCGGTTACCGAAAGCTTGGCAATAGAAAACTCACTTGGCGATGCATGAAATGTAAGCAGACTGGAGTTGTTCGTCCACCTGAAGCGATTGCAGTTACTATCAATCCGACTAGCTCACCTGGTTCACCTATGATATTGGAACCGGCATTGCCAGGACTGGACACGGGATCTGTAGTCTTGCAAGAGATACGAGCGTTGGCTGCAAAACTTGCTCCTTTGGATGGTTTAAAAGAGATTTTAGCACTGAGAACTGAGTTCGCTGAACTAAAATCGTCCTTACACCAGCAGTTTGAGGAGGCAGTTAATGAGTTCAGACATAAAATCTGCGCAATGGAACAGCGTATGGTTGTGATGGAGGCAGTTAAGGAGCAAGTGAATCATCTGCAGGATCGATTAGACAAGTTGGAAGAAGAAAATGACATTAAGGATCAATGGTCGCGTTTGAATAACGTGGAAATAAAAGGGTTGCCGCAGGTGAATAATGAAAACCTATTTGAAATTATTACCAAGATTGGAGCCAAAATAAATTATCCCGTTATCAAGACACAAGTCAACTTTGTTACCAGGGTGCCTGCGAGAGACAAAGATCGTATAAAACCAATAATAGTTTGTTTCTGTAGTCGCTACGTGAAGGAGGATTTTGTTGCTGCTGTAAGATATACTCTCAAGACTTCACCGATAACGGCAAGCCAATTTGGACTGGCAGGGAATCAGAGAGTATTTATTAATGACCACCTTACAACAAAAAATAAGTTCCTGTTGTCTAAAACCAAAAAAAAGGCGGCGGAAATGAATTTTCAATACGTATGGGTTGACCCATACGTCAAATGCAAAAATCCACACGAGGAAAATGGACACTTCTCCGGTAATATTTGTCAAATCGGAAAAGGATCTCGCTAGAATTGTGTAGCTAAGCTAGAAAACTTTATAAAATACTTAAAATCTATTTACATACATGTAAAGTTTGAGAACCACATAATGCAGTGTGCTATTGGTGTTTTCCTATTGACTTTGTGTCAGTGCACAGTGCTAAAAAGTAAGTCTTTTAAATATTATTTATGCTCATATAATTTGTTCCAATATAATTAAAAAAAAATAACTTCTGTTAATTAAACTTCTGTGTACTGTGTTAGGGCTCAATTTTGAATGCAGCATCGTGTTCGTTAATGCTATCTGTCCCGAGCGTTTCTTATCTTGTTTTTGCTCGTCACCTTTTGTTTCTATTCATAAGTCGATGGTCGTCTATTTCTTAAAAACGTTATTTGTCGGACACTGTGCATTACAGTGCCTAATAATTTATCGCGAGTTATTAGCTTCTACCCGCGTAGTTTACTTATTTTTTATGGAAAGACAATCTTGTGCGCTTTTACTATACAACTTATCTGTTCTTGTTATATATTTTATTATAGTTAGATTTAAAAAATTTAACTCTTAACATATATTAACAGAACGTGCGTGACTTGCGTACGAAAACGAACAATATATTCCGTAAAATACTACTTAGTTCATATGATGTTATTGTTTTTACCGAGACGTGGCTGGTAGATGATATATTCAGTAGTGAGATGTTTGATGGTCGGTACATGGTGATAAGACGAGATCGTGATTACTCCCGTACTGCTCAACAGCGGGGTGGGGGTGTTTTAATAGCGGTGAGAAGCGAGCTTGCTGTAGTCGAGAGACGTGATTGGTGTAGTTCTGCTGAGGACATTTGGGTGTCCCTTACTCTCAGAAGGTCTCGGCCGGCTACTACTTATAGATTGCACATTTGCGCCCTTTATCTTTGTAAACAGAATCTTGGCAATTCATATCTCATTCAATTAAATAACTTCACTGAAAACATGACACACTTAATTTTAACACACCCGTTGGACAAATTTATAATATTAGGTGATTTTAACTTCGGCAATAGTGTAGACTGGATAGTGAGTGCCGACGATGGTAGCAATGAGTTGATTCAGCAAAATGTTACGTGTCAACACTTAAGTGATTTTTTTGATGCAATTCTTACTTCTAACTTGTCTCAGTATAACGGTGAGAGGAATATCAACGGAAGGGTATTGGACTTAGTTTTTATAATGATTCTTTGAGTGTTAGTGAATGTCATGATCCATTAGCTCTGCCAGTGGACTTGCATCACAAACCAATATCAATTCGAGCCGACTTTGTTGAAATTCATAAATTGGCGGACAACACAACACGTCGACACATGTTTTCTAAGGGTGACTATGTGGCCATTAGATCTGAATTGGACAGTATAAACTGGACTGGCCTTTTAAATTCGGAGTCATTGGAAAGTGCTGTTGAAATCTTTTACAGTAAATTATACGAACTTAGGGAAAAGTACATCCCTCTTAAATGTGTTAGAAAATCATCGTATCCATTATGGTATAGTCCTGCTCTAATAAAGGTATTGAGAGAAAAATATAAGTATCATCGTAAGTATAAAACGTATGGTAATATCTCTGATTTTCATTCTTTTTCCCTATTACGGAGCAGGGCCGGAAAAGACATGCTATGATACATACATGGATAAAATAGAATCGTCGATAGTCAAAAATCCAAAATCTTTCTCAGATATAAATGTGGGTTCGATCTGACAATCATAATAAATAGTCTCTAAAATGTACAAGGATGGTAGGGTCAAGATTTTATATTTTTTGAAATATGGTTTGCAACTTTCGGTAACATGAAGTCCAAACATAGTTCTAAGGCACCTCTTTTGGGTTTTAAAAATTACATGTTTATTTGTTGAATTGCCCCAAAAAATGACTCCATATCTTAACTTAGAGGACACTAGGCCATGATAAGCAGTTAGCAGCGCATCAACATTTAACATTGGGGCTAATTTGTACAGAGCATATGTGGAATTACTAATTGTTTTGCATAAGGCTTCCGTATGTGCTTTCCAATATAATTTACTGTCAATAGTTACTCCAAGAAATTTAGTAGTGTCAACTTTGTGTATGTTATTATTACTATAGTGTACATTAACATTTGGAATGGTTAATCTTTGGGAAAAATGCATGACATTCGTTTTTTCAAGATTTATCTTAAGATTGTTGTTTTCCAACCATTTTATCACTGAACCTATAGAATTCTTAATATCAGCTTCGTAAGTGTCTCTATTTTTACAAGCGATCGTAATGGTACTATCATCGGCGAAAAGTGTCATAGGGTGGTCAATACTTTTGGGTAAGTCATTAATATAAAGTATAAAAAATAGTGGGCCTACGACAGTGCCTTGCGGTACCCCAAATTTGACTACATGTTCTTTTGATTTATGAATAACTTCATGTTTATTGCCTCCATTTACTGCCGAAATTTCTGTATATTGTCTTCTGTTGCTCAAATAAGATTTAATAAGGCTGGAGACATTACCTCTAATGCCGTATGCTTCTAATTTCTCAATTAGTATGTCGTGACGGACATGGTCGAAAGCCTGTGTCATGTCACAGAATATCGTACATACAGGTATATTCGTATCTACGTTTGGCATGACATTATGTAAAAAGTCATATAGTGCCAGGTTTATGGTTTTACCATTTCTGAACCCTTTTTGTTCATGAGCGAGTATATTTTCTTTTTCGATATAAGTATATAACTGCTTATATAAATACTTTTCAAATATTTTTATTATTATACTAATAAGAGATATGGATCTATAAAATTGCATTAGCTCTTTATTTTCCTTTTTAAATAATGGTTTAACAGTAGATATTTTGAGTGCCTCAGGAAAAACACCAGTCTCTATGCAAAGATTAATTATATGGCTTAGATGCGTTGATATTTCTCCCGCTACTGCTTTTATAACTTTTGTTGATAGACCATCGTATCCTACACTATTTGTGTTTTTTAATGTTTTTTATAATTTTAAACACCTCAATTGGTAGACATGCGGACAGAAAAAATGAGTCTTTTCTTTTCTGTATCAATGCTGTAGCTTCTGCCCAGATCCTGCTATAGGATTGATTTTATCAATGAAGTAATTATTGAAGGCATTTGCAATGTCTTTTGGATCAGTGATAATATCATTGTTCACACGAATTTTGTCAATGCAGTTTTTCGAAATGTTAAATTTTGAGTTATTTATTATTTTCCAAGTTGCCTTAGATTTATTATCTGAAATATTTATTGTGTAGTTATTTTGAGCCCTTTGAGTAAGTTTTACATTTTTTTTAAATAGTTTAGAATAACTAGTAAGTTTGCCTTTGTTAATCTGATTTGGTTTAAGTCTGTATTGCCATAGGAGTTGTCTTTTCTTTTTACTACATAGTTTAATACGAAATAGACGCGACAATAGCAAACTTTGCGTTCCTAGGTCTAGGACAGCACTATTGCGGAAAAGTATATTCTGTATGGCGCCAATTATTTATAATACTTTACCAAAACATTGGAGGGAATATACAACAAATAAATTAATAAGTAGTTTAAAACGCCTTTTGTTAGAGAAAGTCTATTATAGCACTGACGAATTTTTGACTGATAAATTAATTTGACTTGTTGAAATATCCAGATTTTATTCCTAATTACTTTGACATTTAATTGACTAATTTTATATACATTTCTTTGATGAGTTGATGACACTATGCTGTAGTATATTATTTTTTTAATTCTAATTTTTATTAATGATTGTTTTGTATAATGGATAAGTTTGTAATTGTTTGATGTTTACTTATTATATTTGTACGCCGTTGAGGCAAAACATGAAAGTGATAAATTTTATGTAACATCTTGCATGCCATGTGTGTGTATACTCATGTTTTGGACAAATAAATGATCTTATCTTATCTTATCTTATCTTTCTGGTCATATATGAAAAGTAAGAGAATTTCTAATGCAATTCCTAAGCTCATGCAGTATGTTGACGTCACGGCAAGTAGTGGTGAGGATATCAGCAATTTATTTGCGGCGTACTTCCACTCCACTTTCCAAGAACCTGTGCCAGTCCCTGGTACATCTTCGTAGACTTATAATGGTGTTAGTAATGTTGATAGTGTTGCATTTATCAGTACGTTAGAAATTTCTCATTCTAGAGTACTGAAATTGCTCAAGTCCTTGGACCTTTCTAAATCAGGTGGCCCGGATCTCATACCACCGGAGTTTATAGTACAATGTGCTGCTAGTTTGGTGGTCCCATTGTGTATCCTATTCAATCGATCTATTTCTGAGGGTGTAGTTCCTAGAATCTGGAAATCAGCATTCATCACCCCTGTTCACAAGAAAGGAAACAAATCTGATGTTACGAACTATCGCCCGATATCTAAGTTATGTCTATTTTCAAAGATCCTTGAGCGTATAGTGTATAACGATGTTTATGCGGCTATGGAAAGTAACTTCGGGGAGGAACAACATGGCGTCCTCAAAAAGAGATCCACTACGACTAACTTGGTGTTGTCGCACGAGTTTATATCGGGTGGTATGGATCAACGTGCGCAGGTGGTTGTCATTTATACCGACTACAGCAAGTGCTTCGACCGTATTGACCATCGTCTGCTGCTGGAGAAGTTGCTCAAAGCCGGTATACACGGAGACCTTTATAGATGGTTTTCGTCTTATATTGAGAATCGGAGTCAGGCTGTGGTTCTCCAAGGTTACACTTCGGGATGGACATCGGTCCCCTCGGGTGTGCCACAGAGTTCAGTTTTGGGGACTTTGCTTTTCACTTTGTTTATTGCTGATGTTGTAAAATGCTTCAAGCACTCTTACGTATTGCTATATGTTGACGACATGAAGGTTCACAAGATTATACGTGATATCTCGGATACTCACCAGTTACAAGCTGACCTGAATAGATTTGAAGAATATTGCAAACATAATTTGCTCCAATTGAATGTCACTAAATGTTTTCAAATGACCTTCACGCGCCAGAAATCTATAATAAATTCAATATATAGTCTCAACCGACTTACCTTGGGCAAAGTTAACAGCATAAGGGATTTAGGTATTACACAAGATAGCAAATTACTGTTTGACCAACACATTGACAGTATTGTGGGAAAGGCTTCGAGGGCGCTAGGATTTATAATCAGAGCCTCAGCCTGTTTCCGTTCTCTGAAGCCTATCAAGGTTTTATACTGTTCGTTCGTACGCAGCCACTTGGAATATGCATCGCAAGTATGGAGCCCTCAATATGTGATCCATAAGTCACGCATTGAGGGCATCCAGAAAAAGTTTCTGAGATATCTCGATTATAGGGCGCACCAGGTATCTATAGATTACAGTCACCGTTGTAAGAGATACCATTTTCTGTCATTAGATCGTAGGCGGCTCATTAATGATGTATGTTTTTTGATTAACATAGCGAATGGCTTGATTGACTGCCCTGAGCTACTAACAAAGTTAGCATTTCGCACTAACACTATTGGATTACGTAAAAGGCCGCTTCTAGATGTGTCTTCTACCACTACTAATTATAGGCGTAATGCTTTTCTTATAAGAAGCGCTCGAAGCTTTAATGATTTGTCTTCTGAGCACGATATTGACTTATTTTGTACTAGGATAGGCACAGCAAGGACGCTCTTAGCCAAATCATTTTTTTGTGAATAATGCACCGGCTAGTGGTTCTTTAACTGATATGTAGCAACATAAATTCACACGCATTTGTTTATTTATTTATTTCTCACCACAATAAACATTACAGACATTGTTACACTAACGGAACATGATATATTTTAGTTTACTGTGGTAGACTGGTGCCTAAGCTAGGCTTTAAGGGCCTGTGTTTCAGGTCACCAGGTCACCACCCTCTAGCCGTTAGATACATTTCATAGTAATAAAAAATGGATTGATTTAACAATTTCAATTAGAGGTTTCGTTTTAAGAACTTTTAAAAGTCTGCAGTTCAAATTTGGGTGTTCAAAAAAGAAAATATGGGAGTACAAAAATTTAAATTAAAGTGAAGATTGTGGTTTGGTGCAGTGTTAGTATTGTTAGTAAACATTTTTTTGAGAGCGTGAGTAAGTGGATGTGTTTGGTGTGTGTGTATGTATATGTCTGAGAGTGCGTGTGTGGGTGAGAATTTATAAGATAGCATTCGGTATACATTAAGTCACGGTGGTAAGTAGTTTTTCGGTGTCATCATAGTTGAGTCCCAGTAGCCACAAGATAAGCTTCCTTTTGCATTGTTCCTTATTGAGGTTGAATATGGGTTGAATTGTATTGATTTTGTTGTACAGAAATCTTCCCAGATGGCAAAAGAAGCGGTTAGAAAAAACAGTCGAAAGAGGAGAGTGATTGCGACTTACGGGATTATAACGTCTCTTACCATGTGTCATTGAGGGGTGATAGGTGAGTAATGAATGTTGTTTTAGTAGAGTGTTCAGGATAAAAAGTTGTCGTACTGTAAGGGTTTTTGATTGCTTGTATAGAAGATCTGTAGGATAACGGTATGGAAGAAAATTAGAGACTTTTAAGATAACTCTCTGGGCTCTCTCGAGTTCAAGGATGGTGGTTTTAGGTGCACCACCCCAAATTGTTATGCAGTAAGTTATCAATGACTGAACGAGGGCGAAGTAGACTGATCTCTTTAGTTTGTCATCCGCCACATGTCTCAGGGTTTTGAAAACATATATCAATTTACGTAGCCTAGTAATAAGTAAGTCTATATGTTGGTGAAATCTAAGGGTGTTGTCAACTATTACTCCAAGATATTTCACAGATTCAGCTTTGGACAGGTGGAAACAAGTGCAGGTAGCATCGTTCGGAGTTGAGCACGAGTGAACTTTAATGGTGTCTGGCACTGTAGGTAAACTTGATTTTTTGAGAGCAAAGGTAACGTAATGAGTTTTACTCGCATTTAGTGTTAGTAGGATACTACGTAGACATTTAGTGACAGTATTAAAGCCCGACTGAGCGTACGAATACACATCACGCCAGGAACCCGCACTAAACAAGAGGGCTGTGTCATCAGCAAAACTTAAAATTCTGCCCTTAGGAAGGGTGAGCATACCCAGGACGTTAATATAGATGAGGAAAAGGGTTGGGCCAAGCACGCTGCCCTGAGGCACGCCGTAGGTGACTCTCCGTTCATCACTAAGAAAATCATCTATCTTAACGCACTGAGTACGGTCACTAAGGTAGTCTTTAAAAAGCTGAAGTTGAATCCCTCTAATTCCCAGGTTCTCCATCCTTTCAGACAATATAGGTACAGAGACCGTGTCGAATGCCTTAGCGAGGTCTAAGAATATTCCAAGGACTTTTTGCCCTTTGTCTAGATTTGTAACAATATAATTCGTCAATTCATGGATTGCATCCGAAGTTGACTTGCCGGTGCGAAAACCAAACTGAGATGAAGAAAGAAGATTATGCTTTTCCAGGTAATTGACAAGTCTAATGTTCATGATTCTCTCAAGTACCTTCGACAAGGCGGGGAGCACCGCTATTGGCCTGTAATTATCTACACGGTCTCTGTTCCCATTCATAAAGATCGGGTGTATAATAGATTTTTTAAAGACTTTTGGGAATTTGCCTGTGGAGAGTACAAGATTACAGATGTATGTTAGAGGTGGTGTAATCACGACCCGATGCCTTTTTAGGAGATCACTGGATATTCCATCCCACCCCACTGCACTTTTATTGCGTAAATTCATTAATAAATTTGCTACTTCATTCTCGTCGGTAGGTAAGAGTACCATGGATTGGGGAACTTTACCGCTGTCATCAGTAAACGATGCTGATGGACAGCTCACAATTTTCTCAGCAAGACGTTCACCAACCGCAGCAAAGAAGTCATTAACACCGTTAACGGAGAGCTTTGGGGTGTCTGATAATTTTAGGAGAGGTTTGGAGGTTTCTTTGTGAGTAACCCTATTTGTTATTGTATTTATTGCCGACCAGAGTTTCCTAGAATTATTACCAGCTTTTGTCAGCTCGCTTTTTTCATATTCCCTTTTTAACTTCCCCAGCAGTTTGTTACAGAAGTTTCTATACCTAGTGAAAGTTATCTTTAGTGTTTCATTATTTGGTGACTTTTTATTTTTTTTATGAAGGTTGTCTCTGTGTCGAATGCAGCGAAGAAGACCTGGAGTTATCCATGGCTTAACAATTGTTTTACGGTTGGGTACTTTGACAGATTTAGAGTTAGTATCAATCAGTTTTTTAATTGAGTTGACCATTGTTTCAGCCGCCTCGTCGGGGTCTTGTGTGTTGTAAACATGACTAAAGTCAACTAACTTTAGGTCTGCATCAAGCTGTTCATGATTAATGCGTACCACTGTTTTTTTTGGAGATTCTTTAAAAGTCTTTTTAGCAAGAAATAGCATTACTGTATCATGGTCAGTTAATGCAGAGTGTGCAACTAGTGTTGAGGCAGGGAATTGTGTTTTTAGAATGAAGTGATCGAGACATGAGTTGAGTCGTGTGGGCAGAGTATGTGAAGGCAATAGGCCATGTGATGCTAGTAGGTTAAGATAGTTATACTTGTTTGGATCACGGCATTGGTCATTGATATTTATGTTAATATCACCGGTGATTATGATGTTATTATAGTGTGCGATACTAGTTAAAGTCGTGTTTAAGGAATTGAGAAAGTTGGTGATGTCTTTGTAGCTTGGAGGGCGGTAGATTGCTAGTATAATAGTGTTGTGGTCTACTTTTAACAGGAGACAATTTGCATCTAATAATGAGGTTTCTTGTAGAGAGACGTTAAGGTGTGTATGTACATAGACTACTACTCCCTCATTCTGTGTTATATTGTTCTTGGATGAGAAAGAGTTGTAGCCGGTCAAGTCAGGGATAGTGTGGGTGTTGGGCAGCCAACATTCAGTTAGGGTAATTATATCCCAATCTGTTTTAGTCCTAGCTAGTATCGTGTGTAGACCTGATATATTTTTTGAGATACTTCTAATATTTTGATTAAGTATTTTAAGTGAGTCAGTGGGTATAATATTGGATGGAATACAATTGTCAAGATCACATGTGGTTGAATCCGACACAGAGACAGAATCTATGTTAAAGCAGTTATTTTGTATATTATCGAATGGTAAATAATGATTTATTCATGATTACATTTAAAAATATTAGTGTTAAGGATATACTGTTAAACGATGCTTTATGCTCCAGGAAGGCGCTGTTATTAGCACAGATAGGTAAGTTATAAATTTTATTTGATCCTGTATTATGTTGGTAGGTACAAGCAATCATGAAAGTTCGGTGTGTAGTGTGTGTGTGTTGTATATGCGATTTGAGTGTGACCAGGGAGTGTTTGTGGTGTGTGTAATAAATGTTTCCCAGATACCCAGCGCACTTTAATATTTGCGTTGCATGGTTTAGATGGAGAAGCATTATGCTATTAATATTACAAAGGCGTCTAGCATCTAGGGAACATCGCATTAGCGTTAGAAGTAAATAAATGTATGATGTACATTTCGTTATTAGAGTATAATGTAGAATGTAGGTGGGTATGAGTTGAGTGTTAGTAGTGGATAATAACATTAATATTATATAAAATTGAAACAAGATCCCAGAAACATTTACAGAAAGTAGACAGAGACGTAAGGTACAGTAAACTAGTCATTTTTGCTTGCGTAGTTTTGTTAGATCTTCTTCGGATATAATAAGTCGGCTGGGCATACCTTGTTTTTCTCGCACATATACTTTGCCATTGGCGGTCCAACATTGTTCGTAATTGCTACTTCTTATAAATTCTCGTGCGAGGTAGTGGAGACGTTTACCCATAGTGGTTAGGACTTCGGATACGTATAACGGATGCTTAGGGCCTTTTTCTTGCAGATGGCTGGTGTTGAGACGATTTTCCTTATTGTTTTTATTGTAGTTTTTTGTTGACAGTAAGAACTGGTCCTTAAATGCAGGCGAAGTGAATTCTACAATAACGGTGCCTGGTGACTCTGTTTTATTCTTCAGTCGGAAGATATTTTTTATATCGGAACTTGAAACAGGATGGTTAATGACATTGCCGAGCTTCCGAATAGTCTCTGCAAGGGTTTCAGGGTTTTCAGGTTTTGTAGGTAGGATATTTTTTATTTCAATAGTGCCCGCTTTCATATTTCTTTCGAGAATGTCTACCTTTTGTTCTAAGGTTTTTATGACTTTATGATTGTTGTCACACTTAGAGTGGAGGTGTTTTATTTCCTTCAAGGCGTCATCATATTTTGCGGAGAGAAATATCATATCCTTTTTTATTTCGTTGTTTTGCAGCCTAATCTCTGAGTTTTGAGCACTAATAATCGAATTTTGGGATCTAATATCATCAAGAGCAGCTTGTAAGGCATCTATTTTTCCGTTGTTGCTCGATTGATTGCCCACCAGGTCAGAAATCATGGCCTTCATCTCTTTAATCATGGTTTCCATTCTATCTAATTCGTCGTTCTCGCGTTTTCTTTTCCTCTGTGTTATATGAATACTTTCTTGAGAAATACATGCAGACAAATTCGGTTCGGAGTTGTGTAGTGTCGATGTTGGAGGCGAGCGTGGCATCATAATTTAACAGTATGTAAGTAGTCAATAAAATAATGTGGTGGTGATTGACAATTCTCAGTTTCCAAAGAAAAAAGATTAGTCGTACTCACTCTGCTAAATTAAGTAGGTAGTTGTAAATAAACTCGCTCGCTAGTAGAAGCAGGTTCATACGATGTGAACAGCCGAGCGCAGCCGATGTGGAGCCGAGCGTGTCTTACGGCCGATGTGTGATGTGCGAAGTCAGCTGTTTGAGTGCGTTGACAAGGTGACTCATGCGTTTCGCCGTTTTAAAGCAGTACGTTAAGATTTTTGTTGACTAAAAACTGTGTTTATTTCCTGGTTCTTGATCGATTCACAAACGGGTACGTACACTGTGTTTGCTGCACAATTAAGTACACAACGGTAAATGACTTATGTCTACAGTTTAACTTTAAACGAACTTTTTGATTTTATTATACGGAAGACAAAAAAATACGTGTTGTTGCTCGGAATGCCAGAGGGCGGGCGACCTAGCAACATAAATAAATAAAATAAATAAGAATAACCTTATTACTTAAGTACACAATGAACTTAAACTGTTTGGCTTGAATTAATCGACATGTTATATATCTGTGGAGGCTTGTTATTAGCAACTTGATAATGTGTTGTAGTTACCTATTAATAATTGTAATTAGACTGTAAGCCTTCTTAAAAATAATAAAATAAAAATAATAAAATAAATAAAATATAGCATTTCATTAAATAATATTGTAGAATAAGGTATAATATAATTAAATAAGTATAATGAGGGTAAAAGTCAATAATATTAATACGAGCGCAAGAATCATCCGATGTTAAATAATAAACACCGGTGCCAAAAAGCAAGCGATAGTGCGTGGTGCGTGCAAGTGCGAGAGAGTAAAACATATTGTAGTGCGGTAAAGCTTTAAAGTAAACGGCGCGATAACGACCACAAAGCATACAAGTAGCTAAACAAAAGAGAGGTGTCGAACTCATTAGTACGGCAGAGGTGTTAAACATTTTATATATAGTTATTGTGACAAAAACGGTATTAAACATTTGGAGCCATTGAAGCAAAATATAATAGCAAGAGAAGAAAGTATGTATAAAAATTAAGAGGCAAATTAGACAATCTTGTTTAAATCTGACTCCTTCCTTATGATAAAAACTTTCGAATGATTATTTTTAAGTATATGAATTTTGCCATGTTTAACCTATACGTACTCATAATATTTATCTTTGGCAATGATTTTAACTTTGGGTAAAAGTTTTTTGTACTCCACGCTAAGGTGATCGTTGACATAAACACGCTGAGATGAGCCTTGAAACCCGATGTCACAAGCGGATAGGTCCTTCCTGGCACGTGCTGCCGCAATGAAATCCTCCTTTACATACCGGTTTAAAAAACTCACTATTATGAGCTTTTCATTGGAACCAAATATAGTTCACTTGGGCTTTGGGACAGCTGTAGTTAACTTTACGGACGATAGCGTCGATGATCGAGTACAAATTCTCATCCTTCTTTATAGGAACCCCCTTAATTTCAACATTGTTTAGCCTGAATCTTTGTTCATAGGTCGAGAGTAGATACTTCGTGCTCGCCAAGTCAGTCTGTAAACAATTCACTGATTCCTGAAGCATTCTAAGTTCAGACACTCTTGCTTCAACTTCCACGAGTCTTGTGTCAAAGTCATCAAGTCTTCCACCAGTGCCCTCACATTTCAACTTAAGCTCAACCAAATCATCCTTGATCACGCGAATGTCATCTACCAAAGTCGGCAAGCTAAGTAGCTGCCGCTTCATGTCCCGTATCTCGCTTAGTATAGTATCAAGCGATGCAGGTTCAGGGGCAGGCATAACTGGTGATGAGATTCTGCAAGTGGGGCATTTCCATTGTGCCATCCTATTGGCACCCAGCTTTCTCCATCCGGTTTCTGAGATGTTTGCACATCCGAAATCCAGATGTTTTTTGCAACTGCCACACTGGACGCCGTCATTGATCTGCACTTTACAAACTGCGCAAGATTTCATTTTTAAAATTATGTAGTTTGAACTGAAGTAAAATTTAAAAAGGTTGACGATCTATTTATTTTGAGTGGCGCGTACTGTGCGTATGAGTGTCCACACAAGAGTGATCGATCGCCGCAATTGTGGCGTGCCCAACGACAAAGGCCTTGCGGGTGTTCGGCATGTGTCGTTCCACCTACGGTAAAACTTGGGGGCTAAAAAAGGCTGAAAAGGCCAAAGTGATACGATGTCTGTACCGGACAATGATAATACCTATTATCACATACGGCAGCATGGTGTGGTGGCCAAGAACAAAGCTTGCCTCGTGCAAAGTGCCACTCACCAAACTACAAAGAACAGTGTGTTTCGGAATCACGGGTGCTTTCAGGACAATACCTACGGCAGCGACTGGAAGATACCTCAACATTCCTCCTCTGCATATGATTTTTGAACTCGAGGCAAGGAAGAAATTACATCGTCTTGCTGTTGCTGCACTATGGGATGCCTCTAAGCCAAAGACTAACCATACAAAAATCGATGGAAATGAGGACCTGGATCGGGTAACAAGCATGATATCCGATAAAATGAAAACAATGTTTGTGTTTGAAAGGTCTTTCAAATTCCAAATCCAAACAATAAAAGACTGGACGAAGGGACTAGATCCCACCAGAACAAGAAAGTCTGGTGTGTATTCCAAGCAGAAACATATGCCATAATAACCTGTGCTCAAGAGAATATAGATAGAGGAACCAGAGGTAAATCAATACGAGTATATATCCTTAGTGACAGTCAGGCTGCAATCAAAGCCATGGCATCATGCAAAGTGGACTCTAAACTTGTTCTGGATGCTATCCATAAAGGAATCCATGGTAACGAAATGGCAGATCAACTGGCAAGAGAGGGCTCAGAAAATCATTTAGTGGGCCCAGAACCTTGTGCAGGCATTTCGACGAGTCTCCTAAAAGCCACATTCAGGGAATTTGCAGATCACACACTACAAACACATTGACTGTCTAATACCGGTCTGGAACACTCCAAGAAATTCCTGGGTTCTACGTCCAAAGCACGGGAATGCATTTGGATTATGAGCAGGGGGCAAATCCGCTAACTGCTTGGCGCCTTTACTGGCCACTTTAGAAACAACGACAGCTCATGAAGCTGGGTCAACAAAAGATTTCTTCAAAAGATTCGTCGCAATCAATTGGTCCTTTGTCGTTGTATGGGGACTAAAATTTCGTGATGTCAAAGTTAATAGTGTTACTCAGTTAAGTTTATCTCTTCTTAAGAGCAATGATCGGTGCTTGCATTGTTTATGAAGTTCAGTAATGTTACCTATTAATTTTGGTGAACGTGGCTGTTTGTACAAAACTTTGGGGCGCGATTCCGACTCGCACTTGGCTCTCGGTTGGGTTTTTCAAGTACAAAATTACTGAATGTTTTCTAATTTGGTCCATAGTTTAATCAATTAATCTATTCAATTATCGTCAGCAAAGTCATAGCCAAAAAAATCGTCTTGCAAAACCGTCAAATATTATTTTTAACCGACTTTAAAAAAGGAGGACGTTCTTAATTTAAATGCATGTTTGTTATGCGATTACTCCGCCAATTAAGAATTGATTTTGATGATTCTTATTTTGTTTGAAAGAATAATTCCGAATTGGTCCCATTTAAATTTGGTGAAGACCTGGTTCTTAAGGCCCTTCAAAAGCTGTTTGATTTCATACTTGAGGGCAAAACGCCACAGGCATGGTGCAGGGGTGTGGTGGTACTCTTCTTCAAAAAGGGCGACAATGCCCGGCTGAAGAACTATAGGCCCATCTCACTTCTTAGCCATGTCTACAAGTTGTCGTCTCGCGCGCAGGTTTGACGATTTCCAGCCTCCCGAACAAGCCGGATTCCGAAAAGGCTTTAGCACCGTAGATCACATACATACGTTGCGGCAGGTTATACAGAAGACCGAAGAGTACAACCTGCCTCTCTGTTTAGCGTTTGTGGACTACGAGAAAGCCTTCGATTCGATCGAGACTTGGGCTGTACTGCAGTCTCTCCAACGGTGCCAGATCGACTACCGGTACATTGAGGTATTGAATTGTCTGTACAGAAACGCCACCATGTCAGTCCGTCTTCAGGATCAGACCTCGGAACCAATCCTTCTCCGGCGTGGCGTGAGACAGGGAGACGTCATTTCTCCGAAACTGTTCACTGCTGCACTGGAGGATGTATTCAAGGTTCTGGACTGGAGCGGCCTAGGCATCAACGTTAATGGCGAGTACATCACTCACCTTCGGTTTGCCGACGACATAGTGGTCATGGCTGAACATGGATAAAACCAAGGTGATGTTGAATGCCCATGTTACATACACCCACTCCTATCAAGGTTGGAGACTCTACACTCGAAGTTGTGGACGACTATGTCTACCTGGGACAAACGATCCAGTTGGGTAGGGCCAACTTCGAGAAAGAGGTCAACCGTCGAATCCGACTCGGCTGGGCAGCGTTCGGGAAGTTGCGCGGTGTCTTCTCGTACAACTTACCACAGTGTCTCAAAACAAAAGTCTATGACCAGTGTGTGTTGCCAGTGATGACATATGGCTCTGAGACGTGGTCGCTTACAATGGGCCTCATCAGAAAGCTTACAGTCACTCAAAGGGCAATGCAGAGGGCTATGCTCGGCGTTTCCTTGCGTGATCGAATCAGAAATGTTGAGATCCGTAAGGGGTTACCGACATAGCCCGAAGAATTGCCAAACTTAAGTGGCAGTGGGCAGGGCACATTGCTCGCAGAACGGATGGCCGATGGGGCAGAAAGGTTCTGGAGTGGCGACCGCGAACCGGAAGACGTTGCGTTGGAAGGCCTCCCACCAGGTGGACCGATGACCTGGTGAAGGTTGCAGGAATCCGCTGGTTGCGGGACGCACGGGACCGGTCAATGTGGCGACGCTTGGGGGAGGCCTATGTCCAGCAGTGGACGTCTTTCGGCTGATATGATGAAGACCTGATGAAAAACTTCGACGATATGCAACAGAACTCTTTAATAAATGACGGAAAATCTCTCAGAATTGCTGCAATCGCATGCTTGTTTTTTATTTTTACCATTTCATTCCATAACATCACGTCGGTACGCACTAAAGGAGTACGCAGATGTGTACCAGTCAGCCTGGTACAGTCTCATTTTAACGGTTATATTCAATTTCATGTTATTCGGGTAATCTACTCTGGCATTAATTTTGCCACTATAGGTTTACTGTATGTACTTTACTTTAGAACTTGTCCATTATGTAACTAAACTAAAAAGTGAAAAATAAAACATTTTTCCAAAGAAAAATACAAGCGACTTCAAGCGCGAAGCGAAGCAAAGTCGATGTCAAAAAACGAAGAAACAAAAACAGGAACACTGACTGCCGAGATTGAAGTTAATTTGTCTTTTGTAGTGTTTTTATTTGGCAGTCGGTTGTATTTTATTTTCATTATTTCTGCATCTGCATTCGGCTGTTTTAGCCACGATCACATTATCTGGGGATTTAATTTATTTATTTCTAAGATCAAAATCTCCAAATTCGCTTTATCAGAACGATTAAATATGTTGACGTAGCAAGATTACGATTAGTACGTCTCATTTTATTGCTTGTCGTTAATCAGCCTTTACCTGTCAAGTTTATAAACAATAAGTTATCCTCAGTTTTGAGCCTAATGCAATTAATAAACTTGATACTTTACGATTTGATATGAGAAGCTAAACACATGATGTTTTCTTATCAATCCGGGCCAAAACTGCCACAAACACTCAAAAAACTGTGTCTGTAAACATTTAGGGAAATGCATTAAATTAACGCAACAAACATACCAATTCGCTTCAAACATTCTATGTATGTTAGGTACATTATATTATCTTCTTCTACTTATCATATTTATCAATAAATGTAGGTAATCAATATCTTGTTGCAGTTGGTTTTAATTTTAGACCATAAGTCCGGGAGGCCACCAACAGCTGATACATTTGCTTATTTACGTAATCTTAAATTTAAGTAATAAAATGGGAGAAAGTAATGTCTTGCCATTTCCATATGAATTCAAGGAAATCAGTGATGAAGAAAAAGAAGTAATCAAGAGATTGTACAACGGTACGTGGTTGTTATACATTTCAAATTATTTTATAATAGATGAATGCATACCTACATATTGCATAAACAGCAGTAATTCTTTATTGTAAAACAAAATTTAAACGAGTTAAACCCAAATTTGAGAAAGCAAAGATAAAAAAAAGACAAGAGTTTCTCCTAACGAGTAACGACATAGAAGTGACCGTTTCTTTGTGATTTACCTTTTTATCGTTGTCGTCAAAAACTGACTGTCATTATTGTAAACTACTGTTAACTTTGTTTTAAATATTGCTACCAAAGCTAAAATATGTCAAAACTTTACTTTACTTTCTAAAAGTACTGCATCTTAAATTACAGTACCCAACGCAACAGAAGTTTTCCGCGTCGGGCCCAAGGGTTACTTATTGTACAAAACTTACCAGAAGGATGCTGAGAATATCTACAACATGCCTCTGAGACCCAGTGACGTATTCGTCGCCAGTTATCAACGATCAGGTCAGTGGGTCGTCTTTGGGGCGGAGTTTCAGTAGTTGGAGTATACGCATAGGGTCACTATGAGCAGCAAATAATTTATTTATTTATTTATTTATTAATCACAAAATCACAAAAGTAAAAACAAAAAGAAAATGTTTTGGTTGAAAAAAACATTTTTGGACAGTCAATTATCATGAAGGACATTCCCGGAGGGGCTCGGGCGTCCCCGCAGTCGCCAGACTAGTCCCCCAATGATGGCGTTAGGACGCCGTGTGTCTGAAGGTTGCCAGCGTGGAACCTAATCTCCACCACTAATAACCACTTCCTTCTCCTCACCTTCTTTCACTTACAGCAATAATGCCAAGGAACAAAAAGAGAAAAGCTGAACAGCAGCAGCACTCACTCTCACATAAGGTGCACCTCAGTAACATCCGAGGTCTGCACTCGAACCTTGTTGCAGTCCATCACCACCTTGAGACTGAGAAACCAGCACTTTTGTTCCTTACGGAGACGCAGATCGGATGTCCGTCGGACGTGGCGTACCTATCTTACCCAGAATTTGCCCTGGAGCACAAATTCAACCCACGTGCGGGTGTATGCATGTACGCCCGTGAAGACATCTGCTATCGGAGTCTCCGTGACCTTGAAGACTCTAACTAATCAGTGCTATGGGCCCTGGTGGACACAGGTCTGGATAAGATTATCTATGCCTGTGTCTACCGATCGCAAAGTGGTGATCTGGAGACAACCAGGATCACACAGTGCCTGAGTGAGGCGGCTGATTTGGCCTAGCAACGGTACCCTTCCGCACAATTAGTGTTACTGGGGGACTTTAATGCTCACCATCAGGAGTGGCTCTTCCCATACCAGTGCACTGATCATGCTGGACGAGAGATGCGAAATCTTTCGCTGGCGCTTAATCTCACCCAGCTGGTGCAGGGGGCTACGAGGGTGCCGGATGTTGACGGCCAATTGCTTGGACCTTCTGCTGACAACAGATCCAGACCGATACTCAGTGTCGATATCATCACCTTTGGGTAGTTCCGACCACTGTCTGGTGAAGTCTGTATCCGTCTACTCCCCGCCCGATCCCTGCCCGAAAGGCACCCAGCGGGTTTGGCGGTACAGGTCAGCAGATTGGGATGGGATGCGATCTTTTTTCGCATGCTATCCTTGGCGGCCCACTTGCTTCTCTTCGGAAGATCCATCGTTATGCGCTGACGCCGTGACTGTTGTGTTGCGCCAGGGGATGGAGTACTACATTCCATTCTCTGGCGTGGGTCGACGCTCGAGTGCACAAAGCGAATGACGTAACTCAGAAGAAGAGAGCCTTCAACAGGGCTGCCAAGTTCTGCAAAAATGCGATGCGAAGGACACGTTTTGACCATATTAGCAGAATCGGGAACAAACTAGCTTCATACCCTGCTGGTAGCAAAGCGTTTTGGTCCCTGGCTAAGTCGGTTGAATCAAACTTCTGTCGCCCCTCACTGCCACCACTGCTGATACCCGACGGGTCACTGGCCCACTCCGCCGAGGACAAGGCAAACTTGTTTGCCTCCCTTTTTGCGGAATCTTCGCGTCTGAACTCTGATGGCGCGCGACCCCCTTCGTCTCCTGTTGGATGTGGGACGAGTATATCCCACCGCACTATTCCCAAACCACTGCAACTCTTGAAACCCAGAATCAACAGTGGCGACCACCAGAAAACGCCGCTAGTGGCCCCGACGTACGGCAAAGCGCCACCGGTACATAGTGGACATCCAACCCATACGTACAAAGCGTTTTGCGAATACTTTCCTTGTACGCATAGCTAAGGAGTGGAATTCCCTGCCGGAGTCTTTGTTTCCTGATTGCTACAACCTTAGGGTCTTTAAGTCAAGAGTGAATAGGTTACTTCTAGGCAAGCGTGCTTCACCGTCGACCACATCATCGCTTACCATCAGGCGAGATAGTGGTCAAACGCGAGTCTATCGATAAATAAAAATAAAAAAGTTTTTTTTTTTCGGGCTTTTCCCAAATTTATTGCAGTATCGCGTTGACCTTGACCATAAAAAACATTTAGGTACTGAGAAGCATATATAGTCCTACGACGCACCGTTTCTTTATTATTGGCCTCTGAATTTTATTTTATTTTGCATAAAACGCTTTTTTTTTCAAAATGGTATCTCGGATGAAAATCTTTTCTGGTTAGAAATTGTTGCTCTAGTCGATAACCATGACATGGTGTAAGAAAAGCAGCGAAAAAAAAAAGAAATGTTTCTAAGTGTCGATCTTTCACCTTGCGTAGCCATAGGAAGTGGACTTAGTCAAATTTTCAAAGATTTTTTTTAACACAATTCGGCCATTTTTTTTTATTCGCCATCTTATTAACCTTGTTCATAGAAGCCATTTAAGCTCTGAGACACATGGTCCTATGACGCACCGTTTCCAAATTACGGGCCTCCGAATATATAAATATTTTTTATTTTAATTTGTTTTGGGTTTGCTTTTGACTCTAGTCTAGGTCAGAGGTGACAGAGACAAAGTCGAAAAAGAAATTTTATATTTTATTATTTTTATTTTTCAAATTCTTTTTATTTTGTATATAACGGTCTATATTTCCAAAATGGTAGTATAGTATTCATGTTGGGATGCTGCTAGCATGGGGTCCCACAGGCGGGGCTAAATTTTGGGAAACTGCAATAAAATTTAAAATTGCCGAAAAATAATAATAATAAATTCTTAAAAAATTAATAAATTTATAAAAAAATTAATAAAATAAAAAATGTTTCTGTGCTCGCACCAAGTACCCTAAAGCTACGCTCCAACCAACGATCATTTACGAACAAAATAAAGAACATACTTAATATTTTACTGACTTGTTTTTCTAGCTTGGATCCCAGGATATATAGGATATATATAGGTGAACACACTCAGAATCATCATCAGCCTTTTAATGTTACCACTGCTGAGACACAGGCCCCCTCTCTGTGAGAAGGTATGGGCCGTAATCGACCACGCGGGCCCAGTGCGGGTTGGTGAATGTCACATGTCTTCGAAGTTTTGGTTCTAAGACAAGCCAGTTTCCTCACGATGTTTTCCTTCACCGTTTTGAAAGCAGTGGTGATGAAATAACTTACACAAATTGAAGCGCCTGCCTGGGTTCAGACCCACGACCTACAATTTATAAGTCGCGGCCGTTACCACTGGGCCACCACTGCTCTACTCAATAGTGGACTGATTGTTGTGTGTTCTCATATAACAGTTCCTGAGGTTTTTCATGTTTCAGGAACCACATGGACTCAGGAACTTGTGTGGCTCCTGGCAAATGATCTGGATTACAACGCAGCAGCAATCCCACTTACCGAAAGATATCCTTTTCTGGAGTAAGAGACATAATATTCTCGCTTTCACTTCCAGATTTGTACTTTACAACTTCCACACAGTCCATCCATCTTTTCTTTGGCCGTCCCCTCCCTCTCCTTCCGTACTTAACAACTTATACCAAACTGAATTTGCTAAGCATACACATCGAACATATACTATCCACTAATAATTTGATTACAGGGTATTCATGTACTTCAATGACGATGAACAAATCTCATACGTAAATAATGCTACTGCCAAAAAGAACAATGTTGACGTCAACAATTTTTTGGAAACCATCAAGCTATGGGCTACACCGGCCACTCAGTTGCTGGCTTCTGCTCCATCGCCCCGCTTCGTGAAGACCCACCTGCCGATGACCCTACTGCCTCCAACGATCTTGGAGACAGCAAAAGTGGTGTACGTAGCACGAGACCCCAGGGATGTAGTGGTGTCGTGCTACCACCATGCTAGACTTTTCACAGTTACTGGTTATAGCGGCACGTTCAAAGAATTCTGGAACCTTTTTAATAAGAGTCTTTGTAAGTATTTCTTTGATAAGGTTGTATCTATATCTATATACATAGAACTGAGAGGGTTATGAAGATGGAGTTTGAATCATATACTTTAAAGTCAATAAATAATATCTCATGTTTGCAGTTACGCTAACCCCTTATTTCGAGCATGTCAAGGAAGCTTGGGAGAAGAGATATGACGGAAACATGCTGTTTCTGTTCTATGAAGAACTGTCAAAGGTAATTTCTTTCAAAGGGCCTAAATTTTTTGCACTTTGACTGTAAGTAAGTAAATATTATACTATATGCTATCCCGCTGCTACAACAGGTGCTCTAAAGCAGTGTAGACGCTCTATGTAGCTGATAGAAGAATTAGAACTGTTAAAAGTTATTATTTATTAATCTATTGTTACAAAACCACTTTTGTTTAGTAATCAGAATTATTAATGATCAATCTTGCATATACTTTCTGGACATCCTAGACCTCTTTCATTGCTCATCTTCAGGCGTCAATGAGGTCATCTTCTTTTCGTGTGAGGATTTCGCAATTTTTGGTGTCAGAGTTAATTAAACCGCCTCTGGGAACCATACAGGCCTCTGACTTCGCTATTTCAGACTACATTAACTGTATAAGTCCAGGTTTCCTCACGATGTTTTTCTTCACCGTTGCCTTCGTTGTCCAAGATAAGCTTAGAAAGTAGCCACCATACACGACATATAATGTGATTGAGCAGACTCAAAAAATGAATCTTGGTTAGCCCTCATGAAAATACACATATGTACAAGGAACAGTTACATATATGCTAGTAACATCTCAAAAATTTTGTGCCTTGCAGGACTTACCAGTAGCCATTCGACGTGTCGCAGACTTCCTTGGCAAACAGTTGAATGAAGAACAATTGGCTGGGCTCTGTGATCATCTGAGTTTTGAAAACTTCAGGACCAACAAATCAGTCAACTACGAGGGCATGAGAGAATACGGTCTGCTTGCACAAAATGAAACATTCTTGAGAAAAGGTTTGATGAGGGTTGTTACGCTTTTTCTCAAATTTCTAAGATTTCAGTCGCCTAATTTACCATCTTAGACAATACTCCGATTTTGTTAAAAATTTATAAAAAATAGAGCAATGTTTGATATTTTACATTACTATATCACATTTACAAAAAACAAATTGGTCTCTTTGTGGTGAGCAATCTTCCACAACTCGTTAACTATAAAATCATCTCTGAATCAGAGTCAACTAGTGATTTCAATATCTAATTTCAATATGATTCGTAAATATGTCGGGATTTGGATGGGAAGGTCAAGCAGCTGTTAATAAGGTTGCTAGCTGTTGGTTGGTTATTGGTAGGATTTGGATTGGTGTGGTTAAGCTGCCAGCGGTAAGGTTTGGAAGTGGATGGGTAGAGTTAAGCGGCTGTTGGCCGGCTTAAGAGATTGATGGGTAGGGTTAAGCAGTTGTTGATAAGGTTGAGAAATGGATGGGGATCACTGACGGCTTCTGGAGATCGTCAGTTTTCATCAGGCTTTTGACTTATATATACTTCTGTAATCAATGTCAGTTACGGGCCTTGCACAAAAGTAGATTTTACAGCGATATATCTTGCGTTTACGGGTATGATTTTTTTGTTCAAAGTTTTTGTTCTAAACGTTTTAGAGATTATTCTGGACTTTTCTGGTAGCCATATTTATGTTAGGCCCAATGATCGAAAACGTTCATTGACGATGTAAGGGCGCCGACGAGAATTTGCATATTTTTTGCTGGTAACTGATGCAGGGGTCAAAACCACAATCTGACAACTTTTCGCCGTCAAATTTCTGGTTGGTTTTCAGGGTTGGTAATAACTACTATGGTGTCGAAATTACAATCCAAGATAGCACCGACGATTTTTTCCAACATTTCAGAACTTTTCCTTAGTTTTTGAGGTCGTGAATTGCGGGTATGGGGACAAAACCAAAATCCAAGAGGGTGCCGAACGAAGTTTCAGATATTTTCTTCATGGGAATCTGTTTAATGGTTTTTTGGGTTCTCTAATTGCGAATATGGGTTGGAGTGTAGCCATAGTAACTACACAAAACAAATATGAAAGGAAAACTTATGTACAAAGGCGGGCTTAACACATAATTGCGTTATCTGACAGCAAACCTCAGTGTTATAGAGAGATTTACAAAATTAGGACAGTTATCAAATGCACACAACAAACTAAACTACTTAAAAATATTTGAATATTTCAGTTCTTACTAACTAAATAGACTACACAAATACGTGTAGTCAGTACATGTTTATGGATTGTGTGAATGCATAAACATGATAGACATACATATATCGTCGTTTCGTTGTTTCGGATTGACCTTGATTATAAAACCCATGGTCCTACGACGCACCATTTCCAAATTATGGGCCTCCGTTTTTATTATATGAAACGCTCTATAGTTCCAAAATGGTAGCTTGAAAGGAAAGCTCAAATCGCGTAAATCGTTGCTCTAGCGGTAAACTATAGGATGGTGTAATAATACCGGAGTAAAACGAAAAAAAAAAGAATTTTCGAAGTGAAAAATATAAAAATATAATAATAATTGTTGGGAAACTGCTTGCCGGGCGGTATTTTAAAGGGTGGTAATATATTGTCTGGGCGGTAAATTTTTGCCCAGGACGCACCTTTTTCGAGTTATTTGAGTTTCTTTTTTAACACGGTAGAATCAACTTGTATTACCTGTAAATTTTAATTTTAATTTTTGTTTGACGTTCAAAAGTGCCGCTTATTGGCCTAGTTGAATAATTATATTTGACTTTGACTTTAACAGAGATTAGATAGATGAAATTTTGGTGATGGGTATTGTTTTCATGGTTTTTGGGGTTTATAATAACAATCCAAGATAGCGTCGACGACTGCCACGAGAATTTAGTTATGATATTTATGACTGCTACAAAGATTTGTCTACGACTGCCACGGGCATTTAGTTATGACTTTTTAAAACCATTTTTATTTTATTTTATTTTACATAGGCCTACATGGGCACTTATAAAACGTGTTGTAGACTGCTACGAGCATTTGGATTCGACTGCAACGAGCATAATAATGGCTGCGACTACTACGAGCGTTTGAGCTGTTTTACGTCAGATCAAATTTTGTAGTGTGATGCTTTAAACACTTTACTTTTAAAAGCTAAAGGTTGTAAATATATTTTTCGCCACGAAGCTTTAGTAACTAATATAGTTCTATTATATTGTCAGGCAAAGCTGGAGGTTGGCGCGACTATTTTGACGAAGAGATGACTCAACAAGCTGAGGGATGGATCAAAGACAACCTGCGTGATACTGACCTGCGCTTTCCGCATACAGATTTGATTTAGTAAGAATAAAATAATAAATAAATGAGAGTTGAGGTAGCCTTATTTTTTACTTTACACTACTTTCACAATCATCAGTCACGTTCGCCAAAGGAAATAAATCTTATAAAAATCATCTCACATAAAAGATGCAATAAAGATATTCTATCTTTGCTGAATATGTAGTGATCTTAGCAGGACCTAACCGAGCTTCATCATAGCCTGAGCAGTAGAGTCTGGCAAATGAAAGTAGAGACTGAGAAAGCGCGGCAAATTTAAAAAATCTGCGCATAGCAACCCCAAAATTTGAATGAAATACTTGGAATAACCTAATTTGATACTTTAGAATTATTTATTTTACTTCGTCTGAATAAAAGTACTTTAGGTAGATAATGTTTTGGGGATATTATTTATTTTTTTATCCTCGTACTGGAATACCTTGTAGCAATTACACCAATGATTATTAATCAATCTATCTTCTAATATACCTTCAACCGAGCAATTCTTGTATATCTTGTATATATATATAATCTGAATCTCGGAAACGGCTGCAACGATTTTCATGTAATTTAGTATGCAGTGGGTTTCGGGGGCGATAAATCGATCAAGCTAGGTTTAATTTATAGAAAACGTCGTTTTCTCTATTTTCACCCGAGCACAGCTCGGTCACCCAGGTACTTATTATTATTTATTTATTAAAACTACAAAGGCGGACTTAATGCCATAGGCAATTTCTACCAGTCGACCTTACCACACCACCCGTGCAGAGGTAAAATAAGGCATGTATGTATCAATCTGAATAAATAAATAACAGCAGTATTCTATAATAATTTTGGTTTATTCACTATCATAATCAAAATCTGAATCTAAGACTTCCATTTGGAAAGATTCATTAGAGTCACTAGAATCACTGTTGCCGACATTTATGATAAAACTTTCTAAATTATTTTCGGTAATTCTGTCCCTTTCTTTATATTTGTCCTCAACATGTATGACATGGTCAGTCATTTTCTTCCACTCCACTGGAGTTATGGTTTCAAAGGACTCTTTTATAACTTTCTCTAAATCCACTGCAGACAGGGCAATATTTTTACTTGCCACTTTACGTTTAGCCTAACTCAATGGCATTTAGATCGCAGTGGTAGGGGGGAAGTCGCAATACCTCATGCCCATTCTGCTTCAGAATTTCATCAGCTTCATATATTGGTTCTGGTGTGTTTCGTTTTACAAAACAAAGCAGCTCTGCTTTTGTGTGATATTCTTCAAATGGAATATAGTTCAAAGTAAGCCATTCTCTTATCGCATTTTTGCGATTTTGTGATGTAGGAGCTTTATTTACAATGACTGAATGGTAACTGGCATTATCCATAACAATTACACTCGGCTCATTTAAATTTGGTATGAGCTTTTCTCTTAGCCATTTGTTAAAGTTTACAGCATTCATGTCGTGGTGGTAGTCCGCCATTTTCGATTTGGTGCTAAAGACTAACAATGAGTTTGGCACAGGGCCTTTCTCCGATCCGGCATGCACAATTATGTATCTTTTTCCTGATGAAACATTTTCAATCGCACCACTTGTAGATGGACCTTGCCAAGACTTCTTGGGCTTGTAGTTTTTATGAACATAGGTCTCATCCAAATAAATGATTAACTTGCCTTCTCTACGTTTCAACGCCATGGTTCTTAAAAACCGATGTCTCCAGGCAGATATGTCATAACGTTCAATTAACAATGAACGCTCATTCTTATTTTTCTTGAATTCATAGCCATTGGAAAATAATAAGTGACGAAGAGTTTCCCGGCATCCATTAAATCCTATATTTTCTCTTAATTCCACTAACAGAGTTCTCAACGTAGGAACTTGTTTTCTAACGATGTAAAATTCATTAATTTTGTTACGGATAGCATCTACGTCGAAACTATCTAGGTCGGATACTGTTTGTTTATGTGGCCTTTTTTTCCCTGGGGTTCTACATACACCATCATTTAGCACACCTTCCTTTTTTATTCTTTTTAGTGTAGTAACGCTCACTTCTGTAAAGAATGGTGAAACAACATGATTAGGTACTGCAAATCATGAATTCAATTATATATTTATAAAACTTATGTACTTAGTAAAACTTACCAGTGATTGAAGCTATTTCATCCAAGTACTGGTTCTGGGATTTTATTCTATCCTTCTGCTCTAAATCCGTAAGTTTTTCTATAGTTTTCACAATCTCATTAACCCCTGCTACATCCTTCAGATTTTCTGTAAAAGAAAAAAAATATATAGAGAAATAGTTTTTGCATCAAAAGTAATTATGAATTTAAACCAAGTATCAAAATAATAGGGTGGTGTCAGTTTTCATAAGTTAGTAACTTATGAAAACTGACACCACACGTAAACAGTTCTGTTTTTGTATGAATTCGGCGTCTTTCTCCTGTTGTTTTTCATGATATTTAGATATCATGCGAAACAGCATCTCCCGTACTCCACTTTTAATAGTTTTATTCATGTTTCACTTAATAAACGCATAAAACAAGATCACAAACAACACGCCATCTTGTTTTGGCAAATGCAATTTGACATTAGATATCATTGCCATATAAAAAGTTTGCAAATAATGCCAGTGTCTACTTTCATTTGCCAGACTCTAACACGTTCTACGTTTTGTCAAGGATATGATTGAGATGTTATTTATTTCACTGATATTGCTTAAGAACTGGTTTATTTTGTATATTAGATAAATATTATATAGCACTGTAAAATAGAAAACTCGAGACGGCCTCTGTTCACCTCCAGCTCTGCCTGTCAAAAGTAAACTTCTCGCGAAGGGAATTATGTGGTAGTGGTGAATGTAACACGTGCTTTTGCCAGTGCTAAGAATTTTCCCGGTTTAAGTGAATATTTTGTGTGTGAAACTTAGTCTAGAGAGACTATTAATAAATAAAATAAAAATATTTTATTGTCAGGCATCAAGGCCCATAGGGTATTAGTATTACATCTTACTTAAAACTATGTTAGTAACATGCAGGAACACTCAAAAACAACATTGAAAACCACAATCACAGGAAGGTTTAACATGCTTTGTTAACAACATGTAGCCTGATAAACCTCCCCATCGTAGGCCCATCTAGCCTCTCTGCAAACACCCTCAGAATGCCGTTGCTGCTTCCCCTCACCCTGGATATTACTGAGGTAACTTTCTTCCGCATTATTGCAAAATAATCGTCAGTGTGCGCATCAGCGAACATACCTGACGCACTACAGTAAGGTGGAAGCCTCAACAGTGCCCTGAAGGTATTGTTGTATTGAATTCGCTATTCCTATCCTTGTGTTTATTACTATTCCTTGTGTTTGTTCTTTTAATTTTAAGTAGCCAAAATGTGTTCGAACAAGTCCCCCGACTCTGATCCACCCGATGATTTTTTTGATCTCTCCCCATCCCATTTATTTGGTCCTCGCCGTAACGCTACCCAATAATCCTGAAGTACTAACAAAAAAAAAATTGACACTGAATTGGATATTAATCGTTGAAGGGGTCGCTGAAACGCCCCCTTCTACGATTAATATCCCGCCCAAACTGGCTAAAAATGTTACCGGCAGTGTTGCCTACACAATGAAGGACAACCCACCCTACATTGTGCATGTTTCGCCGACAGATAATCAAACTTCAGGCACTGTGCTGCAACCAATTAAGTTTGGTATTTTTATGACGACAAATAACATCAATACCATACGCCTAGATGGGATCAAAATTATGAGTAAGAATAGTGTCTCAGTTGAGTTCAAGTCGCATCAAGATGCAAACAGTTTCCTGAATAATAAAATTTTAACTCAAAACAACTACATTGTTGCCATCCCTCAGTTTAATATTACAAGAATGGGTACTGTTGGAGGCATGCCGGTTGAGTGGTCAGAGGACGAGATAATTAATAACATTAAGGTTCCAGAAGGATGTGGCTCAAAATCAAAGCCGTAAGGTGTCCTTCTCTGATGTGGCTGAGTGGAAACCCACACAAACTGTTGTTTTGACGTTTGATGGTCAAGTCTTACCCAAACGTGTGCACCGTTTCTACTCAAATCTTCTAGTCGAGAGATACACCTTCCCTACTATGCTTTAAATGTGGTGAATATCATCCAGGTGATGGATGTGCATCACCCCTGAAAAAATCTTCTGTATTTCATTTACTGGCAAACATTTTGCAAACAACAGTGCTTATCCTGAATTGGGCCGACAGAAGATCAACAAGGCTCTGATGGCTATAAAATCTATTTCATATACGGAGGCAAGTGGGGTGTTTCTATCTGTTTCCAGATCATATGCCGACGTCTTCAAAGCCTCCCCTCGCAACAAGGTTGCATCAAATAGATCTCAATCCCAGTCCTCGAGTCCCATCCCTATATTGCATGCTGTGTCTATCGCATCATATTGTACACTATGTAAGTATCATATTGCTTTTATTATTAGAATAAACAGTGTAACAATTGTAGATAAGCCGATAAATTAATAAATATCCCAAAATTCATACCGTAAAACGGTATTTTTGAAACCTAAACCCCGCATCTCCGTTTCTCCTTGCTATAAGAAACAAGCTCACTTAGACCTTATCGAAAACCACTCCTTCTCCTCACCCAGAAACGGTTGTGCCCTTACAACGGAAGTTGCAGAACTTTGTTTATTTTTATACTGCGCACCCATATTTTCCAGTTATAAGAAATTTGATATGCAGTGTCCAATACTTGATATAGGTTATTTTCAAAGGAACGGGACCCCAGGGTCCCGAGATTGTTAAAGTCATATAAATAAATAATATTAATAATAATAATCCTCTAAGCCTGCCGTTGGGCATTAACAGTGCCGACCTAAGGCAATTGCTGAACTGCCAACTGTTGAAGGAGCGTTTCTTTGGTCACCTGAAAAAGGTATTAAATAGCCTTTTATCGGGCGGAAATAAAATGCGCGTCTTCAACAGTTGGGTTATGCCGGTTTTGATGTACTCTTTCGGCATACTCAAATGGACTAAGACCGAGCACGACACCCTCGATAGGAGGGTCCAGACACTGCTGACCGCAAACCATATGCATCACCCACGATTATCAGTGTTGAGACTGTACATCCCGCGGAAATGTGGGGGTCGAGTTTTAAACGCCAAGACTCTTCACAACCGCTAGGTGTGCAGCCTCAGAGAATACGTTTTAAAAGCTGAAGTGGGTATGTACCGGGATGTGGTCGCAGTGGACAAGTGACTCACCCCGTTGTTCATGGCTAAAGAGAACTGGCGCAAGCCTGTAAACTAACTACTGCTGAACGCGACCTTTTCGGGGAAACTGACGGTTTTGTCTGTGCATTTATGGATGAAGTCATTCTGACGAATAACTACCAGAGACATATAATGATGGACGGAACGGTTGACGTGTGTTGGGCATACCACCGTCTGGGTGAATCCATCAGACATATTATCTCTGGTTGTTCTCACCTGGCTAACGGTGAGTACTTACAGAGGCATAACCAAGTGGCCAGCAACTTGCTTTGAAGTACAATCTAGTGGATTCTGAGGTACCGTATTACAAGTATGTGCCCGACCCAGTTCTCGAAAATGACCATGTCACCTTGTACAGTAAGCAACAGAAAATCCTCACCCCTAGAAATGTATCAAAAGTGACATTTATGGACATGAGGATATACTACGATGTTTACGTGCGCCGCGCGCGCGCCATCTCTGTGATATCAATGAAACTGCTAAGATATTCTAACTAGAAATAAAAAAACAGACGGCGCTCATGCAAGCGACCGCTAGGTAATATCCATCGAATCCTACCTATTGATATTTTTAAACTTCCAAATGTGTTTAACAAACATTATACTTTTTTTACAGATTTCTAAAAACTCACAACAGAATTATAAAATTTTATAAAATCGTTAGGCCGAACAAGATTCGAACCTGGGCCCTATGACTCACGAGTTATGCTGCTATACCGCTGCGCCATTCTAACACTTGTCATAGCCATGAAATTCATCGATATAATTATAAATCATCTATCACATTATTCATGTCGGCCGTGACGTTTATAAAATATTTAAAAAATTTCATTATGAAGAAGATTGAGGGTAAACATATAATTTTGTTAAGTAAAACATGACATAGCATCATAGCATAATTACTTGTCTGCTTGTGTTGTTCAAATAACGACTTATAATTACAATAACATGATGTCTAGATTGAGCAAATTCGTCGTTTTGGAACTAAATAAAAGTTTAAGGAGTATTGCTCGAGAATTAAATGTCGTCGTAAGTAAGTGTAACCTAAACTATAATCAATTTATGTTTTTATTTTTTGCCATTAGAAATCTAACTTTTTAATTTACTTCTTTATAGTGAAACACTGTTTGTTTATGGGTACGACGGTATCAAGAAACTGCTGAAGTAAAGTGTAACAGCCAAGGACTACGTCCGATTGATTACACAAATCAATCCAGCCGTCATCGTGATATTGTGAAAAGCCAAAACCACGGCTTCTTTTACAACCACCCGATCAGAGGCCTTAGTGCGAGTTTTTACTCACGCTCAATCGCGTTAACGTTAACGCCAATTTGTATTGAATCTGGATAAGCGCCGTCTGGTGACGGCAAGGCGAAACCTCTTTTTTTGTATACATTTTGACATAAGAGATCGTTAACGTTATCACCAGTGAGTACGTTAAAAAACTCGCACTAAGCACACTGGTGCTATAAGACATGGAGTTTTGCTTACCACTGTCCGAAGACATTTACACGCAACTGGGATCTATAATTTATTAAACCTGCAAAAAAAAAACTATCCGAAGCTCAACGTCAAACCAAGATAAGATTTGCAACCATTGCAATTTGTTTTTAAAAATATGGTAAATGTAATGACATCAAGATTAGAAGTTATAGAAAATAAAGGTTACCCTCTCCGTTATAAGTATAGGTTTGACCCCACAAGCTACAGTTATGTTATTTATAATCAATTGTTTTTTGTAAACAGTTTTGAAAAATTTCAAGAAATGTAAATTGTTGGTCTGTTTGTTTCAAACGTGAGTAACATGTTGGTTCTCTTTTGAAATATTCAAAACTATATCAGTTTTTTCAGTAAATACATATTTGTTAATCTAAATTGGGTTAGTATATTAATTAATACCATAAGAATAATAAATAAAACTGTTCTGTTTTTTTTTTGTTCCCGGATACCGGTGGACTACTATTTTTTATATTATTTAATGTTTTTCTTTTTTTGTGTTTTATAAAGAAAAAAAATGTAACAAATAAGAAAGAAATTAAATAAAGGACATAATAAGTTAAACTACGTATTTATGTGAATCTTCTTTACTTTGAAAGACCGCCTGCTTAAAGCACCTAATTTTTAGGGTTCCGTAGCCAAATGGCAAAAAACGGAACCCTTATGGATTAGTCATGTCTGTCTGTCTGTCCGTATGTCACATCCTTCTTCGACAAATCTTTTACAGTTCAAGCAGCTCGTTTGTGGAATGCATTACCTATTGAAGTGATGCGTGCTCAATCCTTACCAACATTCAAAAAAATGGTGAAGGAGCATTTCCTTTCACTATAATTAGTCTTCTCCTTTCTCCGTGATATTTTTGTTATTTATTAGTATACTAGCGGTCCCACGCGGCTTCGCTCCCGTCAACTGGCTACGTACCTACCCTATCCTACCTACCCTACTCCTACCCTACATACATGATACCAGTGCAAGCGCAGTCGTCGGCTGCTCCTCCCAGTGAACACAGTACGAAACGACGACACGTGAATGACTTTAAGTGTCGGTATGCTATTATTAATAGTTTAAATACTTCCCACTCGCAAACGTTGAGAAAAGAGTGCTCAAACGGTGTGAATGTGGTTCAAGCTAGTAAAAGGAAATGTTCATTAGTTCTGTTCTACCAAAATGTTAGAGGACTACGCACGAAATTAAAAACATTTTACAGTAATATTTTAGGATCTATGGCTGACTTGGTAGCCATAACCGAGACTGGAATTAATGAATCGATACATGATGGTGAACTGGCTCCGAGTGGGTACACAATACTTAGATGTGACCGCGCGGATGGCCGTAAACACGGAGGGGTCATGCTGGCCGCCTCCCCGCGCGGCGCTCTTGACTTACGCAGTGTACCGTTACCTGATAACGCTAGCTTGAACCACCACCTGTTTGAAATCGTATGTGCGACGGTATTTAGACAAAATGTTTTTCTGTTTTTGTGTTGTGTTGTGTACATTCCGCCAAAAAGTATTGAAAGAGAGTATATGTACATGTTCCATTTGCTGGAGCAGTTATGTGGTAACTATGATAAAGTTGTGTTAGTCGCTGATTTCAATATGTACTCAACGAACCAAGATGTACAATGTTATTTTGAATACTTTGTCACCTTCTGTGGGTTCCGCCAATGTAATAACATTCGGAATTGTAACAATCGTACTCTCGATTTGGTGCTTACTACTTTGCCTGACGAAGATATTGTTGTAAGCGAGGAAAGTGGGGAGTGTTTATCGTGTATAGACCCACAGCATCCGCCACTGCGAGTAAGTATAAGTCGTGCGCGATTCACTGCTAGCCCTTGCGGCCTTGTACCGCAGTCTTTTACCGGGAGTTTGATACCGCGATGGAATTATAGCAGGGCGGATTTTCAATCTTTATACTTAACACTTGCAGGGGTAGACTGGAGTGCCCTGTATGAAACGAGTAACGCCAACGAGGCATATAAGATTTTTTATAACATATTTAACAGGACTTTGGATGGTAGCACTCCAAGAAAGAGCTCCAAGGGTGTTTGCTCTCGTTATCGCTATCCAGACTGGTTCACTGCTGACATAATTAGTCATATTAAACAGAAGGCTTTTTGGCATAAATCTTATAAAAGTACTAGGTCAGACGGCGACTATATAAACTTTTCTTACTTTCGTTCTGTTGTCAAAGTTATGATCAGTACCGCATACCGTGAGTATAAAAACCGTATTGAACAACAATTTGCAAAAGAACCGAGGTCTTTTTGGGGTTTTATTGGGAGCAAGCGTTCGAAACTTAGCAAAGTGAAGATAGCTAGGAATGGTGAGCCGGTACCAGAGCATGAGTGTGCACAGGCGTTCGCTGACTACTTCCATTCTGTATATGGGGTGCTGGCGCCGCGGTTGGATGCGGCTGCCGCTGGGCTGGAGGCGCCCGAGCGCGGCGCCCGCGTTCACATGGGGCAGCTGTCTCTTGGCGATGTGGGTGCCGCGCTCGCGCGCCTCAAGCCCAAGCGTTCAGTTGGGCCAGACGGGGTGCCCCCCTTCATTGTTAGGGATTGTAGGCATGTACTAGCCCGGCCGCTCATGCATCTGTTCAATAGCTTCTTACGAGAATGTTCATATCCGGACGGCTGGAAGGTGACTAGGGTTATTCCGGTACCGAAAGGTGCCCCAAGCTCAGACGTTGGTGGATATAGACCAGTAGCAGTATTGTCACCATTTGCTAAAGTCTTTGAGTCTGCGCTGTGTTCATCTATCAAATCGCAAGTAGCCTCACAGCTCAACGACGCGCAGCATGGTTTCCGTGCGGGCCGCAGCACGAATTCGAATTTAATGTGTTTCTTAAACCAGGCCGCCACAGTACTGGACTCTGAGGTAGGTGCCCAACTGGACGTCGCTTACTTTGACTTCAGGAAGGCATTCGATAGTGTGGACAATGATATCCTATTAAGTAAATTTGCGAGAGCTGGTTTTACCCCAGCCCTTCTAAAGTTCTTTGCCAGCTACTTGGGCAACCGCAAGCAAATGGTGGAATACGCAGGCTACACCTCAGAACCGTATTGCACTCTTACGGGGGTAAGCCAGGGGACGAATTTAGGACCCTTGGAATTCATTGTCATGGTCAATGATCTCCCGGAGGTCATTGAAGACGCTGGCTGCCTATTATTCGCTGATGATCTGAAGTTATTCATGCGGATAAGCAACGATTCGCACTGTGAAAAGCTTCAGCGTGACATCGATCGGGTAGTAGCGTGGAGTGTAGAAAACAAGTTACACTTTAATGTGACAAAGTGTCATATAATGTCCTTCACGCGGGCCGTGGTACCCCGACGTCACGAATATAGTATGGGCGGTCACGTCATTGCGCGGGTGGGATCGGTGCGAGATCTTGGGGTTATATTTTCTGAGGATCTATCATTTAGAGCTCATGTCGTGCAAGTGTGTAAAAAGGCCTTTAAAAATCTTGGGTTTGTCATGCGAGAAACCCGGGACTTTACTAACATGGCAGCAGTGAAATCCCTTTATAATGCGTTGGTGCGAAGCAACTTGGAAACTAGTGCTATCATCTGGAATCCTTATGAGACTAAATATTCTCAGATGGTGGAAAAGATGCAGAACAAGTTTACACGTTACCTATATATGAGGCAATTTGGCGTCTACCCGTTTTACCCGCTTATGTACCCAACTCTCTTTGTAATAGGGATGGTTGGGTACTATAAGTTGGAAGTAAGGCGCAATCTTGCTCTGGTCAAATATGTATTTATGGTTTTTCGTGGGATGCTAAACAATCCACAAATCTTGGAATCGTTGCGGTTACTCGTTCCAAACAGTAGGCTACGGTTGGGGCCGAGGCAGAGTCTCTTTGAAACTCCGGTAGTCCGTACAAACATATTAAAGTTTGCGCCCGTGTGTCGGGCAATTACGATCATTAATTGCATCTCTCAGCGATTGGACATATTTTCCTGCTCCTTGGCGGAATTCCAGAGGGTGACAGTGAGTGTATTGTCCTCTATGTAACAGTCGCATTGTATGACTACTTTTATTACCTTGGGTTATACCTGTAAAAATAAATGTATGTGTAAACGAATAAATAAATAAATAAATGATTGCATAACTGAAACCGTTAACGCAGCGCACGCAACGGAAGTCCTCAAAAAGTAATAATTCTTGCCCGTTTTTGCAACGTTTTTCATTTATGCTCCGCTCCTATTGGTCGTAGCGTGATGTTATATAGCCTATAGCACTCAAGAATAATGTAGCTTTCTACCAGTTTTTAGAATCGGATCATTAGTTCCCCCCTACATACAAACTTACAAATTTTACCTCTTTATAATATTAGTATAGATTATTTATTATTGTATGTATGTATTTTTATTATGTCTAAGTATTATTATTTAAGATTTATTGTACACTGACAACCCGTATTGACACTGTAAGAGATTGCCCTGTGCGATAAGAACGCCCATTGTACACTTGTTTTTTATGTTTTTTTGTCCTGTATATATATTTTTGTGGTGTACAATAAAGAATATAATAAATAAATATGTTACTTTTTTCCGAAACTATAAGAACTATGCTGTTGAAACTTGGTAAGTAGATGTATTCTGTGAACCGCATTAAGATTTTCACACAAAAATAGAAAGAAAAACAATAAATTTTGGGGGTCCTACCCATACTTAGAACTGAAACTCATTTTTTTTTCTTTAAACCCATACGTGTGGGGTATCTATGGATAGGCCTTCAAAAATGATATTGAGTTTTCTAATATCATGTATAAACAGAGGGAGTTTTACGTCTGCAGCCTTAAACTTACATTGTGGAGTGGTAATAGCCACGCCTTTCTGTCCTATAAATCTATTATTAAACCTTTTCCTTTGTACCTCCGTCCATTCATCATCATTCGGTGGTTGTTTCCATTCACCGAGCGCACGCACAATGTCTGCAAACGAGTGACAAGACTTCGGTAAATAGCTGTTATTATGTGCCTCAGCTATCGTACCTCTCATATTGCTAGCTGGCTTCAACACATCACACACCGAAATCTCTATCTCTCTCATTTCCACTATCTAGCTATCACGGTTTATGAGATACAGCCTGGTGACAGACAGACAGACGGACCGCGGAGTCTTAGTAATAAGGTCCCGTTTTTACCCTTTGGATACGGAACCCTAAAAAAACAACATACCTATTAATAAAATTATAATTGGAAATAGAATAAAACAATTATTTTGTTTATAAACGCTGTTAATGTTTCATGTGTGGGAATCGTAGATCTGTATCTAACAAGTTGTCTTCTATCCATCGCTCAGCTTGTTGTGTCATCTCCTCGTCGAAATATGAACGCCACCCACCGGTTTTACCTACGAAAGATTAAAATATGGCTTGTAAAATTATGTCATTAGGCAGGTATAAACTTCGGGTATCTTCGGGTCCCTTATTATTTAACCGCACATGCAAAAGGGGCATGTGCGGTTAAATAATAAGGGACCTTACTGATGGGCGATAGGCGATATCGGTCGGATATCATGTATTTTCTAAGAGGTACTTCTAGGCAAACGTGCTTCACCGTCGATTATATCATAGTTTACCATCAGGTAAGATAGTGGTCAAACGCGAGCCTAACAATAAGCCCACGGACTCGATCTCCTGGGAGAAGTCTTGTTCCTTAACTCCGGCTTGCTTTTATTGGCCATTCGGAGTGACATCGAACACTGACAGGGAACAAAGCTCCCACCTTTCTCTTACCTTAATTGGCAGACTTGAATGGAAATTTGCAAGAGCAAACGTGTTCGGAGGAAGGAAGTTAACACAGTAAGATGCTGGTAGGGATCATGACCGTACTTCCGGAATTATCCTGATAGCCGTGGTATACTATACCTATCCACTCCTCAAGCACCTACGAATATGTTGCCCCCTTGGCGCTACGTTACTAAAGTGCTTGTGACCGAATATGCGGGCCCAATAATTGAGAGTGCAAGTCACCTCCTGCCATTATATAGCCGTGTAGATCAACAGTCGTCAGGCAGGGGCCAATAGTTCTTCTATAATTAATCCTAGGTAATCAATCCACTGAACCTTGGAAGGTTCAGTGGATTGATTACCTAGGATTAACATGGGCTATGGGCTATAGGTTTGGAAACCTATAGCCCATATGTTTTGTCTCCGATTTTGCAATAGTCCTGCACCAACCGGGGATTTTCCTTGGGTGTATTTCATGATAAATGTCTAACAAGGCCTCAACGTGTTAACTTCGGCCCCTGGCACGCCTTTCAAAGGTCCGAGATTGTCAAAGACTTATAAAATAATAATAGTAATAAAAGTGCAAATCGGTCGAACTGCATCGCATTGCGTCCATGTGAATATCTAATTGCGTTGGACGAAAAAAAAATATTGAGCCCCCACAATATAGCGCCCAAAATCCGCCAATTTCTATATTTTCAATTTTAATGTAACCAGTGACACTCGCAAGGTTAAGACGAATCGATTGACGACAGAATCATCAAAATGGGCCAACGCGTTTGATCTCTAGAACACCACATAAGAACAAACATACATACATACATAGACTAATAAACACATTACCATCCTTCGGCAGTCGAGTAAAAAGGCTAGGCAGATTGATTGACCTTCGCTGTTATTGTGTTCTTTACCGAGTTAGGAAGGACCCGTGTTTATGGTCCAAAGGGTCCAAGATGATTTGAATTATCTTACCTTTCCTAATAAATGTTTCTCCCTTTGCAAGAACTCCAAATTCCCTCATATCTTCAAAGTTTACTGATTTATTATTCTTAAAGTTTTCGATGCTCAGGTGATCGCAGAGGCGATTCATTTGTTCTTCATTCAACTGCTTGCCGAAGAAATCTGCTACACGTCGAATTGATGCGGGCAAGTCCTGAAATATACATATTTCTGAAGGTTAAACACGTAACAGGCTTTCTTTGTTTTTACAAGTTTTTATATTTAACTTGCCTTATTGTTTGGGTCAAATCTTGCAACTGAATTTTAAAATAGTCATCCCCAACCAATTGAGCTGAAACTTTGCTTACACATTTGGATTTGATGACAATGCAAGTTAAGCTAAATATTATTTCTTCTATATAGTAAAGTTTAGAGATGTTCATAGACAGCGTGGCCGCGTGGGCCCACCACGATCAGCCAAGTCTCAAAAAAAAAAAGAGCACGATACGTGTAGTTGCAATGAACATGCCACAAAACAGACCTTTCATCGATGCATTGATTTATTTTTAATTGCGTTTTATCATGAAATAAGATAAGGAAAAAGAATTTCCGAAGTCAAGGTAATCTTTTGGTAGGTACCGTGGATTTATCTTAGTACCAGCTTCTGGCTTCGCCCGCGTGAATATTGAAAATTATCCCAAGGGAACATATTTCCGGGATAAAAAGTATCCTATGTGTAGACTATAAACTATCTTTGTGCCAAATTTCATCCAGATCCGTCCAGCCGTTTGATTGAACAGGCTATTTCTGGCTTTCTTTGTTTTTTTTTTATAACAAATGATGACAAAATCACAATTGATTAATCAAAATTATTATCTATATTTACTCGTCTATACTAATCTATACTAATACTAATATATACTAATAGTCTAATACTAATATACTAATACTAATTACTGTTTAATATCAAGATTTGCTTGACATTAACCGAAATGGAACAACACAATTTGCACTGATAACTGATAGGAATAACTAAATTAAGTAGAAATAAAACCACAATTAGTCACTTGTACTGAAGTAATTGTAATCGTTCAAAAAGTAAAACATCGTCGGAGCTTATACGCTACGGCCGGAGAATCTTAATAGCGCGATTCAGAAAGTTGTACAGCGCCATCTATCGAGGTTTAGAGTAAACCTCGTGTAAACATTATTAGTGTTTGGTTTGACATTTAACATGCCGCCCACCAAGGACATTTAGTGAGGAAATGTTCTTCATAATACAACGAGTTTATACAGTACGTTAAGAAATAATATTGTCTTCAATAGGCTATTGATCTAGATGTTTGGATAACATTGTATTCGATAGCTCTTTAAAACCCTAATGGGTTGTACATAAAAATATAGCTTGAAATTAACAAATAAAAGTAGAGATAGTGTAACAATAAACAAGTGTATAAATTTGAACTAAAATTGTAAAGTTTAACATGCAATAAAAAAAATAAAAAAATGTAAAGTTCATTGCTCTATAATAAAACTGGTAAAATACATAATTTCGAGGTAGGTCTTTTCAAAACTGAAGAACCCGTACGCAATGTGACTACACGGGTGATTTTGTCATCACCTGGATGTTTTTGTTCGATACGGCCTAACAGCCAGCGACTCAGTGGTAAATCATCTTCTTTGATTAAAACTATGTCACCGACCTTGTTCCGGTACCTGTTTAGACCACTTATATCGATGCATGAGATTTGAAATGTATTCTGAAGACCAACGTCTCCAGAAAGATTGCAACATTCGTTGCACGAATTGCCAACGCGTCAAACAATTTACGTTTGAGTTCTCATACGTGTAGTCAGGTACATTTAAAATAGGCTCTCTAATCAAGAAATGTCCTGGAGTTAATGGCATCAGTTCACCAGGATCAGTTGCACTTATGGTGCTTATCGGCCGCGAATTCAAGCAAGCTTCTACCTGAGCTAAAAGTGTACTCATTTCTTCGTAGGTAAGTGTTGATTCGCCTATTACCCGTTTTAGATGATATGGATTTCACTCCAGCCGCCCACAATCCACCAAAATTGGGACCATGCGGTGGAATGAAATGCCACTCAGTACCATTGGATTCAAGGTGCTCTGCTATTTTGGGTTGAATGGCGGTTAGTTGCTGCAGCTCTTTGGATGCTCCTACAAAGGTGGTGCCATTATCGCTCCACAGTTTAGCGCAGTGACCTCGACGAGACACAAATCGCCTGAATGCTGCAAGGAACGCTTGAGTGGTCATGTCACTAACAACTTCTAAGTGCAGGGCGCGAGTACACATGCACACAAATAGGCAGATGTATCCCTTGTATGCATGATGTCCCCGACCCTTGGTGGTGCGTATCTGGACTGGACCAGCGTAGTCAACTCCACTGTGCAAAAATGGTCTTGCGGGTGTGCAGCGAACTGTTGGAAGCGAACCCATCAATTGATGCTGAGCGCTGTGCCTATACCTAGCGCATCTTACACACTTTTTAAAATGTTTTTTGACCAAAGTTTTGGCTCCTACAATCCAATAGGCCGTTCTCAGGTAACCGAGCATTAGTTGCGGACCTCCGTGCAACGTTTTATGGTGCGCGTCTGCCACAATGAGTTCGGTTAAATGACTATCATTAGGCAATACTATTGGATGTTTTGTTTGTTCATCTAATTCTGAGTTCTGGAGTCTGCCTTTAGCTCTTATTATACCTTGATTGTCGAAATAGGGACACAAGGATTTTAACTTACTTTTTGACTGTATTTGTTCGTTCTTCTGTAATTGTAAATGTTCTTCATTAAAACTTTCTAACTGTAACTTTTTTATGCAACTATTCAATGCATCTTCTAGTTCTCGCTTTTGTAAATATGTTTCCAGATTTTTGCCCTTGTTTAAAAATCGTCGACAATATGCTACTACCCTGAGCAATCTCGGTAACGAAGAAAACCTTTCTATAATTGTATTGTCTGGAACTACTGCTATATGTGTTCTAACTGATTCTTCTAAATTAATATTTAGAGCCTTTGGCTTTTCATAACTTATAATTTTGTTCTTCAGAAATGATGGTCCTGAAAACCATATTTCTTGTTCCACCAACAGACTGGGTAATAGACCTCGCGAGGCACAGTCTGCGGGGTTGTCCTTGGTAGAAATATGAAACCACTGGCTAGGTTTTGTGGCTGATAATATCTCTGAGGTACGGTTTGCCACAAATGTTTTCCACCTGCTTGGATGGCTGTTAAGCCAAGCTAGGACTACCGTAGAATCCGTCCAGGCTGCTATCCTTTCCTGTGGTATATTCATAATTTCAGCAGTTTCCATCAGTAGCTGCGCCATCAGCACTGCTCCACACAACTCCAAGCGAGGGATGCTTATTTGCTTAATGGGAGCCACTCGAGTTTTCGCAACCAGCAAGGAAACGTGTACTTGTCCTGTCACGTCGACTCTGCGTAGATAAATAACAGCTGCATATGCTACCTTAGAGGCATCACTGAACCCGTGGAGTTCCAAATCATCGGTTGGCTTGGTCCCAAGCCAACCGATGATCGTGGTACCTGGACTCTGATGATGAGGGAGAGCTCGGTACGGTAAGTACACCACTCTTGTACTAAATCCGTGCTTAGTTCCTCGTCCCAGCTGACTCCTGCGAGCCACAATTTCTGAATGAATACTTTGGGTAACACCACGCATGGTACTAACCAACCAAGCGGATCGAACAGTCTTGAAATTTCAGAAATTATGGCTCTCTTTGTTACAGGTGCTGTCAACGTGGAAGGGAGATTCACGGAGTATTGAAACATGTCTTCTCTGCGATTCCAGGTAAGGCCTAAAATTTTTATTGTATTATCCAGCTTTATTTGTACTCTATTTTGCTCTTCGATTTCCTCCTTTGTATGTTCTATTAGATTGTCCCTTTTGTATTTGCTTGTTTCATCTAGTTGCTCTGTCTTTTTATCCATTTCCATTGCCTGAATAACTTCTAACATGTTTTTACAATTGCTATTCCACTTCTGCAGTTCAAAGCCTCCGGTTTTCAATAATGCTGTCATTTGCTTGAATATTTCAGCTCCCTCTTCCACGCTGTCACACCCTGTCATCAAATCGTCCATATAAAATGCGTTCAAAACTCTATTATAGGCCAGTGGGTACTTATGTCCTTCGTCGTAAGTGATCTGATGAAGCGTTCGAACTGCCTGATATGGAGCCGAAGCGGCACCAAAAGTGACGGTCAGTAACTCGTAGTCTTGTAGTTGCATATCCGGGCCGTCTCGCCATAAAACTCGCTGAAACATGACGTCTTTCTCAGCTACCCGTATCTGCCTATACATTTTGACAATGTCAGCTACAAGACCAATGGCATACCGGCGCCACTTTAGAATAGTGTGTCGTAAATCAGCCTGCAGCGTGGGACCGACCATCAGAGTATCATTTAGTGATATACCCTACTTGTTCTTTTCAGACGCATTCAACACCCGAACTTTCGTGGTAGTTTTGTCCTCTCGTATTACCGCATGGTGGGGTAAATAAACTGCTTCGTGTCTTTGTTTATCATTTTTCTTTACAGCCCTCATGTGTCCTAGTAGTAAGTACTCTTTGATTACCTTTGTGTATTCTCCCTTTAATTTTTCATTCTTTCCTAATCTTTTTTCTAGGGATTTGAACCTTGATTCAGCTATGCCGCGTGAGTTCCCTGCTTTGCATAAAGGATTCACATCTCGAAATGGAAGCCTGACCACATACCGACCATTTTCATCTCGCGTTGTTCTAGTTTTTTCTTCTACTTCCCAAAATTTCATAAGACTATCATCTTCGTTTATCTGGGCGTGCATGACGCTAATATTTCTTGCATTAAGTTTCTCTTTATTTACAGGATAAACTGTACCCGACAAGATCCACCCTAAGGCAGTGCTTTGTGCGATCAAAGTGCCATGTGGACTCTTCACGATCCCTTCCTTTATGATACAGCTGTAAACATCGGCACCCAACAGAATGTGAATCCTATTGGGTGTGTTGAATTGTGGGTCGGCAAGATACAAACCCTTGGTGTTAATCCAGTCGAAATTGCATGTTTCGATGTCCTTCTCTGGCAGGTACGTTGTTATTTTATAAAACACGTAAGCGCTCAAGTGAAGGTGAAAACTTGTGTCGACGCGGGACTGGATCGTAACATGCACCATATGCTTGGCTACGGTTGACTTGCTATTACCTAAACCCGTTATGATCCCGTGAACCGGAACTCGCTTCAGTCCTAATAGTTGGACTGTAGATTCGGTAATAAAACAAGCCTGGGAGCCTTGATCAAGCAAGGCTCGGACTATCTGCGGATGACCCATCTTTGATTCGGCGTTTATTAGAGCCGTGGCTAATAAAACCGATCGTGGCTTTAGAACGGTGCCTGTTGAAAGGCAGGACACTATGGGTTCACCACTGGTTGCAGAATCAGACGAATCAACCAATGCATCGGGATTGCTAACGGGATGCAACAGAGAGTGATGGCTTCTTACAAACTCTACAGGTAGCGGGATTCTTACACCCATAGACATTGTGATTGCTGCCCAAGCAATTAAAACAAATATTTTGTTTGGCTACAAAATCACGTCTCACGTCTACTGGTTGCTTAACAAACTTTTTGCAGAAACAAAGTTTGTGTGACGCCTCCTGGCAGTATTCACAACGCTTAGATGATGCATTAGTAGCCAACAAGGCCTTGTGACTGTGCCCAGTTGAAACCCTATCCTGGTGAACTGACGACCGATTTGGCTCTACGAACTCCAACGCGCGGTACCTGGTTTCCAAAAATGTGTTAAATTGTGTCATGGATGGCAACTCATTACCACTGATGTTACCGATGCTCAATTCCCACTGTTTGCGCGTTTCAAAATCTAACTTGTTAGATACGATGTGTATGATGATTACGTCCCATGTAGTCACATCAACGTTCAGGTGGGTAAGTGCTTTTAAACAATCATTGGTTGTGTCGAACAATTCTTTAAGACCCCTACCAGACTCAGCAGATAAACGCCTTTGGCCAAACAAAGGTTTAAAATACAGTCTGCTAAATGCCTTTTATTATTATAGCGTTTTTCCAAAATATCCCAACACTGACTATAGTTAGCGTCACTTATTGGAGTGTATCTTACTAACTGTTCGGCTTCTCCAGTAAGATGATCTTTCAAATAATGTAATTTTTGGCAATCACTAAGAGACTCATTATTATGTACCAAAGCTTTAAATAAATCATTAAACGTAGCCCACTCACTATACCGACCCGAAAATGTAGGAATTGAAATTTTAGGCAATTTAACAAAGGCACTAGATTTTTTCGTTAAATTATCTGTACCATTTTCTTGTTCTGACCCTTTAACTGACATCTTATTGAGCACCGTTTTCATGTGAGCCTTGTAATTTATATAGTTATCTTCAGTTGATTCATAAATATTATCTACCTTTTGATCTATCTCTTCAGCACTATAGCTTTCATATAACTTACAATGTATACCCTCAAAATTCGACCAGTTCTGCTCGAGTAATTCCTTTCTTGTTTCTATATATTCTATCGTAAGTCTTTCCTTTGGCGTTTTCTTAAAATTAATTAAACCTTTTTGGATGGTGTTGTGTATTTTTTGTAAGACATTGATTGATCCCTCCATTGTAAATTCAATAGAAAACCAAAATAGACTTAGCAATAAAATATATAAAGTTTGATTAAACAATTACTGCTCAAAGGAAAACAAAATATTACATGCAAATAATCTGATCCTAATTTCTACCAACTAATTTGCAAATATTTTCTAATTTCTAGGTTAATTACTATGTAAACTATTACAATTATTCTAAGTGCCAAATACTTTAGAAAAATTTACAAGTGTTTCGAATTGCAACTTTTACTATCGCTGGAAATCGGGCATAGACACCACGTTCCCTCGTTTTTTGTAAAACTATTCTAAGTACATAACTAAACATGCAACAAATTACTACACCTACCCTACACCTACCCTACACCTACCCTACACCTACCCTACCTTCGGGTACCTCTCACGATAAAGTCTAGCGGCTGCATTGGCATTGCATCTGCATTCCCCATAAACGAGGTGCATGTTCGCATATTCCAATGCAGTGTACACAGCCATGGTAGTACTACACAATCACAGGATCAGCAACAGTCCAGAGTAAAGCACAGGTCGTCAGAAAGAGGAATTAAACAGTCCAAATCACAAGCAATTAAGTCCAGAAAACAACGCAAAAAGTGGTAAGGTAAGTACGGAATCAACATGAACGAATACGGAGATGCGCAGTAAACAAAGCAGCGTAACGTACTGATTTGTAATTGTGTGTGCGTCTGCGCTTACAAAACAGAACAATAACTACTGCTGTCTCATTCGCACTCATCGGTAAATTGTATCTCCGTTTCATGATAAAGGTTGTGTCACTGATAAAGGTGGCGTCACTCTCTGTCTCGCTCACACTTCGTAAAATGACTCTCTCCGTCTCTAACGAACTAGAAACGGAGTTTGGCAAAGCTTTAGGTAAGCTAAAGTCATTTTAAGGAAGTATGGACATTTTGTGTAAAAACTGAGACTATTTACAAAAAAAAACTTGACCAATTATTGAAAACGTAATCTAGCAAGTGTTACACCATTTTTGAATCCTTATTAAATGCGCCAATTTTTCATGTTACTTGCCAAACTAGCGTAGTACATTTTTTTTCAGTACAGTCAGTTAAAGTTGGGCGAAATAGTAAATTTGAATAATTTAGTTTTGAAAAAGTTTAATTTTCTTCCAAGTAGGAGGAGTTGGCTTTGAATTTTAGGCAAAAATCTACACAAGCATTATTCAAGATTACATAATAATAAAAAAATTAGATAAATTATGGGATTTGTAGCAATTGGAGTTAAAGAACCATTACAGGGATTGATTTTTTTAGTAAATTTTTAAAGTGACCATAAATTTTTAAAAACATGAGATAGATTTTTTTTCGTATTTTTCTGAGAACTGTTATAACTTGGTCTATCACCCATTAACGGCTTGACGTCGATTTCTGGGACAACCTGTATATATGTAAAATTTATAAATGAGTGGTTGTATGTTTGTAAATATACTGAATTACTTTTAAATAATAATAAATAAATTTATTAATAAAATTTAAAAATTCAAGAAATCATCTCAATAAATTTTTCAGTCTCCGTGTAGCTTAATTCCAGTAACCTTTTTCTAAGTTTATTCTTGCATTCAGTTTTGCGACAGTCAGATAGGTCAATATTTTTATTGAGTTTATTGAACAATACTCCTCCACGAAATGAGAAGAATCTTTCAGCAAAACGGGTGCGTACAGCTGTTGACTCACAAAGTGCATAGCGTCTTCTAGTGAGAGCTTTGCGTTTTCTTAGTTCTTCGGTTAAATAGGAGCGTTGGCGAAGTATAGTCAGCATCACGTTCAGCTGACGGACAGTCAAAACTTGAGTTTCCTCATAGAGTGTTGAGGTAGGGAAACGTCGTGGCTTTGATAAGCTTACTTTAAGGATCATCCTTTGAGCTCTCTCAAGCATTATCATTTTTGTTTTGCATGCTCCTCCCCAAGTGGTTATGCAGTAACTAAGGATGGACTGTACCAAGGCCTCGTACACCATCCTCATGGTCTGTTTATCTGCAATATCCCGGAGATCCTTAAAAATGTAAGTGAGCTTACGGATTCTTTTGGATACGGATAGCAAATGATTTCCAAAAGTTAAGTAAGCGTCGAGTTCAATGCCGAGATATTTAATACATGCAGTTGAATTTATATTAGGACAAGTGCAGTTTGGATTAGGGGGATAGTTACATTTATGTGCATAAATCTTGTCTAAATGGTTAGGAGGTTTATTTCGTTTTGTCATTGAGAAAACAATGTATTTAGTTTTATCCTCATTCAAGGAGAGAGAGTTCGACAGTAACCAGTGACATATTGTATTGAACCCGTTTTGTGCAAAGTTATAAAGTTCATCCCACGAGTCAGAGAAAAAAGTAAGCGCAGTGTCATCAGCATATGCCGATATGCGGCAGTTTGGAATTTGAAGAGTGCAAAGTTCGTTTATGTAGCAAAGAAAAAGGGTAGGACCCAGTATGCTGCCCTGTGGCACGCCAAAGTCGACTGGTAGTTCATTACTGATATGTTCTCCGATCTTTACGCATTGGGTTCTATTTTTTAAATAGTCTGTTAGCAATGCCAGCGGGACCCCTCTAATACCATGGTTTTCAAGTTTTTGCACAAGGTGGGGAACAGAGACAGTGTCAAATGCCTTTGCAAGGTCAAGAAATATAGTTAAGCATTTTTTTTTGTTGTCTAGTTTACTCACCAAGAAGTTAACAAGGTCAAGAACAGCACTGTCTGTCGAGCGGTTAGATCTAAATCCGTATTGCGTATCAGCGAAAAGATTACGTTCCTCGAGGTATTTGGTAAACCTTTTATTTATTATGCGTTCAAAAAGTTTTGATAATGTTGTTAATATTGCAATTGGCCTGTAATTATTGACACTGCCTCTGTCGCCCGCCTTATGTATTTGGTGTATCACGGCTTTTTTCAGCGCGGCAGGAAATATTCCGGTCTCAAAGCAGCGGTTTATTAGGTTGGTTAGTACTGGCGTGATGGTTTCACATGTAGTTTTTAGAGCGTCAGCGCTTATTTGATCCCATCCAGGAGCGCAGTCACTTCTTAAGTTTTTGATCGTCCTTTCAACTTCTTCGTTGTCAGTGGGTAAAAGAACGAAGGAATTTAGTGTAGATTTGATTACTGGCTTGAACGTGGGAATATGTGAAGGTATCATATCAGCTAATTGTTTGCCTATGGTTGAGAAGTACTTGTTTGTTTTATTGATCGCATCTATGGGTTCTTTTTCGATAGACAGAAGCTGCTGTGGTATTTGGTTTTGTTTATGGTTGTTAGTTATTGATTTTATGGTGGACCAGAGCTTTTTTGAATTATTTTTCGACATATTAAGTTGATCTTTTTGGTATTGCTTCTTGAGTTTTTTGATCAAGTTATTGCAAGGATTGCGGTATCTCAAATATGTTATCTTTAGTATGGTGTCATTTACATTTGTTTTTAATTTCTTATGCATTCTATCCCTTGTTCTAATGCATCGTAGCATACCAACCGATATCCAGGGCTTAATTGTTAATTTATTTCTAGGTGTTATTCTTATTGTTGTGCCGTTATTTTTTTTTTTTTTATTATGTTAATGAAATTATTCAAAGCGTTATTTAAATTAGTTTCTTGATATATAGCGTCAAAAGTTCATTTCTGGCAGTCTGTCTTTAGTTTTTCATTGTCAATTTTATAGTTTAATTTCAATTTTATTGGTTTATCCTTAGTAGTGTCGTTTTTAATACAAAATAATACGGCTTCGTGGTCAGTAATACTAGTGCCCAGAGAAAAGGTAAATGCTTTTAGTTTCGTTTTTATTATAACATGGTCCAGACACGCTTTACCTCTGGTTGCAGCATTAATGGCAGGGAGTAATCCATGGAAGTTAATGGTATCTAAGTACGCGGTGGTAATATGATTGGCGCTTAAGAGATCAGTGTTTATATCACCAACAATAACAACATTCTTAAATGATGCATATTTTTCTAATACTGTGTGAAGTTAATTCAAGAAAACATCGGGAGATTTAAAACTAGGCGGTCTGTAAATAGCAATTACCACAGTATGTTCTTTAACTTTAATCGTTAAGCAGTTCGCTTCCAGCAGATTAGGTTCCTCCACAGTACATTCGAGGTTATTGTTTGTATAGAAAACTACACCATCATTCTGATTGTAGTTGTCATTAGTTTTGTATGAACTGTAGCCTTGTAGCAATGGTAACGTAGTAACTTGTGATAGCCAGCATTCAGAGAGCACTATAATGTCAGACGAGAGTTTTAGTCTTTTTAGCAGAACATCTAACTCTTCACAATTGCAGTTCAGACTGCGAATATTTTGTTGTAGAACTTTTATGTATTGTTCTGGATGTTTTAAGTGTGAAATGCATTCCTCGGGTTCGCATGTAACAGGAACAGATACATCAAATTGGTCAATATCTCCTATTATATCATTAGTGATATCGAATGTTACGCGCATTATGATGTAGTGAAGATAACATGGGTGCAAATTTTGCTTTTAAAATATACTTAGGATAATTATTAATATGTGATACTTGTGTTCTAGATGAGGTGAGGCAGTTAGTTACGCATTGGATAATTATCAGGCGCCAAAAATATTGCATATGCCGTGATATGATTAGAAATACTGTGTAAATACGATTGAGACTAATGATTTGACAAAGATGAAGTAATTGCATTATTATAAAATGTACAGTCTGTGGCCAACAATATTGAACCCACTTGAATAGTAGCGAATTTGAACCTTATCGCGAAGCATTTAGATAAATGCATGTTGTTAAGCGATTGTTATCATTATATTGTTGTCGTTAAGGTTGAGAAGCTAATGAGTAAAACGACTACTAAAACTAACCAAGGCGAGGGTGGAAGGAAAAAAAGTATCAGGAACACTAAAGTTAACTGTCTACGGATAATAGCTAATGCCGTGATCTATTTTAACAGCTGCTTGCATTTGTGCGATATTGAACTTTAAGAAAATAAACGATTGGGTTCAAATTAGTATTACAAGTAAGGTCAAATTTCAAAACGAAGCATTAGTGTCCAGTTGGTCTTGTGGTCACTAAGGCAGATCGACATTTAACCTTTTTTGCGTTCGAAACCAGGCAGAACCCTATAATAGCTTTTTGTTCACAATGTTTTGTTTTTAATTATTATCTTTTTTTTACCTTTCTTAAACGTCGTTCTTTAAAGAAAAGTCAAAAAAAGATAATATAAGTCGGGAATTATATTTTTAAATGGGCAGTTTATATGGAAATGAAACAAAATCATTGCAAGTTACAAAAATGTTTATTTTTTCACTAAAACATACTTAAGTGTAGTGTTTCATCAAAATTAAGTAATATAAAGATAAAGTAAATAAATGCTCTTAATTTAAAATTTATATACATTTTATTATCATTTACCATATTCAAACCTAACCTCATTTATAAACATTTAAAAAAAGGTATGCTAATGCTTGGAAGTTTTTATCAAGAAAAATTAACTAATTTGTTAAATATTTTACAGATGTATAGCTATAAATGTAGTGAATCAACATGTTATTTAAATAGAAATGCATTTCCATTTATAACAATAACATCACCACAGAATCTGCAACATTTTGACGGTTTAGCATTCATTCAATTAAGCATTTACTTACATAGGATTTTTAAATATACTTATAAGTAGATTGGTTGTTCTATCTCACGATGACGGGTTACGTGACTTTTATGCCGCCGAAATAAGATTCATTTTGCTACAATTCACCCGTCATCGTGAGATAGAACAACTTTAGCGTACTGTCTCCTTCTATAACTTGCTGTAAGCGGCTACGCATACCGCACACCATGTTCCAACACAAATCTTTTTCTCTCATGTGCTCACAAAGATTACGACATTTTCTTCCCAATTGAAATTGAAAAAAAATTGAAATATGGGCAAAACGGACCCTTTCTTGGCGGTGATTTTTGTGCCGGTTTATAATTTCTAATCCCAGCAGCATGTAAATGCTTTCTCACTATTTTCACTGAAATATTGTGTTCAATTGCAGTAAAACGAGTAGGCATAAATGGATTTTGAACATTGCTTGAAACAATGGCCTGGTGGCGTTCGGATTCGGGACTATACATCATCAGTTTTTCGCCTGGACGATTTCGCTGAATATTTTCAGTGTCTCCAACGTCTTAGCCGTATTTGTCTAAAACAAAAAAATATATATCATTTATGGAAATGTGTAGAATATGTATGTGTAAACTTGTAAGGAGTGGGTGTAATGGGAAAATAGCCAAATACACGATCACTTGGTTGTAAGAAATACTTATTAAACGTCTTTAAAAAATGTTAGTTGTTAGTCTTTACTTAGTAAATTTTAAAGAGTTTAATAAAATAGGTATTAAAGCACTTACCGTTATATTAAGTCTACGGCCAATCTCTCCGATTCCAACATTCTGCTCATATATAAATATTATTTTATATTTTGTATAGTCACACGCGACATGACGGTTTGATTACACCAAATTTATTAGTCTTTCTTCACCAAATTAAGTTAGACGTTTTACGATTTACGATGTTTGTGCGCAGTCGCTGCTATTAGGCGTAGGTAGACTGACTTTTGTCACTTAGATCAATTTAATATCCATCTACCCCACGAAGTAAACATATTTAACTTCGAATCTACTCATCTGTGGAAAAAAAGTTTTTTTTTGTTTACCCACCTGTTTACAAGATAATTTTTAGGCAAAATAATATTGGTCGTTCTATAGCAAGAAATATTGTAGAAATCATAAATGAAAACAAATTAAAAAAGAAACTGATAATAAGTGGAGTGTGTTTCCGAACCCGCATGTTGTTCATCGCCAATCCAGCATCGAACCGCGAAGCCACGATAACTTGTTGTGAGTGCTCGAAATTAAAGATTAGATAGTAATTATAGCCCTGTCACTTAAAAGCCTTTCAAATTTAACGTCAACGATTAAAATGATTAAAATGGCTTAACAAGATATTATGTCCGTTGGTCAGGCAATATTGGGTAGGTCAGTCTATTTTCAACTTTAAAGACAAATGCATAATGATTAAAATTGCTTAACAAGATATGCCGGTGGGTAGACAATTATGGGTGGGTTATACAATTTTGGCCAGGGACTGTAACTGTAAAAGTCGTGTATAAGTAAATAATGAGAAAATATAAATGTTGTAATAAGTCACAGTGTAGGTAAGTAGAGTAGTGTGGTTTATATGGGTGCGAGTTGTGTGAGTTTGTAAATAAATGTAGTATTTGTGTATTGGTAAGTTGGAGGTAAGTTACAAATTTTTATGAGGTAAATATTATAAAAAGCAATAGTAAAATATTCTGTAAAAGTTAGAACAATCCCTATCTGGGTGTTATCCCAGTCTTTGTTGCCATATACAAAACGGTTCTTGGCAGCAACAGAGCGTGATTGTAGTAGTAAGCGGATTAGTCATTGAGGTTTTAGTTTAGCCACGTCTTCATCTTTGGCAATTAGTAAAGATTGACCTCCTTCTCTCTGGCGTATATATACCTTACCATATGAGGTCCAACAGCTTGCGCCCTTAATATTTTTCACATATTCACAAGCCAGGTAATATAGGTATCTGCCATAGGTGGTGAGAGACTCTGCTATAAAGATCGGTTTTGATTCGCCGCTTATCTTCAGATGTGTGGTGTTCAATTTATCAGTTTTATTGCTTTTGTTAAAAGTTTTAGATGCATTTATGATAGTTTCCTTGAGAGAATTCGTGGAAAATTCTACTATTATGGGAGTAGATTTGCTCTGAGTTTTCATGGGTCTGTAAATATTCCGAATATCTTTATCAAGCACCTCAACATTTAGTACACTACCAACATTTTTTACTATGTTAATTAGAGTAGCTCTTGATTCGGACTGGGTTTCGGGCACGTTTCTAAGTTCCAAGCTTGACGCCTTGGAGTTCCTTTCGACTAGATCAATCTTTTGCTCCATCTTTTTCATTTAATTCTTGAAAACAGTATTTTCTTCTTTTGTTCGTTGAAGTTGGCATAAAACATCATCATATTTATCCGACATGTGTTGAATTGACTGCATAATTTCATTATTTTGTTGCGCCATCCTCTTCATTTCTTCCTCAAATTTTATAGTTTGGTTCTTTTGATGAAGCTGTACATCGAGCAGCATGTCTTTTATTTCACGGAGCGCAGGGTCGTCAAATTTGCGCTTCAGACGACGTGAAATGTTTGGCTGAATTCCACAGTCATGGTCCGAGCCCACGCAATCCGATGCTGTGTCGGATTCCTGCACACCAGTACTCGGTATCAATAACGTTTGTTCAGTTTTTGCGGGCGGAGTGGGTCGGGAAGACATTATTAATATCACAACGGCGATGAAAAGTTACGCAAAACGTAAACACTGCTCGTTTTGCAATAGTATTGTGCACGGAGACTTGGCGTAGCAGATCAAATGAATCACTCACCGCGCGTGTTAGAATCATGAATGGAACTCTATGTAAAAGTATTGATATCTACCAAGATAGCAAGCTTTGAATGTCAAGATGGTTATTGATTATTTACTGTGTATCAGGTTTCCAATGTATGCGGTGTGTAAGGCAAGGGTTTTATGAATAAAAGCACAGAAAGACAAGACTAGGTATTTATTTAAATAAGGCTTGTCAATTAATTTATATTTAGAAGGCTCATAGAGCTTACTGCCCATTCGCTAGACCTAGTTCTCGTGTGGAAGAAGGGCAAGAAACCCCACGGAAGCTCTTTCATAGTATTTATCGATATCTTTTACAACCACAAAGTATTTACAATATTATAGAATCAAAATAACATGGATAAGGCAAAGGACATAAGACTATCCCTTAAATCAATATAACATATTAGGAATAAAGACCATAATATGATATAGATACAGTTTCAACACAACCATTAGCAATAATAAAGTTATAATATCAAATAACTTACGTTAACCTTGTGTAGTCGATCTTACACCAATTATTGATAATAAAGGAAATATAATAATATATCTGGCCTGTACTGGCTTGTAGTTCACAGAAAAGTAAGTCAGCTTATCCATTACACAATATTTTATAATCTCGGGTCTATCTGTGTCTCAATACGTCCAATATGAGAAAATGGCGCGGTATCCCGCCATTTTCTATATTGCTCTAAATAATCTCACAATTAGGTGAACAATAATAAACTATCATGTAATGAATCCATTTTAAAATGTAACAAGACAATTAAGGAATTTAATAACACCTCTTTAGTCATTCTTAATCAATATTCGAAAGAATATTGATACTAACAGACAGTATAGTACCAATTGTTTCAAAGGACTTATAATACTATTATAGCAATATAAAATCCAGGATACATCACAATAATCATTACAAATTACGAAATAATTTATAGTAATATCATCAATGTGGCTTAATACAAGTTTAAGAGTTATTTCCTGTACACAACAATATTCACTTAGGTGGGTACTCTTTTACATTTGAAGGTAGTTGACAACACAATAATAATTTAGGTCGGTACTTAAACATTTGTCGGTAGGCGCTTAATAAATATGACAGGTATGTATTATGAAGCAAACCATTGTCACTTGAAAAATGAAAATTCATGATTTAATGACGTCACACATACTTCAAATTCTAACACGGCCATACTGACAAATACTTCGTCCACGAAGTACATATGTACAATTTTATATAGCTTATTTGATAATAGCATATCAATGAAAACAAAAGTTAGTGTCCTAAGACTTTTAAATTTACTTTGTAGCTTGGATCACAATAGTGACTCAAGATTAAGCGTTTTAAGATTATTATACCAAATCTTACTAATCACATCATTTTTACTTTTGTCACATTTATTAATAATGAAGTGTTTAACCAATTACATTCAGGTAAACTTACAATGCTACTTTTAAGACATCGTGGTCCCTTTCAGTCGTACCGAGATACACCATCAAAATTATTTACCAGATACTTTGACATTTCAATCACATTCACCATCTGCCGGTGAGATTTATTAGATACCAATTTAACGATTTAGTAACGAATGGTTGGGCCAAATAAATAGACACGCCAAACGCTTTCACCCGCTACCGGTGAGATTAAATGGCAGCAAGTATAAGGCCTAGTAGCGGATATTGAGCCAAATAAATAGACACGCCAAACGCTTTCACCCGCTACCAGTGAGATTGAATGGCGCCAAATATAAGGCCTAGTAACGGATACTTGAGCCATATAAATAGACATGCCAAAAGCTTTCACCCGCTGCTGGCGAGATCAATTGACGCAAATTATAAGGCGTAGCAGCGAATAAGTTGTAGCATAAACATGCTGATTACATTTACCGAATTGCGGCAAGATCTTTTATTATATTCACCGGATTGCGGTAAGATCTTTATTTATTACATTTACCGAATTGCAGCAAGATCTTTATTTATTACATTTACTGAATTGCAGTAAGGTCTTTATTACATTTACCGAATTGCAGTAAGATCTTTATTTATTACATTTACCGAATTGCAGTAAGGTCTTTATTTATTACATTTACCGAATTGCGGTAAGATTTTTTGTTATGTTTTTATAAAATATAACTCGGCAAGATCTTTCATTATATTTTTATAAAATATAGCTCAGTGGTATCAATGTCAAAATAAATGGGAAATCAATAATTCAATATTATTTCACCAACCAACAATACATCGCTCGGTCAACCTGACAATATTGTTGCAAATTGTACTGATTGTACACATTTTCTTCTGACCAGTAATATTTTTACGGATTTTGTCAAGGGCACTCTGACCAACTGACCAGTACTTGACTTTTCGTCGTAATAATATTAGCTATTTGACTAAGACCACAGAATAAGCACTTTCACGGTAAAAGAAATGCAAAGAAAAGATAATTACTACAGAATTTTCACCTGAAATCTGCACTAACATTGGACCAATAACAGACCAATAGTGACATATTTTTTTATAATTCTCTTGCTGTCTACCATTAGATCACGATTTGTTTATATTCAAATCTGAATCTCTAATAGCCCTAAAACTTATTACATTTATTTTCAGATCGATCAAAATGCATGGTCATTAAAATATTAATTGGATTGTTACTTTTAATTTTTCTGAAGATTAAAACATTAATTTTATTAATTAACACGGAATGTAGGAAAATAATTTCGCTACAGCTTTTGCTGTAACTACTATTCCTTTTTAATTTTACCCAAAAGACAGCCAAGGGAAAAACGGAGAAGAGAATATTTTCTTGTAAACGTGAGAATATTGTTAAAACTACTATTCTCTAATAACGATTCTTTGCAAGTCCTGTGTACCTCTTAAGTGTGAATGTGGTCACCAACTGTTTTATTACAAGGTTGGGTACACTTTTGTAAAAATACCCTCTGGTAATCAAAATATTCATAAAAAAATCTAAACAAAATTCTATAAAATCTCATACATTTAACTCGATTTTGAGATCTTGAGTTATGGCGAGACCAAAATGTTACGATTTTATTAAGTAATAATTACCAATTATCTGGTAAATAAATTGAAAACCTCAGAAAATATTGCTTTACGCTTATTCAAACATATCTTTGTAATACATAAGATATTCAAAATTCACATATATTCAATAGTAAAACAAATAAAACCGAATTCTCACCACCTTTAGCTGCTTCGTGCTGCAGCCGTCAGATTGATTTCCATAGTCTGACTCCGATGCTCTGACAATAATTTGCAGACTCGCAGATCCACTGTTCGTAAGGTAGCATGAAGAACCGTAGTTCCAATGATCGTACAGCTTCTAGATCCGCAAGCTATGTAGCTCGCAGTGCCGTCGTCTGGGGCGGCATCGCGAAGTCATCGTCTTGGTGCGAGTGGTGTTGGCGACTCGTCGACACGTTGTTTATGAAAATGACAAAATGGAATTCATTAGAAATCTGTGTGAGCTAGAGCTGAATCCCACTTCTGATGTTAGAATCATGAATGGAACTCTATGTAAAAGTATTGATATCTACCAAGATAGCAAGCTTTGAATGTCAAGATGGTTATTGATTATTTACTGTGTATCAGGTTTCCAATGTATGCGGTGTGTAAGGCAAGGGTTTTATGAATAAAAGCACAGAAAGACAAGACTAGGTATTTATTTAAATAAGGCTTGTCAATTAATTTATATTTAGAAGGCTCATAGAGCTTACTGCCCATTCGCTAGACCTAGTTCTCGTGTGGAAGAAGGGCAAGAAACCCCACGGAAGCTCTTTCATAGTATTTATCGATATCTTTTACAACCACAAAGTATTTACAATATTATAGAATCAAAATAACATGGATAAGGCAAAGGACATAAGACTATCCCTTAAATCAATATAACATATTAGGAATAAAGACCATAATATGATATAGATACAGTTTCAACACAACCATTAGCAATAATAAAGTTATAATATCAAATAACTTACGTTAACCTTGTGTAGTCGATCTTACACCAATTATTGATAATAAAGGAAATATAATAATATATCTGGCCTGTACTGGCTTGTAGTTCACAGAAAAGTAAGTCAGCTTATCCATTACACAATATTTTATAATCTCGGGTCTATCTGTGTCTCAATACGTCCAATATGAGAAAATGGCGCGGTATCCCGCCATTTTCTATATTGCTCTAAATAATCTCACAATTAGGTGAACAATAATAAACTATCATGTAATGAATCCATTTTAAAATGTAACAAGACAATTAAGGAATTTAATAACACCTCTTTAGTCATTCTTAATCAATATTCGAAAGAATATTGATACTAACAGACAGTATAGTACCAATTGTTTCAAAGGACTTATAATACTATTATAGCAATATAAAATCCAGGATACATCACAATAATCATTACAAATTACGAAATAATTTATAGTAATATCATCAATGTGGCTTAATACAAGTTTAAGAGTTATTTCCTGTACACAACAATATTCACTTAGGTGGGTACTCTTTTACATTTGAAGGTAGTTGACAACACAATAATAATTTAGGTCGGTACTTAAACATTTGTCGGTAGGCGCTTAATAAATATGACAGGTATGTATTATGAAGCAAACCATTGTCACTTGAAAAATGAAAATTCATGATTTAATGACGTCACACATACTTCAAATTCTAACACGCGCGACGCTTTAGTTATAATGTAGCTCGAAGCTCGTAGCCTCGTAGCTTCGTAGCACGATAACGTAGAACTTCGATCGCGATAACGTAGAACTTCGTAGCTGTGCGGGCGCAGTTAGGTACTTAATTTCGCTCGGCAACATCAATGTTGGTGTGGTCAGTGGTGTCTCATCCCATACAAAGAAACCGTGCCGACTTTCTATACTGTTTATTCTGATTATTTATTGTACATCGATCGCGTTCGGTTCCGTTCCGTTCCATTCAACGGATATAGATGGTGATCTATCTATCGCCGTGGAACGGAACCGAACGCTATTGATTTACAAAAAATAATCGGTATAATCAGATGAAAAACGCTAGTTACGTCGGCACGGTTTCTTTGTATGGGATGAGGCATCTGTATGCTAGTATTATATTATCTGTGGTGTGGTGTAGCTTCACTGGGCGCGACCTCGAACCAGTGCACGAAGACGGCGCAGGTTCAAATCCCGCCGCAGACGCCAACACTTTTAGGAATCCAAGTTCCGATTTGACGTTCGTAGCTCGCTGAATGAGAGGTCCGACACAAACCACTATGGCCGCCGCCTCTTACGGACGATCCCACAAGATAGAAAAAGAGAGTCCGATTATTTAAAAAATACAGAACTTAAATGAATTTAAAATACTGAATTAATATTCTCGCAACAAAAAACACGTCCACTCTGCTCAGACACGCAAGGGGAAGGGGCTATGGGATATGGGAGACCCAAAAGAAAAGAAACAGTTACAAAGTATATTAGGAATGATAACTTACATAATCAAATTTATACCCAATGCTTCTGACATAACACACCCTTTTCGTGACTTGCTTAAAAAAGATTCAGCATTTATATGGGGTGATAAACAAAAACAAGATTATCAAAAACTTAAAGAATTTCTGACCTCACCAAAAGTATTGAAATTTTTCAATCCAAACATACCTAGAACATTGTCGGTTGATAGTAGCAGTACAGGCCTTGGGGCGGTCCTTTTACAAGAAAATATGCCTGTTGTTTATGCATCAAAAGCATTAACTGAAACTCAGACTAAATGGGCTCAAATTGAAAAAGAAATGTTGGCTATAGTATATGCATGTTAAAAATTTCATCAATATATTTATGGCAAGAAGATTGTAGTTGAGTCGGCTCATAAACCCTTGGAACACATATTTAAAAAATGTATGAATAAAACTCCTTTAAGGCTGCAAAGGTTAAGATTAAGATTACAATCATATGATCTAGATATAAGATACAAACCGGGTAAAGAACTATTGGTAGCAGATGCACTATCGAGAACTTATGTTAATGATAGAATATGTAATAGTGAGATTGATAAAAAAATAGACTTACATGTTTGTATGATTATAAATAACATGCAAAGAAATGTTGAGTATCTTTAGGAAAGAAACTGAATGTGACAATCAACTTAGTTTATTGTTGCAGTATGTACAAAATGGTTGGCCAACTAGCTCTGAGATACCATTAGATCTAAAATTTTATCATTCTATTAAAGATGATCTGTATGTTCAGGACAATATTTTTTTTTTAAATACAGCAATAGTAGTTCCAAAGTCACTCAGAAAACAAATGCTTGATTTAATTCACTACAATCATTTAGGCTATGAACAATGTAAAAACAGAGATAAAATTATTTTATATTGGCCATTTATTTTTAAAGAGTTAAGTGATGTTATTTCTAACTGTGAAACATGTCTGAGATTTCAAAAGTCACATACACATGAAACCTTGAAGCTAAGAGAATTTCCTGATAAACCATGGCAAGTTATTGCAGCTGATATGTTTTTCTTTAAACAAAAGATATTTTTACTGATAGTTGATTATTTTACCAAACATGTAGAAATTATTGAATTAAAAGATCAGACTGCTGAATGTCATATACAAGCTCTAAAAACTGTTTTCTCTCGTTGGGGTATTCCACAAAAATTATATACAGATGAAGGATCACAATACAACAGTACAATTTTCAAAAGCTTTATTAAATATTGGAAATTTGAACATGCCACGTCAAGTCCATATTATCCGAGATCCAACGGGATGGCAGAAAGATATGTACAAACAATTAAGAAAATGTTTAAAAAATGTTTACATGATTACAAAGATCCATATATAGCATTGTTGGAATATCGCAACACACCAATGATGATAAAACTCCATCACCTAATCAGTTATTAATAGGTAGACAAGTAAATTCACTAATACCTACAATTGTATCTAATAATGAAACAAACTGTGAAAATGTAAGAGAACATTTATTGGATAAGAGAAATAAGTATAAATTGTATCAATCAATCTGCCTAGCCTTTTCCCAACTTTATTGGGGTCGGCTTCCAGTCTAACCGGATTCAGCTGAGTACCAGTGTTTTACACGGAGCGACTGCCTATCTGACCTCCACAACCCAGTAACTGGGTAAATAAGTATAAATTGTATCATGATAGAAAATATAAAGGAAAGGGTGAAGAATACTTGAACAATCAAAATGTATTTGTTAGAGACAGTAAAAATAATAATGTTAAAGGTCAGATTATAAACAAAACTGAAAATACAAAGTTTGAAGTCAGTAATAATTTAAGAAGTGAAGATAGTATGGAAGCACAAAATATAACTACAAATGAAAATAATGTTATGAACAACAGTTGTACAGTTCATGATGATGTAAATGACAGGACAGATAACACTAATAGATGGAGTGTATTAGACAATAGTTTTAGAGTTAATGACAATGTAAATGACAGGGCAGAGTATACTACTAGATCAGGTAGGGTAGTGAACAAACCAAAATACCTTGAGGATTTTGAAGTATGTTAGTAAAATAAGTTTAAATTTAAGTTCATGAATTGTTGTTAATAAAGAAAGGGAGATGTAAGAAGTAGTACATCACTACCGGAAGGACGGCACTATTGTCATTCAAGAATGAATCGTGATTAGACAAGTCGAGGTTGGCTAATAAAACATGGTTGCATTATTACTGTTTTATTTTACATAAAACTTTTACACCACGTCATCACCATGTACCGCAACATACATCCGCAATGCTGACGAATACGCTTCTTCTCACCTAAGAGCGGTCGAAGCCATCAAGAAACGACATTATGTAGATGATTACCTTGCAGCCTTGATAATGAGGAGGAGATGAAGCGACTTGTGGAAGATGTAGTGATAATACACAGCACAAGCGGCTATGATATTCTAGGATGGGCATCAAACCGACCAAATGTTCTATCTAAAGAAGCAAAAACAGAACCTGTCATGTTACTCGGTCGAGACGATGAAGTCCAAAGAACCTTGGGCTTGAACTGGCGACCATCTTTAGACACCTTGGGTTTTGATCTCAGCATGAAGAAGATTGACAAAGACGTTGCCAATGGTGTTAGAATCCCTACTAAGCGTCAGATGCTGCAAGTGGTGATGTCAGTCTTTGATCCGATTGGAATATTGAGTCCCTTCCTGATTAGAGGGCGAATAATGCTGCAGGAGTTGTGCCGGACCAAGACAAAGTGGGACGAACAGATAAATGACGATCTCGCTCAAGAATGGATCAAATGGCTTCAAGACTTGAAGAAATGTCAGTTAATTTCCATACCACGACACTACGGGTTCTCTGCAATGGACAAGTTTCAATTAATAATCTTTTTTGACGCATCTGAGCAGACTTATGCAGCTGTAGCCTACCTGCGCCGTGATACACAAATTGCCTTTGTCGCTGGTAACAACCGCGTGGCCCCATTAAAAGCAGGCACGACGATACCGCTGGAACTGTAAGCTGCGTTGCTTGGAGCACGCTTGAGAGAGACGATTGTGCTACGAGTTCAGAGTCGCCTAATGGCTGAAAGAGAGTTTTCGCTTGAGTTAAAAAATCCGATTATACTCGACCCAAGACACAATGTGACTAAGTTTATTAGCGAATACAAGCACCGACTATAAGGATACTACGGTACAGCGACCCTGGTAAACGAGCTTCGACAAGATTTCCGTTTACGGGCGGCAGTGCGATCATTAATTGCTAACTGTGTAATCTGTAAAGCGCGGCGTGCGCGCTACGAGCAACCAATGATGACAGGTTCACCGACTATGCGCCTCCAACACCACTGCAGACCATTCACGTACTGCGGTGTCGACATGTTCGATCCAATGACAGTGACCATCGGTCGACGACAAGAAAAGCGATGGGGTGTTATCTTCACTTCCATGAATACCAGAGCCGTGCACATTGAAAAGCATCGTCATTAAACACTGATTCGAGTCTTATGGCGATTAGAAGGATGGCGGCGCGACGTGGATACCCCAAACGACTCCAATCAGATAATGGCACTAATTTTCGATCTGCAAACAAGGAACTACTGAAGATCGATAAAGATGTGATAAACAGGACTGCGAACTTAGGCATTGAGTGGACTTTTAACCCCCCAGATGCACCACACATCGGAGGTGTATGGGAGAGGCTCATTCGATCAGTCAAGACGGCTCTCCAGGCGATCCTTCACTCAAGAACGCCCAAGGAAGAGGTCTCTATCACTCTCATGGCTGAAGCAGAAAACGTCTTGAAAAGTCGGCCTCTTAGAGACGTGTCTCTTGACCCAAACGGGGAAGAGGCACTGACACCCAACCATTTTCTGCTTGGATCATCAAACGGGCAGGGCAGACCAGGAAGCTTCACAGACGCAGACTTAAACCTAAGAAGGCCATGGAGGATAAGCCAGAGACTGGTGGACCATTTCTGGTCTTGCTGGATACGCGAATATTTGCCCAGCCTACAGACGCGCACGAGATAGACGCACGATGATGGGTGTGGGGTCCCTTAATGACTTAGTCCTTTATGTCCCTTATTGCAGATCCTACATCTCCTCGAAATGTGTGGCCTTGAGGTTGAGTTGTCGCCACGCTGCCAGGCCGTGACTGCCGTGTCCGCATGGTGGATGTGGCTACCCGCGGCGGTGCTGTGCTACGGCGCCGGTCAACAAATTGGTGGCAATGAAAGCAGTGGGGCCAGCTGCCACCGTGTGAGCTTGACGATCAGGGTCGAGTGAGGAGCAATATATTTTGCTAGCAGTTTTATGAGACATTGATGAATTTTTTAAATTTATTTGTTATAGTCAATGTCACTTCAATATTGACATTTAAGAAAAATTGAATTATAAAAAAATCTCAAGACAATTTCAGTGGTTTTATCTGAAACAGTGGTACTTTAAAACCACGAGGCGAAGGCGCCACTACCGCAGCTGCCACGTTTCCATCTCCAGACTTGAGGCCACGTACTGCCTTCTCCGTCTCGACGATGCGGGTCTCGTGATGCTGATGGACCCGGTCCTATACCTCTTTCATCTCCTTACCGATGGATTCACGGAGGTCCTTAATCACCAAGAGCTGCTCCTCCTGACGGCGAGCCTGCTCCTCTTTGTCACGCTGCAGCTGCTCCTCCAAGCGGCGCTCCTGCTCCTCTTGACGACGGGCCTGCTCCTCCTTGTCACGCTGCAGCTGCTCTTCCAAGCGCAGCGCTTGCTCCTCCTTATCACGCTACATCTGCTCCTCCAAGCGGCGAGCTTGCCCCTCCTGACAGCAAGCCTGCTCTTGCATGAATACAATAACGCAACAGCAAGGCTAGATCAGGCGACGGGCCGCACGATTGAGCTGGTTCCGCTGCAGCCACAGACTCTCGATGTTCACCTGATGACGGTGAGGGAGCGTCTCCAAAGCGCTTCTGGTCTACATCTTGCTGGCGCTGACTCCTGGTGTCCATCCCCTCCGTTTCTTTCTTTGGTAGAACCAGAATAATTTATCCTGCACTTCTAACACCAATTTGTTACGAGCTGGGGTTCAGGGATAAATTATTTAAACAGCAGACTTCAATTACAAAAACACGTCTTAAACAATTCTATTACTTCGCACTATTTTCCTTTTCCGCTCGCTCTGTATCGCTTTCAAATCGAAACTGACTCACGACGAACCCGACCGGGCGACCGCTCTATATATAGCACGGAAGATGTTTCTAGAACGTTCCATACTGTTCTAGTTAATTCGAGAATCTGCCAGAAGAATCAACTTTCGAACTCATTGTTTCCGAAGCGACTAGAAACCAGAATGTTCGGCTCGAACATTCTGGATTCTGGAAAATTCTATTCGACACGAGCTTTCGAGAAGATTAGTTTCACTATTCGATACTAGATGGCGCTACTAGTTACTACTAGTTCTTCTTCTCGTCACTAGATGGCGTTGCCCTATCTTGTAACAATATAATAGCGCTGCTTAACTATGAAGAAAAGAATAAATAAAATAATACCTTTGATAGATCTTCGTAGAACAAGAACAGCATGTTCGGATCATCTTTCTTCTCCCAAGCTTCTTTGATGTGCTCGAAATAGGGCATTCGTGAAACTGAAAAAAGGTTAGGATACCTACACATCAAAAATTTCATATTCTCCTGAGTGTTTTAGTTTTATTTTATTAATATTATGAAGTGTCAAAGGGCAAGGGTTTCTCTACGACGGCGACGACTGTACCAACTGAAAAACATAGCTCAGTCCGCCATCTCCATTTACCGCGTTGACATTTGCCGTAGTGCAGAAGGGACTTATTCGGTCTTAGGCATTATACGGAGTATATTATTATACCATGGTCTTAGGCTGGTTCATTGACTGCTGTCAATGCAATGCTGATGATAGGACGTTTGAACACCTACAAGTTTTCTGTACTTACATAAGTCTCTGCGGAAAAGGTTCCAGAAGTCTTTGAAGCCTAAATGGCAGCTTGACATCCTGAACAGCTTGGCGTGGTGGTAGCAAGATACAGCTACGTCTCTTGGATCCCGCGCCACATACACCGTTTTTGCAGTCTCCAGGAGTTTGGGGGGTAGCAGGGACATTGGTAGATGGGTCTTGATGAAGCGTTTAGCTTGCAATGGTGCCGCAGCCAGCAATGGAGTCACGGGCTTAGCAAAGGAACTTATCAACTGCGAAAACTTCTCTCTGTCAAAGTTTTCTTCTGTTTTCGCGATCGTGTCCACGTATTCTTCTTTCGTGTATTCGTCAAAGAACATGAAGCCGCTGTAATACAATAGTTGAGGTTTAAGTTTGGCATTACTACATACGTTTTTCTAAAAACATGGTGCGAGTACTTACTCCAAGAAAGGGTATCGGTGGGTAAGGGGTATTTCTGCCGCTTTTTCGTAGTTCAAATCATTTGCAATTAACCAAACTAGTTCTTGGGTCCATGTGGTTCCTGAATAAAATAATTATTTTTTATAGGTAGGTCCATAAGTCTAAAATGAGGTCAAAGAGCAAAAGAGCCGGTCCACATGGGCGCTGTGTCGTCACAGCGTTGCTACGACGCTGTCGTAACGCTCCGAAATCGCAGCGGTGCCGCACAGTTGCGGCCAGTGCTATTGATAAGTTTACCCTAGTTTTAATTATTGTTTTCGTATACGTGAAATGTAAATTTCTTTATGAAAATAAAACATCTTTAACCGTGAAACGTGTGTATGGACCGGCTGTAAAGGCAAACTCAAATATACATGTTATGTGTCGTGGCGTGGCGTGGCGCCTTATGACGTATTTGATTGACTACATTTTTTTTTTTATTTGTTTTCTTTTGCAATCTATTCTTAAAACATTCAGCAAACGGTTAAGTACGTAATATTTGGCTTGGAAAGCAGGAAGTCCAGTGACATACGCCCTTATTATATTTACTCATCCTCCCTACAGGTCAGCAGGGCTCTTTCTTTTCAGTCGATTGAATTTGGAGTCACTGTTCATTAAGTGTTTTGCTAGTATGTTTGGGTGGTTTGCTAGTCTCTTCTTGTAGCCCGTCATAGAGTTTTTGATTTGTTCTTTGATGGTTCGAATTTCAAGATCGTGGTGCAACTGCTGGTTTGTTACAAACCAAGGGGCGTTCGTTATAAGTCTCAACATCTTTGATTGGAACCTCTGTAGTATTTCGATGTTTGAATTGGAGGCGGTTCCCCAGAGCTGTATCCCGTAAGTCCAGACAGGTTTCAGTATGCATTTGTATAACAGTAATTTATTTTCTATCGACAACTGAGATTTTTTGTTGAAGAGCCAGTACATTTTTCGGAATTGGATGCCTAGAGCTTTGCGCTTCTTATCTTATCTTATGGAGGGGCCGAGAAATACCTCGGACACTTCGACCCATTGGGATCTTTTGTGGTCCCCTAGATAACTTACTCCTCCTCATTCTCGTTGAAAACCGTTTTCATGAGTCTTACAACGAGACTAGGAGATATGAGCCTATAATCTTCTGGTTTTGGGTATCCAACCCCTAGGAGACTCATTCGCTTACCAGCCAGTGCATCGCATGTGCACAGTAGGTGCTCCATGCGTTCCGTATGTTCCCCACACAACCTGCACATGGGTGTCGCGGTTAGACCCATCTTCATGAGCATGTCGTTGGTTCCAAAGTGCCCAGTAAAGGCCCCAAGCAGGTAGCGGATTTGCCCCCTGCTCATGTTCCAAATGCAATCCCGGGCTTTGAAAGTGGAGCCCAGGAATCTCTTGGAGTGTTGTAGACCGGTAGTAGACAGCCAACAAGTTCGTTGTCTGTGATCTGCAAACTCCCTAAATGCGGCTTTTACGAGACACGTCGAGATGCCTACACATGGTTCTGGACCCACAAAATAATTCGCTGAGCCCTCCCTTGCCAGTTCATCAGCCACTTCGTTACCATGGAATCCTTTGTGCCCAGGGACCCACATCAGTTTTACCCTGTTGTGCTTCCCAAGCCTGTTTAGGGTTTGGATAGCATCCAGAATAAGTCCGGAGTCCACTTTGTAGGATGCCATGGCTTTGATTGCAGCCTGACTGTCACTAAGAATATATATGGATTTACCTTTAGTCCCTCTATCTATATTCTCTTGAGCGCAGGTTATAATGGCATATGTTTCCGCTTGGAATACAGTTGCCATCTTCCCTAAGCTTTTGCTACTGTTGAGTAAGATCATTGTATGTGTGAAAGAATGAAGCAAGTACGTATGTATGCATGTGTGTGTCGCCCTAATATCCACAAGAAAATATCATTTAAACAGTCGCAAATAAATCAGCATATAGCAAACACGTCTTTTAGTTACTCAGTATTCCCACAAGCAAAAGTGAACCTTAAACCTATAACATTTTGGTCGACATCGAGCCGGATATCTGATCGACTTACGACGTTTCATGCACTGAGCGCAATACAAAAGGACGGGTCGAGCGGCGAGCGACGAACAAAAGAAGGAATTTGCACAAAAAATATGAATACATTTTAAAACATCATTAGTGAATAGTGAATGTAAACAAACTAAACTAAGTTAACTACGAAGATACGAAGAAACATTTTGTTTTATAACCAAGTGAAGGCTTATTACAACGAAATGGCAAATACAGTGGAACAATTATTAAATGTGTTAGAAGATACAGCTATGTTGTTAGGAAAAACTCAATCGAACCTTAAGAAATGTCCAAAACAACGCTTAACGAAAGGATACATAGAAACACGCATTAAAAACATTGAAGAATATTGGTCTACATATAAAGGTGCACATATAGAACTAGTGAAATGTGTTCCGAAGGCGAATCGACAAGACATTCCATATTTCGTTAATGAAGATTACTTAGTTCAAGAAGATTTGTATATCTGTTTACTAGCCGATCTTAATGATTTAATGAGCTCATACAACAAGTCGTCGCCGGTTCCTATGCAAGCTGACCAAAACATGAGTGGTTCTATGGAAGTACAAGTGAAGTTACCAAGGATTCAACTTCCCACCTTCTCAGGTATTTACGATGAATGGCCCGCTTATCAAGATTTGTATATGTCATTAGTGCACAACAATACAACATTGAGTAAGGTACAAAAGTTGCACTATTTAAAAACCAGTCTTACGGGAGAAGCCCTGTCGCTGGTGAAGCACGTGCAAGTTACCGAGGCTAACTATGACGGCGCGTTGAGTATGCTTAAGGCGCGTTTCGGTAATAAACGCATTATTGTCAACTCCATATTGAAAAGATTGTTTACACAAAAGAAGATACCTGCACAAACAGCAAATAACATCAAATCGATATTGGATACGACTACTGAATGTCTGAACGCACTGACAAACCTGAAACTGTCAACCAGCTCATGGGATACGCTTACCCACTCACTCGTTGTATTTTTAGTAGTTCAAAAATTGGACCCAGAGACGCATCGTGAATGGGAAGAAGTTGCTTACGATGACAATGACGTCGAGTTACCTAAATGGGATGCACTGAACAAGTTCCTACAATCAAAGTTTCGCACGCTCGAGCTTATCACGCCTTCGACCAGAGACAGACCTACACCTAAGGGAAAAGAATATGCTGTTCACGTGTCCACATCAAATACCACCTCTTCAAAACCAAGATGCTGCGCTTTGTGCGAAAAGGACCACACATTATGTCATTGTGTGGAATTCATAAAACTTAACCCAGCCGAGAGGTGCCAGTACCTGAAACAACACAATCTATGCTATAATTGTCTGGCCCCAGGACACTCCGCTTATAGATGTCGCCTGAAGATGTCCTGCCGAATATGTCACAAACGTCATCACACGCTCACGCATCAATCCACGCCAATGACGTCACCAGATCAACCAGACAACAAGAAACAACAAGACAAAGTTGAAACTTATCAAGATTCTGCAAAATCAGCCGAAACCAACGTTACACTTTCATCGCATGTCGCTGCTAATTTGTCCACTGCATTACTGGCCACTGCCCTGGTACCAGTAAGGAAACATGAATCGGGACAAGTGACAGTGCTCCGTGCCTTGATTGATCACGGCTCTCAAGCAACGTTCATAAGTGAAAGAGCGGCCCAGATGTTACGATTAAAGAGGGCGCCTGTCAATGGCACCATCACTGGAGTCGGCTCAACCAAAACAAACGTTAAACATGCTGCAGAAATCGAACTACTATCCAGACACGACGCTTGTTTCAACCTTAAGGTCAAAACGTACATCATGTCTACGCGACTCACTACCGCATTACCGTCACAAACCATCTCCACCAACACCTGGCCGCATCTGCAAGGACTCGCTCTGGCGGATCCAAGCTTCAATAAATCAGGACGAGTAGATTTATTACTGGGTGTTGACGTATGTGCCCAAATCATGAAAGGTGAAGTAATCAAGGGTCCCCCAGGAACACCATGCGCGCAAAACACCACCCTGGGATGGATTCTATTTGGGAACGTGGAACACAAACTACCTGGAGATGAAATTATGGTCATGCACCTCAATCTTGATCTAAATGATATGCTGAAACGAATGTGGGAACAAGACCCATATGACAAACGACAACCCACAGCTGAGGAACGAAAGTGCGAGGAAATCTATGAGACCACAACCACAAGAAAGAAGGACGGACGGTATATCGTAACCTTACCAAAGAAATCTAACATGCTATTATCAACCCAAGGAGATACGAGAATAATAGCTTTAAAGAGACTATATCAATTAGAACAAAGATTCAAGAATAACCCAAAGCTTAAAAGCGACTATGCTACAGTCATGAAAGATTACGAATTAAATTATATGGAAGAAGTACCGAAACAAGAAATTACCAATCCTTCTGTATACTTACCACACCATGCGGTAATTAAGGAAGATAAGGAGACAACCAAATTAAGAACTGTTTTTAACGCATCGCAAAGGGGAAGTAACAATGTATCCCTCAACGATGAACTGATAGTAGGTCCACAGTTACAAGACGACATGAGAAGTCTAATCATGCGATGGCGGATGAAGAAGGTCTGCTTCGTGGCTGATATCCAGAAAATGTACCTACAAATTAGCGTCAAACAGGAAGACCGAGATCTACAACGAATTCTGTGGAGAACTGATGATCAAGAACCTGTCAAAGATTACCGTCTTACCAGAGTCACGTTCGGAACTGCTTCTGCTCCTTACTTGGCAGTAAGGACCTTGCATCAAGTAGCCCAAGATGAAGGACGAAACTATCCTGAAGCAGCGGAAATAATAAGACGCGATTACTTCATGGATGACATGATGTCGGGTAAAGACAATGTAACAGACGCATTAAAGGTGGCCAAAGAAATAGACGCCATACTCCAGAAGGGCGGGTTCAAACTGAAAAAGTGGTGTTCTAACGATGCTGACTTTCTCAAGGAATTTGAAGAATCTGAAAGAAGCTCTCACGTAAAACTAGACATAACATTAGACGGAATTACGAGAGCCTTGGGATTACACTGGAACATGGGCAATGATCGATTCCAATACAGCCCAAACTTACCTGCTACGTCAAGGCTCACTACAAAGAGAACAATTCTGGCCGACCTACAGAGATTATTTGATCCACTAGGCTGGCTGGCACCTTCTATTTTGCCGGCCAAACTTCTCATTCAACGACTATGGCTGCAAGGAGTAACATGGGACGAAGAAGTAGATGAAACCATTGCCGCAGAATGGAATAACTTACGAGAATCAGTTAATCTATACTTACCTGATATCGAGATAGATAGATGGCTTCATACTACTGAAAATACCATGAGTAACACCAGTATCCACGGCTTCTGTGACGCATCATCAAGAGCTTACGCTGCAGTAGCCTATCTAAGAGTACGAACATCCATGGGTGACGTTAAGACCACAATCATTGCTGCTAAAACCAAGGTAGCCCCTACTAAACCCCAATCCTTACCTCGTCTAGAACTCAGTGGAGCTGTACTGCTTGCTGGACTCTTGAAGCAGATAAAGGAAGCAATGAATATACCAACTTCTCAGATATTTGCATGGACCGATTCCACAATTGTACTTTCTTGGCTATTCGGTGACCCGGCAAGATGGAACACGTACGTTAGAAATAGAGTAGTTGAAATACTGGACAACATTGGCAATCATAATTGGTATCATGTCAAATCACCAGAAAATCCAGCTGACACTGCCTCGCGTGGAAAATCCTTGCTAGACCTAAAGAACGATGCACTGTGGTGGAGAGGTCCAGAGTGGCTGACAGAAGGAGAAATCCAATACAGCAGACCAAACGCTATGATGACAGACCTGGAAAGAAAAGAAACAATACAAGTTAGCCTAACAATTGACAATGAGAAAGGTATAACTACAAAATTTGAAAATTGTGATACACTACAAGAACTGCTTAAAGTAATAGTGTACTGCAAAAGATTTTTAAAGGGAAGAAAAATAGAAAACAAAGACTTACCTGTGAACACGGAGGAATTAGATGATGCGTTGAAAACTAGCCTGAGAATAGCCCAAAGGGACAGCTTCGAAGAAGAAATTCAGCACCTGAAATCAAACATACAAATTAAAAGAAAGAGTAAACTTAACAATTTAAAACCGTACCTTGACGATAATGGCCTCCTCAGGGTGGGCGGAAGACTGCGTCACTCTGATCTAAATGAAGATGGCAAACACCCGATTATTCTTGATCGTGACAACAACTTTACCACTCTCCTAGTCGCCGATGCGCACCGGCAAACGCTGCATGGCGGAATTCAAGTAATGCTCTCTTTCCTACGAACTAGATATTGGATCCTGAAAGCAAGGACATTAGTTAAATCGAGGACCAGAAAATGTCTCATTTGTGCTAAACTAAATGCTACGGCCAGGCCACAGCAAATGGGAGACTTACCTCGAGTTCGAGTAACACCTGCAAAACCTTTCTGGAACACAGGCATTGACTTCGCAGGCCCGTATCAGGTCCTGATGTCTAGAGGCCGGGGAGTAAAAACGGATAAAGCATATATAGCTGTCTTTGTATGCATGTCAACAAAGGCGATTCACCTAGAATTGGTGGGAGATCTCACGTCAGATGCTTTCATCGCAGCCTTCCGAAGATTTGTAGCAAGACGAGGAAGGTGCGCTCAGATATGGAGCGACCAAGGACGCAACTTTGTCGGGGCAAACAGGCAACTGGTAGCAGATTGGACTGAAGCTAAATTACAATTCGAGGGTCCAATCGCCGAAAAGCTAGCAATCGAAGGAACAAACTGGCATTATATCCCAGCCTACAGCCCACACATGGGTGGACTCTGGGAAGCTGGGGTGAAGGCGATGAAATATCACCTAAAACGGATCATGACTAGACATATGACCTACGAAGAAATGAGCACCTTGTTATGTCAAGTTGAGGCTTGCCTCAACTCACGGCCTCTTACCATATTAGATGATACGGACAACGACCACCTGCAACCACTAACCCCCGGTCATTTCCTTATCGGTGAGACACCCATTACTGTGCCGACACCAGATCTACGAGATATCCCAATGAGCCATTTATCGAGATGGCAGCACCAGCAAAAGTTATTGACTGACTTCTGGCATAGATGGCAGCAAGAATATCTATCAAGAATGCAACAACGTTCCAAATGGCACCACAAGGTCAAGGAGTTTGACCTAGGACACATTGTCCTAATCAAATCTGATAATTTCCCTCCGGGTAAATGGATAATGGGACGCATTGTTGATAAGCACCCGGGCGCTGACGGTGTGACGCGTGTGTATTCTGTGAAAAGTGGTAATAGTGTTGTGCAAAGGTCATTTAATAAGTTGTGTTATTTACCCATAGACATTGACACTTGATTTTGTATGCAAACTAAGAATGTAATGTTACTATTAATTTTAGTTACCTATCTTTGTACAAGCTCTAGTTAACTTTATTAGATATTGTGAAAGGGCTATAGACCCTTTGGTGGGCGGTATGTTGAGTAAGATCATTGTATGTGTGAAAGAATGAAGCAAGTACGTATGTATGCATGTGTGTGTCGCCCTAATATCCACAAGAAAATATCATTTAAACAGTCGCAAATAAATCAGCATATAGCAAACACGTCTTTTAGTTACTCAGTATTCCCACAAGCAAAAGTGAACCTTAAACCTATAACAGCTACATTTGTAGCCTTTTGCGTATATTCCCGCTCCTGTACCTGATTCCATTTTGGATCCATCAGTGTACCACACCAGACTATCTTGTTCTGGTGGATCAAGTCCCTTCGTCCAGTACTCTATTGTAGGGATTTGGACCTTGAAAGACCTCTCAAACACAAACATAGTTTGCATTTTATCGGATAACATGCTTGCTACCCGATCCAGGTCTTCATTCTCATCGAACTTTGTATGGTTAGTCTTTGGCTTAGAGGCATCCCATAGTCCAGCGACAGCGAGATGATGTAATGTCTTCCTTGCCTCGAATTCAACCATCATATGCAGAGGAGGGATATTGAGGTATCTCTCAATCGCTGCCGTAGGTGTTGTCCTGAAAGCACCCGTGATGCCGAGACACACTGTTCTTTGTAACCTGGTGAGTGGCGCTTTGCACGAGGCAAGCTTTGTTCTTGGCCACCACACTATGCTGCCGTATGTGATAATAGGTATTATCATTGTCCGGTACAGCCAGAGCTTTGCGCTTGGTAAATATGTGTATTTTCCACGTCAGACGACTATCCAGATAGAGTCCAAGGTATTTAGCTTCTTTAGCTTGTGGAATGTGTACCTTGTTCAGCTTTACTGGAGGACAAGTGTTATGTCTCAAAGCAAAGGTGACCTGAACCGATTTTGTTTCATTAGCTTTGATTCGCCAGAATTCTAGATTGACTACATGACTCGTTGTGAATTGACGCAGGCTTGAACAGATACGGACGATTGGTGTAACCTGCGCCATGCCACGACATTACACAGTAATGTGTAGGCAGCTTAAGGCACAGATACCCCTCAGTGGCTGATTTTAAAATGAGAATCACTTCTAAAAGGCCAGTCGTGTTTGTTGAAAAAAAAAACTATTATATTCTTTATTGTACACCACAAAAATATGTCGGGTTTAGTCAATAGTACGGACTTTAAAACAAATCGCAAGCACGCCATCTGGCGGCAAAGCAAGAACTACTACGCATTGGCGCGCTTTATCTAACCGCTTGCATAGTGGGGACAACACACTGACCTCTATCTTGTATGATAGAGGTCAGTGGGACAACAGAATATGGCAGTAGAGTACTGACAGCCGTAGAGCTAAGACGTCGTAGAATCAGTGTCGATCCGTAATATTAGTAAGCAAGAATGTAACTTGTCTATTTGAATAAACCCAGTGTATCGAATAACTTATGTGATTTCATTTGCACGATTATACCCACCGACCTGCCCACACACGATGTCTTAACCTAAGGGAATATATCCTGACTTTCCGATGGTTTACATCTATCGGCCAGCCCTGATGCGACAAATATATGTACAGGACAAACACTCATATAAAAGCAAGCGTATAATGGACGGTTTTATCGCACTACCTTTGGATGGACTGAACGAGCGGAGATGAATTTAGGGTTGTCAGTGTACTATATTCTCTTCTATTCTATCAATCAATACATATAATAAATCTGTAGAAAAGTCGTTTTTGTCCACTGAAAATATTAAAAAAAAAAAATTGCCAAGGTGTTATAGGATAACCAACAGAACCCATTTCCAGCATTTTTTAATTTTTTGTATGTTTATCTGTTTGTCTGTTTATTTGTGCACGCATCACGTAAAATGTACGAAACCAATGTTGATAACTTTTATACATAAACATTGTACGTAACTTGAATTATTACTTAGTTTCATCGCAATCGGTTCATCTATCAAAAGTTAGATCAATTTAAAAAGGTCAAGAAGTAAAGTTATCAGTATCACAACACACGCAATTCAGATACTCGGACAGTTGAACTCCGTACTCGATAGATGGCGTTGTGCATTTGAAGTCATTTTCTGAATGGCGGTGTTAATATTCTACGCGAAAGAATGACCCTAGAAAATTGGTAGGTAGGTAAGTAGGGTAGGTAGGAAGGAAGGTAAGTAGGGTTGGGTAGGCAGTCAGTTGACGGGAGCGAAGCCTTAAACTCTTAAATAATAATACTTAGACATCACATCATCATGTGATGTCTAAGTAAACACGGAATAAGGAGAGATTATACTAATATGACTCTAGTCTTGGACTAAAAGTTATTCCATGGTGCTAGCTAGTTTAAGGTCGGATTAAGGTTGGATTAAGAATGTATCCATGGCAACTGCATTTATTATTTTTGATTGTCATTTTGTTCGTTGTGATTTGATGCTGAATTTTTTTAGTTTAATATAAAAATATTGTAATAGACAGGAAACACTATTTCAGGAATTGGCATGAAGATGTGTTTAATACTTAGGTATTTTACTAACATTAGTATGAGAGAAAAACTCGTCATCTGGGAGGTGACCATAAGCTCTTAGAGCAGTATCAATTTGAGATCGAGTAAGTGACAGATGTATACACGTCAGATACATCTGTCCCTTATTCGATCTCAAATTGATACCGCTCTGAATGACAGATGTCACTTTGTCTTGATGGATTTTTCGTTCTTTTTCTACTTTATGTCATCAAATTTTTTGGTTTCATTCACTGGTTCCCTCTTTTTACTTTTAAATTGAACTGGGTTGCCATAGCTTACGCGCAAATCTAAGAGTAACAAATGAATAGTTAGTCCGAGGTTATTCTATGTTTATTAATAACATTGCTAAGCCTATGTTAATTCTTACTTACTCCGGGAGAAGCTAGTCCTAGAGTAACTTCAGATTAAGCTGGCCATAGACAAAGTGACATCTGTCATACTTAAATCGCACATAATAAAATATTATAAATGCGAAAGGAACTCTGTCTGTCTGTCTATTACCATTTCACGCTTAAACCGCAGAACTGATATTGGGTGGAGTTAGTCATTGAGATATTATAATAATAATAGCACTCAATCCTGTATTGCGGGGCTGTTGCGGCATGTCGTTTGGCCAAAGTTAAGTTTAAAGGAGGCTATGCGGCCAAAGCCTGCCGTGCCAGCCTGGCAGTGCAGGATCGAACGGCGTATCGATGGGGCTAGGGTACTCATCGGCAAACTATGTTGTTTCAGGGAGGGCAACACACGACCACGTGTGATGCGCTTCGTGAGGCGGGCATTTTCGGGGACTGGAATCAATCCTCGAGAATACATGTCCCGTGTCACGGAGCGCATCGACTTCCTGAAACAGAAAGTTTGTGCATGGGCCAGCCGTATTTGGACCTTCTGCTGGCAACAGATACAGACCGCTACTCGGTGTCGGTATCTTCACCTTTGGGTAGTTCCGACCATTGTCTGGTGAAGTCTGTATCCGTCCACTCCCCACCCGATCCCAGCCCAAGAGGCGCTCGGCGGGTTTGGCGGTACAAGTCAGCAGATTGGGATTTGATGCGTTCTTTTTTCGCATCTTATCCTTGGCAGCCTACTTGCTTCTCTTCGGCTGATCCTTCTTTGTGCGCGGACGCCGTGTCAGATGTGATGCGTCGGGGAATGGAGTACTACATACCGTTCTCTGACGTAGCAATGTCTAGCGTTGACCGGCCATGGTTTGGCGCCGAGTGCAAGCGCGCGAACGCTTTTAAACACGAGGCGTACCTGGCATGGGTTGACGCTCGGACGCGCAAAGCAAGCGACGTGGGTCAGCGGAAGAAGGCCTACAATAGGGCTGCCAAGTCCTGCAAGAAGGTGTAGGGTGCTGCGCAATCTTGACGTGAACAAAGCTAGTGGCCCCGACGGGATTCCGGCAATTGTTCTCAGAACCTGTGCGCCTGAACTGTCTCCGATCCTCACACGCCTATTTCGCCTTTCGTATGAGACGGGAAAAGTGCCGAATGCTTGGAAGCAAGCTAACGTTCAGCATGTGCCCAAGAAGGGTAGTCGGGCTGACCCGGCCAACTACAGGCCCATTTCAATAACGTCCATCCTCTGCAAGAGTATGGAACGAGTTCTCAACTCTAAGCTCCTGGCATACCTAGAAGCTAATGACATTCTCAGTGACCGCCAATATGGCTTCCGCCAAAATCGGTCAACTGGGGATCTTCTAGCGTATGCCATACACATCTGGAGTGAGTCCATCGAGAGGCACGGGGAAGCGCTTGCCGTCTCCCTCGACATCTCGAAGGCTTTTGACAGGGTCTGGCATGAAAGCCTTATTAGTAAGCTTCCTGCATTCGGTCTGCCCAGTGGTTTGTGCGATTGGATTGCAGACTTCCTGAGGAACCGGTCCATTCGAGTGGTAATTGATGGCCGCTCATCTGACCAACTGTGTATTAATGCTGGGGTCCCTCAGGGGTCGGTTCTCTCAGCAACATTGTTCTTGCTGCACATAAACGATCTGCTAAACCCGGCATCTTTGGGTATGCGGACGACAGCACTGTTGCTGAGAGATACGTGTCCGACGTGCGCGCCACTGGACCTCAAATCCAGTCTCTCCGAGAGGCCATGGTTGGGCGCTTGAATCTATCCTTGAAGGCAGTCTCCGAATGGGGCGATGCCAATCTGGTCAAGTTCAATGCTGCTAAGACCCAGGCGTGTCTTTTTTCCGCTAAAAGGAGTCAATTCCACCCGGCTCCTACTTTCCGAGGTGTAACCGTGCCGATAACGGACCATCTTGAGGTTCTTGGCATTACGTTGACATCGACGCTCAATTTCAGTCCATTCATTGAGGCAAAAGCTCAGCTGGCTGCCAAAAAATTGGGAATCCTCGCGAAGGTGAGACGGTACTTCACGCCAGAACAATTGCTCAACTTGTATCAAGCGCAAGTTCGATCATGCATGGAGTACTGTTCTCATCTCTGGGACGGATCTGCCAAGTACCAGCTGGATGCACTTGAGTCGATCGAAAAACGGGCCAAGAGGCTCATTGGCAATGAGCTACTCGTCGAATCTAGGCTCCAGAACCTCGAACATCGGCGCAGAGTTGCCAGCCTGTCGGTTTTTTATCGGTTACATTTCGGGGAGCGTGCGTTGGAATTGCATGAACTAATTCCTCCTAGCCCGTTCCATCATCGGACTACAAGACGTACGGCGATGCGTCATCGGTACATGGTGGACATCCCACCCATACGCACCAAACGTTTTGGGAATACTTTTATTATGCGTACAGCAAAGGAGTAGAATTCCCTGCCGGAGTCTGTATTTCCTGTTGGCTACAACCTGGGAGTCTTTAAGTCAAGAGTGAATAGGTTTCTTCTAGGCAAGCTTGCTTCATCGTCGACCACATCGTCGCTTACCATCAGGTGAGATAGTGGTCAAACGCAAGCCTATCAATAATAAAAAAAAATATAATACGGAAATTTGTTAGTACCAACCTAATGCTTGGAATAAAGTTATTCTTACCTTAGTCCACGTTTATTAATAAGACGGATAGTGTATATCACAGAGGAACTGAAAGCGTTCTTTAAGATAAAAAGGACTAGATGGATTAAAAATAGAAACCACGTTATATAGCAAAGAAAATATGTGGGCATTCCGAAAAAGGCGAATAGGAAGCCATTTGAGAATATATGTTACATGAGACCATTTTCTTAATAATTTGTTCAAAGAAAATTTTGAGTTTTATTCATATAACATCATCATCATCATCATACCAGCCGAAAGACGTCCACTGCTGGACATAGGCCTCCCCTAAGCGTCGCCACATTGACCGGTCTCGTGCGTCCCGCAACCAGCTTCCTGCAACCTTCACCAGGTCATCGGTCCACCTGGTGGGAGGCCTTCCAACGCAACGTCTTCCGGTTCGCGGTCGCCACTCCAGAACCTTTCTGCCCCATCGGCCATCCGTTCTGCGAGCAATGTGCCCTGCCCACTGCCACTTAAGTTTGGCAATTCTTCGGGCTATGTCTGTAACCCTGGTTCTCTTACGGATCTCAACATTTCTGATTCGATCACGCAAGGAAACGCCGAGCATAGCCCTCTCCATTGCCCTTTGAGTGACTGTAAGCTTTCTGATGAGGCCCATTGTAAGCGACCACGTCTCAGAGCCATATGTCATCACTGGCAACACACACTGGTCATAGACTTTTGTCTTGAGACACTTTGGTAAGTTGGACGAGAAGACACCGTGCAACTTCCCGAACGCTGCCCAGCCGAGTCGGATTCGACGGTTGACCTCTTTCTCGAAGTTGGCCCTACCCAACTGGATCGTTTGTCCCAGGTAGACATAGTCATCCACAACTTCGAATGTAGAGTCTCCAACCTTGATAGGAGTGGGTGTAACATGGGCATTCAACATCACCTTGGTTTTATCCATGTTCATTTTTAGACCCACACTTTCGGAAGCTCTACTGAGGTCATCGAGCATTGTACTGAGGCTCTCCATGGTCTCAGCCATGACCACTATGTCGTCAGCAAACCGAAGGTGAGTGATGTACTCGCCATTAACGTTGATGCCCAGGCCGCTCCAGTCCAGAACCTTGAATACATCCTCCAGCGCAGCAGTGAACAGTTTCGGAGAAATGACGTCTCTCTGTCTCACGCCACGCTGGAGAAGGATTGGTTCCAAAGTCAGATCCTGAAGACGGACTGACATGGTGGCGTTTCTGTACAGACACTTCAACACCTCAATGTACCGGTAGTCAATCTGGCACCGTTGAAGAGACTGCAGTACAGCCCAAGTCTCGATCGAATTGAAGGCTTTCTCGTAGTCCACAAACGCTAAACAGAGAGGCACGTTGTACTCTTCGGTCTTCTGTATAACCTGCCGCAGCGTATGTATGTGATCTACGGTGCTAAAGCCTTTTCGGAATCCGGCTTGTTCGGGAGGCTGGAAATCGTCAAACCTGCGCGCGAGACGATTCGTGATGACTCTTGAAAACAACTTGTAACAGTCGATCTCGTTTTTAGTTGCACCATCGGGTTTTGCCATGTCCACTTCCTGTGCTCACGCTATCTGAAGAAGGAGTTCATCATATAGAGGCCTTCCCTTTCCATAAAACTGGCCAGTATGTGACCCCGGTGGTTCCGACGTCCAACTCCAAATTGCCCCACTTGCAGCTCATCCTCGTCTCGTTTGCCCAGTTTTGCGTTGAAGTCCCCCATGACAACGGTGAAGTGAGTTTTGAAACCATGCATGGCTTTAGAGATATCCTCATACATGGTCTCTACCTCGTCGTCGGGGTGTGCCGAGGTTGGGGCGTAGACCTGTATGACCTTCAGCGAATATCTTGCGGATATTCTGAGTATAAGGTACGCCACCCTGGTCGACACACTCTCGATCTTCACCACGTTGTTCACAAGGGACTTGTGGACGATAAACCCGACACCACCCTGGGACTGCCGGTCGGTTTCCTCTCGGAAATAGAGCAGGTTATCGGATTTGAGGATTATCGAGTCCTCCCCCTCTCTTCGGACTTCAGATAACCCTATAACACTTCATCGCAACCTGCTCAATTCTCCCTCGAGTTCGGCTATCTTCTCGTCGGTCCGGAGTGTTCGCGTGTTATACGTTGCCAGGTCCAGTCGTCGGTGTTTATTGGGGTAGCCGGGTCCACTCCGGGGATTCTTTGCACCCCTTGCCACGCCATCGCCTCGACCGCTACCGTAGTCGAGGGTAGACGGGCTGCCGGGCACTCGGGGCCGTTTTTTTGTTGTGCTTATCATGGTTTGGGGGGGTTTGCCATAATCGCCACGCTTGGCAGGCGGGTTGGCGATCGCAGTTTGTTCTTAAAGTGCACAGAGAACGCTGCTGCCCATTCTCTGGTGTTTCCCTTAGTCGTCTCTTACGACACCCTCGGGAATATATGGGATGGTGAAATTCTTTACGTCCGTCTTTTCATCACATATAACATAGTGTAATTAATTTGTAAAGTTATGTCTACCACGGACAAAAAAACGACAATCGCACCAAAACCGCCGGGCGTAATTTAATGACATTTTCACGATCTCAAAGACAATTTAATTATCTACATTTTGATCTGAGGCTTTTTTTAAGTCATAGTATAATAAAGAAACTACAAAATATTGTGTCGCGCGGGTGTGAAACGAGAGAGCGTTTTGTTCCCTCAAGGTCAATGGCGACCGTCGTCCCTCTTAAGGAAACGCTATTGTGTGGCAAGAGTCAATGGTTTTTGCAATGGAGAGTCAGAAATATTGTTTCTTTAGCAAGAAAAAAAATATTTCAACTACTACTACTACTTTTAATTTCATGAAGGGAAATATAGTTGGCACTGACTTACCAGATCGTTGGTAACTGGCGACGAATACGTCAGTAGGTCTCAGGGGCATGTTGTAAATATTCGCAGCATCTTTCTTGTAAGGTTTGAACACCAGGTAACCTTTAGGACCCAGGCGGATGTAGGCTGCAGGCATGGCTAGACAAACACAAAGAATCATCCATCTTCTTCTTTTCGTGTGAGGATGTGGCCACCTTTGATGTCAGAGTTTCTGGGTACCCAGAGGCGGCTATTTCAGACTTACATTAACTATATAAGTCCTGTTTTCCTTCACCGTGTTGTGTTTTTTCTGTGATTGGTTGAATGAATTTTCAACTGGCGATGGATAGTCGATTACGTTTACAGCCCGATAATCGACTTTTGAGAAACCGGGGGTTAGCCACTGGGCCAGCACAACACTTATAATAATTGCTTACTACATATTTTTAACAAACTTCTGTCACATATTTGAAAAAAAAATCTCTACACACATACATTGAGTACCAGTGTTTTACATGGAGCGACTGCCTATCTGACCTCTACCACCGCCATTTTAGTAGTTGCGCCGTGTGATCTAATATAATATGTTTGATGTTGTCCTTCCTATAGACCGCCAAATAATAAAAAAGATAAACTATCTATGTTTCTTGATAATTTGGACATAATCTTAAAAGAAATTTGTCTGAAACCAAATAATAAGATCATACTATGTGGAGATTTTAGGGAGAAAGGTGGACCTAGTTGGACGACTAAAGCTAGGGATAGGAATCAGTGGAAGGAAATGGGGGAGGCCTACGCCAAAGATGCGACTACTGCTTAATGGCGTGATATACACTCCTACAAACATTTAAATTAATTTAGGAAAAAACAAAATTTAGCAAATAGAATCTAGTGTAAGTAATTATAGGAAATATTTATGTAAAGTAGTAGAAAAAAGGCTTTTTCATTTTATTTTTATTTACTATGTGGAGATTTTAATATAGATATCTGCAAAAATAGCAAAGGCTCTTTGACCTTTCAAAATTTATTACGCAGTCATAATCTAATTTTGGGTACTCGATCACCAACACGTCTGTGCAGTGGAACCTGCATTGATAACAAGATTCACAATACCAGATGTGAGATTAAAGAATTCGCATTATCGGATCACACGGCGCAACTACTAAAATGTCGTGTCAACAAAACTTGCACGCTATCTCATTGGGTTATTCCACTGACCTCTAACATACAAGTAGAGGTCAGTAGGTTATTCAGAAACGTGACTATAGCGATGAAAATGTTGGAATGGGGTTTAGTTATTAAACCTCATTTGAGTCCTGGCTGGACAAAATATTTTGTTAGTTCTTTATTTTCAATCAATGGCACATGTCATGTGAATTTAAAAAAATAGGTGGTGACTGCTTATGTCAATTCATGTCTTCAGCTTCAGATTGATTTGAGTGTTCAGCGTAATAGCATACACCTGATTTTTTAAGAATATTATTATTACCACGCGGAGTCTAGTGTTTGTTACATAAATATACGTCTAACCCACACCCCACCCTGATTTTAATTTAACAACAGGTTATGGGCCATCCAGCAACGGACAAAGCAGACCAAAAATATGTTTGAGAGTAATGAGAGTCGAGCTGTGGCAGCATTTCCATGCATTTTGTTTGAAATTTTAATGGAATACGAAGCCGCCCGTGCCATGTCCACGCCCGACGCCATTTCTATGTGGCCTGCGCCTAAGGGGTCCGGATATCAATAAAAGAGTTGGTTGAGTTTAACTTTTCTGTTTTCAACAGAATTTTTAAAGGATTAAGGGGGTGAAAAATTATGATCAGTTTAACGGGGTGTGACGTAAATAATAGGTAAATGAATTATTATTTATTAGCCAACAATAAACTCAACCAAGCATAACTTTTATTAAATTTTATATTATTTTCATAAAGTTTATGGGAACCTTAAGTTTTCTATATCTGAATTGTATTTGTTGTTAATTTTCTTTTGTTTGGTTTTTGTATTAATAATAATGTTATGTAGGAAAATATGATGAATCGAGTAGGAGAGTATGATGAGTTGAGTAGGAGTTTTGTGATGATGAAGTTGAGTAGGAGTTTTGTGATGAAGTTGAGTAGGAGTTTTGTGATGATGAAGTTGAGTAGCAGTTTTGTAATGATGAAGTTGAGTAGGAGTTTTGTAATGATGAAGTTGAGTAGGAGTTTTGAGATGATGAAGTTGAGTAGGAGTTTTGTGATGATGAGGTTGATTAGGAGTTATAGGTGTTTGTTAATTTATGTCGAGATTAGAGAAATGTTGAAACTTTAGGATATGCAAAGTGTTTGTGTAGATTTTAGGGTTTTAGCATGTGCAATTGATTGAGGGGGTGTGTTGGAATGGGGTTTATTTATTAAACCTCATTTAAGTCCTGGCTGGACAGAATATTTTGTTAGTTCTTTATTTTCAATCAATGGCACATGTCATGTGATATTTAAAAAATAGGTGGTGACTGCTTATGCCAATTCATGTCTTCAGCTTCAGATTGATTTGAGTGTTCAGCGTAATAGCATATACCTGATTTTATAACAATATTATTTTACCACGCGGAGTCTTGTGTTTTTAATTAATATACGTCTAACCCACACCCCACCCTGATTTTAATTCAACAACAGAAAATATCAAAAAATTTAGAGAATGTCTTTAAAGTCTCACTTTTCATGATTTATATATGTGCTCCGATCCCAATGATGCATTTGATGAGTTTCATGACATTTATTAACTGTTTTATGACTTATGTTTTCCAATTAATAAAATAAAAATTTCGGTAATTAAAAGACCTAAATGGATATCAACGGGATTAAAAAATATTCCAAAAGGAAAAGGGACATGCTATGGGAATATCGAAAGTCACCTAACCCAGAAAACAAAAACAAGGTTAAAACCTACACTAATCGATTAAAACACATAAAACAAACACAAAAAACCCAAAATTCTCATACTATATACAATTCTGAAAACAAGAGCAAAGCTACATGGAGTATAATTAATCAACAAAGTATTATCCAAAAGAAGAAATAGACAAGATAATTGTTGACGATACAGTTTTTAACAGTCCTAAACAAATAGCGGAATCATTCAATGAATATTTTATCAATCAAATTCAGTCTCAGAATGGCATTAACTATAATAATATGCTAACATTTGACACAATACCTAATTAAATATTTATGATACCAACGGTACCAGCTGATATTATTAAAATAACATATACTCTGTAAAATACAAACAGCGCTGGATATGACGATATAACCACCAAAGTGATTAAAGCTATCTCTTTCATTATTACACCCGTACTTAGTCACATTATCAATGATTGCATTGAAAAGGCTGTATTCCCAGAAAAACTAAAAATCTATGTACTAAAACCAATGTTTAAAAAAGGTGACAGGCAAGATCTTAGTAATTACCAACCCATTGCCCTTATTGTCTTCCCTAAAATATTTGAAAAAATAATTTATAAAAGTATATATTCCTTTTTAGAAACCAATAAAATCTTAATTAGCGAACAATATGGTTTTAGGCTAGTAAAAGCATTAATCCCGCTATATATGCGCTTGTCAAACATGCACTTACAAATATCGACAATATATAAGCAACTAAAGCTGTTGCATTATTTATGGACATGACTAAGATCTTTGACCACGTTAGCCACAAAATACTCCTTAACAAATTGGAGAAATATGGCATCAGAGGTAATTTTCTTCAACTTATTAAATCATACCTAATGAATCGGCAACAATGTACATGTGTAAAGAAAATTTGCCCATACACTAAAATAGAAATTACATACACGTCTGAATGTCGCAAATCCTTATTTGGAGTACCACAGGGTGGTGTCCTAGCACCATTATTTTTCATTGTATATGTATATTAACGTTATGCCTAAAATTATTTCTAATCCGATGATCTTATTTGCGGACGATAGCACAATAATATTTAGAAGCGAAAATGATGAGACTTTCTTAAATGACATAATAAACTAGCTCACTGAAAAAATCTTAAAATAATTCTAGGAAATACAATCTACATTTCGTTTGAACAAAGAACAAACAATAAAAAACTAGATGTTCGATATGGTGACAAATATATTCAGGAGACTGATAAAACAAAATTCTTAGGTATCTAGATCGATAAAAAGATGAACTGAAAAATACATATTGAGAATGTATGCAAAAAACTTAGCCAGTGTTCATATAACTTAAGTTCCTTTATAACCCAAGGGAATTTCAAATCAGTCAACATTATTAATGGCGTACCACGGATATGTATTATCTTCTTTGTGATATGGACTTATATTTTGGGGGAACTCGCCCGTGTTACTAGAAATAGGGACCAATTAGTTCAACCAGGTTTCAGACTGGCTAAAGTAGCCTCATCTTTCATGGGGTACTGTACAAAATGTTACAATAAAATTCCTCCCCACATTCTTGAACTGAATGAGACGAAATTTAAAACTTTTATAAAACGCACACTATGCAGGCTGGCATATTATAAGTTGGGAGATTACATCAATGATAAAAATGCTTGGCTAAATGCTAGTCCTGCTCCACAGCCACTAGGGCGCAAAAACAAGTGATATGCAGAACATTATTGTTTTGAATTATTGTTGGACCTTCTGAAGACTGTCTATATATATTTGTATTGTATAAACTCAATTTCATTCATCAAGGTATGTACTTATGTACCTAAATATTGTAAAAAGTTTTTTTTTTTTTAAAAGAGTAAGTATGGAGTTTCTTGTGCATTCTTCTCCATTACAAGCTACTTTCCGAATGCACGGTAGAATCAACTATTATTATTTGTAAACTTTAATGTAACGTTCAAAAGTGCCGCTTGGTGGCCTACTTGAAATAAAATATCTTTGTCTTTGTCTTTGTCTTGTCTTGATAGAGAAATGGCGTTCAAAGCACAGAAAAAATGCTTAAGGTTACACTAGTCAACGGCACGAACTATTTTGTGCGCGGGGTTAAAATTAATTTTATATCAACCGACAACACGTGCGGAAGAGATTGATGCTGTGATGAGCAGTAGGAAGCTAGTTCGAGTACGAATACACACTTTTGCAAATTTGTAACCAAATGGATAATGAATTAGGGCGAAACCGAGCGCGCGAAATTTTATAAACAGACCTTTGGGAGTCTGTATATCATGAAAAAACGACTAAATCTATCTGTTCAAAATAAAATTATTTACATTGTTGAACTACTAATCTATCCCTGTATGAAGGCCGTTTTGCAATTGCCCGTCTTCTTATGGTATTTATTGCGCCCAAAAATGCGTTAAAATTAGTGTAGAATTGTGGAACTTTCGACGCTCATAACTTTCAAATATTTACTTTTTTGCTTCCATACAGGGCTAGATAATGATGAGACAAATTGATTTCACTTTTTATTTTGAACGTACATCGTCAAACAGTGGAATAATCCCTAGACTACGTTTGTATGGCAGAATTTTCGACTAGTGTAACCTTAAGGGCAATATGTGGCATTCAAAACACAGACAGCTGTAAGCCACATTTCCAAAAGCTCCAGCTACTTACACTTCCCTGTCTCTACACATACGAAGTAGCAAACTATGTTAAGGCGCCTCCCCGAGCAAAACGCCGCGCCTTGTCATTTTTGTACAGTTTTTAAAAGCTATCTACTCTTTATTCAAAAAGAAATATCAATTAATAAAAATACATTAAATTTCTACATAATGTTGATTCTAAAATGGCAGAACACTTTTTTTTTTAAAGAGTTGTAAGTATCACTAATCTCCTTCCAACAAAACCATAATATAGAGAAATAATTATTGATAACATGCATCTCCTCGTAAAGTATTCATTAATTATTTTTTGTACTAACACTAATGGATAGACAATTTGATAACGAACATTTTGTAAGTTTTATTTTTTTCAAAAGACCAATATTCGATTTTATAAAGATTTTATTCTAAAATCTGGGCGTATTCACTACTGTAATTCATGCGCCTCAAGTGCCGCTACACCAATAGGAATGCTCATATATCATGCTCTTTTTTTGGTCAGGGTACGGCCTTAAGATAAATATACACCGATACAATCACCCAATAAGTTTAAGTCACAAATATAAAATATGCACAATATCACATAAAAAAGCAATTTTAAATAAAAATGTTCTTGGTATGGCACACAAAATCTACAATAAGCTACCTGAACCCATAATAGAAATTAAAGACATGGATCAATTTAAAAAAATACTACACAAATATTTAGTTGCAAAGTGTTACTATCATAATAATGACTATTTAAATGAAAAATGCTAGGCCTACTACATCCAATTTATTATGTTAGGGAAAAATCAATACTAGTCTTATGAATTATCAATTTATTAATTTTAATTTAATACATACATTACAGTTAGATTTAAAACTAATACAGTTTGAAATCTGATTGTAATGTATTATTTTGAGCAGGTATTTGAATTGGTATTTCAATTGTTTCGAATTTAATTTATATTTGTATGTATTTTAATTTTCTATTATTTTTTTTTATTCTGACAATTAACTATTATTATAATTATTACATTAGGCTGCCATATTTAATTTAATTTTATCTTGTACCTACTTACTTTTCATTATTTGTATGGAGAACTTTATTACTTATATGAACAAAACCATCAATATATATTTGTACCCATGTTTGCAAATAAATAAATGTTTTATGAATGAATTATATAATTTGTTAACTATGTTTTGTTTTTGTTTTTACATTAGCTCAGGTTTAGCTTGGCCTATACATGTTGCCACTGATCAAGAGGGTTTTTATTAATTTGATTCCAGCACCTTAGCTTCTAGAACTTTAAATTTTGTAAACAGAAAAATTACGCAAAATATTTATTATTATTATTGATTATCAGTACAAACATATTATTATATCTAGTGCCTTCAAGAAACTCGTAATATAAATCACTCACAGTTAAAAGTAGTTTTAATCAATTCCTTTTCTTCTGATTTCAGTTCCTCATATTCGTAAGGAAACGGCAGTTCTTTCTGTTCCCCCATTGTAACCGGACACAACACAACCTCAATATATCAAACGAATGTAAAGACTATTCCAATATCTGATGTTTTGACTTTATCTATGCGATATACATATACGTATGTATCTATTAGCTACCAACCGCAAATTAGAATAGATATCGTCATTCTATGATAACAAGAAAGAGCCAAGTTGCTGTGGGCTTAGTTTTATACGTGAACAATTGACATTCAAAAAAGAAGTCGGATAGGAAACATCGATCAACTCTAGTTTTAAAATATTATTAGTTAATTACTTGACGTAAAAAGTGTTTGTTCAAACCAATTTACAGAAATATTAAATACTTAGGTAGTTTTACTATCCAGATGGTAGATGGTACACAGTTAGGGTATAAACCGTTAAATTTTGGTCGTTTAAATCCTATGGAGGGTCGATCCGGTAAATAAAACAGTATCGAATTGTAAAGTAAAATAATAAAAAAGCGTTACAAAAAATTACAACCGACTTCCAATTAAAAACACTACAAAGTGAAAAATAACTTCTTTTTAGGAAATCGGTGTTCCTGTTTCCTTTTCTTCGTTTTTTGACACCGACTTCCGAAAAAGAAGTTATTTTTGTAAAAACTTTTTTATTTTTAAATTTTTAGTTGTGGTACCTAATAGGCAAGTTCTATAGTAATGTACCTATAATGCCAGAATAGATTACCCGAATATAATGAATTTTGAACATAACCAGTGAAATGAGAGTGTACCAAGGTGAACTGTACACATCTGCGTAACCCTTTAGAGCGTACTGGCGTGATGTTAAGAGGAAACGGGGGCAGAGAGTGCCGACTGAATTTCCTTAGTAAAAAGTCATAGTTCCAATTTAAAAGATATTCGTAAACTGAAAATTAAAGATATATACTTTGTCTCTATGTTTTCCTTTTTGATGATACATTATCTTTAGAAGCACTAGAGCCCTCAAAAAATGCTCAAAATTGCACTGTCAACAGAGGCTTAGTGTGCAAATTTAACTAATATAAATGAAAAAAAGAAAACATAGGGACATAGTATATATGTTACTTTACGAGTTTATGGAATATCTTTTAAATTTGTCCAATATTGGAGGAGGAAAGAGACGAGAGCCAAACCTCGAATTATGACTTTTTACTAAGGAAATTCAGTCGGCGCTCTCTGCCCATATTTCCTCTTAAGTTATGAAATAGTATAAACAATAAACAGACATGCTATTGCAGCAATCCCGAGAGATTTGCTGTCATTTATTGAAGGTTCTATTGTATATCTCTGAAGTTCTTCATCAGATCTTTACCAAATTTTAATGGGATCAATTTGGAAACATATTTTTACAAACAAAAAAGCATTTTCAAACTCAATCGATGGACGTTCATTGTTAATTGACGGAGAAATCGGAGACCATAAAAAAGAAACAAACATATAGTCGAACATAGAACCTCCTCCTTTTTGGTTTAAAAAAATCACATGGAATAAACCCACTTTCAAAGGTTTCGTTTCGGCAGTCTGTGTTGCAATAGTTATTTATGCTACAAATGCGGAAGGCAGGTGATTTCCGATGAGTGGTATTTTTAATCACGAGCGAGCGAAGCGAGTGAGAGGATAAATCGACACGAGGCGGAAATCATCGTACGCACGTGTATCATAATAATTAAATATATCTGAACCAAGCAAGAAATTAATAAAATAGCGCTTATTCAAGGGCGCTCAGCATATCCACAGATTAACGTACAGTTCATAGTTCATCGGGCATATCTACTGCGCATGTACAAATAGCTGTCACGTCGTAACGCAAAAAGGCACGAGCAAAATATTCATTCTGCCAAACTCTAAATCTGGAGTAATTAAAAACGCCTTAAATGAAGTATTAGTTTTGTTTTACCTTTTATATGAATGATAATCTGTACTTAACTAATTTTTAAAACTTTTCTCAAATAATAAAAACTCTATGCGGCGGGCTGACGTTGAAGTTAAAAATTAAAAAAGTACAGGAAAGTAAAAAGCACTATTAAAAAAAGTGACACTTCCCGCACAGTTTGGCTGCTTGGAAAACGCTATTTTCGAGGACATGCATTGTAAAATGATAAAACAAGAGGTTTGTTTTATTTTTTATTTGAGCACCCTCCACTGGATTTAAACAATTAAAAGATTAAAATTTATCTCCTTACAGCCAGTGTTTACTTTGTATTCTATAGTCGAACATATTTTACTTTTATGGTTTATCGTAATGTTTAATTAGTAACATTGTTCCCAATATTATTTTTTTATCTAATATATGCTCGCGCTTGACCACTATCTACCTGATGGTAAGCGATGATGTGGTCGACGATGGAGCACGCTTGCCTAGAAGTAACCTATTCACCCTTGACTTAAAGACCCCGAGATTGTAGCTATCGGGAAACATATACTCCGGCAGGGAATGTCACTCCTTAGCTGTACGCATAATAAAAGTATTCTCAAAACGTTTAGTGCGTATGAGTGGGATGTCCACCATGTACCGATGGCGCATCGCCGTACGTCTGGTAGTCCGATGATGAAACGGGCTGGGCGGAATTAGATCCTGCAATTCCATCGCATACTCCCCAAAATGTAAAAAAATCAGGACAGACTGTCTCATGCATATCCACAAAAGTTAGAGAAAGTGCATTGCCACATAGGCTAAACACGAACTCCGTTTTTTGTGACCCTAGATTGGACACCAAGTTTATCCAAATTTTAATTTCATTATTCATACACTAGCTTCCATGTTAACAAATAAGACGCTTGCTGATTGAGCCACTAACCTAAAATTCAGGACAGATTTTCTCATGCATATCCACAAAATTTAGAGAAAGTGCATTACCACATAGGCTAAACACGAACTCCGTTTTTTGTGACCCTAGATTGGGCACCGATTGCATCTGAACGTTAGGATACCGTAAACATTAAACTAAAAGTTGGGACAGATTGTCTCATAACACTTCACAGAGCAGGAAATGGCATGCACCTAGAGGCACACACACATTCTATTTCTATGACCCTAGATTGGGCACCAAGGTTATCCATATTTTATTTTAATTATTCATAAAAAAGCTTAAATGTTAAAAAATAAGGCGCTCGCTGTTTGAACCACTAGCCTAAAATTCAGGACAGATTGTCTCATGTATATCCACAAAAGTTAGAGAAAGTGCATTAATTACCACATAGGCCAAACTCGTACTCCGTTTTCTGTGACTCCAGATTGGGCACCGATTACATCTGAACGTTAGGATATCGTAAATATTAAACTAAAATTTGGGACAGATTGTCTCAAGACACAGCAGGAAATGGTATGCACCTAGAGACACACTCACATTAAATTTCTATGACCCTAGATTGGGCACCAAGGTTATCCAAATTTAAATTTAATTATTCATACACTAGCTTCCATGTTAACAAATGTTAACAGAACTGCTGTTTGAACCGCAAACCTAAAATTCTTCCTATTCTCTTCCAGGCTTTCAACATATCAAGAATGATCGTGCGGTAGGTGGTGGTGGTGGGGTGGCCATTTATCTTTTTAAATATATTCCTTTTTCTATTGTTAATATGTCCACACAGCCGCCCCCGCCGAATGCTGGTGAACATCTTTTCCTGGCAGTTGAATTGCATCATTCTAAGATTCTCCTTGGGGTTTACTACTGCTCGTCTCTTTGGATTAATTTCTTTTCCTCTTTCGAACGAATTCTGGAAGATTTAATTCCCTCTTACAGTCATAGTATCATAATGGGCGACTTTAATACTTGTCTTCTTAAAAAAGATACCCGCTCCTCTTCTCTTCGTCATATTATTGAATCTGTCAATCTCTGTACTCTCGATCTTGGTGCCACTCACCATTTTTCTAACTCTGTTCCCTCACTACTCGATCTTATTATTGTCTCATCTTTAGATCATGTCACTAAACATGGTCAATGTTCAGCTGACGCCTTTTCCTGCCATGACCTAATTTTCACTTCATATAAAATTCGACCACCTAAGCATAAGTTCAAAACTCTTCTGCTTCGCAATTTTGATGGCATGGACATTGATCGTCTTCGAGAGGATGCCAGTTACATTGACTGGACACCGCTGGTGACATCATCATCCGTCAATGAACAAGTTCAAATCTTGACTTCTACCTTAATTCAGCTTTACGACAAACATGCAGTTATTCGAGCCGTGAGAGTTAAACATCTGCCACCGCCATGGTTGACTAAAGAAATTAAACTTTTACTGCTAGTACTAGCTGTGCCCGCGGCTTCGCTCCCGTCATCTGTCTGCCAACCCTACCCTACTTACCTTCCTGCCTACCCACTTACCTACCTACCATTTTTTTTCTATAGTCATCATTCTTTCGCGAAGAATTTTAACATCACCATTCAGAAAATGTCTTCAAATGCACAACGCCATCTATCGAATATCGAGTTCAACTGTCCGAGTATCTGAACTGCATGTGTTGTGATAATTGAACTTCTTGAACACTTTAAATTCATATAAGTTTTGATAGAGTGAACCGATTGCGATGAAACAAAAACTAAGTAATTCTTCATGTTACGCACAATTTATGTATAAAAGGTATTTACATTGGTTTCGTACATTTCACGTGATGCGTGCACAAATAAACAGACAAATAGACAAAAATGCCGGCAATAGGTTCTGTTGGTTATCCTTTAACACACTGGCTATTTTTTTTAGAAATATTTATGATGTACAAAAATTACTTTTCTACAGATTTATTATATGTATTGATAAAAGCAGCTGCGAAATTTAAGTTTAAAAGTAGGCCCAATGACGTCAACAGGCAAAAATACGTTTCAATCAGGCACCACTGCAGCAAGGTGTGTAGAATCGCAAACCGCCAACATATCCATAGTAAAGTTCAAAATTGTGATCCAGCTAAGGTTAGCAATTTTCTCAAATCGGAAAAAAGGCTCATATCACGATTCCTAAAGAATTGTATTTCAATTTACTTAATAGTCATTTTTCTACTTCACCCGTATCGGATGGGGCCACCAAAGCTACTACGCTAAGTAATCTTTCAAACCTGCCGGTACCGGATTTTTTCCCTTTTGTACATGTATTTTCCCCTTGGACATGTGATGTTAAAAAGAGTATTGTATCAATTACTTCCATCGCTGTTGGTAGTGACTGTGTCAGCCGTAAAATGATTATCCCCATCCTTGATGACATTCTTCCTGTTATCCTTTACATCCTCAGCTTCTCTGTTTCCAGTGGTGTCTGCCTACAAGCCTGGAAAGATGCCCAAGTTATTCCTCTACCCAAAATATCTCATCCTACATTTTTCTCTGACTATCGTCCCATTTCTATTCTTCCTTTCCTATCCAAAGTCCTTGAAAAACTTGTCCACCATCAACTCAGCTCGTTCCTTTCCAAAAACAAACTTCTAAATCCATTCCAATCTGGTTTTCGTCCGGGATACAGCACTACTTCAGCACTTGTGCACTTTACGGATGATATCAGGTCAGGCATGGAAATGGGCAAGTTGACTGTAGGTACTTGCTTTGCTTGACTTTATCAATGCATTCAACACGGTTGACTTCGACATTTTACTGGGCGTCCTACGCTCTTTTAACATATCTCCTTCGGCAATTGACTGGTTTCATAGTTACATGTTTGGCCGCCGGCAGCTTATTTGCATTGAGGAATCATTCTCTTCTTGGTGCCACACCTCTGCCAGCGTGCCGCAGGGTGGCGTTTTATCTCCTCTACTTTTCGCACTCTTTATTAATGCTATCACTCAACGACTATCTTCTTTCTACCACCTGTATGCTGATGATCTTCAAATTTATACCCAAGCACCTATCGGAGAGTTATCTGACGCTTTTGAGAATATTTATATGGACCTGGCTCGAATAGGTGACTGGAGCTCTGAGTTTGGGTTGAAGATCAATCCGACTAAGACTCAAGTGGCTGTTGTAGGTAGCTCCCGAGCTGTCTGTAGGATTGATTGGGCGTCACTTCCCCAGCTTTCTTTCAACAATACCATTGTTCCTAGAACTCACACTGTGAAGAACCTGGGGATTTATATCGACCGCACTCTTTCTTGGGCCAAACAGCTGCAGGAGGTTAGTCGTAAACTATTTGCTTCTGCTGGTTTCCTGAGACGCCTTCGTAATTTTCTTCCCATGACCACTAAAATTGCGATAGCACAATCGCTACTTCTCCTTATCCTGGACTATGCTGATGCCAGCTATCTTGATCTCACCCAAGACTAATTGGACAAGCTTGAGCGACTTCAATATCTCTGTGTCAGGTTCATATTTGGCTTGCACAAGTATGATAATTTTTCTGAATTTCCAACTAAGCTCAAATGGCTTCCTATTCGCCTTCGCCAGAATGCCCACATACTTTCTTTGCTATATAACGTGCTCTTTAATCCATCTAGTCCTTTTTATCTAAGAGAACGCTTTCAGTTCCTTTGTGACACACATTCTAGATCCTTGAGATCATCGTCGAATCTAAAATTAACTAAACGTATTCATTCCACATCCTTCTTCGACAAATCTTTTACAGTTCAAGCAGCTCGTTTGTGGAATGCATTACCTATTGAAGTGAGGCGTGCTCAATCCTTACCAATATTTAAAAAAATCGTGAAGGAGCATTTCCATTCACTATAATTAGTCTTCTCCTTTCTCTGTCATATTTTTGTTATTTATTAGTATATTATTTATTATTGTATGTATGTATTTTATGTTATTACGTCTAAGTATTATTATTTAAGATTTATTGTACACTGACAACCCTAAATTCCTCTCCTCTCGTACAGTCCATCCAAAGGTTGTCTGTAAGAGATTGCCCTGTGCGATAAGACCGCCCATTGTACACTTGTTTTTATGATTTTTTGTCCTGTATATATATTTTTGTGGTGTACAATAAAGAATATAATAAATAAATAATAAATAAATTCAGGAGAGATTGTTTTACAGGGTTATGGAAATAAGCAATACGTGTGCAGTGGAAATAATGTAAAATCATTTTAATGTATTATTTTACAAACACATGACATATATTTTTCTCATCAGATAGACAGAGACAGCGCTGACAGAGAGTTCTTAATTCAAAAGAATACCTTCATAGAAATGGCCAGCGTTATACTCCAACAGTTTGTCTCATGCATATCCACAAAACTTAGAGAAAGTGCATTACCACATAGGCTAAACACGACCTCCGTTTTTTGTGACCCTAGATTGGGCACCGATTAAATCTGTACGTTAGGATACCGTAAACATTAAACTAAAATTTGGAACAGATTGTCTCATAACACTTCACAGAGCAGGAAATGGCATGTACCTACACACACATTCAATTTCTATGACCCTAGATTGGGCACCAAGGTTATCCAAATTTTAATACAATTATTCATACACTAGCTTCCATGTTAACAAATAAGTCGCCTGCTGTTTGAACCGCTAACCTAAAATTCAGGACAGATTGTCTCATGCATATCCACAAAAGTTAGAGTAAGTGCATTACTACCACATAGGCTAAACACGAACTCCGTTTTTTGTGACCCTAGATTGGGCACCGATTGCATCTGAACGTTAGGACACCGTTAACATCAAACTAAAATTTAAGAAAGATTGTCTCGAAGAAGAAACCCCCACGAAAGTAAGAAATAGCACACACGCACACGTTCTATTTTGAGTAACCAGAAGGGCTCGAGGACATCCAAATTTTAATTTAATTAATTCAAACAGACGACACTACTTTACATGTTAACATACAAGTAATGTGTTGAGTAGTTGTCACTTATCTCTTTTTATAAGTATTCTGTTGGTTTTGCATGCCTATTGCACACTTGCCGTCCTGCCGTCTAGTACGCCCGTATAATCACCGTCAAAACGGAGCATGTGTCGTTCAACGGTTGGACGCGCCGCGCCGTACTCATTCGCGAATCACCTGACGATAAGCGTCTGGAAACGTAACAGGTAGCCGCCTTGTATGTGTAAATGCTCCTCTACATTATCAAAGGCAGCAAAAAAGCATCATGCATTAATTTGCTTATTCGATCTTTATTGTATTCTAAGACGATCGCTATACATGTTGTAGTCCGTAATTAAAATTCGAGTTTGAGGGATCTGTATATAATCATCTCCATCAACTGAGGAGGGGTGTTCTTTAAATAAGAACGATACCAATTACTTTAACTTAATATAAATGAGTGATTCTTTCCTTGACATAACTTTACTTTTTTTTTTTGTAATACTGGAACTCATGCTGAGGTCCCGACACTTTGGCACTGAATTACCCCTGTTAGTGGGACGAAGCAAACCTCTATATCTGGGATTCGTTCTTTCGATTTATCACCATAGTTACATTATAACTGAGATAGCGAGTGAATTTTATATGCATAAACCTCTGTAACTGAGATAACATCGTTTTGTTTATTTACTTTCTTATTCTACCCGAAAATTCCCCACTTAACTACGTAAGTAATTTTTAGCCTCAATGACCTCCAGTTTTAGTTTCGCTTTACTATCATACGGATGTTTATTTGAAAAATGTCAAAACGAAAGCTACAATTTTTATCAGTACGTGAAAAACTGAAGTTAATATCCGTTTATGAAAGTGGGAAAACACGCGATGAAGTTTGTGTCGAATTTAATGTGCCAAAATATACTCTTTGTTTTTTTTTTATATATATTCAGAATAAACATAAAATTCAATCACAATGTTCTGAAGGAAAGAAAAACTAAAACGTGTACGTTTATCAGAATATCCTGCTTGAATATTTTTGTTTATTACATTTGTATATTTATCTTTATTATTTATCTTTTTAAAATCTCATTTATAATGTTTACATAACACGTTATTTTATTTAATAATCGCAACTCTATAACTGAAATAACCTGTATTCGGACCTCTATTAATGGAACCCTAAATGAGACAGATATTTATTTATACCTGGATATCTGAGACACTGGGTAAGTGGAATACCTCTATAAGTGAAACAACATTGCAGGTCCCTTGATGTCTCACTTAACCAGGTTTCACTGTATATGACGGAAATGGGAGTAGACTGCGCTATAAATGAGACCCTCAAACATCTTAGCAAATTGTGATATAATAGATATCGGTATATAGCTAGTTACATCATTCAAATTACCCGATTTATTTATGGGAACAACATGTGCGATTTTCCATAAATCAGGGCATACGCCTTCTGTAAGGGATCTATTGTATATTATGTGTAGTGGTTTTATAAGAGCTGATGCTCTTATAAAACAGGAGGCAGAGGCGAATAAAAACAGGAGGCAGTCCGTCCGTGCCAGCTCCTTTATTTAAATCCAGCTTTTTAATGTTTTTTTTATATCATCTTCAGTCATGCATCTATATGCATGACTGAAGATGATATAAAAAAATCATCGTCTATCGAGAGAGAGTAATTAGACGTGGTAAAATTAGAGAAAGGGGTACTAGGTGGTTGATTGACGCTGTACACAGAGGCAAAGTAATCGGCAAATAGATCTACCACATCACTGCCTCCATTTCCTACACGATCACCATAAGAAACCCGGTCCGGAACACCTTTATACGTTTTTTCGATTTGATATATTGTCAAAATAATTTTACATTAGTTTTCAATTCATATTCAATTATTGCTATATAATTTCTGAAGCACTCTTCCAAGGTTTTTTTGGCCCTCGTGCGTAGGCAATCAAAAGTATCATAATCTCGAGGACTTTTATATTTTTTAAACCGAATCCTATATTTGTGCTTTTCTTTAAGTATTTTAATCAACGAGGGCGAAAACCAAAAAGAGTAACCGTTTTTTTTTTGTTTTCCTTTCGGTGTGTATTTATCGATTTTTCTCATAAAACATTATAAAATCTTTGAAGAAACTCATTACTAATCAGATAGTCGCAATCCTCCCAATTCACTAGGTGTAGATCACGAACATGTGTTAGAGGCATGCATGTGCCTCATAGTCCATTTTGTTAAAAACGTATTTAGTCTGTCAAATTTTACAATTCAAATTAGATCCTGAAGTTTTGACCATAGTTAATACCAGTGGCGGATGGTGAACATCTGGCTTACTGAGTGCAGGTGCACTGGCAACAGAAACACTAAAACTCTTATCCACCGTGACTAAGTCCAGGATATTATTATTCTTATTGCAAATATTGTATAATTGACTATAACCCGTGATACTTAGGAAATCTCACAACGCTAAACACTTTGAATCGCTAATGCCCAGACAAGGGCTGTCAGACTGAAACCATTTGACATCAGGAAGATTAAAATCACCGAGAATCAATGTGTTACACTTGGTGTGACTTAGACAAATTTCCTCAGCTCTGGCCAAGAATTGTCCAAAGACATGGCAAGGTATGTTAGAAGGTAAATAAACCAAGCAGAGATTAACACAGACACCACCAACATTTATACATATCCATATGTCTTCTACAGATGTTTGCCAATCAATTTTATTCACAAAACTAAATTTATTATTAACAGCTACCATTATCCCACCATTATCCACTAGGATGAGGGTAGACGGTGGCACTGTTTACATCGTACTCCGTATTATTTTCGTTATAAAATAAAATAAGTGCACAATTCGAGTGAAAAGAAGAAAAAGAGGTTAAAAGACGCAAACCCTTACAACATACATTGTGGACACTGACCAGTTAGCAAGTGTGAAAACGCTAAACAGTGAAATAACTTGAGTGAAAAAAAAACGATGTGCATAACTCCAGCTTCCTCATATGTGATAGAAAAATTCTATCTATGCCAATAATAAAGGCATAATAGCAGCAATCAAAGTTCCGAGTCTTAATTTAGGTGCCACAAAAACTTCGTTAATATGAGTCGTTTAGTATGTGTTAGCTGGAGTGACGTCACCCCAGCTTCCTCATTCAATACAGGCAAACCAGTGAGGTTAGGGTTTTGGACTATAGTCAAAAAAATAAGGTATAATAGCTGCACATGGAAGGAAAGAACTGAACGATAATACTTAAAAAGTGATGAAACTATGATAAAAAAACGTGTGTGTAAGCTGGAGTGACGTCACCCCAGCTGCCATGTCATATCTTCCGAACAAAAGAAGATATGATTATGTACCATAGCTCAAAAATAAAGGCAGAATAGCAGCCATTGGCAGAAAATTTTCAAACCTCTGGTCAAAATACTCTATAAGTTATTAAACCGACAAATATGTGTAAGCTGGAGTGACGGCACCCCAGCTGCTCATGTCATATCTTCCGAACGAAAGAAGATATGATTATGTATTATAGCTTAAAACATAAGAAATAATAGCTGCCACAGGCAGAAAAATTTCAAATCTCTAGTTCTTGTAGTTTCCGCGTAGTAAACAAAAATATAGTTTCCGCGCCAAAAAGATCAAATTATTACTTCGGAGGAGGTACGGAGCGGCGTTGCCATTCCGTGCGCTACATTATTGCAACCAAGTTTGCACTTAGTAAGCATACCATTAGAAGTCATTTAATGCGTTCAAAACATTTTATTGAAGATATAGACTGAGAGCCGACTGAACTTTAATAGAACTATGAATGTAATATTAAAAAGTGGATTCTTATCAACTTTAGATGACGAGAGAACTACTTATATTGTTTTTTTTTTAGACTTGTTCTCTGTAGTTCGGTTAAGGTGGATGCACAAAGTTAGCCCGCGAAATTTCACATGATTCTAATGAATAATTGTGATTTATACTAATCATATTTTATCTGATTTCATAGAGTGTAAATTGTAACAAAAATTGTTTTGTGAAGCTGTAAAAAGTGTGGACTATTAATAAACATAAAATATTTTGGTTCTGGACGTTACAACAAAATTAAAAATACATAAATAATTAAATTCGCTGTACTTTGACCTAGATACATACTTAGCGCCATCTTTTGAAAGTTGCGAGGACTACGTCAACAAATACCAAACGTCACTCACCGATCGATCGAATCTAAAATTTATGTTATCGGTGGTTATCGGTACGGTGACGCGCCACTAGAGGTCAGTACAAGTACCAAAACAAGCACCTCTTACAATTTTATTATTTAAAAACCTATAATTAAATCAACAAGCCATAAACATGGATGAAGTCTTGAGTGCACTCCAAAAATAGTACATTATGGTACAAGTGTGCAATGTTGGTGATTACCGCTGAGGCGCCATTGAGACCCGAGCCGTAGGTGAGGGTCTTAAGAGAGCCGAGGACGGTAATCATCAATACACACGTGTATCATACGACGTTTTCAACACACTTGTGAAGAAAATAATACCAAAAAATCATTTTCAACAGTAAAAACGAGTTGTGAAAATTTTCACAATGGCGGGCAAAATTAATCAGTTTTCCTATGCGCGCGCATTTAACCACAGACTATTAAGAGATAATACCATTTAACAATGGCGATCGGCCATAGACTAAAAGAATGAGGTTTCTTTTTTTTTTGGTTTTTCGTGGATAGTGTTTTAGCCACGTACAAAATCATCATCTTCCTGCTCTTGTCCCATGTTACTTGGGGTCGGCGCAACACGTTTTCTTCTTCCATACCTGCCTGTCCCCCGTCACGCTATCACTGACTCCCTTTTCTTTCATATCACTCCTCACACAGTCCATCCATCTTTTCTTTGGCCGTCCTCTCCCTTTCCATCCATCCACATTTATATTCATAACTCTTCTAGTAACATGCGTTTCATCCCTCCTCATCAGATGACCATACCAGGACAAACGGTTTCCTTTCAACTTTTCTGTCACTGGCGCCACTTTCAAAACTTCCTCTAATATACTCATTTCTCACTTTATCCATTCTCGTCACTCCACACATCCATCTCAACATTCTCATCTCTGCTACATGCAATCTCTTTTCATCCATCTTTTTCACAGCCCAACATTCTGATCCATACAGTACGACAGGTCTTATCACGGACTTGTAAATTTTACACTTTAACTTGAGGGGCATCCGTTGGTCGCAAGTTGTGCCAGTGACCTGTCGCCATTTCATCCATCCCGAGTTGATCCGGTGCGTTACGTCTCGGTCTACCTCGCCATCCCCTTGGACAAGCGACCCCAGGTACCGGAAGTCGGAGCAGATTGGTATGGGCGTTCCAGCGAAAGCTATGGGCACGGAACTAGAGAGACCGCCGAAGTCACAAAACAAGTATTCAGTTTTGTTTCTGCTCAATTTCAGGCCAACACTCTCCAGTCTGTGCCCCCACACCTCCAATTTGCTCTGGACCTCTAGGCCACTCTCGGCAACCAGCACAATGTCATCGGCAAACAGCATACACCAGGGTGCCTCTTCCTGTATGTCCGACGTCAGAGCGTCCATTATCATCAGGAAGAGGTATGGACTGAGAGCGTACAAAATAGGGAATTTAAATTTTTCTTAATTACAGAGTAAATAAAATTTATATTTGAGTGAAAGTTGTATTTATTAAGCACGTACAAGTTGAAATTATCTATTTAAATACGAAGTTGCATGAAATGAGCAAGCAATAGGTACATTAATTTATTTGTACTATTGAGCACGATCTTTTTGTATCGAAACTTTTTTAAGAACATAGCAACTCAACCAATAAATTTAAAATACACCAAAGATCTAATTTAATATACTCACCATTCAGATAAGAGCTTTACGCGGTTTCGCGCGCCACAGTGCAGTGGCTATAGAAGAGGAAAAATTCCACCATACATTGTTTTGTTATATCTCAAAGGGATTTGGCAGCGTTTTAATTTTTAACAATTATAGTCATATTTCAACCAATTTATACAAAATCTTAACAAATTGTATAGTGCTCGCTAAACTTAAGGACTGCCCTGAAGTTGGTTTTACGATGCGCAAGGCACGAAACGGTGCCGTTTTTGTATGAGATTTACTACTGCACAGCCATTGTAGCCAACTTTAGGGCGGCCAAGAATTGGTGAGAACTATACACCTAAACCTTCCTCATGAATCACTCTGTCTATTAGTGAAAACCGCATTAAAATCAGTTGAGTACTGTTTCTGTTTATCGCGAACAGGTAGGCGAGGGATGTGTCTCATTCGCACACAACCACCAACCGATCCTACTGTAACCAGAAATGGTCGATGTTATATTTTTTTTTTATGTTTTCTTTTCAGATACGTGTCTCCCTCGCCGCCAAAATCCCCCAGAGTTCCACGTCGAGACTATTCTTGCTTCCCGTTGCTGGTTTCACCGCGTTATTACATAAACACCATACCGGGTCACACAAACGTCGAGGTCATCCACTTGTCCTTATGAATTGATGATAAAGCGCCGAACAATAACATTTTGTGTTGCTTTCGTAGGTTCTGACAAATATTTAATCAAATGTGGCCCGCGCATCCAACTCATTACTCAGAACTACTCATACCTACAATGAAAAAACAAGACTTCAAGAAATTAAAATCTTATTGCCTAATAAAACACAATTTTACCTACTCATCCGTAAAGGAGTGTATTCTTATGACTATATGTCTCAATGGGAACAATATGAAAAAAACTCATTTGCAGTATAAAAATTTGTCAATTACTGACGGAGACGATATACACGTTCGTTCCGTTTGGTCAGTATTTAACATTCGAAACACGAGTATGTACACCGATTTATATCTCAAAACAGACGTTCTGTTGCTAAATGTATTTGAAATTTTTCGAAGAGCTTGTAAACGACATTACAATCTTGATCCTTCGTTCTATCTAACTTTTGATTCAATGCTTTTAAAAACATTTAAAAAATATCCTGTAATAAATTAAGTAGTGTTGCAACAGAACTCTGCTTCCGCTTCCGCAACTGCAGAAGTTCCGCATGTTTTTTCACTTCCGTTTCTGCTTCTGGTTCCGCAAACTTTATAACAGAACTCTGAACGGAAGCGGGGAGAAAGCGATGAGGAGCGGTGCAGCAGACGCGACGGCGGCACGGCGCGGGCGGTTGCGGGGGCCGCATCAAAATTACGCGATGAATTGAATTCAAGTGTATGATTTGGAAACCTGGTCGAAGACGACAAATACACTATTGCGACGTATTTGGATCCGCGATACAAATCGCATTTTTTCACCAGCGTCATTGCAGAGCAGGTTGAATCTAAATTACTTAATATGACGATTAACACTATTAGAACCAGACAATCCAATTCCATCCAAGATGATGACTGCGAACCTTCCCCCAAAAGAAGCCGAACTCAAATTGCAATTGAAGACATTGAAGTGCAGCCTTCTACTTCCAAATCATCAGCATCATTGCAAATATTGGAATCGATGTTAAGTGTAAATGAAGACCAGGAGGAGGACTCTTCTACAGCTGACGATGGTGACAATTTACTTTTACAAGTACAAGAAAGAAAAAAGACTACCTCTTCATGAGGATCCCCTTATGTGGTGGAATGGAAATGCGCACAAATACCCCCATATTTTGCCAATAGTTCGCCAATACTTATCAGCTCCCCCCAGCAGTGTAGCCAGTGAGCAATTATTTAGCGGAGCTGGTTTAATATATGAAGAACATCGAAATAGGCTGAAAGGTGAAAAAGCGGCAAAGTTACTATTTATTAAATATAACTTGCCGCTGTTTAATTTTGACTACTAAAATACAAATTTAATAAAAAAAGTTTTAAATGTACAATTGTGCTTTTTTTTCATAGTGTTAACGCTTCCGTTTCCGCTTCCGTTTCCGCTTCCGTTAAGATTTACTTTTGACATCTGTTTCCGTTTCTGCTTCCGTTATGCCAGTTCCGTTGCATCACTAAAATTAATTTCTACAATATTTATTGTTTTATTTACACAACATACCTCGATTTGGTGTGCATTGTAGGTACATGATCTTAATATAACATATGTACCTACCTACATTATAACTTTAGTTCCGTAATTCAACTTGAACCTGTGTTAAAATTAAATTGAATGGATCTCTAAATCTTAAACTATTCTCGTGTCTATGAAGACCAATTAATAAATTAGTTTTGCTATAATTCGACGGCTCGCAAAAAATGCATCGTTCTGATTTAGGTAATTATTATCCATGGCGAAAACCAGTCTCCTGAAAATGAACACAAAGTTTGTTTACATAGGTATAACGATTGTGGCTGTTTTACAAATTCCATGACGACAACTTGAAACGGAATTATTAATAAGACAATTAATGTCATTGTCATTGATATTTGTAACTCATTGCCACTAACTCGAACAAATTTACGAGCAATCCCATCATGGCTGATATTCAATTTATGATAGTGAGTGTAAGCCAAATTAGATTTCACCGAATCTAGCATCTGAAGGTGGAAAACATCTACTATTTGGTCTGTATTCAATTAGCTGTCCTGGTGTTTTGATGAACCGTTTGATGTATTTTTCTTACCAGTTTGCAAATATCAAATAATTATAATCCCGTAGCTAGAATTCTTGAAAATAAGTTCACAAATGTTTTTTAAATCAGATTTCACTGCTTCATGTTCACGAAACTAAATGCATATAACTAAGATAACATGGTGGTGGCTTGACGTAGGTTACACCCGGTTGGAGGTAACCAGCTATATTTTGCATCTGTTTACTTCACAAATATCGAAGCAGAATTGATATCTTCAAAAATTTAGCATATCGGATAGTGTGATGCGTTTTGCGCCAGCCTGTACATTCTAGATATGGGTCCACGTCCCGGGCACGGCCCTGATATGTGTGGATAGACCTTAAACCATTTTCCGTTCCATTTGCAACCAACGTGATTTTAAAAGTGGAATAAGATTCAAACCACAAACCTCGTTATCGTACCGTACAGTAAAAGGGTTTATCCTTTAGTTATATAACGGTAAACGGTAGCTATGCAGAATCGACCGAATCACAACCAAACGAGATTATAAAAGTAGAATAGGACTTCAACCACAAACTTTGTAGATCCATTTATGAGATTTAAAAAGGCTTTGGATTGAGAGCCCACTACTGATATAAGATCCGACGTGGAATTTTAATTTAAAAAAAGATAACAACACGTAACCTGAATTTTATTGTACTTAGATTTTACAATTCAATTAGGAAACAGAATCAAAACTTAATGTCCCTGTACCTAGCGATTGACCATGCCCTGCGTTTTAACGAATATATTAAATAATTAGGTATTTGTTTTATCGAAATATGCATAATACGTAATTTGTTCCGTTTTAGTTTTTAAATAAATGACTTCTTCTATAACAGTTAGGTAGTTATAGGGTAGGTGTAGGGTAGGTGTAGGGTAGGTGTAGGGTAGGTGTAGGGTAGGTGTAGGGTAGGTGTAGGGTAGGTGTAGGGTAGGTGTAGGGTAGGTGTAGGGTAGGTGTAGGGTAGGTGTAGGGTAGGTGTAGGGTAGGTGTAGGGTAGGTGTAGGGTAGGTGTAGGGTAGGTGTAGGGTAGGTGTAGGGTAGGTGTAGGGTAGGTGTAGGGTAGGTGTAGGGTAGGTGTAGGGTAGGTGTAGGGTAGGTGTAGGGTAGGTGTAGGGTAGGTGTAGGGTAGGTGTAGGGTAGGTGTAGGGTAGGTGTAGGGTAGGTGTAGGGTAGGTGTAGGGTAGGTGTAGGGTAGGTGTAGGGTAGGTGTAGGGTAGGTGTAGGGTAGGTGTAGGGTAGGTGTAGGGTAGGTGTAGGGTAGGTGTAGGGTAGGTGTAGGGTAGGTGTAGGGTAGGTGTAGGGTAGGTGTAGGGTAGGTGTAGGGTAGGTGTAGGGTAGGTGTAGGGTAGGTGTAGGGTAGGTGTAGGGTAGGTGTAGGGTAGGTGTAGGGTAGGTGTAGGGTAGGTGTAGGGTAGGTGTAGGGTAGGTGTAGGGTAGGTGTAGGGTAGGTGTAGGGTAGGTGTAGGGTAGGTGTAGGGTAGGTGTAGGGTAGGTGTAGGGTAGGTGTAGGGTAGGTGTAGGGTAGGTGTAGGGTAGGTGTAGGGTAGGTGTAGGGTAGGTGTAGGGTAGGTGTAGGGTAGGTGTAGGGTAGGTGTAGGGTAGGTGTAGGGTAGGTGTAGGGTAGGTGTAGGGTAGGTGTAGGGTAGGTGTAGGGTAGGTGTAGGGTAGGTGTAGGGTAGGTGTAGGGTAGGTGTAGGGTAGGTGTAGGGTAGGTGTAGGGTAGGTGTAGGGTAGGTGTAGGGTAGGTGTAGGGTAGGTGTAGGGTAGGTGTAGGGTAGGTGTAGGGTAGGTGTAGGGTAGGTGTAGGGTAGGTGTAGGGTAGGTGTAGGGTAGGTGTAGGGTAGGTGTAGGGTAGGTGTAGGGTAGGTGTAGGGTAGGTGTAGGGTAGGTGTAGGGTAGGTGTAGGGTAGGTGTAGGGTAGGTGTAGGGTAGGTGTAGGGTAGGTGTAGGGTAGGTGTAGGGTAGGTGTAGGGTAGGTGTAGGGTAGGTGTAGGGTAGGTGTAGGGTAGGTGTAGGGTAGGTGTAGGGTAGGTGTAGGGTAGGTGTAGGGTAGGTGTAGGGTAGGTGTAGGGTAGGTGTAGGGTAGGTGTAGGGTAGGTGTAGGGTAGGTGTAGGGTAGGTGTAGGGTAGGTGTAGGGTAGGTGTAGGGTAGGTGTAGGGTAGGTGTAGGGTAGGTGTAGGGTAGGTGTAGGGTAGGTGTAGGGTAGGTGTAGGGTAGGTGTAGGGTAGGTGTAGGGTAGGTGTAGGGTAGGTGTAGGGTAGGTGTAGGGTAGGTGTAGGGTAGGTGTAGGGTAGGTGTAGGGTAGGTGTAGGGTAGGTGTAGGGTAGGTGTAGGGTAGGTGTAGGGTAGGTGTAGGGTAGGTGTAGGGTAGGTGTAGGGTAGGTGTAGGGTAGGTGTAGGGTAGGTGTAGGGTAGGTGTAGGGTAGGTGTAGGGTAGGTGTAGGGTAGGTGTAGGGTAGGTGTAGGGTAGGTGTAGGGTAGGTGTAGGGTAGGTGTAGGGTAGGTGTAGGGTAGGTGTAGGGTAGGTGTAGGGTAGGTGTAGGGTAGGTGTAGGGTAGGTGTAGGGTAGGTGTAGGGTAGGTGTAGGGTAGGTGTAGGGTAGGTGTAGGGTAGGTGTAGGGTAGGTGTAGGGTAGGTGTAGGGTAGGTGTAGGGTAGGTGTAGGGTAGGTGTAGGGTAGGTGTAGGGTAGGTGTAGGGTAGGTGTAGGGTAGGTGTAGGGTAGGTGTAGGGTAGGTGTAGGGTAGGTGTAGGGTAGGTGTAGGGTAGGTGTAGGGTAGGTGTAGGGTAGGTGTAGGGTAGGTGTAGGGTAGGTGTAGGGTAGGTGTAGGGTAGGTGTAGGGTAGGTGTAGGGTAGGTGTAGGGTAGGTGTAGGGTAGGTGTAGGGTAGGTGTAGGGTAGGTGTAGGGTAGGTGTAGCGTAGGTGTAGGTAGGATAGGGTAGGTACGTAGCCAGTTGATGGGAGCGAAGCCGCGTGGGACAGCCAGTTATTTATAAAATTCATTACTTTAAGTTAAAAAACACAATACAAAGAAGTAAACCTAGCGATGTATTGTAAAATAAATTATTATTATGATAATGTTGATGATCAAAACTCTATGTTTTTAATTTTAATTACATCATCCCATTTTATGTGTTTTTAAATTGCCAGGTAATTTCTAGAAGTACCTAAATGAAAGTAATAGTTTATTACAAAAAAAATCTAATCTAAGCAGGTATTTCAAAATTCATAATAAAATACTAAATGAGTTGTAGTGTTTAATATTAGATATAAACATAACGAAACAATACAATCAATCAAAAATCATAATTATAATATTTACCAAACACTTATATGTATAAAGTATAAATCATAGCTCAAGTAATCTGTGCGTTCTATAATATACTTACAAATTGAACAGTGTTTTTCATATAAGCAGATTTTAAGAAAAAATTATGAGGCATTTATTTTTATTATTTTTGGGGTTTTGTCGGATAAGTAGGATAGCGTATTATAGTAATTACCTAGTCCTTGACAGTACTTAAAATTAGTATAGTCATAAGTAAATAATGACGGTTATTTAACATTTTAGAGATAACAGTAATCATAACATAATATAATAATAATTTATTTTACATAATGATATTAGAATGGAAGTCATATCAAATATATGATTATTGTTTTACATAGATGAATTTTATTAGTAAAAAGTGGATAAGTAACAATAGAGTTAGTGTAAAACTAATCGCCTATCTAGATTTTGTTTTTTTTTAAAGTGCGTAATTTCAAAGTACATCGCCGGCTAACTGTTATAGAAGAAGTAATTTTTTTTTTTAACTAAAACGGAACTAATTGCGTAGTTTGCATATTTTGATAAAACAAATATAGATCTAATCACAGAACAAAAAAAACGCCTACTACAAATCTAATTATTTAATGTATTCGTTAAAACGCAGGGCATGGTCAATCGCTAGGTACAGGGACATGATATTATTAGGGTGTTTACTATTTCACTGATTTTGCTTAATAAAAACTATCTATTATTTTTTATACTAAATCAATTTATTTAGTTCTGTAATATAGAAGACACCAGACGGACTCTGACAGTTCACCTTCCAGCTCTGCGTGTCGCGGTGCCATACACGGAGTCGTCTGGCGCCCATGTGCTGGTGTAGTCCCTGGGGTGGTCACGGCATGCAGTGTATTCTGGTGCGCTGGTGATGGGGGGTACTCCCCAGAGGATGATCCAGTGACGGACAGCCGCGGCGGGTTTGCGGTGAGTGCTAGCGCGTAAAAAATAACCTCTTTTGTTTTATCATTTTGCAACATATCAAGTGATTGTTTTAACAGAGTTTCTATGTTCGACTGTTTGTTTTTTTTTCGCCGATTGACTCCGACGATTGGTTTTGAAAATGTTTTTTTTTTGTGGCACAGGAGGACACCGTGGAGTTTTAGTGGATTGGAGTCCGACATAACAGCACTATCTCCCCGTGGTAGTGAAGTATGAATTAGCAATACTCGAGACAAAAATAAAATGCTGTCGAAAGTTAACTAACGACCTTTACTTTGTCCTTTAAGGAGTGCACATTTCTTATGTAAAATTCCACTGATCAAGTAGGTTTTAGATAAAACTTTGATAATATTATGTCATATCATTGCAGCCGTCACTGTCTGCCGCACGTTCTCTTACAGGCGTCATTCTTAATCTTGATCTATCATAAAGCCTGCTAAAACCAATCATTCCCAGTGGATCTTATCTTATCAAATATTACAGTTACTTATTATAACAACGTTTACCGACCGATAACAACATTATTGGAAACAATGTTATTAAACATTACGATAAACCATAAAAGTAAACTATGTTCGACTATAGAATAGAAAAGTAATCACTGGCTGTATGGAGATAAATTTAAATCTTTTAATCGTTTAAATCCCGTGGAGGGTGCACAAATCTATACCTCAGATCAAATAAAAAAAGGTAGATAGCGCACTTAGAACAGAAAAATGTAACCACTTTTTGAACTATGTGTGAGTCACTGCGGTGTTGCCACTTTTTAAAAAGGCCCTCAACTTATTTAAATGGGTTTAAATATTAATTTCATAATTATGGGTAAGTACTTATTATGCGAATGTGAAAGGAAATCTGTCTCTTTGTTTTTAATAAACGCGTGCAGTCGCCCCTGTCGTTGACATGTGTCGCTCGTGTGTAAGAGCACCGAGCAGCTCAGAAAAAGTTATTTTACTTAAACATACAACAAAGATTATGTGAAACAGGTTTATTACAAAAATATCACAAATACAACCATTCCATGGAATTAAAAATATACTTTTTCAGATGAAATGTATAAGTATTTAAGTAAGTACAAAATAGAGCATTAACTTATAACAGAATGCTAACAAACTTAGTGAACTTTAAAAACCGGCCAAGTGCGAGTCGGACTCGCGCACGAAGGGTTATTTATTTATATATGCTTTATTGTAGGTACACCAAGTTAAAACAAAGAAAAGGAAACTTAAAACTAAAATACATACAACGGGCGGCCTTATCGCATACCGTGATCTCCGCACCATTATCGCAAAAAAAGGCCAAAAAATCACGTTTGTTGTATGGGAGCCCCTCTTAAATATTTATTTTATTCTGTTTTTAGTATTTGTTGTTATAGCGGGAACAGAAATACATCATCTGTGAAAATTTCAACTGTCTAGCTATCACGGTTCATGAGATACAGCCTGGTGACAGACGGACAGACAGACGGGTCGCGGAGTCTCAGTAATAGGGTCCCGTTTTTACCCTTTGGGTACGGAACCCTAAAAAAGATTGAAACAAGGTGACCTATTTCTGACATGCAGTCGGATGTCAGAAATAGGTTGTAATGTTTGTGTATTCTTAACATAATGAAAATTATTATTTTTTAACCACAATAGACGACGATGGCTGCCATTATGGTTCATTTCGGCTTAGTCTTATAGCATTTACCCATTCGTTTCTTATTAAAGTTTTCGGTGGAAACCTAAAACCATAATATTTGATAGCAAAATAGAAGGTACTCATGAATTTAAACAAAAATAAATTAGTTAAGAACTAAGTGTTTACCTTGACTTTGATTTATGTAACATACATACAATCATGTGATTTAATAGAAAATAAACATTAATTAGATCAACTCTCTACTCAATTAATTTTCTTTGACTTTGCCTACAATTTAATTACCCACATTTTGGGTAATTAGAAATAAGAATTACTGGCAACACTCTCCCAATATGTCAATTTCGGGAAAATAACATTATCTGTTCCGAATAACCTCAAAATTATGTTGGAAAACCAAAAAACAAATAGTTTTGTGTGTAACTACGTGGGAAACGATTCGCCTAAAGACTTTTTGTTCAATATAGTGTTGTTTTTGCACCACTTGACAACACAGGACGGCATTTTTTAGGCAATGTTATTGCACGACGGTCCGTGAGATACTAACAAAAATCAGCGTGGTTTTATTGGTGTGTGCGTGAGCGCGTGTGTTTATTGAATCGGCTGGGTTTTGTTGGCTTCACCTAAACTATAGGCCGTGCGCTATCTACCTTTTTTTATTTGTACTGAGATCTATACTAATATTATAAAGAGGAAAGATTTTTTTGTTTGTTTGTACCGAATAGGCTCCGAAACTACGAAAGAATTTTTTTAAATCGGTCCACCGATTTAAAAAATTCTTTCACCAATAGAAAGCTACTTTATCCTGGGTGACATAGGCTATTTTTTGATCCCGAAAACGGGTATTGTGGGGTGAGCGGGAGCGAAGCCACGGGAGCGAAGCCGCGGGCAACAGCTAGTAAAAAATAACCTCTTTTGTTTTATCATTTTGCAACATATCAAGTGGTTGTTTTTAACAGAGGTCTATGTTCGACTGTTTGTTTTTCTTTCGCCGATTGACTCCGACGATTGGTTTTGAAAATGTTTTTTTTTGTAAAAATATGTTCCCAATTTGGTTCCATTTAAAGGAGATTGCCCATCCTTCTATGGGCCGCCGTTGCGCATAAAAAAAAATGTATGATAGCGTAAATTGGATATAAAAGAGGGGAGAGGTCATACTTTCAAAGGAAATAAAAATTATCCATTTATTTTGTGGGGTGTTTGCTTTTTCTTTGTTTTTTATGTTCGTTCTACACAATCCACACCACCAGCACAGAAACAGTACAATAGTCTTCAAAAATATTTCTTGAGCGTGCAGGAATCCGAAGACTACTGAACACGAAATCAACGCAATAATAAGTTATTAATTAGCACAACAAACTCAACAAATATCAACGCCAAAACAAAAGTTCGCTGCCGCGCCGACACGATGCTTTGTTTGGCACCTAGTCTGACTTGACATTTGACAATGACATTTTTGACAATGACGTTTTTGATAGTTGACAGTTCACCTTTCATCACTGACTTATAAACCTATGGACTTGCCATACCTACGAAATTAGCGTGATACCTACATAAATCGGGAACTTAAGATGGCTGCCCATTGGCCAATGAGGTAGGCCATTTGCAACTGTTTGACAGCACAACTACACAGATAAACGTACATAAACAGCACACAACTACCAATTTTACTCGGTAATCAACATGGCGACCGGCCACGCATAGACATGATTTTGACGTCACACAAAAGTGTTACCAAGTTTAGTCCTTGACAAACATTTAGATGTCTCTCTTTTCATATGTAGTTCTTGGTTAGTTAAAAAGAGACAAAACGCTTTTTGACATGCGTGTGTCGATTTGATAGATATGTGTATAACTATTCTTCATATAGTAGAATAGGCCGTCTCCATAGATTTTCCTTCCTCATTGCCTTTCATTTACATCGCCTGTGGTAGTGTTACCAACAATTAATCTAAATCACCCTGACCATAAGTGATTTGTTAATTAGAGAAAGATTTTTAATTAGTAAAGTAATATCATTTTAATTATGTTATATATAAATAAAAATATTAATAAAGCGGGAAATGTCATAATTGAAATGATTTTAAAAACTCAGCGTCCGCCCTTACACTATTAGTAACACTGATTATGGGGAGGTTCATAAAATGGCAACACTGTTTTCACAAAAATACGCCATTAAAATAAAATCGAATAAATAACTAATTAAACACAAAATATTAACCCCACATACGATTTCGATCAAGTTAAATAAGAAAACTTAAAAAAATTGACGTGTGGCACTCGGGGACTGCCGCGGTAAAGCTATTGCATAGCATTTTGTATCAACTTATGCAATTATAATTTTTTTTTTTTTTATTTTTTTTTTATTCATGCAGTATTGCTTTTTCTTTGATATTAATTCAAGTTATACTTTTTGAGCGTGGTGACCGATAAGAAAACAAATTTTTCTATTATTAAATAAATAAATAAAAGTTAAGATTGTTTATTTAAAATCTTTTTCTGTAAAAAAAATGATGAAATCGTTAAATTAAATAATATTGAAGCATATTGTCGGCGACGAGACACCATCTGTAAGCTAAAGTAGGTAAAATGACGAAATTTAGGTATTACCTACTTGCGCAACTTAAGTACATAAGTAAAGTATATAAGAACTGTATATAAAGTGTTAGTTAAGTAGATCTAATAAGATTTCAACCAAGTAAGAATATCGAAACAAGTTGTAAGCAAATGACAAGTACTCAGTAATTAATGATTAATTCTTGTTAGATACTAATTAGAGAGTAGTAATTGTTTTGTTTTATGTCTAATTAGCATGTGCAAGAGCACGTACTCCTAATCTGAACGTTAAAAGTTGTAAAACTTAGTTTTTTGACGAAGTGATAATAAGAGATATCATACACGCGGATAATTACGCGAGGAATTTGAAAACATGATTTTTTGTTTATGAAGATATTTGTGTAAGGTGGGTGTCAAATGAAAGGTCTTGCTCTAAAACTAATTAATCTGCTTGTTTCATGAGAATCGGTCCACGCGTTTTCAAGATATTCGCATTTCTTTGAAATCAAAATGTAAACAAACCAAATATTTTTATGTTTTTGTTTTAGAAACTTTTTTGCTATTGTAAAATGTGTTAATATTATTGTTTTAAAAGTAGTACGTGGTCAAAACCTATCTTTTAAGCCTAAATATGTAGTAGTTTTGTTGAAATTTGAATAAATTACACAGCTCCAAAGATTTTGGCTAAGTGAAAAAAGCAACAACAATATTAAGAAGTGATTATCGAATTTCGCGCGATGTACATTTATATAGATATAATAAAATAATATCTTAAATACTTTCTCTGCGCGGCATTCATGTGCATTATCTATACACCAAAAACAAAGGTACTGAATAGTACACGTGCTTGGTTTGATGGTTTCTGTTATTTATATAATGAAGAATGAATTTATTTATATATAGGGCTACTTTTAATATCGCTCATTTTAATATAAAAAAATTAGGTTATCTTTATTGCAGTATTATATTTGCAATTCAAAATTAATACTGCATTTGTGATAATAATAAAATGTATGTATATAGAGTACTCACTCATTTTCTTTCACTATTTTTTCGTGACTTTCTTCATTAATAATAATAAATGCACTTTGTTCATTCATATTCAAAACACTTTATACACAAATTTTACAAGTACAGCTATTCACTGTTGTACATAAATACCTATACACCTATATACTTTCTCATAAACAGCTGCTTATGTATTCGTCCGATTTCGGAGCAGCTCGTCTCGATTCGTGCGAGTTTCGTAGAGTCGTACAATACGTCTAATCGCACACAACGCCGTGTCGAAGACTGCCGAACTGAAACGACGTTAGACGATGCACGGCCTTCAAGCCACACCTCCTTGCCCGTCGGAGTGGGGAGCGTGAGGTTTTTTCGTTACGGAATTTCTGGATTCGGTCTCCGCGCTCAAGGCCTGCGATAGAAGCTATGCAATAGCTTAAAAATGTATAATTTATGAGTATAGTTTTGTGGCTATACTCTTTTATTATATAGCGTTACTGATTTTGGTCATTCTCCTTTGGTGGAGATCTGATAAAGAACTTTGCAGATATACTATAGAACCTTCAATAAATGACAGCAAATCTCTCGGGATTGCTGCAGTGGCATGTCTGTTTATTGCTTATACTATTTCATAACTTAACATCACGCCAGTACGCTCTAAAGGTACGCAGGTGTGTACAGTTCACCTTGGTACACTCTCATTACACTGGTTATGTTCAAGTTTCATTATATTCGAGTAATATATTCTGGCATTATAGTACCTTACTATAGAACTTGCCTATTAGGTACCATAACTAAAAAGTGAAAAATAATAAACTTTTAACAAAAATAACTGCTTTTTCGAAAGTCGATGTCAAAATACGAAGAAAAAAAACAGGAACACCCAATTCCGAAAAAAAAAAAATTTATCACTTTGTAGTGTTTTTATTTGGAATTCCGTTGTAGTTCTTTGTTTAAAGCTTTTTAGGGTTCCGTACCCAAAGGGTAAAAACGGGACCCTATTACTGAGACTCCGCGATCCGTCTGTCTGTCTGTCTGTCTGTCCGTCTGTCACCAGGCTGTATCTCATGAACCGTGATAGCTAGACAGTTGAAATTTTCACAGATGATGTATTTCTCTTGCCGCTATAACAACAAATACTAAAAACAGAATAACATTAATATTTATGCGGGGCTCCCATACAACAAACGTGATTTTTTTGCCGTTTTTTGCTCGATATTAATAACGGCAACAGGCAGACGCTTGAAATATTCACAGAATATTTAGTTGTATATTCACTTCAAAAAATAATTATTATTATAAATGGCAAAAAAAACACGTTTGTTGTATGGGAGCCCCCATACAACAAACGTGTTTTTTTTGCCATTTTTTGCGATAATGGTGCGGAACCCTTCGTGCGCGAGTCCGACTCGCACTTGGCCAGTTTTTTTATTTTAACTTTACAAATCGATACTGTTTCATGTACCTGATCGACCCTCCATAGGATTTAAACGACCATAATTTTACGGTTTATATACTAACCGTGTACCATCTGGATAATAAATTACCTAAATCTTTCTGTAAATTGGTCTGAACAAACACTTTTTACGTCAAGTAATTAACTAATAATATTTTAAAACTAGAGTTGATCGTTGTTTTCTATCCGACTACTCTGCGAAGAATCGCCAAAGCAAACTAAGACGCCTTGAAAGTCCATATATTATCATGGTTAGATTGATCATATTATTATAACGTAATCAGTAACTTTAATAGTAGATTATTAACCAAGGGGATAAAGCAGTGTCTTCTGTCGCGGGTGACGATTTAAATCGCGAGCGTAACGAAGGACTCGAGGTTTATTCCCGAGCGTAGCGAGAATGTTAAAAACTTAAATCACGAGCGAAGCGAGACATTTAAGACGAGTCCTGAGTATAGCGAGGGATTTAAGTTCACCCAAGACTAAGACAGCTTTATCACCGAGGAAAATAGGTACTCTACTTTTCGTACCATTTGCGAAAAAATTAACACAATAATAATATGAGATAAGCATTTATTAAAAATAATGACAATTATAGCGGATGTATCCTAACGTCTCCCTCGTCGCAAAGGTAGAGGTAGGCCGCCTGAGCGATACTCGCCGTAATGCGTATCCGAACGCACCTTCGCTCATGCGTCTCGCGCCAACCAATAATAGCCGAGACGGCGCGATTACCAGCCACTGATTGGCTGTTTGTTTAGTTTTGTTAAGTTGCTAGATTGGTGTTGGTTTGTGGTTTGAAGGTCGCCACAATAATTTTAATAAGGGTGGCGACATTGGATGGTACTTCGGTCTCTGTTCTGAAAAGTGACATGATTGTAATTAAAAGTTTTATAAAAAAGTTCAAGTTTATGCCCATTACAAAACCCTTTCATTAAACTGACTCACCCCGACTACATCTTGGCACCCAACGTGTGTTTCAGTGGTTTTTGTTATGTGGATCAAACTTCGTTGCAAAAAGTTCGTCAAGTGAAAACTTTAGGTACCGTAAAATGGGGTGAATAGAAATCGCGGGGTGAATGGAAACAAATCTGGGAGTTTATTATTTTTGTCACTAATTTGTCTTTAGTCGACTATCGTTCATTTAGTTCTACGATTTATTAAACGGCAATATTTTCCCATTATACTGGATACCCCCAAATTTACGTCAAGTTTATTGACATAAAGAAAAAAGCGGTTAAAGTGACCTCTACGTGTGCTAGTGATTTATGGCTGTCTAAAACTTTTATCAAACATACCGTTCTTTAGTTTTATCTCCTTCAAAATTTATATAATTGTATAGTAAAGTTTATCATCTCTTAGGGACACAAAGAAAGTATAAATACCTATTTAATGATTTTATTCGTATTTCTAGTAAAATAAGGACACTTGTGCTTTTTGCTAGTATTCGGGGTGAATAGATACGCGTGGGGTGTTAATGGAAATGCCTTTAGGGTCAATAGACACGAAGAAAGAGGTGATTAGATACGAGTGAGGGGTTAATAAAAACGAGAATGGGGTCTATAGAAACATAATTTTCAGGGTTGTTAATCGAGGACTAATTTAATAAATGTAAAATGTTAATGCGATTTTCAAATAAATTGTTAAATTTTGATATTTTCTATCCTCATGAGCTCTGGTCTTGTATTTGTTATTTTTCTATTCACCCCTCTCTCGTATCTTTTGACCCCAGTTTCAAGGTAAATAGAAATCGCCTTCTTTTTTCTATTTTACAAATTATTTAAATGTTTTCGCAAATTTTAAGCATTAGTATTTGGCCAAATACAACGCGACTCGCAATTTCACAATCCTTTAATAACAGCTTGCATACAAAATATCTGAGAAAATAAACATGAAAGTTGAAATTCGTGCCTATTCTCCCCATTTTACGGTACTTTGCAAAATGCCGCGGACTCGCAAGTCGCTTTCCAGAAAGAATCAAACTTAGAAGAATCCGAACAATCAAACAATATAACTATGACACAAGACGTCCTTACGACCTTATTGTCATCTATTCAACAGTCGCAAGACGAGTTTTTCAATCAAGTCCTACATGATTTCCGTTCGTCGACGCCGCAAACATCGATGGATGTCGGTACGTCTGCCGCCGCCGCCGAGGCCCTTGTGAAGTCAACAGCAGACTTTTCGAAATGTTCATCCAAGTTCAGCGGTAATCCTGAGGAATCCGTGGAAAACTTCATTGATGCCATCGAAGTTTACAAGTCATGCCTAAACATAAGCGATGCGAACGCTCTCTTAGGTATGTCGATGCTGCTCACTTCTTCAGCAGGAACATGGTGGCAGGGCGTCAAGGGCACTACGAAGACATGGGATGAAGCTTTAACTAGACTCCGAAGTGCATATGGCGAACGTCGCCCGCCTTTTCGGATTTACCTAGAATTGTTCTCCTTAGTACAAGGCAAAGAAAATACAGATTTATTCATATCTAAAGTCCGAGCCTTATTTGCCAAGCTACCACAAGAAGACTTGTGCGAACGAGTCGAGTTGGATATGACCTTTGGATTGCTGGATCGCCGCATCCGCAAGCGTGTCGACAGAGCTGCAGTGACGACATTCGACGAGTTGCAGGCGCGAGCTATAGAGGATTCGCTAAACAAATCACAACATGGCCGCCTACCGCAAAAGTCATCGTCTGACCGCGAAGAAGGATCACGCGCCGCCGCCGTCGAGCCTGCGCGTACTACCTCTTCGGGTTCTGCTCCCCGCTCTTCCTCTGCCTCTGCCGGTAGTCGCACGGGTGACTCGTCAACGAAAAATGCAGGGAATTTGAAGTCGTTCTGTGTTTACTGCAAACGTAGCGGTCACACAAAAGATACGTGCGAAAAATTAGTAAAGAGTAACAAAAATAACTCAAAAAGTGAGGACGTAAAAGACATCAAATGTTACGGTTGTGGTGTCGCGAATGTCATTAAGTCGAAGTGCTCAAAGTGTAACCCTAATAGTGCTAATAACGTGAAAGATAAAGAACATGCGGCGTTCTGTTCGTTATCGTCGGCTCGTGAATCTCGGGTGCCCACCGGTCGCATTGAGTGTCCAGGGCTGCATGGCGACAAACGCTGCGTGGTCAACGCGCCGCCACCACAAGCGCCCACCCCGCCGCCGCGAGGTAGCGCGATGTTTGCCGGTGCGGGCGCGCCCGCGCCCCCTAGCGTCAACCAGTGCAAGACTTATCACGAACTTCGAGGTAGCCCTGCGCACGTCGTAGGGGTTTCTGATAATAAATGTAGTTGTGTTACTTGTTTTCCTAATTCTAATGTTGTTGTCGTAGGTACTAACTGTTCCGATAAAGGTGTACCTAAATGTTTAAATGCTTCTTGTGAAAATTTTGTTTTACCGTGTAGTAGTTTTAAGAATTTTAGATCACAAAAGATTTACGTTAATAATAGCGTTAATCCTCTTTCTGTGTCTTTAAATGATAATTTCGATAATAATTGTGTTATTTATCGGTATTTTTGTGTTAATGAGCCTGTCATTATTATTTATTATCTTTTGCTGGTAATTCCGACGGATCAAAATCTTGCACTCGCGATTTTATGCCTATTTCCAGTGATAAGCCATTTTGTAACATTGCTCTAAACATTTTTCTGATATTGCAAGTAGTTGTCAACATTTTTTCGAGAACACAGGGGGTTCTCAATTTTTTTCAAAAAACATACTCGATTTTGAAAACACTAATGAATCTCAACATTTTTGCGGAATTGCCAGTGGTTCCCAACCTTTTTCCGGTAATCGTAATAATGTTCGATCTTATCTTCGGCCCGTGCTAAAAATTAGTATTTTAGGTTGTAATGGTACTGCTTTGGCAGATTCGGCAGCGAAAAGCTGCGTTGCTGGCCATACGCTATACGCTCTCCTAAAGGCCAAAGGTCATCCTATGTCCTCTCGTATGGAAAATGTAAAATTAGCAGATGGTGTCAGTAGGTTATTGAATGTACTCACAACCGAAATCAATGTGACTCTTGAAGGCAGAACCAGGCTTATAAATTTTTTAATTTTTCCAGACTCGGACAGTAACGAAAGTCTTTTAGGTATAGATTTTTTAATACAATTTAATATTAGTATTGATTTTGGAAATGCTAAATGGCACTTTGCTGACAGTGTTGAGCAGTTCGATCTTCTCCTTGAAACAGCACACCACGTTGAGAGTGTGCCTATTAATAGTATACTTAGGGACGAGGAAGCGTCGAAGAGTGCGAATCGGCATGGGGCTCTCCAGCGTTAGTGCCTAAAAAGAACGGACAAATTAGATTCTGTGTAGATTATCGAAAACTTAACGCGATAACAAAAACTGTTGTGTACCCGATGCCGCTTATAGACGAGTTAGTACAGTCTACCAAGCGCAATTGCATCATGAGTACCTTAGATATGAGAAGTGGATTTTGGCATGTGTCAGTCAGGGAGTGCGACAGAGATAAAACGGCCTTTTTGACTCCTTTTGGTACGTACCGGTTTAAAAGGATGCCGTTTGGACTCAAAAACGCTCCATCCACCTTTCAACGGCTCATAGATAGACTGCGCTCTGGCGCCTCACTTAAAAATGTCACTCTATTAGCTTACCAAGATGATTTGCTCGTGATACCAGAAGGTTTCGGTCAGCACATCGCTGACTTAAGTGCAGTTTTTGAGAGGTTGCGCATGTTCAATCTTCGCGCCATCGCGAAAAGTGTGTTTTTGCGCGCGAAGAGGTGAAATACTTGGGTCATGTCATCACGCAGGATGGGGTTTCACCTGATCATGACAAAGTTCGCGCTGTGGCGGACATGAAAGCACCAAGTTCGCTACGTCACCTCAGAACGTTTCTTCAAACCTGTTCGTGGTTCAGAAAGTTCATTTTGAACTTTTCAAACGTAGCTGAACCCCTAACACGACTATTAAAGAAGAATCAGACTTGGGTATGGGGCCCTGAGCAAAATCAGGCGTTTCAGGAGCTTAAAAGTCGCTTAACGTCTGCGCCCATACTGATCCAAGCTGATTATAGTTAACCGTTTATCTTGAGTACAGACGCAAGCAATTACGCTCTCGGAGCAGTGTTACAGGGTGAAGGCAAAGATGAACGCCCGATCGAATATGCGAGCCGCCTTTTGACCCCTGCCGAGCGTAATTACAGCACTACCGAAAGGGAAGCTCTTGCGGTAGTATGATCAGTTGATCGGTTTAGAGGTTATATTGAAGGTCAACAAGTTATTATAGGTAGCGACCATCAACCTCTTAAATGGTTGTTGAGCTTAAAGTCGCCGTCAGGTAGACTAGTTCGGTGGGCGCTGAAATTACAGGAGTTCAATATTCAGTTTGAATATACTCCGGGCAAGGCCAATGTGGTCGCTGACACACTAAGTCGTCCTGCCTGTGAGGAAAACTGTAAAGATCAGTGTGGTATTTGTTCCGTCGTTGTGGACTTACCCACTAGAAGCCCTGCTGATCTCCGACTTGCTCAATTAAGTGACTCTGAAAAAAAAAAAATTATTAGTGGTCTTGAAAGTAATGATGCTGTTGAAGAAAAACGCTGGTCCGAACGAGGATACTTCATGCAGCAAGGAGTACTTTATAGGTACAACCCCGATGTCGACGTTGCGGAACCACAGCTTGTACTTCCTGTGAGCTTACGTCTTGATGTCTTGAGGGAATGCCATGATACTCCCATTGCTGGTCATCAAGGTATTGATAGGACCTTCCATAAACTGTCACAGCGATTTTTCTTCCCTGGCATGAGACGATTTGTCGCCGATTTTATTAAGTCTTGCGCGACATGCCAACGGTACAAGTCTTCAAACGTGAAGCCTTCAGGTCTTCTACAGACCCCAGTGTTAAATCAAAGGGGAGAAGTCTTGGCAATCGACTTGTTTGGCCCGCTCCCTCCTGGAGAGAAGGGGGAGAAGTACATTTTGCTCGTAGAAGATACAGCAACTCGGTGGGTCGAGCTTTTTGCTCTTGTAGACGCCACCTCAGTAGTCTGTGCTCGTACATTGATAGAGGAGTACTTCCTTAGATATGGTATACCTCGCCGGATTATATCCGACAATGGCGTACAATTTGTTTCCTCTGTCATGCAACAATGTACATATATATTAGGAATTAAACAGGACGTGTTACCTTTATATCACCCTGAGGCAAACCCGGCCGAGCGGAAAAATAGAGACCTTAAGGTGCAGCTAGCCCAGTTGGTGGACACACAGCATTGTTCGTGGCCCAACCACTTACCTTCTGTTCGCTTCGCCATGAACTCGGCATTATGCAAAACAACCGGTGTTTCTCCAGCTTTCCTCACCTTAGCAAGGGAGCTCCGTTCACCTGTCGATGCTCACTTTGATATCAGGGCCGTCCTAGAAAAAGATAATTTTGTTCCCCAAATCACGCCCTACCTTAAGAAATTCTTAGATTCATTAGTTTGTGTTTGAAGGAACAGGACAGACGTAAAGATTACGCCGATAAGGGTCGTAAACCTGAAGAATTTGATGTTGGTGATCAAGTTTTGGTAAAGTCGCATGTATTGAGTAACGCTGCTAAAGGATTATCAGCTAAGTTTGTACCAAAGAGGGATGGTCCCTATACGGTCGTTAAAAAAGCTAGTCCTACTACTTACATTGTGTCGCATGTTAGGGATCCCAACGACATCATAGGCAGGTTCCACGCGTCCCAACTTACGCCTTTTATTAATAGAGACGATGCGCCCCTATCTCCAGTTATGTCAAAGCGTAACCGAGGCCGCCCTCGTCATATTCAGCCTGTTTCTGAACTCAATGAGCGGGTTCTTGAGCGAGGACGCCTTATCGAACCCGAGGGGGAGTGTATAGCGGATGTATCCGAACGTCTCCCTCGTCGCAAAGGTAGAGGTAGGCCGCCTGAGCGATACTCGCCGTAATGCGAATCCGAACGCACCTTCGCTCATGCGTCTCGCGCCAACCAATAATAGCCGAGACGGCGCGATTACCAGCCACTGATTGGCTGTTTGTTTAGTTTTGTTAAGTTGCTAGATTGGTGTTGGTTTGAAGGTCGTCACAATAATTTTAATAAGGGTGGCGGCATTGGATGGTACTTCGGTCTCTGTTCTGAAAAGTGACATGATTGTATTCAAAAGATCCTGCCAGGGTAAGCAGCATTTACCAAGGTCAGTGTTTGGATGGGTGACCACTTTTTTAGGGTTCGCTTGTTTTTGGATGGGTGACCTTGGTAGATGTTGTTTAACCTAGCGGGGTGACTTTAGGATGGGTGATCAAAATTTAAAGCATCAAAGCCATCTCCAGATCTAACATGGTGAGTTTTGGTTCCTTTCTTGCTTACTTGCCAATATATTGTCTTTTACGTAAAAAAGAAAAAAAAAATTGTTTCCTTATTTGCTTGAATAAATTACAATTTCAGCCGATACACCAATTTCTGGTCTACTCTTCCTCCTTAATTTGTCCACATAATGGATAGTGAACTCCTACGTAATATTGATGACTCTTCGATGGTTGATTGCTTTCGGGTGGATCATCGTAGTAACTTGACTGTCTTAAGTCAGAACATAAGAAGCATTCGTAAGAACTTTGACTGTTTTTCTGTATTTTTATCTAGACTGGGCTTTCTGCCGGATGTTATCATATTGACAGTGTTGGCTTGACCCCAGTTTCAGCACCGTAACCCTCCCCAATTACGATTCTCACATCTCCAAGGTATACTTAAATCAAAACGATGGCATCGTGGTATTATCAAAGTGTGGTCTAACTGTGCAGGTTCTTGAACCTAAATTTCGAGACGCTAACTGCCTTTTAATTGATATCGGAGCGGACTATAGTATTGTTGCATTGTATCGCTCACCATCCATTCACAATATTACTTACTTCTTGGAGTCTTTGGAAGAGGTGATGAACTTGGCTAAAGGTAAAACTTGCATCGTCACCGGCGACATAAACCTCGATATCAAAACGAATACTGCTGACTCAAGAGCTAATGAGTACCTTAATCTTATTGCGTACAGTGGCTTTATATCAGGTCACAACCTTCCAACTAGGGGACCTAGCTGCCTAGACCATATGCTGCTTAAAACTAAGTCACCAGTCCGCGTCGTCGTTTGTGATTCTGACATTACTGACCATGATACAGTAATCGCTGGTATTAGCAAAACCTCAGTAACAAATAAGGTGTTCAAATATTGCACAAAAATCGATTACCTGGCACTAAACACGAGTATTGGCGAGACAGATTGGTCCAACATTATGGACGAATCAGACGTAAATGTTGCCACAGATCGTTTCATTAGCTTGATGACACTTAAAATTAAAGAGTATAGTTCTCAAGACAAAGTACGTAGTTCAGAAGCGATACGTAAGCCCTGGATGACGCCTGGTTTACTTAGATGCGTCCGAAAGAGGGATCGTCTGCACTACAACGCCAGAAAAATCGGGACGATACTACGGCTCAAAGAGAGTATAAGCATTATAGAAATTTTTGCAACGACGTTATTAAAAAAACGAATCAGGAATACAACCGGAAATTGCTGGCTAAAAACAAGGACAATACCAAGAAACTGTGGCAAAATATTAAGGAAATATGATATATGAAAAAAAATAGCAATACAAACGCAGACATTACCAAAATCCTAGATGATCCAGTGGAATCGGTAAATTCTGCCAATGAGTTTTTTAGTACAGTCGGTAAAAAGTTAGCTGACACAATTCTGTCGGAGCTTAGAGTTACTGAGAAACAACTTGCGGATGACACAAGACACGATGGCAATTCTGGGAACTCCTTCTTCTTTACTCCAACAGACCCAGATGAAATTATTAAAATAATTGACAACCTGAAAGTGTGCTCTGCCCCAGGAAATGACATGATCAGCAACACAATCTTAAAACAATGTAAAATCTCTCTTGCCCCTGTACTCTCTTACTTATATAATCTTAGCATGTCGACCGGTGTCTTTCCGGACTGTCTCAAATTAGCCAATGTCTGTCCCGTCTTCAAATCTGGTAACCCTCATCTAGTTACTAACTACAGACTTATCTCCCTGTTATCTTCTGTGTCCAAAATACTGGAAAAACTGGCCAATAACCGATTACAAAAATATCTAGCAAAAGAGAAACTGCTATCCGATAACCAGTATGGCTTTCGTCAAAAAATGTCTACAGAGGATGCGGTAACACTTGTTGACCACGTCACTGAAATGGTAGATTCTGGTCATAAATGCGTTGGTGTGTTCATAGATATGGCTAAGGCATTCGACACAGTTTCGCTGCCGATACTCTTGCAGAAGCTGTCGTTAATGGGTGTACGGGGTCTAGCTCAGAACTGGTTTCACTCCTACTTATCAAACCGACAGCAGAGAATAAAAGCTAAAGATGAAGCAATAAGCGAGTATTCTGATATCCATTTTGGCGTCCCTCAGGGTAGTGTTCTCGGGCCAACTCTATTCTTAGCCTACATCAATGACCTCTGCAGTCTTCGAATAGAAAATGCGAGATTCCTAACTTTTGCAGATGACACGGCTATTGTATTCCATGGTTGTAGTTGGGCTGAAGTCGTTGACGCTACTCAAAGGGGATTAGCTATAGTGATGAAATGGCTGCAGCAAAACCTTCTTACTATAAATGCCAGTAAGACAAAATACATGGCATTTAAAATATCGAATCGTGTTGAGCCCGAAAGTCCACTCCGAATTAAACTCCATTCCTGCAAACACCTTGCCAGTGACTCTTGTCAATGTGTCGAGATCGAACAAGTTGCCCTTATCAAGTACCTTGGCGTCTTGATCGACAACCAATTATTTTGGGTTAAACAAATAGATGCTGTTACTGCTAGGGTCCGTAAACTTATGTTTATATTCAAAAAACTCAGGAACATATAGCAGACCACAGCACTCTCAGGTGTGTTTACTTCGCTCTGTGCCAATCCATCTTAAACTATTGTATATCGGCATGGGGTGCAGCAGCGAAGAGTCACTTGATCAAACTGGAACGAGTTCAAAGAAGCATCTTAAAGGTTGCTTATGGAAGGCCCTATCGGTATCCAACTGACAGTCTGTATCAAGAATGTAAAGTTCTTAGGGTAAGACCACTTTTTATTATGTCTATCTTACTACGCTTTCACCGACAAGCTCTCATTACCCAAAACAAATCCACCAGGTCATGTAGACAGATAACATGGAAAACTCCCACTACTCGTACTAAATTCGCTAATAGAGCACCTAGATACACGGGTCCATTCATTTATCAAAAAATTAACAGGATTTTGAACATAGTAGGATGCTCAAAGCATACTTGTAAAGTAAAAGTAATCAAATGGCTATTTGCTCAAGATTATGCGCAGACTGAAGCTCTTCTTATTCCCTTACAATAAATCCATTGTAATGACTCACCTAGGCGTATGACATCCCTCCCAGATATACATATAAACTTCACTAGACACACACTACAAACACAAACAGACACACACTACACATACAAAGACACACACATACCTACACTCTTATCAAACCTTAAATAATACCTATTATAATTTTGTATGTTACCATTAGTTAAGTAATTTAAGTTTAATTATTGTTTAGTGTTGTGGCCGGCTATTTGCTAACTACCTCTGGGGTCTAGGGTTTCTTTAAGGCACTACGTATTTGTATTTTCTTGTGCACCTGTGCTATAATTTTTACTATTTTATTTTGTTGTTGTGATTAGTGTATCTAAAGAAAGGTGTCCTAATAAATTTATCTTATCTTATCTTAAGTACAGGGTACAGTCAACATTAATGCGCGTGAGGAAGGTTCGATTCCCAGGTCAGTAACAGTTAGTTTTTTTTTATTTATATTTACATAAAAATAAAATAACTATTTTTGATAATTGTGTCAAGTTTTTATAATGTAATTAATTTAAAAAATAAATAATATGCAATTTTCTTTAATCTTGGTACTTAAATAATTGATCTAAATTAACATATTTTTTATAACTCAACCCAGACCAAAGTTTTTGCCGACCCTTAATATCTTTTTATCGTAATATAAGCCATTAAAATCATAATATTAATTTTGATCTGCGAATAATCGACCAATTTCCAACAACTATAAATAAGGCTCGTTGACAAGAGAGATTAACATTGAAAAAGGTTCTCAGAAACCCAAAACTGCTATAACATGAGGTACTTCAAGATTTTTGTCAATTGTGACAAATTTTTAAACGCTTGTCACATTTGGGACTTGAGAAACTGAAAATAGAATTAACAGGCAATTAATCCTCGATTACGTTAACAGCCCGATAATTGAGAGCTGTGAAACCGGCAGTAAGCCCACAGCAACTTGGCTCTTTCTTGTTATCATAAAATTATGATATATTTAGTTATTTGCGGGTGGTAGCTATACATACCAACATATTATTATATGTATTATTGTATAGTATATCGCATAGATAAAGTTAAAACATTCTGAAGATCAGATATTGAAATAGTCTTTACGTTCGTTTGATATATTGAGGTTGTGTTGTGTCTGATTACAATGGGGGAACAGAAAGAACTGCCGTTTCCTTACGAATATGAGGAACTGAAACCAGAAGAAGAGGAATTGATTAAAACTACTTTTGGCAGTGAGTGATTTACAATAAGAGTTTCTTGAAGGCACTAGATATATTTTTGTACCTACTGATAATACATATTACTTAATAATAAACATTTAGCGTATTTTTTCTGTGTACAAAATTCAAAGTTCTAAAAGCCAAGGTCCCAGCACCTTGGCTTCTAGAACTTTGAACAACATCAAGTAACTTATTTAACATCAAATAAATAAAAACACTCGTAATTAGTGGCAACAGGTATGGGCCAAGCTAAACCTGAGCTAATCTAAATACAAAAATAAAACAGAGTTAACAAATTATAATCTAGAGAATTGTTGTTTCGATATACCAGTGGTGTCTCATCCCATGCAAAGAAACTGTCCCGACGTACTGTACTGATTATTCTGATTATTTGATTTATCTATCGATATCGATTGATTATTAGATGGTGATCTATCTATCGCCGTGGAACGGAACCGAACGCGATCGATTTACAAAAAATAAACAGTATAATCAGATGAAAAACACTAGTTACGTGGCACGGTTTCTTTGTATGGGATGAGGTATCTGTATGATAGTTTTATATTATCTGTGTCTGTACTTTCTAAGTTTATCTTGGACACCAGAGACCACAGTGAAGGAAAACAGGACTTATATATTTAATGTACCTAAGTCCACCAGAGGTGGCCACATCCTCACACGAAAACAAGAAGATGAGTGATTCTTTGTGTTTGTCCAGCCATGCCTGCAACCTACACCCGCTTGGGTCCTAAAGGTTACCTGGTGTTCAAACCTTACAAGAAAGATGCTGCGAATATCTACAACATGCTCCTGAGACCTACTGACGTATTCGTCGCAAGTTACCAACGATCTGGTAAGTAAGTGCCAACTATATTTCCCTACATGTAAGTAATTGGTTTAACCTTGAAATATAAATATTGTTTTTGCTAAAGAATTAATATTCTTTTTTTTTTTTTTTTATCTTATGTAGGCTCGCGCTTGACCACCATCTCACCTGATGATAAGCGATGATGTGGTCTATGATGGAGCACGCTTGCCTAGAAGTAACCTATTCACTCTCGACTTAAAGACATTGCAAGATGTTAAAAACCATTGGCTCTTTGCACACAATAGCGTTCCCTTAAGACGACGACCGTCGCGTCGCCAACGACCTTGAGGGAACAAAACGCTCACTCGTTTCACACCGGCTTAAACATAAAGGCAAACACAAACATAAGTATGTTTGTGTTTGCCTTTACAGCCGGTCCACACGACGCGTTGCGTTGGCGTTGCGTCGACGTAGCGCTGTCGCTGCGTCGTCTTCCTTACTACTAACCATAATGTCCACTCGGTGCGCTGCTTCGACGCAACGCACACACGACTGACTGACTGAGGCGTGTACCTACTCATTGCAACGCGGTGACGACGGAGCGGCAGCGCTCAGTTGTTTGTGCGTTGAAAGGGAAGATATATACACAAGCTCATTTCGTTATTTTACGTATTTTTGTATAAGCAGTATAGATGTTTTATTTTCATAAAAAAAAATACATTTCACGTATACGAAAACAGTAATTAAAACTAGGGTAAACTTATCAATAACACTGGCCGCAACTGTGCGTCACCACTGCGACGACGGAGCGTTACAACTGCGTCGTAGCAACGTTGCGTCGACGCAGCGCCCATGTGGCCGGTAAACAAAAATATTTGCGTTGCACCAACGCGCCGTGTGGACCGGCTCTTATGCTCTTTGACCTCATTTTAGACTTATGGACCTATGAACCTTAATTATTTTATTCAGGAACCACATGGACCCAAGAACTAGTTTGGTTGATTGCAAATGATTTGAACTACGAAAAAGCGGCGGAGATACCCCTTACCTACCGATACCCTTTCTTGGAGTAAGTACATGCACCTTTTTTAAAGAAAAACGTACCTATATATTATAATGCCAAACTGAAACCTCAACTATTGTATTACAGCGGCTTTATGTTCTTTGACGAAGAAACGAAAGAAGAATACGTTGACACGATCGCGAAAACAGAAGAAAATTTTGACAAAGAGAAGTTTTCGCAGTTGATAAGTTTCTTGGCTAAGCCGGTGACTCCATTGCTGGCTGCGGCGCCATTGCAAGCTAAACGCTTCATCAAGACCCATCTACCAATGTCCCTGCTACCCCCGAAACTCCTGGAAACTGCAAAGACAGTGTATGTGGCGCGGGACCCTAGAGACGTAGCTGTATCTTGCTACCACCACGCCAAGCTGTTCAAGATGTCAGGCTGCCATGGAGGCTTCAAAGACTTCTGGAACCTATTCCGCAAGGACTTATGTAAGTACAAAAAAAATTATGGTGTGCAAACGTCCTATCACCAGCATAGCATTGACAGCAGTCAATGGACCAGCCTTAGACCGAATAAGCCCCTTCCGCACTACGGCAAATGTCAACGCGGTTAACGGAGATGGCGGACGTGCTATGTTTTTCAGTTGGTACAGTGGACTGTGTAGTAGAGAGACCCAAGGGTCCAAGCAAGCCCTTTGACACTTCATCATATATTAATAAAACAAAACTAATTCAATTGTAATTCTCATATTCTCCTGGGTGTTTCACTCAGGAGAATATGAGAATTCTGATGTATATCTTAACTTTTTTCAGTTACACTGATGCCCTATTTCGATCACGTCAAAGAAGCTTGGGAGAAGAGAGATGATCCGAACATGCTGTTCTTGTTCTACGAAGATCTATCAAAGGTATTAATTTGTTTTTTTCTCGAAGTTTAGCAGAGCTATTATATGATTAGATCTTTGACAATATTATCGGCGCGTGCAACGTCAGCCGTTGTAATCAACACGAAGAAGTGTTGTGTGTGTAGGCAACAAGATAAATACCAAGATAAAACCACGCTAACCTTCGGTACCTAACATAAGATTACCTTGATTTTGGCAATTCTTTTTCCTTATCTTATCTCATGATAAAACGCAATAAATATTAATCAATGCACAGATGAAAGGTCTGTTTGTGGCATGCTCGTATTTTTCTGAGACTTGGCTGATCGAGATCGATATGAGAATTTCTAAACTTTACTATATACAAGAAATTATATTTAGCTCACCGTGCATTGTCATGCAATCGAAATGTGTAAGCAAAATTTCAGCTCAATTGGTTGGGGATGACTATTTTAAAATTCAGTTGCAAGATTTGATCCAAACAACAAGGCAAGTTAAAGCATGTAAAAACGAAGAAAGCCAGAAATAGCCTGTTACGTATTTAACCTTCATGAAATACCTACATTTCAGGACTTACCAGCTTCAATTCGACGTGTAGCAGACTTCTTCGGCAAGCAGTTGAATGAGGAACAAATGAATCGCCTCTGCGATCACCTGAGCATCGAAAACTTCAAGAATAATAAATCAGTAAACTTTGAAGAGATGAGGGAATTAGGAGTTCTTGCAAAGGGAGAATCATTTATTAGGAAAGGTGAGATAATTCAAATCATCTTGGACCCTTTGGACCATAAAATTAGGTCCTAACTTACACGCCAAAGAACACAATAACAGCGAAGGTCAATCAATCTGCCTAGCCTGTTTACCCGACTGCTATTATTAGCAGTCGGGTAAAATCTGGGCAGATTGTTATTATTGAATGTGTTCATCAGTCTATGTATGTATTTTTGTTCTTATGTGGCGTTGTAGAGACTAAACGCGAAATGAGAAAATAGAAAAATGGGTGATTTTGGGCGCCATATGGGGACCCAATTTTTTTTTCTTCCAGACCCTTCGTATCAAAATAAAGGGTTTTAAGAGGTGATTTAAAAATATGTCACACACACACATCATCAGCCTATTAATGTTCCTACTGCTGGGCACAGGAGAGGGAATAATATATAGCAGCTATATATTTAAATGTACCTATTGGAAAAAAAACCCGACTTCTTAAGACGACGACTAACGCCAACGACCTTGAGGGAACAAAACGCGCACTCTTTTCACACCCGCGCGACCCAAAATTTTGTTTTTTTTTGTACTTTCCTTATAATTCTATGACTTTAAAAAAAAAAGCTTCAGATCAAAATGTAGATAATTAAATTGTCTTTGAGATGGTGTCGATTTCATTAAAATACGCCCAGCGGTTTTGGTGTGATTGTCGTGTTTTTGTCCGTTTAAGACGTAACTTTACAAATTAATTACACTATGTTATACGAATAAAACTCAGAATTTTCTTAGATTAAATTATTAAGAAAATGGTCTAATTTTTAACATATATTTTATCCAAAAAATTACGACTGGCCGTTTAGACGTGATTCTCATTTTAAAATCAGCTACTCAAGGGAATCGCCGCCTTAAGAAGCGAACTAAAAAGACGTAAACAACTAGAAGAAAATCATGCAGTCGGAGGATACCTACATCTGGTTTTGGTCAGCCAACTCGCAAATATGTATCCACCCCCTGCACAGAATGATTTTCTTATTTTTAGTTCGCTTCATAAAGCAGTCGCGTGTTTTGACGTTTTGACTTTTATTTTTATTGTATTTTTTTTTTTTTAAATTAGTTAAATTTTTCCAACTATGTTAGGGTCAACTTCTAGCCCTACCAGATGCAGCTGTATACTAAAAGTGCAGCAGTGGTGGTCCAGTGGAACGGCCGCGATTCACAAGTTGTAGGTCGTGGGTTCGAACCCAGGCAGGGGATTTACTTTGTGTAAATAATTTCATCACTACTGTTCTCAAAACGGTGAAGGAAACCGGCATGACCTAGAACCAAAAATTCGAAGTCATGTGACATCGACTAATCCGCACTGAGCCCGCGTGGTGGATAATAATAATTTAGTGCATACAGGGATAATGCGTAGTGCATACAGGGATAATCGTCGGTTCGTGTCACATTTCCTGATACATGCCTAACGGGGCCTCTGCGAGTTGGCTTCGGCTCCTCGCAAGCCTTTCAAAGGACCGGGATCCTAGGGTCCCGAGATTGGCAAAGCAAAATAATAATTATAATCAGAAGAGTACTTGCATAGGCACAACCTTGTAGCCAGGATCATCCACAAGCAAATTGCTTTGAAATACACTCTTGTGGCACCTGAGGTACCGTACTACAGGTATGTGCCCGACCCAGTTCTCGAGAATGGCAATATCACATTGTACTGGGATCGGTCCATCATCACTAACAGGACTATTATCGCTAATAAGCCTGATATTGTGGTGGTGGGCCGAATCGAGAGGCGTGCAATGATTGTTGACATAACTGTCCCGCATGACGGGTACCTCGTGAAAGCCGAGAAAGATAAGCAAATCAAGTAACTTGACTTGGTTCGCGAGGTTGTCGGCATGTGGGATGTGGATACAGCGATCATTGTACCGATAGTCGTGTCGGCCAAATGTCTTTTATTTTGTTTCTTTTTTTTTTATAAGAAATACTTAAATATGTAAACAGTGAGAAATAAGTTGAATAAAGAACATAATAATAATAATTTGGAGGAGGCTCTCGTTGGGCAGCTGGATCAAGGGCTTGATCCAGAAAGCGGTACTCTTGCGGTACTACATGGCTCGTATCGTTAGGAGGTTCCTCTCTCAGGAGCCCTGACCACCGGTAGCTTGGACCCTGTTCCCGATACCGGTGGGCTACTATTTTTGTATTTTTAAATGTTTTTTTATTTCATTTTTTATAGAATGATATTTAAAAATGTAAAAATATGTAAATATAATAAATAAATGGAATAATAATTCATTTACCCATTCATAAAATACAGTTTGATAAATCCACAACAAATTCAATAAAATTTCAGTAAATTATAAGAAACCAGTTGACGTCGTCACTGACAGACGTCAACCAAACACAACTTTTACAATGAAAAAGTGTAAAGGAATAAATATATAATGTTGACGAGAGCAGCTGCCTATCGCGCACGCCATCCACCCGCGGACTCGTCGCTCAGCTCCGCCTCGCCGCCGCCGGACCTCGGATCACCAGTGTCATCAGCGGCTGCAGTTGCGTCGAGCTCTCGAGCGACGAGTATTTTTCCCCGCCGACGTCGCCAACACCTGTACGTAGGCAGGGGAGAGGCCGGCCACTTGGGATCTAGGAGCCAACCGGCCCCGAGCCGGGTCCCCGCTGCCGGTGGTTGTGTGCAGCGCATGAAATGGACTCGGTCGGATGGAGTCGGAAGCATTGGGCATCAACAGTACTGATATGAAGCAACTGCTGAAGGAGCGTTTCTTTGGCCGCCTAAAATAGTATATTATGCTACTAGTGAATAAAGGACGGTTTTAAAGCGAGGGCCATAGATGAATCACGAACAAGTGAAGGATTCCATCAACTGAATCACGACCGTAGGGAGTGATTCATGATGATTGAATCACGAGCATAGCGAGTGATTCAAGTGTTAGAATCCTGAGCGACGCGAGTGATTCATGGCCCTCGATATAAATCCGTTTTATTCAAGAGTTGCATACTATATTTTATACCATGACTACGAGAAAAAGAAAGATTTAAGCGAAAAGCACAATGAATAATAATAAATAAATGTTTTATTACCTTCAAAATTTACAAAAAATGTTAAAACTCAGGGTTTCACATTTTTTTTTAATTGAAGCTGAGCTAGGTAACAGCATCTGTGTTTCAGGGGCCAGTGACCACCTCCGTTACGTTACATACTTATAATTAATTAAACACCAATGCAATTAGTATTAGAATTACAATACAAATAAGTATTCACTAAATATCCCAGACTAAAATCAAAATCATGAAAATCATTATTGAAATCCTAAATATAAACAAACTGAAAATTAAATCGATGAAGAAGTTTGAAAGTCGAATATTCTTTGCACAAGGAGTTTGTATCGAGTATTTTAAGCGCAAGGAGGTTGTATAGCATTGAGATGGACGTCGAATATATATTGTTGTGTTCTAAATTCAAACAGTGATAAAAGTGCTTTTTATTCACTGTTTTCAGTGAATAAAATAAGCTTTTTAGAGGGGGAATGGTATAATAGTACATTATGGTACAAGTACGTAATGTTGATGATTACCGCTGAGGCGCCATTGAGACCCGAGCCTTTAGGTGAGGGTCTTAAGAGAGCCGAGGACGGTAATAATCAATACACACGTGTATCATACGACGTTTTTAAGAACAAAATAATACAAACACTACAAAATAATACATACACTTGTGAAGAAAATAATACAAAAAAATAATTTTCAACAGTGAAAACGAGTTGTGAAAATTTTTTCGCAATGAAAATTTTATGCGCGCGCATCTAACAATGGCGATCGGCCATAGACTCAAACAATGAGGTAACTTTTTTTTTAGCTTTTCGCGGATAGCGTTTTAGCCACGGACAAAATGGGGCATTTCAATTTTTCTTTATTGCAGAGAAACAAAAGTTATATTTGAGGACAAGTTTTATTTATTAAACACGTACAAGTTGAAATTATCTAGATGAATACGAAGTTGCATGAAATGAGCAAGCAATATGTTAGGTTCTAGCATTTTGCTGAATTGTTTGACTAGAAGCTATGCCAGATTTTATGTATTCAATGGATATCATGGCAATAGTAATTACTACCCATAACATGTTATGGATATAGTAAGTACTACTTCCATGACAGGAATAGAAAAGGATTAATGTCGAATGGGACACTTATAATTGATTAACAGTGTTACATTTTATTATATTGAAAATACTTCAATTTTAACTGGATTAGAAATAATGACTTATTTTATTAATTTTCATTGGATTGATTTGTGAAACTTTTAAAATTAGTTTAATTTAAAAGTATTTAAAATGAAGGCAGGATCACAGTGTTTTATAGACCCAAAAAAAGTGACATCGGCTTTTTAATGGCTATTTCTACCTAATAGTTCATTACAAATGCACGAGTAGAACTCCCATGTGCCAATTTTGAATACTTGTTTTTTTTTAAATCGTAATGTTTTCGTAACCTTGAAGCCGGAAAGACCAAAAAAAATTCGTAAAAAAAAAACTGTTCATAATTGGGCTTTATTCGTATTGCAGGTTTATGAAGCAATGTAAGGAGTAAATTATCCCGTATTTATGTAATTAAAAACGATAATAGAACCCACGAAAAAAAAAGTTTTACCGAAATCAGTATTTATTTTTTTATTTATTTACTAGCTCGAAGTCGAACCTCTGTCTGGGACAAATAGATTGCTTTTAATAAGGTTTATCACCCATAAAAATATTACTTTCAATTTGGGCCTGGGTTTCGAGAAAATGATTTTCAAAAATATGTGTCAGGGTTGTCACTATTTTGACCTTTTGTGACGATTAGTTTTTATCACATAAAATCATCAGGTCTTTTATCTTCTATAATGGTATAATTCTAACGATTAATTTTAAAACACTTTTCACGTGAAATTCTACACAAAATATATAAACACAAATGTAATAGGACAGTTAAAGCACAAATGCGAGCTTAGCCCGTAATTGGGTTCTTGACTTCTTAGTTTGATTACTATCTGATATACACCTGCCTATACTATTATAGGGTAGAGATGGCAATAAATTAAACTCCGTTTACGTACGTAAACATTTTTATGTGTAAATGCAAACGAATATATCCAGTAGTTTAGCCACCGGACATTTTTTTTTTTTTTTTGCATTTATAATGTATCTGATGTATCTGTTTAATACATTTATGATGGATTCGTTAATCTGTCAATGCTCACCGCATTGACAGATTAACGAATCCCACGTCCACACGTTGCCAGCTCGCCTACTGATACAATTCAGTGCAAATTATACCTTATGCCTGAGCCATAAGAGTCAAAACTTGCCATCTCAACTAGATAAAGAAAGAATGCATGCGAAATTTATTACTTCCTGTTACGCACTCATGTCATTGTGTCATGAAACTAGGTAAGTGCGAAACAGATAGCTTAGTTCGATTTTTTCTATTTTGCTCTCTTGTCGAAATCTTTATCTAATCGTATAAAGGTCACGGTCACGGGTCAGTTCAGTGCGCCACTGACCGAGGTCCTGTGACATTGCATGCGCGGCTTTGTAATTTCGGAAGCGCAACAGTTCCGGCTTGTTTTTCTAGTCACCTCTCGTGTTTGTGTTTTATTATGTGAAATTAAACGAACGTCGGCTTTTTATCAAGATCAGAAATAACATTCTTTGACAGTCTGTCTACTACTTACCAAATAAATAGACAGGAGTCCCGCGATTACCTTCTACTTAAGTTATTGTTTACGATTCAATAGACTATGTCTGCATCATGCACTATGATCGAAGTCATAAATACTTTTAAACTAAATTATAATTAATTTTAGTTGATTATAAAAAGTCAATAATAATTGACACCCCTAAATTTGGAATTTTGACCTCGGTACATAAAAATAATTTTCTCGAAACCCAGGCCCAAATTGAAAGTAATATTTTTATAGGTGATAAACCTTAGTAAAAGCAATCTATTTGTACCAGACTCAGATTCGACTTCAAGCTAGAAAAGAAATAAAAAAATAAATACTGATTTCGGTAAAACATTTTTTTTCGTGGGTTCTATTATCGTTTTTAATTACATAAATACGGTATAATTTTCTCCTTGAATTGCTTCATAAACCTGCAATACGAATAAAGCTCAATTATGAACAGTTTTTTTTTTACGAATTTTTTTTGGTCTTTCCGGCTTCAAGGTTACGAAAACTTTACGATTTTTTTAAAAATCAAGTATTCAAAATTGGCACATCGGAGTTCTACTTGTGCATTTGTAATGAACTATTAGGTAGAAATAGCCAATAAAAAGCCGATGTCACTTTTTTTGGGTCTATAAAACACTGTGCGGATGCATCACCCTCGATCATCGATGATGAGACTGTACATCCCGCGGAAGTGTGGGGGTCAAGGCTTTTTAAATGCCAAGACTCTTCACAACCGCGAGGTTTGCAGCCTCAGAGAATACTTTTTAAAAGCTGAAGTGGGTATGCACCGGGATGTGGTCGCAGTGGACAAAGGACTCACCCCGTTGTCCATGGCTAAAGAGAACTGGCGCAAGCCTGTAATACTATCGACTGATGAACGCAAAGAGGTATGGCAAGGCAAGGAGCTACACGGACGCTTCTATCGGGCTCTCCATGGGCCCGATGTAGATTTCCCAGCGTCCATATCCTGGCTACGTTTCGGCGACCTTTTCGGGGAAACTGAAGGTTTTGTCTGTGCAATTATGGACGAAGTTATCCTGACGAATAACTACCGGAGACATATAATGAAGGACGGGACGGCTGATATATGTCGGACATGCCACCGTCCGGGTGAATCCATCAGACATATTATCTCTGGTTGTTCTCGTCTGGCTAACGGTGAGTACTTACACAGGCATAACCAAGTGGCCAGGATTATTCACCAGCTACTTGCTTTGAAGTACAATCTAGTGGAATCGGAGGTACCGTATTACAAGTATGTGCCCGATCCAGTTCTCGAAAATGACCATGTCACGTTGTACTGGGATCGGTCTATCATCACTGATAGGACTATTGTTGCCAATAAGCCGGATATACTGATGATAGACCGATTAGCACAATGATAATCGATGTCACCATCCTGCATGACGAGGACCTCGTGAAAGCTGACAAAGAGAAACAAATAAAGTATCTTGACTTAGCACACGAGGTTGCCGACATGTGGAATGTGGACTCGGCGATTATTGTGCCGATTGTTGTTACGGCCAACGGTCTGATAACCAAGAGCCTCGACGACCATCTGTCGAGTCTGTCATTGGGCGGTTGGATCAAGGGTCTGATACAGAAGGCAGTACTCCTCGATAGGGCTCGTATTGTGAGGCGGTTCCTGTCTCTGGAGCCCTAACCACCGGTAGCTTGGACCCTGTTCCCGATACCGGTTGGCCTCTATTTTTTATATTTATAAATGTTTTTTTTATCTAGTTTTATAAACTAATATTTAAAAATGTAAAAAATAGGTACTTAATTTGAATAAAGGAGATAATAATCAAAAATTTGAAGGTATGTGACATCCACCAACCCGCACTGGGCCCACGTGGTGGATTATTACCCATTCCCTCACTCAGATATGAGGCCCGTTTCCCAGCAGTGGGAACATTAAAAGGCTGATGATGATGACCAGTAGTTTACATTAAGCGACCTCCTGTAAAATCTACCATCAATCTGACCTCCAAAACCCAGTACTCAACCGGGCAACACAATAACCCTTGGTATGACTAGCTGTAAGACATTCTAGCTACGAGAACTAACTACTCGAAACGGCTGTCATAGATCTATAATTGACAGCGGGGACTAAAGTAATAACGTGCTTCCCGAGACACTGAGGGGTCTCGATATGAAATGGATAGTAATGGTACCATCTACGAACCCACCTCGGCAAGCTTTGCTTAAACTTGAAGATCGACCAGTGTGGTCAACTTTGCTGATGGCTCGACACGATTCGATTTATATCACACTGATAGGCGATTTAATTCGGAAATACGTTCACAAGGACGCAATGCGATGCAGATCGACCGATTTGCATATTTTTTATAGTTATTATTTTTTATGTCTTTGACAATCTCGGGAACCTGGGATACCGGCCCTTTAAAAGGCGTGCCAGGGGCCAAAGTCAACTCGCAGAGGCCTTTGTTAGATATTTATCATGAAAGGTACCCAAGGATAATCTCCGATTGGTGCATGACTATTGCAAAATATGGAGACAAAATAGATTGGGCTATGGATTTGGTATGTTTAGTGCACCGTTTAACTAAAACTATAGAAGGATTATTGCCAATGCCTGACCATTGTTGAACTCTCTCTTCTTGTTCGCGTTCTTCATTACCGAAGTACGTATCCCTGAGAGACCCTCGTGGATTTATGCACGATGTTCTTCCACTTCATTTGGTTCTCAGTTTCTCTCAGGGTGGTTGTAACAGAGAGTCTAATGAGGGTGGTTACCTGATCTGACCAGCGGTTAGGTGACCGGCCGCGAGATCTTTGCCCGTCCACCTTGCCTATTACCACCAACTTCTCTAGATTGTCTGGTTCCCGACGAACAATGTGACCAAAGTAGCTGAGAATCCTTCGGTAGCAGAACGTGGTTAGTCTGTCTTTTATGCCTAGTTGATCAAGCATAGATTGCTGACTACATGGTCTACGAATATAAAATGGCAAGAGGTTACTTGCAGCTATACCACGGCTATCAGGACAATCGCGGAAGTACGGGCAAGATCCCTACCAGCATCTTACTGGGGTAACTTCCTTCCTCCGAGCACGTTTGCTCTTACGAATTCCCACTCAAGCCAGACAATTAAGGTAAGATAGTCTTGTTCCTCAACTCCGACTGGCTGGAGCAAGCCGGAGTTGAGGAACAAGACTTCTTCCAGGAGATCGGGACCGTGGGGTCGCTACAGATTATTATTATTACTATTGATAGGCTCGCGTTTGGCCCCTATCTGACCTGATGGTAAGCGATGACCTAATACCTAGAAGTACCTGCTTGTAATTTTCTTAGAAGATACACGATATCCGACCGCTATCGCCTATCGATAACGCCATCAGTAATTACCCTTATTATTTAACCGCGCGTGCCCCTACCGATACCCGAAGTTCATACCTGCCTAATATGACAATTTTACAGGCCAAATTTTAATCTTTCGCAGGTAAAACCGGTGGGTGGCGTTCATATTTCGACGAGGAGATGACACAACAAGCTGAGCGATGGATCGAAGACAACCTGTTAGATAAAGATCTACGATTCCCACACATGAAACATTAACAGCGTTTATAAACAATAATTATTTGATTTTATTGCCAATTATAATTTTATTATTAGGTATTTTGTTTATTTTTTGTCTGCGTCTTACAGGAAAACATTTTGCACAGCATTTTTTTAATCTCATTTTGATTGAATGTAAAGTGAATGTCAGTAGTCAATTCGGCCCGAAGGCCACAACACAACTGCCGATTAACTTTTAAGTACTTTTATAACTGCACTGCAGTCAGGAATGGCCTAATATCCCAAAGGCCCGGCAGAACAAGAAGCCTTTTGTTAAAATAAAAACCTTTTCATAGCCAACCTTATTAGTGGGTCATCAATATACTCGTAATTACAAGCTGGATTGCCATTGCCCGAACTCCTAGTAAATAAATATTATTCTTAACATAAAAATGTCCACAGATTAGAAGAATTTATGAATCACTTCAACAACATAACATTTTTTTAATGCAGTGGCGTTCATTTTATCTCCAAGTAAATATTAATAATTTCTAATGAATTTATTACATAAGACAAAAACATTAGTAACTACTTACTTATGTGTGCGTCAGTCAGTTCGACATCTGCATCGTGGGAATCTTCACCCGAGGCTTATATAATTGGGTAATTTGTCTCGTATGCAACTAAATACAGAGTCAAAGTAAGTTTTGTATATTTCAATTAAAGCAAATTTTGGTTATAAAAAAAATACAAAATTAATTAGCAAATAGCAAAACTCTATTTTGTTGCTAGTATGACATTTCACAAGTCCCAATAAAAATATTAATATTGTTTTCAACACACTTGCTCATAAAGTGGCTCTTATTTCACCGCAATCAGGCACATAATGATACCTGTTATCAAATTGTGACTTTTTCATTGCTATTATTCACAAGTGAGTTATAGAGTTTTTTTTTATTTATTGGTTGAGTTGCTTTGTTCTTAAAAAAGTTTCGATACGAAAAAGATCGTGCTCAATAGTACAAATAAATTAATGTACCTATTGCTTGCTCATTTCATGCAACTTCGTATTTAAATAGATAATTTCAACTTGTACGTGCTTAATAAAAAAACTTTCACTCAAATATAACTATTGTTTTCTCTGTAATAAAGTATAATTGAAATTCCCTATTTTTTACGTGGCTAAAACACTATCCACGAAAAGCCAAAAAAAAGAAACCTCATTCTTTTAGTCTATGGCCGATCGCCATTGCATTGTTAAATGCGCGCGCATAGGAAAACTGATAAATTTTTCCTGCCATTGCGAAAAAAAAATCACAACTCGTTTTTACTGTTGAAAATGTTTTTTTTTGTATTATTGTCTTCACAAGTGTGTTGAAAAACGTCGTATAATACACGTGTGTATTGATGATTACCGTCCTCGGCTCGGGTCTCAATGGCGCCTCAGCGGTAATCACCAACATTACACACTTGTACCATAATGTACTATTTCAGTGTAGCGAATCCCTTATTAAATGCGCCAAAACTTGTAATACAGGGTCAATTTTCGGTGTAGAGTATTTTTTTTTCACCGAAGTAAATATATTATAGATTTTATATATTACGAATTTTAATAAGAATTAGTAAAAAAAGAAAATTTTCTCATAAACACACAAAATAAATTATATCTCTGCAGGGGTTGACCTTAAGGGGAACTATTTTGTGCGCGGGGTTAAAACGCATTTTATATCAACCGACAACACGTGCGGAAGAGATAGATGCTGTGATGAACAGAACGAAGCTAGTTCGCGTAAGAATACACACTTTTGCAAAATTGTAACGAAATGGATAATGATTTAGGTCGAAACCGAGTGCGCGAAATTTTATAAACAGACCTTTGGGAGTCTGGATATCATAAAAAAACGACTAAACGTATCTGTTCAAAATAAAATTATTTGCATTGTTGATCTAATAATCTATCAGCTTAAAACCAATCCTTAATCGTAAATCTAAACTAAGTCCACAAACAAAATTACGTATTTACTCCACACTGGTTCGACCTTGCATGACCTATGCATCCCCTGTCTGGAGTAGTATCAGCGATAGTAACTACAAAAAACTCCAGGTTCTGCAGAACAAAGCACTTAAAATCTACACAAATCTAACAAAGCTTCATCAATACATCAAGTTTCCACAAATTCAAGAACTCATTTTGAAAATTTCCCGAAAGTTCTTCCTTTTTTAACCGACTTTCGAAAAAGGAGGAGGTTCTATGTTAGACTTCTGGTATGTTTTTTTTTTTTTTTATGTATGTTCACCGATATCTCCGTCAATTGTGGACCGATTTTGAAAATTCTTTTTTTGAAATTGGTCCCATTTTAATTTGGTGGAGATCTGATAAAGAACTTCGAGGATATACAACATAACTCTTCAATAAATAACGGCAAATCTCTCGGGACTGCTGCAATCGCATGTCTGTTTATTGTTTATACCATTTCATAACATAACATCACGCCAGTACGGTCTTAAGGGGTAAGCAGATCTCTCATTTGATCGGTTTTGTTCAAGTTTCATGATATTCGGGTAATCTATTCTGGCGTTATAGGAAACTTACAAAACAACTTGCCTATTAGGTAGGTACAACTAAAAAGTGAAAAATAAAAAAACTTTTTTACAAAAAAATACCACCGACTTCCAAATAAAAAAACTAAAAAGTGAAAAATAACTTTATTTTTGGAAGTCTGTGTCCATAACGCAATAAATGGTACCTACGAAAGACACCGACTTCCAAAAATAAAGTTATTTTTCAATTTGTAGTTTTCTTATTTGGCAGTCGGTGGTATTTTTTTGTAAAAAAGTTTTTTTATTATTTTGGACGTACATTGTCAAACAGTGGAGTAATCGCCAGACTACCTTTGTATGTAAGAATGATCGACTAGTGTAACCTTAACCCCTTCAGCTTCAAATTGAAATAAGTAAATAAAAACAACAGCTTTAACTACGTACGAAATACTAAGTATTTACGAGTTACCACTATTTGTAAATGCAACGATAGGCCTAACTAAATCTTGTCAGAAGTGGAAAGGCCTGAGGGCCACCAGTCAAGGAAGTAGGCAGGTCGTTCCAATACAATCGAATATGACGCGTGCGCCGATCTAGTACCTTGAGATACATAATTATTAAAACGTAACCGGCTGCACTGCGGAGCCAGTTGTATATTTACAAGCAAACAAATTCTTAAGGGTAAACGTGGAATTGCTTTACCAAGCTATTTCTACGTTAACCAGGTTGCCATTAATTCAGATCTCGCAGTGCTCCGCCTGCAGTCGCAGGCGCAACTTGTGTACAATCTCACTATAACGTGCTATTTGAAACGGAACATATATTCGATACGCTTAAAAAATATTTCTTGTTTTGTTTTATTATAAAAGACTACGTAAATCGAACATTCGAAAGTGCTAAAATGGATTCGGAAAACCAGTTTCCCTTGAAGATAGAAGATGTGGAGCCGGGACTGTCCAAAAAATTATTGGAATATTTTACTGGTAAGTTAATTTATGTGTGGAATTTCTTTTGCGTAGAAAATGGGACCACGATTTATTTACAGTTAGTTTAATTAACGTCAACTAGTTTAGTTGAGTAGTTCACTGCACTGTTTGCATCGTCATGTTTGTTACGATAGTTACTTATAATGGCTTTGTTATTTATTTTCTATAAATAAAATAATATGTGAACAATTTGATAAAATCGTTAGATAAGTTAACGTTTATGGTAAAATACAGAGCTAGCTATTATACCTGTTAATGAAAGACAGTATTTTTGTATCGCGGTTGGTTTAGTTAATGTTTACCAACACGTATTATAATTATCTAGTCACCTACCTTCCTAAAGTGTAATGACCGAACGACCGAGAGTACGCGATGCCCTTTTACGTCCGAATATTAAAGTCTGAGTTGAGTAGCGGTAAAGATTCTTGGTGTATAATATAACTGCAGACTTTAAGGGACAAACCAGGGGTTTCACAGGGAGCATGCCCTAGCTGGCCCCTTAAAAAACTGACTTTATTCACCTAGAAGATTAGATTTACACGGGTCGATTATCACCGCATTTACAAAACAGAAGTTTTAGTCATACTACTCTTCTATACTATTACTATGAACATAAATTAATATATTTTAAGAGAAATTTTTATTTAATCTGTAGGTACTTGATAAATAACCGAGTATAGACATTAAATAACAATCACCGTAGCATGAGAAATTAGTATTTTATCAGTTCATTGACTTTTGTAAAGTGGGACAATAGAGTAAAACGGCTTGGCCACCTACTGGACCCAAACAGTATCATTATAAAATGTGCTGCATTTTATAATGATACTGTTTGGGCACGATGACACGAACAGAAGGAGAAAAGTAAAACGCCGGACGTTTTATAGTTAGCTTTCTGTAATTAGTACCACACTAAAACCACCCGGGTGATCACCATCTGCGTGTAGAAGGGGTCCATGAAAAGACCATACCCGAAAACCCCTCTGTGCAACTCCTGTTAGGGCACATCCCTGGGGAGACTAAATAAAAGGGCATCCGCTGAGCCTCGCTGTGCACGGCAGCACGTGGTCACTATACAACCGTCTTTCCTGGAGTCACTTGATGGGCGAACAGAGTCCCCAAATCTGACCACCCATGACCCTGGAGTCCCAACTGCCTATTATGCAGGCTGGGTTTTGGCGTTTTAAGCGTCGAAGTGGTTGCCTCCACGATGTTTTCTTCTCCGAACGGGATCGGCCCTCTCGCGGTCCCGCTCGGCGGCTTCCTTCTTTACCATCACGGTCTGACAGAAGGAGGCCATAACCCTGCAATTTGTTGTCACTGTCAGCATGCCCTCAGAACTGCTGACAAAGACAGGCTCTCATTCATACGTTCTACCAAAAAATACATCGATAAATTTATAGGTCGGCGGGTGGGTATTCTTATTATGACAGAAATATTAATATCTGCCTACCTACTTAGAAAATTTTCACGGACTTAAAATGTGTGTGCAAAATTTACATCTAGCCCTAAGTGAACGTGAAGAGTTTTATACGAGTATCTAATAATTTAGTAATTGCAGCAGTTTATCGATTAAGTTAATTGGAATCACGTCTTAAATTGCGGAAACTATGGCTACAAGGTCTACCAAATTAGTTTTCCCGGACGTGCACGTAGGTAGGTAATATTTTCATAGTGATTGTATCAAGGTCCAATACACGCAAATCAATAAATGGTTTCTACAATTTATTCAATAAATAGAACATTCAATAACTTTTAATTGTTTTGCAAATAAAATACCTACATAAGGTATAAGTAGGTGATAATATTACTTAATAGGTCTAGGTTATGACTCGCAATATACAAAAATCTTGTGTTACTTTTCTTAAACCAGGTGAGATGACAGGGTTCGTCCGCGTTGGCCCAAAGAAATATTTCTTCCCTCAAAAATACAAACAAGAAGCAGCGAAAATCTACAACATGCCGCTGAGACCAACTGATGTTTTCGTCACTAGTTATCCACGATCAGGTATTTACTGAGTAACATATTTTTTCTAAATGTTCCTGAACTTTATTCTGTTTGTGGCATACAATTCACCTCTGACGGTAAATGGCCCCACCATCTTCCATCAATCAATGAATCAATTTATTTGTGAAACATAGGTGTTTACATAAATAGGAGGTGCGCTATGTTTTGTCATGATTAAGACATACAAATTTATAAGTGACACATTAGGTGTCATTAGATTTTATGTGACTTAGAAAATATACTATTTTTTATTTTCATCTGCGCTGCTATAATAAGTCAGGAACTTTGCTATTCTTAGATACCAAGCTGCAATGCCTCATGATCCAATATTTCCTACAGGCACCCTAATTCTTATTAATAGGACATGTTTCATTTTAGGAACTACATGGACACAAGAATTGGTTTGGATGATAGCAAATGATTTGGATTACGAGAAATCAAACGCAACGCCATTGACTGAACGCTACCCCTTTTTAGAGTAAGTTCAAGAGTTATTCATTTGTAGTAGGAAACAGAACAAACGTTGGACTGTGTGGTCGAGTGGAGCAGGAGGGTGCTGATAGCGAGGGTCTTAGTTTTGGGCGAGCAACTTTTACATTTTTTGTCCGGCCTTAAAACAGGTGGGTACCTAAATGGCAGAATGAGAAAACGTACAACGTATTTTGGTAAAAAGCCAAGCATCACCGATCATAATTATGCAAAAACGTTAACACTTGGTGACATTGTCTGGTTTTGTGCCTTAGATACTTCGGGAAGTAAATATGCCTATCAGACTTTATGTAACTGGGCGTAATTTAACAACGGATAACGACAAGGTTGACGCTTTCTCTTTATAAGCCAAGCCTATTGCATAATGCCTATTGGTTTATCTAGGTTGTATGAAAGTAGGTACCTACCTATCTACATTATGCCGCCACCGTGCACCGGACTGTATTTTAGAGTTTAAATAGTTTACGTAGGAACCAAAAACACAGTTCCGCCTGTTCAACTCTTTGGTTGGTAGCGAAAATAATACAAAGTGTAACTCTTCCAGATTTTCAATATGCGTGCATCCTGAAAACAAAAAGAAGTTCATAGAAGAGAACAGTCACAGTAAAGAGTACTTGGACCTACTGGAAGCGGTATGTCAGCCAGGCACCGAACAGCTCGCTGCGACGCCATCTCCGAGGTTCATCAAGTCCCATATGCCTTTATCTCTGTTGCCTCCCACATTGCTCGATACGGCGAAAATGGTTTACGTAGCGAGAGACCCCAGGGATGTCGTTGTGTCGTTCTACCATCTCAACAGGCTGATGAGAACACAAGGGTATACAGGAGACTTCAAAACGTATTGGAACTTCTTCATAAAGGATTTGCGTGAGTTCGGTTTTGTACTTACAAATTATACACGTTAAGACGCATGGTATAGTTTACTATATAAGGAAATAGTTAATTGCTGCAAATAACTTATCGATATTATTCACATCCGCAATTCAAATTAATTATTATGCGGCCATTATACATTATCTATACTATTGTAACTGCCGATCGTGAGAGTCCGATTCTGAGATAGAGTTAAGGACTTTCAATTGTTTGCACGAAATTGACATTATTGTGCTAGACTTTAAAAAAAAGTTAATGTGAAATGTTAAAAAACCCGACTACTTATGAACTAAACAAACGTAAACAAGAAGAACATCACTTTTTACATTACCCTCCTTTGCGTAGCGCAGTCGGGTAAGAAGGAGTCGGTTCATACCGGCCTATATTAGAGTAGATAAAAGGAATTCATTCGTCATTTTAAAACTAAACGTATCGATTGTTGTAGACCACTGGACACCATTCTTTGAACACCTAAAAGAAGCTTGGGAGAGGAGAGACCACCCTAACATGCTGTTCTTATTCTACGAAGAACTTTCAAAGGTACGTCTTACGGTATTTAATAATTAACTTAATATAATTAAAATTCTTAATAATTAACCATAATAGTTCGAACGGAGTACCTACATTTTGGGGCAAGTCAGACGAACCTCCGCTGCGCTAGTAGCGAATCCAAAATGAACAGAGTTACGTTATAAGACGTTCTAATCTACCTACCTACCAACCTACTCACCTGCCCTACCCTACCTATCTATTTGTAAAATTATTTATTTGAATAAGAATTAATACTACAATACGAATGTAACCAACTTTTGTTTCAGCCAGCGATCTTATTAAATTTTAGAACACAAAAGCTGATAATGTGACTTAACTATGATTAGCGAGATATACTCTCTCGCTCTTTTTTAAGTTAATAATGAGTAATTTAATCATGTAGTACATATTTTTTATATATCATCAACAGTTTTCTCAGCGCACGCCAAATAAGGAATTTTATATAGGAACAATTTTGCTACTTTTGGTTACATTATTTCAATTTTCATAGGGATCTCTAATTTTTTTGAAAATAATTTATAGCCTATGTTGTTTGAGAATAATGTAGCTTTCCATAAGTGAAAGAATTTTTAAAATCGGTCCAGTAGTTTCGGTGCCTATTCAGTACCTACAAACAAACAAAAAAATCTTTTCTATAGAAAATATTAGTATGGTATAGATATCTAACGAATCTTAATATGGGTTTTAATTAAAACATTTGGATGAAAAGGTCATAAATGTTAGCGTAAATAGGTACTATTTTTTTTTAAATTTAGCGCGCAAGTTTTAAATTAACAACTTATCCTACCTGGCGTGTTTACCTTTGTTAAAGTGCCCGTAGTGTCAGGATATGTTTGATTTCCAGGACCTTTTCTAATTGATGAATTCGGTAACACACTGCCCGTTTCATTAAGTCCGAAAGACCGTGTTTCATCAATTTGAATGCCTCTAAACATTATTGCATTACGATTTTCTCTACCTGGTAACGAGCCAAGCCGAGCGTTTAAATCCATCATTGCACTTTTATTTAGGCATTGATTTTGGTGTTCCTTGTGTAAGTGCAACGGGCATCTAGGTACCTACTGGGATTACACGCTCCAGGTCATAAACGCTATTCGACATTCGTCACATACCTACTCTATCTAATTTAACTCAGTCACTATGGCGATTCGTCTTTTCATGTGTTTGCCACAAACGCAATACGTCATGTACGCCGTTTACCATAAACGCTGTTTGTCATGATCAACCTAAATTATACTTTTTTGTTGTATGAGATTCCTATACCACTTAGATACTTACAAACATAGGTATAAACAGTATATTTTCTACAAAAAAAAACAAAGGCGGTGATATATTTTGACCAAAAGGTCAGCAAATATTTAGTAATATTCCAAACGGGCGAGATCACACCTATGCAATACATACGAAAATTTATTTACTACAATCTCTTAAGCTTTCACGTTATATCTATAATAATAATTAAAAAATGATTTTGACGAATGCCAAGTATTTCAATCAAACAATTTACGCATACCTACTTGTTTTATATATCTATTAGCCAGTACTGTTTACAAACAAAAATATATGGCGAAATACGTTTGTGACGTAATGCTTTTGTGACGGATTGAGTTAGTGACGTAACGCATTTGTGACAAACAGATTAATGACGTACGGCATCTGTGACAACCAGCGAAAGTGTCTAATCGCGGATTATGACGTGCTACGTACGTGACGAATAGCGTTTGCGTGTAATCCATGCTCAGATCAAATAAAAAATTTCATCTGAGAATCCATGTAGTGAACTCGCCTTACTGAGATCATGATTTTTTTTTTTATTTTCAGGACCTACCATCCTCCGTGCGCCGAGTAGCTAAATTCTTCGACAAACAGTACACAGACGAGCAGATAGACCGCCTGTGCGACCACCTCAGCATCGACAACTTCAAGAATAACAAGTCTGTCAACTATGACGTCATGAAGGTTCTCGGGATTTCGATAGCCGGCGAACAGGGTTTCATCAGAAAAGGTACAAGTTCAACCTTGACTTTCTCTTTGAAACTGTATACATTATCTGTCCAGTGTTGGTATAGTAATCTCCAATCTTATTGGCCGGACTGAATCGGCTTTCCAATGCGCATGTTGCGACGCGCTGCGGTTTTAATATGAGATTTGCTACTGCGCAGCCATTGTAGCCAACTTCAGACTGAACAACAAGATTCCGTAATCTTTACAGAGGCCTTAGTGCGAGTTTTTACTCACGCTCAATCGAGTTAACGTTAACGCCAATTTGTATTGAAACTGGATAAGCGCCGTCTGGTGATGGCAAGGCAAAACCTCTTTTTTTGTATACATTTTGACATAAGTGTGCTTAGTGCAAGTTTTTTAACGTACTCACTCGTGATAAAGTAAACGATCTCTTATGTCAAAATGTATACAAAAAAAGAGGTTTTGCCTTGCCGTCACCAGACGGCGCTTATCCAGTTTCAATACAAATTGGCGTTAACGTTTACGCGATTAAGCGTGAGTTAAAACTCGCACTAAGGCCTAAGAGATCGTTTACGTTAACACGAGCGAGTACGTTAAAAAACTCGCACTAAGCACACACTGTGCTGTGTGTATCCAGTTTCAATACAAATTGGCGTTAACGATAACGCGATTGTGCGTGAGTAAAAACTCGCACTAAGGCCAGTGTGCTTAGTGCGAGTTTTTTAACGTACTCACTCGTGATAACGTAAACGATCTCTTATGTCAAAATGTATACAAAAAAAGAGGTTTTGCCTTGCCGTCACCAGACGGCGCTTATCCAGTTTCAATACAAATTGGCGTTAACGTTAACGCTATTGCGCGTGAGACAAAACTCGCACTAAGCCCACAGATTACATTACTGTACAGAGTAGTTTGGGTGATATCGGTGGTTTTATTTTCATCTATTAATTACTTTTATTATTTTCTCTTTTCAGGCAAAGCAGGAGGTTGGCGTGACCATTTCGATGAGGAGATGACTCAACAAGCCGAGAAATGGATCGAAGACAACCTGAGAGATACTGACCTGCGCTTCCCACACATGAAACTTTAAATAAAATATTAGTTTAGAAAGAAAAGAACATAAATGGGTGATAAACATTTATTTCAGTAATATACTATGTTCCAGTTTTCTTTGTAACACCATATTTTAAGTATACATGGATATCGAAATTTCATAAGAAAGCGCTAGCAATAAGTAAACAATGCTATTTATTCCAATTGTGTTTCAATATCATTCACTATTCACTGTGTCCGGTAATAAAATTTTACTCATAAATAAAACAATGTCTCAGTCCTTCCTCACATTTTATTTAAATAATACGGTTATACAAAGAAAATAAATTAAAAGCCAGATTTAATCAATCATTCGTTGGTAATATAAAATTCTAAAACAGACTTATAATCATTATAATGGATAATAACCGTTTAAAGCCGGCGCGGCGCGAGAGGCCGCGTCGTCCGGACTCCGGCCGCTCGCGCCGCCCCGCGTACAACGAATCGGCAACGTACACGTCTATAAAAAGCGACTCTATAATATAAAATTGGGAGCAGACTCCCGCACCTAACGACTCGCCGCCACGAACGACGTTAAAACTATCATACACTTATAGAAAATCACAAAATTCAAGCGGAAATAATAGGAATCGTTTTTGTTGTGTTGTGCCTACGCGATGACGTCAGGCAGCAGCGCGTTGTCGGCGGCGGGCGGGCTCGGCGGCGGCTTGCTGAGCGCTGCGTCGCCGTTGGACAGCCCGTTGGACACCAGCTCCTTCTTCGCTGCGTCTGTTGTTCTCTTCGTAACGGCCTTCTTCTGGCCGGTGTTAGTCGACTGGAATGAATAATGGTACATATAGAATACGAGTTACACGTAAGTTTTTATTAAACAAAACGTCAAGAGTTACTATTATTCGCCTGTAATGTTCAACAGCAGAAATAGGTAGTGTTGTGATGTTTGTGGTGAAAAGAGAAAAGTATCATAGTCTCACCTTGGGGGGAGCGGTCCTGGGCGGCGCGGCCTTGGCTGTGATGCGTCTGTTGGCGAGATCCTTGCTCTGCTTGTCCAGAGGAGCGCGCGGCGCCGGCTTCGGTGCGCTTGGCCTGTGGAGAACACACAGTTACACTCTCAATGTGATCTGAAGACAAAACATGATATTTTCCATAGCTAATCGGTAGCGTGACTGACCTGGTGGGCGGCGCAGCGGCGGAGGGCACGCGGGGAGTGGGGCGCGGGGCGGGCCGCGTGATGGGCGCGGGGCGGGGCGCGGGCTTGGCGGCAGGCTTCGCGTCTTTAGCGTCGCCGTTCGTGATCGGCTTCCTGTCGGCGGGCTTGGGCTGCGGCCGCGCCGCAGAGAGCGCGGGGCGCGGCGCGGTGGCACGCGGGACGGCCGGCTTGGCGGCCGCGTCAGATTTGAGAGCAGTGGGCCGCGCAGCCGTTGTGGCGGGCTTAGGCGCCGGCCGGGCAGCCGGTGCTGCACGAGTCGTCGTGCTGGCTGTGCGTGCGGCCAAGGGCGCCGGTTTAGCCGCCGCCGGCTTGGTGAGCGAGGAGCGAGCAGGTGCCGCCGCCTTCGCGGGTGTGGGCGCCTTAGTGGCCGGGGTGGTCGCCTTCGAGGCAGTTGTGGTGGTGCGAGCGCTCGGCGTGGCGGGCTTGCTGGCCGGGGTGGCAGACTTGGCCGCGAGTGTGGTCTTGGTGGCGGAGGGTACCTTGGTGGCGGGCGTGGGTGCTTTGCCAGCGGGCGTGCGGGCTGCGGGGGTGGTGGAGGGCCTCTTGATGGGTGCGGGAGTGGTACCCGTGGGCGTGCGCGCTGGTGTCGCAGATTTGGGAGCGGCCCTCGGTGTACGCGTCGCGGTCGGGGTCGTGGGCGATTTTTTCACAGTGGTCGATTTAGATTTGACAGCGGCCACGCCGGCGGCAGCGGCTGCTCCTACAGCAGCTACGGCGGCGGCGGCCACGGCGACGTCAGCGCCAGGCGCGCTGGTGTCGGCGGCCATGGGAGTGTCGCTGAGCGGCGCGGCGTCGAGCGCAGGCGCCGCGGGCTCCACAGCGGGCGTGGGCGGCGGGGTGGCCGCGGCAGGCGGCTGGACGGCTTCCTCGAGCTGAATCTCACTAGTGACGGGCACGCAGATCTCCTGGGCTCTTGATTCGGGAATACCAATGTCGACGTCGGTGACGAGTTCTTGTCGCGAGTACGGCGCGGGCTCGTCGGGTAGCAAATCGGGCGCGGGCGCGGAGGACGCGGCCGGGGAGCTAGCGCGCTCCACTGGGGCGGGGCATGTGAGGCGCGCCTCCACGGGCTCGGGGGTGGCGATGTCGGCGCGCAGCTCGGCGGGTGCAGGTGACAGCGACACGACGGGCTCCAGGGGCGCGGGGGACTGCGCAGGCTCAGTTGGCTCTACGGGCGCGGGAGATTGCAGACGCGCCGGCGTCTCCTCTGGCACAGGGGACTCCACGGGTAGCGGCGACTCGCGCGGCAGGGGCACGTCGGCCGGCAGCGGGGAGGCCGCGGGGGGCGCGGGAGAGCGGGCGAGCTCGACGGGCACGGGGGCGGCGTCAGCGATAGTTTCGAAGGCTTCGGTGTCGATCGAATGCGGCGGCTCCGCGGCGGTCGGCAGAGGAGATTCACTTGGCATCGGTGACTCACTAGGTAGCGGCGACTCCCGCGGCAGTGGAGATTCACTCGGCAGCACGGACTCACTCGGCAGCAACGTATCAGTAAGTAACAAAGACGCACTGGGTAGTGGGGATTTGCTTGGTAGTGGCGATTCTTGCAACACCTCAGACTCTGTGGGTAGTGGAGAATGTGCAGGGAGTGGCGAGTGTGCAGGCAGTGGGGACTCAGTCGGCTGCAGGCTCTCGACGGGCACTGGAGATTCTCTGGGCGCTTCGAACTCATTCGGTAGTGGAGACTCCTTGGGTGGAATGATTTCGCTCGGTAATGGAGACGGAGAGTCTCCAGGAATCGGAGACTCGCTGACTTGCACAGTCTCAGCCTGAAGCAGGGTATCCTCAGGTAGAGGCGACTCTGTGGGCAGGGACAGCTCCGCGGGCAGAGGAGAGTCACGTGGCTGCGGCTCGTCTACCGGTAAATGCGACTCTTTCGGAATCGGTGACTCACTTGGAAGAGGGGACTCCGTCGGCAAGGGGGAGTCACTGGGCAGAAGAGTTTCAGCTGGCAGAGGCGACTTGGACGGCAGAGGAGACTCTGCTGCCAGCTCGTCATCGATAGCGTGGGAAACCTCTGAAGTTAGGTGTTCAGTGTCGAGCTTAATTTCAGGTGCTTCAAGCGCAGTATCTATTTCAGAAATAATGTGTTCAACATTTTCAAATTCCTCACTGACTTTAGTTGCTGTTTCGAGCTCAGTGTCAACTTCAACTGAAACTGTCACTTGTTCACATGCTTCTGCTATTTGATGAACATCCACATGTTCTACTGCAACAATTTCATCAATATCTGTAACTGGTTCTGGTGATTTTGACTCTTCAGGTTTTGATTCGTCAAGTGGTGCAGGAGATACTGGAAGCTGTTCAGTAGAATGTGTGAGTTGGATTTCTGTAGGTACAGGAGAGGCCACTTGCTCAGAATCAAGCAAATGGTGAGATTCTACTTCATCATCATCCTTTAGGTCATCAATGTTTAACTGTGGTTCTGTTTCAACACAGGGTGAATCTTCAAGTTTGCTTTCCATGTCAATGTCTTGTGATGTTTCATCTTGAGGTGTAAAAGGCCGGACGTCTTTCTCACTCTCTGAGGGGTCTTGTGTCTCATCATTTGTAAATCCTAATTCTGAACTCTTGCCATCAGGTATTTCAGGTATTTGTTCAAAGAGTAACTTGTGAGATTCAGGAGTGTCTGTTTGCAACACAGTCTCTTGATTGATGTTGCTTGATTCAAATTCAATATTTGAAAAACTTTCAATATTGGTAGAGCTACTGACATTAAAATCTGCAAAATTATTTAATGGGTCGAAGTTTCCGATGTTTTGTGGTAGGCCAGGCCTGTCTTCAAACCTAATTATGTCATTGTTTGGTTCCAGAATATCTCTTTCTAGTTCTGACAAATCTCTTTGTTGATCTGGGGAGATGTTTTCTTTATCATTTTCATAGACACCGTTTGGCTGTAAATCTTCATCATCACTGTCAGGTAAGGTCTGGACAGCATTGAGATCAACATGTGATTCGTTTTTGGAGAGCCTCTCACAAGTGTCATCATCTTTTTCTTGGTAAAAGCTCATACTCATTGGATCTCTTTCTTTATTTTTCAGCCTTTCAAATAGTTCCTCATTGCCTTCAACTGCAAAGGGATTAGTTTCTGTGTGTGACTGGAATACCTGAAAATAAAAATAAGTTATAAACATATATGATTTTAAAATTAATTTATTATTAGAACTTCTTTAACTAAATACAACATTATAAGAATTTGGGTAAATAGAAGGCTAATTAGAATCTACTAAACTTCAGTAATTTGCAATTGTTTTTTATTTCTAACAAGACATGATAATTATCATGATCTTATAATGAGCATGTTTCCTGATGTTCTGCAATATTTCCCATGGTCTCAAAAGAGATTCATATTTTTATTTGCCTATAATGTCCCACAGCTGAGCAAAGGCATTACTCAAATCATTCCACACTATTTTCTTGTTATATTTTTCAAATAGAGCACAAGATATTGGAGGATCCCCATTATTTTTCAAATACACATTCAGCATTTAGACTGATTTTAGAGTCACGCTGACCGTCGGCGCTGATGGTCGCCACGAGCTCGTTATTGGTCGGTGCTGACGGCTGTCAGCGCTGAGCCGAGCGACTCTACCAATGACGAGCTCGCAGCGGCCGTCAGCGCCAACGGTCAGCATGACTCTAAAATAAAATCCTTTTCAAGCTCAAACTTAAAGCACTTGTCCCACCGCCTACGACTAGCGAGCAGCTAGTAGAGCTAGAACGAGTTGGCGAGCAGCAAATGTGTAGTTTCGGTAGTTTTACCACTCGACTGTGTGAGACGATTTTTGTGTGACGGGCGATTACTCGCATCACTCGCTCGGGCGGTCAGTCCAGCACGCGGTGGTTGGTTGGTCTCTCGGTGTGAGTTCTGACTGCCAAGCGAGCATCGTCGAGAGAGTATCGCTGAGCGAGTATTATCTTCGATAGCTCTTGTCGCTGCGACAAACTTGTGTTGAGAGAGTACTCGCCGGCAGTGTGAACAGCCAGCAATCAACTATTAATATATGTGTCCTTTTTATTGACACGGGATCTGTATCTATTGTTTGTTTCTTCAATGAGAAAATAGTCGATAACTAATCGCTTCGTCGCCGGCGGTGGGACAAGTGCCTTAGGTTACAAATACAAAAAATAAAACCAAAGCAATCACAAACCTGAATATTGCAAAAGTCAGTAGTGTCTTTTTGTATTCTCTCAAAGTCTTGTATGAGACCACTATCCTTGACTTTATCAGGTTCAATGCCAACATTGAATCCAAAGCCCAAACTGTCCATATTACACTTTTCATTTCCATTCAAATGTTCTTTAACGGCTTCATCCCTTGATACATTCTGGAAAATAAATGTTATTGTGGTCAGTTACTTCATCAGTTATAGGTACAAACAAAACTTTCTATAGTATGATGATTTTAGGATGTAAATTGTAAAAACCAATTAATGTAGGCTAATGGTCGCATTTATACGACCCCACTCCAACACCGCCTCAAAAGAAGATGAATGCTCGCTGTCCACACGCCGACAGCTAGCAGGCAACCAGCTGTCCACGCGCTTCCAGCTAGCAGTCAACTAGCTGTCCCCGCGCCGACTGCTTTCGCCTTACCTTTTTCGACAAGCTAGCAACGTGCTTCAAGCTAGCCGTCTGCATGTGTACAGAGCGTGGGTCGCCCGTTGTAAGCGACACGTCAGCTGTCAAGTGGTATGATGGTGGTAAGCTCTGCTAATTTGTGTTGTCAATATAAAGTATGTCTACAGAGGACACCCTGAAGCTCACATTTCAATGAACATTATTTTGTTGTGTGAGAGTGTTATCGTATAAGTCAGCTCGACCTTTAGACATTATTCTCAGCCTCTCAAACAAGTAAAAACTAAAACCTAATTACACTATTTTAGACAATGCTTCTTAACTAACAATATGATAATGTACTGAATCTAACTATTGCCTGTATCCCATTTGTTATCAACTTCTATATAACCATGCAACTCCAGTAAGTCTAAAATTCCACTTTGAAATACACATAAATGGTCTTATTTAGTCACCACTATGTAACTGACTACATAAAACATTTAGAGGAAAAACTTACATTAAACACAAAGTTCATGTATCTGAATTCTGTACAATATACTGCAACAGTTCCCATGGCACTCATGTTTCATTACTAATGACATTAATTGAGTACACATTTTATCTGAACATTAATTGAATTCATGTAAACAAAGACCATGAATTCTCAGCAAGCAAACTGCTAAGCCAGTTTCTATACAGTCTTTGGTGACTAAAATTTTTGTGGAACATCTCTTGATAGGTGTTACATTATTTTATTTCCACTAAAGGTTATTACACTCCTGTCAAAATAATCTATTGTTACTAATAGCCCACGATTCCACATAAATGCGATAATACAGCAGCTGATAAGAAATACATAAACTTTAACTAAAGCAAGTCATTACCAACAGAAAATTCTAGTTTGTATTCATGAAAGAGGTAGTAGTGGCCCTGAGACTACCTGTTTTAGTGCAAGGCAAGGGACATAGTCTTTGTGTTGATATAATATGTAATACTCACACACAAACCATCATTTCATATTTTATTCAGACAAGCCTCTTTTCTCACACTCTCTCAATTGAATAGTTATTTTGGTTTTTAAATAAAACTTTCTCTTTAGTTATGTGAGTTAAACAATCACATTACACTTTTTTAAACAATTACACTTGCATACAGAAATAAAATCCAGGAAAACAAAACAAAGTATAAATTATTATACTCACATGATGGCCATTAAGGTGATCACAGTTATCCAAGTCTAATAATTCTGCTGGCCTCACTACAGCTCCTGTGTCAAACTGTGCCTCATCTGGGAGCTCGATGTCATCCATTGGCAGTGGCTTGCGAGGGGACTCAGCAAGCAGCACGTCTGCACCAGCCACGCTCCCGGGTATGAACACCGGGGCGTCAGGGTTCAGTGGCGAACTGTTCATGTCTACTGAGCTGCTTTCCCAAGCCGACTGAAACATGTTACAACACGTCAATTAGTAATGCTCACCCAACATAACCTACAATAAGATTTCCGATTGATAATTTAGTCACAACTTGTAATACAGATTGAATCATGATTTGAAGGTCAATATGAATAATCTATAACTTTACCAAAGCTATGAAAGTTAATGGAATAAAATGTATGAACACACTTAAAAAGTCTACAAGCTACTTGTAGAAAGTTCTTGTTAAGAACTTTAATTTCTTACTCATAACTATCAGTTTCATCTGTTTCGGAATGCAGATGTTTGTTCTATCACTGTAAATACACATCGTGGTCTAGAGTAAGTACCTAATAACATGCCTTCATAGATTAGAAATAGTGTCGTAATACATGTATAGAGAGCTCACATTATCTTGGCAGGGTGTCTCGGAGCGCGGCTGCTCGTCAGGCTCCTCGCTGGGGTGTTCTTCACGATCGCCCTCGCCTTTGAAGTAATTCCACTCGTCTTCGGAGTCTTCACCACTCTCAGCTACATTATCCGCCACAGAACCGTCAACGTGGCCCTCCTCCACTGCACATAACACCAAGAACACACTGTATTTATGATATTTACAACACTACAATGGGCATTTGCTGAACACCTGGCGAGCACGCAACATTCACCCCTCCTTTCGCAATTCACGTTATCAACAGGTGACACACCCTTGACAGAAAAGGAAACTCATTCGTTCCTATTGGAGACAAAAATATCAGGTTTTGAGCTAGCAGCAATAAATCATTTTACACCGGTGTTGTTTACGAGCGGCGTGTTAGCAACGATATTTTACCGGTCGTCGCGATTTGAAACTCGCAAGATATTCGCGGACGCCATTTCGAGTTTCGAGAACGGCCAGCGGAGACACGCCCGAGATCGAACTTGGACAGTGTCGAGAGCATGTGAGTGAACCTCCAGGAATCCTGCGCTCACCGATCACGTAGGGATGCGCCTTCGGGCGAACCGATCTATTTCCAGAACACCGCTCCGCATGAATCAACACAGAAATAACCTTTCACAAACTGTTCGGTATGTGAAAATAATCAACAACATTCGCTATAAACCACATACCGTGAACGGTAAATTCACTGCACAGATTATTATCTTCACTGGCGGTGTAATTTATTTGAGCCGTAAAATATAGACAAAGCCCCGATTACAATAGCAGAAACTTTCGAGAGTAGCACAGATCCGTTGGACGTTCAATGAGCGACTGCGAGAGGGCCGAGGCGAGCGAGCGGGACGGCAGCGGCGCGAGGGTGAGGGGTGCGGCGCGCGGGGCCCGCTTGCACCCGATAGGGATGCCGTGTCATTTTATAATAATGCCCATTTTATTATTATCCTCCTTGACATTATAATTATTTAGCTACCTAGAGATAAAAAAAATCATGACAGCACCAAACGATAGAAAGAACTATTGGTATACGGCTGGTGGCGCTAGTGCTAATGTTATGTAAACAAAACACTGATAACTCGTCCTGATAGTGCGTAGACACTTTTCAAAGAGATGACAACTGATTAAATTAGGTTTTGTAAGTAGATTTGAGACCTTTACCCAGCAGTGGGACAATATAGATTGAGAACAAATTATGTAGGTTTGCGAAGAGTTGATAGCGAATGTGTGGACATTTAATGCCAAACAAAAAAGTGTTAATTTTGTGATGTATTACTTCAATTAAGTACTTGTAACTGAGTAGTTAGGTAAAAACCCTAATTAAAGAAAAGGAAACAATCATAATTACGATGAAGTTCTACACGGTTTAGTCAAGTAATTAGGCTCTGACAGATTAACTACATACCGGTAGTTGAAAAACAATTACCGACCCAACTAAAAGCTAGTGTTTTTTTTTTCTTATTTTAATGATTTTACTTAAAATTCAAATATCAGTAAACCATAAAAGTAGAAGAAATTGAATTTATTCCCAGGCAACAAAAGAAAAAAAAAATCGTCGGGCTTCCTTATATGCGGGGGACGAAAGCACTCATTCCGAACTTCCAAGTTCTTAATCTAATCTGAATCAGCGATCGATTCATCTGCATACAATCGCATCTAGAAAATGTACCCGATGTACAATAATGTACATTGTACACCGGCTACGTAAGTACGGACGCGGCGCATGGATGTGAGTGAGTGTGTGTAACAATCAATAAAGCGTGACACACACGATTCTTTCTTACTTTTTCTTTTGCTCTTATTAAAATGTGGCTCAACACAAGTCTGTGAGGCTTGAGATTAGCTTCTTAGAGCGCATTTCAATCAACTTTGTGTGGTCGTTCAACAAACAGCGATGTTTTAAAAATTCTAGCAGGCTTATGTTTTTCTAGCAATGAAGTTTAGAATGGTAACGGGTTTTAATTAAACGGGAATTATCTATTAATTAAACGTTAAATTGATTTGTGCTGCGCTCTTATGTTGATTTGTTTTTAGGGTTCCGTACCCAAAGGGTAAAAACGGGACCTATTACTAAGACTCCACGATCCGTCTGTCTGTCTGTTCGTCTGTCAATAGGCTGTATCTCATGAACCGTGATAGCTAGAGACAGTTGTCATTTTCACAGATGATGTATTTCTGTTGCCGCTATAACAACAAATACGAAAAACAGAATAAAATAAATATTTAAGTGGGGTTTCCACACAACAAACGTGATTTTTTTGCCGTTTTTGAGATATGGTATGGTACGGAACCCTGCGTGCGCGACTCCGACTCGCACTTGGCCAATTTTTAAATATTCCCGTCTTTTAGGCTAAACGCATTAACAAACTGTCATCCCGCACAATCTCGTGGAGTATGACTCAGTCGAGTCATGCATGAGGAAGTGGGTTATTATGAAACGTAGGCTATCCGGCTACGCGGCTACCTGTCACTCGTCCAGAGTAACGGAGTCATGATCTCTAACCCGACACGTTCCTGCTTCGAATCAAGCCAAAATTAACCATCGCTATCGACACGGCTTCAAACTCGTGGACACATTTCGTTATAACTGAAGGGTTTAGCAGGAAGGTCGACAGTCCTCCCGTGACCGACCTGGAATTAGGTCAGATGAGATAGGGGCCGGGGTTACTGCAGTGAGATTGGCCGAATTTTGGGAGAATATTTTTCAAAATTTCACTGCTGCGAGTCTCCGAGCACAAAAAGTCACAGGCATCCAGATTTCTTTCAATACGGAATACGAACCCACTATTTTAAAAGCTTATCGTTCGGCTACTGCATCTACGTTTGAAACATTATCCTGTAATGCCAGTATCCGATACTTGTATCACAAAAACGAACAGTGCGAAAATGCTACTTCTACATTCCCAATATAAAATTAAGGATTTCGGAATATGTCCATGTGATTTGTATACTCCTTTTATTACTTTGGGAAAGTTTAGAAAGAAATAGGTAGCACTACAAATGATGGTAGAATGGATGAACGACTCACCAGCATGTGCTGGCGGGGTAGGTGGCTGTGGCTCTTGATTCCTTGCTTCCGCATCAACGTCATCTGCGTCGATATCAACAGCAGTTTCAGGGCCGAGGTCCTCGCTGTCGCTGTCGGAGTTGTCCACGCCGTTGTCGGCGGCCTCGGCCTCGGCTTCGGCTTCGGCGCACTCTTCGGCCTCGGCGTCAGCGGCGGCTGCGGCGGCGGCGTCCACCTGCCGCCGGCACGCCTCCGTCTCGATGTTGAACGGCGGAGGGTTCATCATCGCGTTATCCAGCCTACGCATAATTAAGTTTTAGTATAAAGGCCAAAGAAAAAGCCGATTATATCTGGTTAAGAAAAAAAGTAGATAATAATGTAATTGAAGCTTAGTTGCATAGGCAAGGTTTTTTATAACTTAAGCACAAAATTAAACATTGTAACAGGTATTGTAAGCCAAATTTTAATTTGGATGGTACCTATTGGTTAGCATAAAACAACATTAAACGTATCCGTTACAGATAGGAACTTAAGATCGTCGAAATATTAAATCCTCATTTCCAAAAAATACAATCTGTAATCTTATAATCAGGCTTATTCACTATAATCCTTTCACTGATTATCAAGGTTCATTCTGTGATATCAGCAAACAAAAAACGTATTCCTCGTGTTATTCGAAGAAAGTGACATAAACTTTCATTTTCAAGCATCGTGTTAGAAGATAGGCTTAACCACATCCAAGGTCGTCTGGTTCAAGATAATGTCATACGTCCGTCTATATATTTTATACGAGTTTCATGTTTGAATTATCTGAAACCGGTTAAAGGCGGTATATCTCTGGAACTGGTATTTTTGGCGAAAAATATAGGCAGGAGACTGCCAAGGCAATGTAGACGTTATTAGCTAATTTGTTGACACAGTAGATGCCTGCACCCAACGTAATATGACATCATAAAATGATAGCGTGAACTAAAAATAGGGATTATTAATATCCGCCCGTGACATGTGGTATGGTAATGCCATTAAGGTTACACTAGTCGAAAATTCTTCCATACAAACGTAGTCTAGGGATAATTCCACTGTTTGACGATGTACGTTCAAAATAAAAAGTGATATAAATTTGTCTCATCATTATCTAGTATCTGTATGGAAGCAAAAAGTTAAAAAAAGAAAATATTTGAAAGTTATGAGCGTCGAAAGTTCCACATTTCGACACTAATTTTAACGCATTTTTGGGCGCGAATAAATACCATAAGAAGACGGAAAATTGCAAAACGGCCTCCATACAGGAATAGATTAGTAGTTTAACAATGTAAATAATTTTATTTTGAACAGATACGTTAATTCGTTTTTTAATGATATTCAGACACCCAGAGGTCTGTTTGTAAAATTTCGCGCGCTCGGTTTCGTCCTAAATCATTGTCCATTTCGCTACAAATTTGCATAAGTGTGTATTCGTACGCGAACTAGCTTCCTACTGCTCATCACAGCATCAATCTCTTCCGCACGTGTTGTCGGTTTATATAAAATGCATTTTTTTAACCCCGCGCACAAAATAGTTCGTGCCGTTGACTAGTGTAACCTTAACGACACGTACAAAAGTTCTAAAAACAGGTATCGTTCTCAGTCAGTTATATTATCGTTTATGTCTTTCGAACTACGAGTAGGCAACTAAAATAGTTACGGGCTGGATATGAGAAGTGAACACTTTCGAAGCATTGCTTTGGCATTCTATTATTACGACAAAACATGACCCTGACGAAATTCCTTCAGAGTCAATGCTAGCAAAATTCTTACTAGTCTTATAAAAATAAATTTTTGGAATATTTTTTGAGTGAACCAGACATGTAGCGAATAAGAGAATTGTAAATGGGAAATGAATATGTACGTAAGAACACAAAGCTAATCTCGAAGATCTTAATTTGTCTTTCGTAGGTACCACTTTTTTGCGATATAGACACCGACTTCCAAAAATAAAGTTATTTTTCACTTTGTAGTTTTTTATTTGGAAGTCGGTAGTATTTTTTTGCAAAAAAGTTTTTTTTTTAGTTGTACCTACCTAATAGGCAAGTTGTTTAGTAAGTGCCTATACCACCAGAATAGATTACCCGAGTAACATGAAACTTGAATATAATCGGTGAAATGAGAGATCTGCGTACGCCTTTCGAGCGTACTGGCGTGATATTATGTTATGAAATGGTATAAACAAAAAACAGACATGCGATTGCAGCAATCCCGAGAGATTTGCCGTTATTTATTGAAGATTTCTGTTGTATATCTCCGAAGTTCTTCATCAGATCTTCACCAAATTAAAATGGGACCAATTTCGGAATATGCTCTTGTAAACAAAACGATAATTTCAAGATCGGTCCACAATTGACGGAGATATAGGTGAACATACATAAAGTCGAACATAGAACCTTCTCCTTTTTGGTAAGTCGGGTAAAAAGAATATTTACGATCAGAGATTGACGAAATAGGAGGAAATTAATCATTCATAACCGAGACCAAAAAGCATATACATTACATTCATAACACTCTAAAGATATAAAAGTCTTACCCAAGATCCATGGGCGGGCGGTTGTCTGCGGCGATGTCACGCGGGTCCTTGAGGAACACCACGATTATGGAGATGTTGTCGGCGGAGCCCTGCCGCTTGGCCTGCACGATCAGACGCTTCGTCACCGCCTTCAAGTCATCTGCACAAAACAAAACACACCTTCAAGACACTGTATATGCCCAGCTACGATCTTGGAGCATATTAAGCATGTACTTTTTATACGAGTATCCTGTAAGAAAAACAGCGACCAATTCTAGTCTTATGTGCGTGGGCTTAGTGGCTGCGCATTCTTTTCTGCCAAGAGCAAAAATTCTAACTAGAACTTCTATACAACCTACGGTAATAGGGAAAAGGCTATGCAGGTGATGTAGAACTGGATTATTTAGGCAAGGTTTACTTTGGAACAAATATTGTATCAAGGTACAAAAAGACAGTAAACGGATCTCATAAAACCGTATTCAAGATACTGTATACATCATCATCTGCCTAGCCTTTTTCCTTACCGGATTCAGCTGAGTCCCAGTGTTTTACATGGAGCGACTGCCTATCTGACCTCCACAACCCAGTAACTGGGTAACAAGGTACCCCTTGGCAAGACTGGTGTCAGATCTCAAGCTTCTGACTACCCGTAACGACTGTCAAAGATCTTCAAATGACAGCCGGGACCAACGGCTTGACGTGCTTTCCGAGGCACGGAGGAAACTCGGTATGTTGAAATGGTCACCCATCCACGGACCGACCTCGTCAAGCGGTTCTTAACCTTGATGATCGACCCGTGCGGCTGTTATTATTTAGCCACGAGCTCCTCTCACAAGATACTGTATACATCACATCACACATCATCGGCCTATTAATGTTCCCACTGCTGGGACACAGGCCTCCTCTCTGTGAGACGGAATGGGCCGTTATCCACCACGCGGGCCCAGTGCGGGGTGGTGGATGTCACATGTCTTCGAATTATTGGTCTGCGAAAGCGCCTGCCTGGGCTCGAACCCACGACCTACAACTTGTAAGTCGCGGCCGATACCACTGGGCCACCACTGCTTTTCTGTATACATGCTCAGTTAAAATCTCGGGGTATATTAAGCATGTTCTTTCTACCAATCTTGCAAGAAAAACAACGACCAATTAAAGTCTTATTAGGCATAGTATCCACCACAAAGAACACATTAACGACCGACAGAATTTCTTAATAGTGTTATTATCCTTAAAATATCTATGTGTCATCTAGCACAAAACTTAAAGTGTTGCGAAGTCTATTATGTCTGCAATTTGTTGCGGCACAATGGTGAATAGCGCCGACGGATATGGAGTAACCATGTTTATGTTTCGATTTGCCACAGCGCGGGCTGTATGTAAGGATGTCCTTGTTCTGTCTCAAGCCTCCGAGTGAGTCACCGCCTCACTGGCCACTGCACCGCTATTGTGCCCCATAACATCAGTACGTGATAGGCCTTCGATGATATGAAAGCCACCGCGCCATTCCTTTTATTTTGCATTGTGACACTCTGTAGAATTGACCTTGATTCAACCGAGTTACGTATTTTGCCAACCCTCATGAAAATACGAGTGATAAATTGTGAACATTATGTTAAATTCTCAGGAGAACATTGTCACCGGCGCGTCAACAACGTTAATAGAAAACATTTTTGTAGGTCATTTTAGAACAGCCAGACATTGCGCTATGTCTGCGAATATATTACGGGCTCCACCTTATTTTTGCTACATTTAGGTCGTTATGGTTAATGTTAGTTATTGAAGCGTTGGTATCATGATAGGCCACATAGTTTAATTAGTTTACACGGGTTGTCGCTTTTTCGAGAAGGTAACTCGAGCAGTAGGCGCGGCCTGTGACAGGGTGTGTCTAACTGGAATGTAAAAACATGTACCAGCAATTCGTGTAGTGATGTGCTTGATGCGGCCGTTAGTTCGTCGTCTAAGCGCACGCCTTGACTTTACTCGCTATTTCGGGGCGCGGTCGCCGCCGCCGCCGCCGCCGCCCTTGCTTTTTACCCTGTTTGGTCTGGCTCGAAGCCAACCGCGCCCCGTCTACTCTTATTTCGATCTAAGTCCGTAGAAAGTTGTTAATTTGATTTATAGATCCAAAATAAATTTTGATGCTTCATGAACTTTTTTAGACTAATAAAAACTTTTGGGACTGTGTTGTTTCGTAACGGATGTGTTTTAGAACTTCGCATTTTCATGAAGTGAATTTCTCGTCCCAAGTTGTAATAAAAAGTATCTTTATAATGTTTAAGGAATGAGTTTTTCTTACGGTGCGCGGAAGCGGTAAATGTTTATTAGTTAGGTGTATCATGTCGATCGTGGCGCAAGTAGCTCGCAGCGGCCGAAGCGATCATTGCGGCGATTACTGCCGCCGGCTAACGGTGGTGCGGATGGAATGCACGTCGTCGGCCATTGTTCCCTACACTACCACTCGAAGCAAAAACCGATCACGGCCCATCGGCGCATACTAAGCCGCGCGCGACCGCGAACCACCTGCCGCGGACGTTATCGAGGAATTCCTATAATTATTGCAGCCGTTATTGAAAATATCTAACTGCGAGCTGGTTTGTAGGATTGGAGATTAACTTGTATTTACTACAAAGTATTGTCTGAAGCATGACAGTATTTTCTCATGCATATTAATGGTATCACGACGTAGATATATAATTATTGTAGTAGGTCGGAAATCAAATGTAGAGAGCAGAGAGAGCAGACGGCGCAGTGGGTGGGTCGGAGGAGAGGGGTAAGGGGGGATCAAGTGCAATTTTCCAGCAAGGCTCGGCGCTGCGTGCAAAGCCGGCCGGCAGACGGTAGACGGCAAACGGGCAAAGATTATTTCCATGTCCGCTGGCTACACAATAAATGTAGCCTCTATTATCTTTACGACCCAGTTAAAAACAGTTATTATTGGTACTCATTGAAACTAAATTACCATTCCTGGTTCCGGATTGCATAATCTAAATATTTACGGTAGGTATACCTTAATGGCCCTGCTGGCTGGCGCAATGCTCCAATACAGAACCACAATAACGATTTTGGCAACGTTTCGTTTTTGGAACAGAAGTAAAATAGGTTATGTTTGCATTGAGCTCACAACAAACAAGTCAGCTTAAGTAGCTGGGCCAAAACACAAATTGTTTTAGTGTATTATAATTTTATAACGTACATAAAAACAACCAATGTCATTGCTTATTCAATTGGACCTGAAAGATTGATACACTTCGCTGAACATAAAATAAAATTCAGTTACGTAGTATTTTTTATTCTATGATTCACTAAAAACTTCGCCGTATTTTAATATAGCGGCTGATGCTGAACTATGTTGCAGGTTGCACCGGCAAACCTCAACAAAAAAGTTCAGCACCCCCCTTCAGACTACCTCCCCAGTAGACTGCACAAAATGAAATCTATTCCAGCTTTCAGTTTTATTCAGCTTTTTACGACGAGGCTTTAGAAAATAATCCGCTTTCAACTATAGATACGCGACTGTAATTACTTTCGTAAGTTTAAAGCAGTACGGTTTATCACAGTCATATTTCAATATAGGTAACAATGACGCGTTGATAAAAATCGATTAACGTTCAAAGACTATAAAACATCATAATAATTAATAATCATTCATTATTCTGAGAACGATATCATTTTGAAGAATGTAACATTGCGATTGGACATAGGGCACAAAGATTTCTTACTACGGAGCTGATTCCAAGAAGACATAGGAATTGCATAGATCGTTCTGTGGCATGAAGAACTCGAGTAGCGCGTGCGGAATGTGAGTGCATTGTGCAATGTAGGAGAGGAAATCAAACCCTGGCGTCTGCGGTCTGTACAGTCGATACACGTTACATCACTATTCTATAACGTTATACATTTTCAAAGCACTTTAGATAATTCCTGCGAAGATATCAGCAACTGCGCTACTCAGCTATATAACAGCGTTGGATCCACTCCCGCTGAAGTGTTAATTAAACGTATACGTAAATAAGCTTGTCGCGTGTTAAAGCAACGAGGGGAGGAAGCTGGCTGTTATTTACACAAGCATGATGGTAGGCAAACAAACTTGACAGGACTACTTAGAGACGAACGACTTTGGAAATACTCAGTCTGTATAATCGGCCCCGATGAGACGACGCGACATACGACAAACATCAGACGTCTATCGCCACTAAAAGCTTTTGATAGAGATTTGATACATTTAACGATATATTGGGTACCAGGCATTTTGTTACCAAGATCGTAAAGAAAAATTATATAAAACAAGCTTCTGCCAGCGGCTTCGCCCACATGAATGTCGGAAGATGTCCCACGGGAACCGTTAAATTATCCGGGCTAAAAAGTATGTGCTATTCCAGACTATATTCTATCTCTGTGCCAAATTTCATCCAGATCCGTTCAGCCGTTCTGGCGTGATTGAGTAACAAACAAACATACATTCATCCAAACTTTCGCATCACACTTTTAATATCACACTATAATCACACTAATATTATAAAGGCGAAAGTCTGTGTGTGTGTTTGTATGTTTGTTATTTCTTCACGGTCAAACGGCTAGACGGATCCTGATGAAATTTGGCACAGAGATAGATTATAGTCTGGAATAGCACATAGGATACTGTTTATCCCGGGAATATGTTCCCTCGGGATAATTTTCAACTTTATAATATTAGTAAGAGTAAGATAGCTCATCATCTTTGCCAATTTATCTAAACTTAAGAATGTTTAGATAAATTGCCACATGACAATGAATATGCAAAGATTTATGCATAATTTACAGCCACCTCTTTGCTAATCAATGAATTAATCGCGATTATAGAAACCTCTCTAATTGTTAGTGCGCACAGCCAAGCGTAATGAAATTGAGTGGGAACTTTCGTGCACGCTCAACGTTCATCAGTTGCCCGGTAATTGGTTTACAGGCATGCTTCGGAAGAGTTATATGGTGTTATACGGTACCGGGGAACCTTCGAATTAACGCTCAATTCGAATGCTCTCGTAATTGGAAGGTTGCTGGGCTGTCCATGTCGCCACTCTCTCGCCACTTTCATGTTATCGCCTGTCGCGTTTACCACTTTTGTTACCTAAATCGAATCTAAATCCAATTCTCACTTAAATAAGGTAACTTTACAACTTCTATGTTATCATAGATTAACTATCGCAACTCTTCCAAAAGTTTCTCTCGTTATTTACACGTGATTCTGAGAATCCTTTGAAAGGCGACGATGAAAGGAGAAAGAATATCCCATTAAAATAACATTAGCACATATACACGTATACGTACAGTTAGTGAGGTTAGCCGGATAAAGAGATTGATAAACAAAGTAAATATTTTAACTCTGCGTGGTTTAAAGATACCTAGACAGACTTTGACATTCAACACCCGACTACGGCGAAGCAAAAAGGAGGGTTATGTTTTTGACCGGTATGTGTGTATGTATGTAAGTATGTGTGTTTGTATTTATGAAAGAAAGAAAGAAAACTAGTTTATTTGGCACACACAGATACACAAAATAGGAACAAATAACAATTACATACATTGTGTGCCCCGCGGCTGCGCCAAAAAGGTCCAGTTCAGGAAAATGCCAGATAACTGGGAGTTGCCTGACGCTGGTTTTCAGTGTGAATCAGTTTTTACGGTGTTAAATACACATATGTGTATGTTCATCTATTCCCTCATAACTTCTAAACTACTTATCATAATTTGACAATTGAGTTGTCGTTGGAAGCGTCTTGTTTGTCCGCTGGTTATAGGCGTGACGTCACATTAAATTGAATATGGCTTTACTAATGAACAAAAAAAAATTCACCCCACCCCATCATGTGTGGTATCATTGAACAGGGCTTTTTAAATTAAGGTAGGACTCGGTATATCATATTTTTTGCAGTATGTATTGTTTTGTTACGATAGGTGGCATACGACCACGGTTATCCTCTACGGAATAGTTTGTACATAACAATTTCAGATGAGAATGGATGGGTGACCATTTCAACATACCGAGTTTCCTTTGTGCCTCGGAAAGCACGTTAAGCCGTTGGTCCCGGCTGTTATTTGAAGATCTTTGACAGTCGTTATAGTCAGAAGCTTGAGATCTGACACCAGTCTTGCCAAGGGGTACCGTGTTACCCAGTTACTGGGTTGTGGAGGTCAGATAGGCAGTCGCTCCATGTAAAACACTGGTACTTAACTGAATCCGGTAAGACTGGAAGTCGACCCCAATATAGTTGGGAAAAGGCTTTACATACTTTTTACAGCGTGATTTTTCAGTAGTCGGGTTTTATTTACATTATTTATTTTCCCATTCATCGGGTATCAATTCTATTTGTGGAAGCAGCTTAAAATCAAAGCTTTTTTATGCATCAAGAAGACAACTTTACATAAAACGATGCAAGGATGCAACATTTGCAAGCGCTTCCAGGCATCCTGTCCACATGTGGCGTAATTTCACGAATCGTACAGAGGAAATGTGGATCAGAGGGCTGCGTTCAAACACAAAGCGACCTAAATATTAAACCAGTGAGGTGCTTGTAAAGTACTTCATGCGATACATGAGAATCGTGTCAATTGCTGAATTTGCTGAACAAAATGTTCCGGGAAGCTGTATACATTGTTAGGGCCGCAAAAATGACGCACGTACGTAATACGGGAACTGTAATAAATCCTACATTTTACGTGTTATTGTAACATGTAACAGCACTATCGATCGTGTATTATTCCCGCATAAGTTATGTTATGGGCCGTTTGCCGAGTTATTATACACGGTTTAGCATTTAGCGCAGGCGACTGGTCCAGGCCGTGGGGCGACAAATCACATCTGCAATCCTGCATATCGCATTTATATGCAAAAGTTTCGATCCCACGCAACAAGTACCACTTGTCGCCCTCGATATTGCCTGATGCAGTCCTATTCAAACGCCTGCTCGTTAATTAGTCACTACAGGTATATGTAGATTACCTATCAGACGCATGAGCTATTTGAGGAAATGAGGTTAATCAAAACATAAATAGCGGCAGGTAAAATTTATCAGGAAACTTCAAGGGAAAATGCGATATTATCAATTTGTTTTGAATCATACAGATAGGTTTGTTTTCACCGAGTTTGTAGCGGTAAACATTTGCGGCAATGCAATAGCGAAAAAACCGGCCAAGTGTGAGTCGGACTCGCGCACGACGGTTTCCGTACAGCACAAAACTCTAGTATTCTGTTTTTAGTATTTGTTGTTATAGCGGCAACAGAAATACATCATCTGTGAAAATGTCAAAACTTTTCAACTGAGCTATCACGGTTCATGAGATATAGTCTGGTGACAGATAGACACACAGACAGACGGACCGCGGAGTCTTCCGTCGGGTCACGTTTTTACCCTTTGGGTACGGAACCCTAAGAAGGGGTACTTATAATTATGTACCTAATTAGTTTTATGTAATTAAACAAGCATTGTTGTTATCTGATAACACTGCCTCCGCATCTTTATGCCCATTACAGGTTAATAACCAGATAAAATAATAGCAGTTCTACATCGTCCACGTTGTGGCACTCGCCAAGTGTCAATGCACTCTCTCGGACACACTCGGGCATTTTGTATACTCTGTAGTTTGAAACAATTTCACATCCACCTGTACATAAATTGTTCGACATAATGTCACGGTCTTATAATGGCTTCTTGTAACTACTTCATAAATGATGCCTTGGGCTGCGACCAGATGCAGTTGTTTAAATTAAGATGATCAGTGTCATGAAGCGACCTTCGCAACCAAATTAGAGGGCGGGTAAAGTCTAAGACTGTCAATGCAAAGCAAAACTTCAGAGCCTTGAACATCGTCGCCGAGGTCGGGTTTTTATCGGATACATTTCGGGGAGAGTGCGATAGAATTGCATGATCTAATTCCGTCTAGCCCGTTTCATCATCGATACATGGTGAACATCCCACCAATACGCACTAAACGTTTTGGAAATACTTTTATTATGCGTAGGTACAGCTAAGGAGTGGCATTCACTGCCGGGGTCTTTATTTCCCGATAGCTACAATCTAGGGGTCATTAAGTCAAGTGTGAATAGGTAACTTCTAGGCAAGCGTTCTTCACCGTCGACTACATCATAGCTTACCATCTTGTGAGATAATGGTCATGCGCGAGCCTATTTTATATAAAAAACGGCCAAGTGCGAGTCGGACTCGCGCACAATTATATTGCACCATATTTTCTGGAATTTTTAATCTTTGTCGGGTAGAAGGCTTACTCGAGAATTGACGGGATAAAGCACAACACAAAGGTATATAGAAGAAATGGGGGAAAGCTTTGCCCAGAAGTGGGACAATTGAGGATAATAAAAAAAACCGCCCAAGTGCGAGTCGGACTCGCGCAAAAATCGGCAAAAAAAAACACGTTTGTTGTATGGGAGCCCCATTTAAATATTTATTTTATTCTATTTGTTGTTATAGCGGCAACAGAAATAAATCATCTGTAAAAAAAAATCAATTGTCTAGCTATCACGGTTCATGAGATACAGCCTGGTGACAGACAGACAGACAGACCGTGGAGTCCGTTTTTTTGGGTACGGAACCCTAAAAAACGGACTTCTGGCAGTTCTAACCCATAACAGCTTGAAACCAATGCTGAATAAGAGGAACTTCGAAAACATTGTCACACGTTGCAACCACTAGCCACCAATGGAACGGTTTAATATTGCTGCTTGCAGATCTATAGTCTGCATGGTAGAAATTTTGCCAAGTTTCAGTGAATCAGATAACTGTACAAAGATTTGTAGTGCTCACGCAATCGCTCGGATTAGTGAAAAGTGCACGAGTCGATATGATCGGCCACTGACCTTCTGAAAATCCTTCAATGACAGAAAATGTATAATACTTTTATTATGTTGAACGCCTTTTGCGATATCAGAAACTACATAATCTGATGTTGATAAGTTCAATTCATTATGATATTGCATTCATACAATAACAGCGTGCTGCACCTTATTCTTTTGATAAAGAAGGTTGTTATCTCCTTTTACGAAAAACAATGAGTACATAAGGTTCAAAATTAGGTTACCAGACCATAAACATTCACCATCGGGTTTTCATTAAGTTCATTCCTTCCCTTTTAAGCCCTAAATGTGCGAGGTGACAGGTGCCGAGCAACAGCTGCCACCATCCGTGTTTGGTTTACTTTAATTAATTCCATAATCAAAACACCAATAAACAACAAGAATTTAAGTTAAATTCAAAAGCATCTGTGTTCTGCTTTTGCAATACGAAAACTTATAAAGAGTTTGTCCTCACAAAGAGCACGAGCAATCTTAAATGAACGCTTAGTTGTACAAGGAGATAATTTGTTTGGACGGCTTGCACGAGGTCATCTCTGTTTGTCATGCATGATTCATCCATGTGAACGCGATAACTTATATTCAGCTATCTGTTTTATTAGTCCAGTTTTAATAAATGCGAATTGTAGCGAAAGTCACGGCTCTTAAATAGTGTTTTCCATAAAAAACCAGATTGATTTTTCCAGCAGGTGAATGTTAGTTATCTAAACAGCCCAGTTATTGGATACGTAGGTACGTATTACGTATATTGATAAAGTATAGTTCAATAAACGCTACAAGCGGTCAGTCCGGTAGGTGCTAATGCAAAATTCTTGTAGCGCGGCAAATATTTGTGAGGGCGTAGCAAACCAGCAGGGATGAGGTGTGGACGAGGCGAGGCGGGGTCCCACAGGGTTGACAATTCAATCGTGACGTCGACTATTTTCGTCGCTACACGATATTTCACTCGCCACAGTCCTCATCAATCCGCAAATATTGACCCAAAATTCGTAAATGTTTTGAAGGTAAGCTTATAAATATGCACTGGATTTTCCGTTGGGTTAGCAGGTAGATGTTTGGTTATAAGCGTTGCTAAAAACAACAATTCAAAAAACCAAAAACCTGACTGCTTAAGAAGCGAACTAAAAAGACGTAAACAAGAAGCAAATCATGCTGTGCAGTCGGAGCATAGATATTCGCGTGCTGGCTGACCAAAACCAGACGTATCCTCCGACTGCAAAACATGAGTTGCTTCTTGTTTACGTCATTTTAGTTCGTTTCTTAAGCAGTCGGGTTTATTGTTTCATTTTTAACTTTTTAGTTAACATTTTTTTTTCGATGTTGGTACATTTAAATATATAAGTGTTATATATTTTTGAAATCACCTCTTAAAACCCTTTATTTTGATAACCCACACGGTGATTCTGGAAGAAAAAAAATGGCTTTAATGTGGGGCATTAAGGCGTCCAAAAGCCGCCTTTTTTAAATTTTACTGTAGCCAGTGACACTCGCAAGGTTAAGACGAATCGATTGACGTAAGAATCATCAAATTCGGCCAACGCGTTTGGTGTCTAGAACGCCACAAGGGAATAACATACATAGACTGATGTATACGGCTTATGACTATGACGTCGTATGCCACTTCCAAATATTCCGGAAAATGTGAACAGTTTCCAAATGCAGAAGTGCATCGACGTGTAAAAATGACAGCCCTATCAGTAATTGCATTGCTAATATCGGCGACATGCACCGGGCGGCCGGGCGAACGGGCGGGCGGCGCGCGCAGCGTTCTGCGCGCCTACTCATCTGCTCGGCCTAGCTTCGACGCAATCATTGCAATTTCCGATTCCTACATACACTCCGGTTATCGAATTATCCCGACCAAATTGCAGGCTACTCCCCAACCCAGATCACCATTAAAGATCCTATAAAGATAAATATAAACCTCAAATTGGAAAGAGTACACCCATATTGAGCACCACGGGTGGTTTATTAAAATCGATTTATTGACTGTCCTTTTGATCGGATCTCAGAATTAATTACTGGTAAGCTTGATTAAGCCTAACAGATAGTACCAAACAAAGTTATTAATATTATACCAAGAAAAACAACAAAATAGTTGCGCTTGAGACGATGTTCTATCGAAATGGCTTTGATGATGTACAAAGAACACTCGCAAGATATAAACAAACACCGTCTAGAAATAAACGGATACGCGTCGTTGGAGTCACGACCGATGACTGCGAATTCGTGTACCTGTTCCTGTACCATTGTACAACGACAGTTTATTAGTATTTATTGCCTAAGATACGGTGTGATTATGTATTTGTAACAAGATTGGCCAATCCTAGATATCGCCTACGTCGTAGAACACAACTTGAAGTGTATCACCGTCGACAGCTGGGTAAATAACACGTTCGCATTGTACTTATATTAAAAACATTTTGGTATGTTTGGTTGCAAACAGATGTCTTTATCAACATAAAATATGAGAATCTACAGCTAATACGCCTATTTCTGATGATGATAGCGATAATTTATAATTACCGTCTTCAAATTGCAATCTTGCAACCTTGCAGGAGGAACACCGGCCGGCGGTTGTTGACCTGTTCGGTTAAAAATACCCGCGTCTCCCTCCCACGCCGGGTCAAGGGTATTACGCTATTTTATGCTGTATGCTTCTTAAGAAACATAAAGGGGAAGTTTAAACTTCTTACCCGGATTTTAGGTCCGTGACGAGCTTAACTTGGTTCTTTTGTTGACAGAATTACTATAGGCTAGCAAAGAAATAAAAATCCTTGACTTTTTAGACCTCCAAAAATGTTTTGGGGATTGTGTACATACATTCAGCGAATCGTAGTTGCTGATAGCTAGCCTTGATGATATAAATTTGAGCCAGGGTGTCTCATTCTTAGGTAAGGAAATGCTGTGGTCAAAGGTGGCAGGTGCCACCTTTGCTCTCGAATCAATACAACGAACTTTTTCTATGAGGCCGCTTTAGTATCTGCCTGATCTACCTTCTACTAGAATTTAGCTCTGTCTATTCGCCCTATTAAGTAAGAAGAGCGTGAAGATGAATGGTAAGTAAAATAAAATTAATTACACATAAACAGTAACTCTTGGCCGGGAGTTTAAATGTTAAGATCTACTCACGAATGGAGGAAAGTTATCGTTTCGTGGATCTGCGAGACTCTTCATCACGACACGAATCGTGAGAGAAAGAGCTAGCTACCAGATAAACAACAACAGCACCGTGTTTACTGAATGAAAGTGAACCGATCGATTAGAGAAATGAACGTTTTAGAAACAATAGAATTATTTTTGGGAAGAGAATGTGTTGGCAGTTGGCACGGATTGAAAATCTGTCAATGAGTGGCGTTTACAAGCGATGGGTGTGGATTTCAAATGGTTGACAATGACAAGCAAGCGGTGCTTTCTCGTAGACGTAGTGCGTCGGTGGGCGCCGCCTGCGCCTCCTTTACATACAATCATACAATGCAAGCGCCCCACAGCCTAGCGCGGCACAATGCCCTGAGGCAGCCCACATCGCGATTGTCTGAGTCACCGCGCGGCGCCGCGACGCATATGGGCTTGTTTACACTCAATAAGATTAATAACATACTCAAAAGTCGCTCCGTGAGGGATTTGATACATTAATTGGCGAAAGCCACTGCGAAATCTGCTCGAAAGTTTACGATCAGACGAATGACAGGCAAGTAAATTGTGCATTTCGATATCTCGGCAATGCCATCAATAACAGAAACTGTGTTTGTAGAATGTATTTTATTTACGAAACGTATTGGTATGTTCGTGCCTTTACAAAAAAATGTTTCGTAAAATACATTTCAGAGTAAAATTTTATTATTTCCAAATACATAGACAATTTTTCACGCTTGAAAACCACAAAGCTTGAAAAAATAAACAATTGAAAATAAAATGGCCATGATTCGATCCTTAATAAGCCATTTACAAATGTCCTTCATGGAGACATGAAGAAGAATAAATGTGTTTATCTAAATCAATGTCTCAATCTTAACCACATACAACTTCTTCACGGCCCAGTGAAGCACGCTTGTAGCCTGTACATTAAATGAGCCGCAACGGAATTAGGTATCCTCATATTCACACATAAAGGTAATGTAAGTTGTTGAGTAACTTACTCAACAAAACGATTTTGCTAAAGAAACATTACGCAGGCAGGTGGTGATTCACCGCCAAGCCGTAATTGCTATACACAAAAACAAGGTTCGATAACAATAAGTTATCGTTTCGGGCAATTAATACTACTATTCAATTTAGAAATATCCGTACTGATGGATTACAAGCTTGTTTCAGAACCTCAGAGGAGAAATAAAAGTGATTGCAACATGAATGTTGGAAAAATATGTAATAGTATTTAGGCTATTCGTTGATGTAGCTAAAGTAAACTTAGCTGATGAAATTGACAGCAAAAAATTAATATAGCCGCAGTTGTATTTAGATGTTGCAATAAATGGTTGATTGTAAAGTTAGCAGCGGAAACTGCAAGCCGGCCAAGGTGTTGTCGCCAGTATCCTGTGTGACGGGGCACGTACACTCGCAAATTGTTTGAAACAACATTATACATGCTATACCACAACCGCAGGCGCGAAGATTTCGCTAAAAATAAACATTTATTATGGGCCTTTATACTCTTTGATCATACATGTTATAAACATATTCGTGAAAAGCTACCATGCCTGCCATTTTCGTAAACACGCGGCAGAATTATATGGAGATAAGGATTTTCAGATCTAAAATATTAACTTATAGCTTGAAATAGCTATGCTATCTTGTTGAAATATGGTGATACACCGTTGATTTCAACATAGTATCATAGCCATTTCAAGTTGTTTGTCAACTATCAAAGACGTACAATCTTTGATAGTTACGTTATTGCAATCTTCCAGTTGATAATCTATTTAAGGCCGTACCCTGACCAAAAAATCAGCATGTGATATGAGCATTCCTATTGGCCTAGCGGCACTGATGGCGCATGAGTTACAGTAGTGAATACGCCCAGATTTTAGAATAATATCTTTATAAAATCGAATATTGGTCTTTTAAAAAAAATAAAGTTACAAAATGTTCGTGTTCATTAGTGTTAATACAAAAAATAATTAATGAACACTTTACGAGGAGATGCATAAATAAATAATTATTTCTCATTTTTATGGTTTTGTTGGAAGGAGATTAGTGATACATATACCTCTTTAAAAAAAAAGTGTACTACCATTTTAGAATCAACATTATGTAGAAATTTAATGTTTTTTTATTAATTGATATTTCTTTTTAAACAAAGAGTAGATAGCTCTTAAAAAATGGACAAAAACGACTAGCGCGGCGTTTTGCTCGGCGAGGCGCCTTAACTGTTTTATACAACACAATAGTTTGTAATAATCTAAAATTACTGGTGTTATAGAGGCGTTGATTCCTGTAATTACAGTTCATAAATCAAATCATTTCTAATGAGCATTTTGAAAAATGCTTCCGGCTTCACAATGAGCACTATGAGCTAGAATGTCCAGTTAGATTGTTTAATCAATCATTTAAACAGCTCATAAAGAAGTTCTAAGCATGGAGCTCCTTCACACACCGTTACAAAGAATGGGTTTACAAAGGGATGTTGCCATAATCACTTGCGTTGTTGATGGTATCCGCTTCAGAGGCCCTACAAGCGAACATTTATCATCTGCTTTAGCTAGCTATTATTTTCTTGTGCTTATGGTTTTATTCAATGCAACACTTTTAATAGGTTTGTTTATGTTCAAGTAAAGACGGTTATATGTTGATATATGAAACTTTTATAATGAAATACGGTTACGGCGGTTAAAACAGAATCAAATGAAGAAATTTCTGATCACACCTAATCGAAATAAACGAGGAGTAAAGATTCAGACAAGTACTTCCAAACATGGTAAGAATTGAACTAGACGGCCTTTTAAGATCATCGGTAACACATCGCCATATATTGTAATTAAGTCGTTAACCCATACTTGTACCCAATAACGTAATTACCAAGCGTGATGTAATAATAGTCTACATAGCACAATGATTGAAGCCGACCGTGGGAATTCAAGGAATGTTTTGATAACATTGACCGAGAGCTGTGCGAACAACTCGGAACTTGAGAGGTAGAACTAAGGATAGACTAAATATAATTATATCGGAGTGGAAAAATGAACAGAGAAAATCGCACGCGGTTTGCCGCTGATCGTAGTAACATCTCAGACGCATGGCTTTTCGGCTATATATCTATACTAATATTATAAAGAGGAAAAGTTTGTGAGTTTGTGACGTTGTAAGGAGTAATATCTGGATCTACTGAACCGATTTTCACCAGTAGAAAGCTACATTATTCCTGAGTGTCATAGGCTATAATAAAATTTCAAAAAAATTAGAGATCCTTATGAAAATTTCAATAATGTAACCCAAGGTAGCAAAATGTTTCCTATAAAATTTATTCTTTGGCGTGCGCTGAGAAAACTATTGATGATAGTTAAAAATTATTAGGTAGGTAGGGTAGGCAGGGCAGGCAGGGCAGTCATGGTAGGCAGCTAGGGTAGGGTAAGTAGGTAGGTAGTCAGTTGACAGGAGCGAAGCCGCGGCGGTCAGCTAGTACTATATATATATTGCAATTTCGGAATATAGTTAGGTAGAATATGTGTTTTTTTCGCTCAGATTTGTCCCAAGCCTAATAAGGATTGTATTCTTCTTACAAAGTCTGCATCAATAGATATATGTATTTTGCGTGATACACGAACGCATACAGACAACTGCGTGCAGAAGGCCGAGGCCGAGAGAAATCGATTCAACATCACAATGGTCCATTGGGGTCAGACAAAACGCAAAATATTGAAAATACCTATGTACTTTTGATTAGACTTCGCAATTATTGAGTACATCTCCAACGCAAATCAATATGTGAAAGTTCAATGGCCAGCAAATAAAAATTGATTGACTGCAAAATGATTTTGATACTTGAATAAAAAAGTTCGATTGCTTATTTCCTCAAAATTTGTTATTTGTAATTCTACGAATCGCAACAGTCTACTGGACACGGGAATTCAATGTTCACCTCAAATAAAACAATAGCGTACGAAGTGGAACGTAACCGTTCACCCAGTGAACGTATTTTAGCTGCAAGTACCTTTTTCGTTCGTCCTACAACTACAAGGTCATACGAACAAAGTTCTAGTAGCTACATAATTCAATTGTGACTTTGTGACCAACGAAGATCAGACGAAAGTCAAGTAGATAAACAGTCGCCAAATTATTTTAGACTTTGTTAAGTAACCAACGACTTGAGAGCTTTTAGCCGAATTGTTTAATACTTCAGAAACGAATTGTTAAGTCTTCGCAAATTCAAATGTTTTCGACATTATTATATATTTAGTTGTACCTAATAGTCAAGTCTTAAGTAAGGTACTTATAATGCCAGAATAGATTACCCGAATACCATGAAACTTGAACATAACCGGTGAAATGAGATGTACCAAGGTGAACTGAATACATCTGCGTACCGATTACAGCAATCCCGAGAGAATTTATTGAAGAGTTATGTTGTATATCTCCGAAGTTCTTCATCAGATCTTCACCAAATTAAAATAGGACCAATTGGATGGAAACATATACTCTATCAAACAAAACAATAATTTTCAAAATCGGCCCACAATTGGCGGAGATATCGGTGAACACAAACAAAAAAAACATGATTTTGAATATAGAACCTCCTCCTTTTTGGAAAGTCGGTTAACAATAAGTTATCTAAGTCACCTCATCATTAACATAATAATAGCTCTCCAAGCCATGGCTGTTCTGATTCTGAAAAGGCAGTAACTAATGGTTCAGTTACCAGACACGTCCATTTTGATTAGAAATTACGAAGTTGTCAGTGGAGCTATTATCTATCGACTGGCCACTTTAGCAAGCTTGCGGATCAAGTTCCTACGTTAAAAATACACTCGGATCAAGATTTACTTAGCCAAGTAATAAGGCTAAAAGCTCCACGAATGGATTTTCGATAGACGCTTATCTCGGTATACACCTAATTGGGACTAAACTACGTAGGAAAACACAAAATGGACATTCATTAAGCAGCGCTTGATTTATTGGTTCAATGTAAAAGTATAATTCGCATCTGAATTAATAATGCATTTATAAATTGGGACTGAATTCAAGTTAAAATATTTCGAATTTCTGACCAGTCCAGTCCCACCTAGTTATAAATATTAAGGTTTGGACACGGGGTCCCAGCGCTAACAAATAAAATTAGGTTCCAATAAATGTCACTAGATGGCGCGATATGCTTTGATTTGTTATTTCGAATCAACTCTCAAAAGCACAAAATTATGGTATATTGGGCACTTAATTCACATTTCAAAGATTATTTGAACGGATCATTCATTTAAAATTAATGACAATAGATGGCGCGGTTTTAAATTTCTGAGGCATTCTACTCGATTGTTTAAATTTGTATTGTAACACATTTTGGTGCAATGAAAATGTAAAAACGTGCAAAAACTAAATACGTCACTGTATTTAAAGAACAAAATAGTCACGAACCGCACTGCAAGTAAAAGGGTTTACCTTTTACTTGCAAGTGGCTGTTAACACCATCTATCTATCGCCGTGGAACGGAACCGAACGCGTTCGATGTACAAAAAATATCAGTTTAATCAGACGAAAAACACTACTTACGTCGGCACGGTTTCTTTGTATGAGATGAGGCATCTGTATCTAGTATTATATTATCCGTGGTTTGGGCAACTGATAAAATGTATCTTTGTTAAAACGTTTCCGACAAGGAATTGCATGATACGGCTTAATAAAATGTGATTGAAAGTTAAATAGAAATGGAAGCAAAAGTGTAAGCGGACACGGGTCGTAACGATTAAATTACAAAAGAAAGTCTCTCGTCACACCTCATACAGACAGAAATAATCTAGATACAAGATTGGATGCGTTCAATATTTAAAACCGGTTTTAAATAAAATTGTGGCTTCGTCTCCAGCAGCGAAGTGCATTGGTAATGCACTGACGGAATTATCGAAGCGTCGCAGTGTGGGGAGGAGGTTATTTCTGTACATTTCGCGAGAACTGTCGTTAACATCCAAGATATTACGGCCGGCATAACTTGTGAAACATCGGGCATGCTGCGGACAACGGGCAATGCTCCAGATGGATCCTAAGTTACGATCCGGATTTACATATTTAGACACGTTAGAAATGTAACATACACCAGATACTCGTCGAAAATGCAAAGAAATCTCAAGTTCTCTAGTACATAATGGAAACAAATAAAAACAGCCGTAGGTACTTAAAATACAAAATGACATACACCAGTGTTGAGCACTTCAAAGTGCAGTTTAACTGCTCACTTTGAACATTTCTAAATAGAAGCCATAAACATTTGATGGCCAGCTATGGCTTTTTGTCCTTTTATCAAAAAAAAAAACCAGACATCCTGCGATTTACAAGAAATTGAGAATGCATAAAGAAAGTAAACGATCGACTTTTTTCAGACAAGAGGAGGCTTTTTATAGTAACACCGGTGTATCTTGCGCAAACGGGTTTTTAAAAAACTTCGCTATAAGTAAAGATTTGCATCACCGATTATTTCGTCTTTACAGACATATAAATCAAGGACAAGTTATTGCAATTACGACAGACTGGCAGGCTGTGCTGCACTGGAGGTAAGTACATTACGAAACCTGCACGCACCGCTGTGCCAACAAAAACTTTCTGCCGAAAGCCGACCAACTGGTACTGTTCAATCTGAGAAATCATGTCCTTCTAGGGAATCGAGAGACATACAAGTACTTCTTGGGAACATTTGCGCGAGAAAGTATTCGGTACAATTGATATTGGTAGACAGTATGTAGGTAATATTTATATAGTCGTGTAACGTAAGGAGGAGGAGGGCGACGCAAATGGAGCGTGCCTCGATGCTCGCTTCCACTCGCTATAAACACGTGGAATGCAAAAAGACCACGAGAATCACGGAAGAATGCGTCGCCGCTCTGATGACGACGCCTGTTCTATGCAGATACCAGAACAAACTAAATTTAAATTCACTCATACACGAGTACGCATTCACACTTTGCATTTTCACTTGGCTGATTTGAACGCTGAACGTATTCCTGCGGATTTCGGGTCGTCGATCTTAAAGTAATTATATTTATTTCTGTTCCATTAACAGTGTTGAAGCCCTTCCCACAATTAAATACGGTATAGTTAAGGCGCGTGGTGATGTCATGGATTAATTAAAGGAATTTTACAATGTGACAGCGACACCCGAGAGGGCTCGCCTCCACATGTAAAAATGTAGCCGCACGTTAATTGCAAACCACCGGTTTGTCGCCATCATGGGCAGACCAGAGCTTCACATCGTGAGAATGTTAGGTCATTACGTTTTTATGTCCTTTATAATTTAAATAGGAAATGAATGAAACTTGAATGAAAACTCTGAAAAGTGGGATAGCCACATGATGTAAACTCATAATATGAGTTTACATCATGTGGCTATCCCACTTTTCAGAGTTTTCATTCAAGTTTATATATTTATATTCAAGTTTATATTTCATTCAAGTTTATATAATTACTTTTTGACAAACCGAAATATTATTTCGGTTTGTCAAAAAGTAATTAAATCTGTGTCATCTAGCTTAAGGCAAAGCTTAGGCAAGGGCTTAGCAAGGGCTTAGGGTAAGCACAAGATACAACTATTTCTATGGCGATCAGAAACAATATACTAATTAGGACGTATAGCGCTATGCATATTTCACACTGAAACAATGTTCGCTTACAAACTTCCCTAAATACGGACACGTCGCGGTTTTAGACGAATGCAGCTACCTATATTTCCCTACATTCCACAGTTACTCAACGTTTCCTAGAAAAGTACGTGCTTCAACAGTAACGGGCAACTTTTCCTGTAAAAGAAGTCGTACTATAAAAACAGGTGTTGTTTTGTTACTGTTTAAAACCATTAGAGCAATGAGCAGTGACGTATTAGAGCAAAAAACTGTACCAATGTTTGGACTGAACATACCATAACATGAATCACATCATAGTGATTATAATGATTGAACTGAGGCAATTTAATCCATACCCATGCTTAATCTTATAAAGAACAAGTTCGAATTTCATGAGCTCCTGTATATGTGGAGGGTAATCTCCGGAATGGCTATATGAATCATTCTTTCGCCATTTGAAAGGTACATTTTATTCCAGATGGACACCGGCTAAATATATCATTCCAACTCGGACAAATCCAGGACGGGTAACTAGTTAACCGTTTTTAAAAGCTTTGCCGAAAAAAATATATTTTTCAAAAAATCAAAGATAGTAGACTTACGGATATCCCACAGCCTAATTGCGCAAGTAAATTCGGCAAGCCTAATGATTTAATCCCATCAATCGACCAATCACGTGCGAGATGAAAGACACGTTATGGATTTCCGTCAATGTGATTGGTCGATTCATGGAGTCAAATCCTTCGCCTTGCCGAATTCACTTACGCTGCAATAAGGCTGCTGAAATCCCCATAAATTGAATATATTAACGTTCTGCAACCCAAACTTGTCTAACTTATATATTTCCTTAAAAAATTTCATCCAATTTATGTGCTGACCTAAAGACATGAATCACTAAAGCACGCGACTCTATTTGTTAACTCAGCCCAACTGTATGATGCATTGTTCTCGCTAAATTATTGAGGATAACACATGCGTTATTTTTAGCACCCCAAGAAATCGTCAGCGTCGAAGTTGATTCACCGACTAAGAACTAAGTAGGCAGTACAATACTAACAACGTTTACCATGGAATAGAAAACATTAATTCTACTCGGAAGCAACACAACAACAATCACAAAAGTTAAATAAAAGGAATATCTAGTTTTGTATATACTATGCCCACCGAATCACCATACTTTGGAGATCCGAATGAAAAGTACAGCGAATACTGAAAATGACTCAGCGAGGGTTTCGTGTTAGGTCAAGAAGATGGCGAATATGTGGGCGTGGAGCTTACTTGTAACAGAACCTGTTTGGGTCATGCAACTCATGCGCTTCTATATAAATCCCCGAGCTTTTCTGCAATCGACTAAATGCAGGCATAAATGTATAAACCGACACCGGGAGGTGGCCTTCGGCTATTTATATCTCCTTAAACATTCCTTTTTTCTTTGATAATAAAAACAAATCACACGCTAATAAAACGGGCGTACCACGAACAATGAGTAGAGACGTTACGGTTATATTGAATTAGATAGCAGGCACAGATAAGGGAATATTAAACGATAAATAGTAATTGGAAAATTACACGTTACCGCGTTAGCGTTGTCTATAAAACTTAATACATGAAGTATCATCGCGGCAATTCCCTTGACGGATAAGAAATAAATGATTAACGAACCTTCATATCAATATAGCCTGATTGAGTGCTTCGGTGTAAACTAACGTAATGCAATGAGTGATGCCATCAATCATGTCCAAAAGCATTAGCGCATATAGAGATTAACGTAACACATCACATACAGATGTAGTAAGAAAATTGTTTAGAGAGAGTTAAACCGTCTACACACATAATTAGCAATGTGATTTTCTTGTTCGACACATATCACCGACGAGTTATCACCCATTCACCGCAACAACTTCGCCAAAGATCGGATAATAATTAACGGCGAGCTTTTAAAGTGGAGTGCAGTGAGATATTCAGGCAGCCTACACGCCGGCTTTATCCCGAGTGTCGCGTGGGAGGACAGCGTGAGTTATCCTGCAGACTCGCAGTAACTAGCCACACGATAGCACTGCCGATACCACTCCTTAAACATATACATTACAATTAAACTACTACTTAAAACTCCGCCTTTATTAACGACTATAATGATAGCCATTTTGTACACTGTCAAAAATGTTCGAGTTGAATAACTACGACGATCGTGGGCCGAATGTAGGAGTTCAAAATTGATACTGAAATCAAGTTCCGTTTCGTTAAACAGAGAGCGTTATTTAGTAGTCCATTGTTTTTCGAAAAAGCTTCATTGTTCTGTGTCGAAATAGCAATCAAATGAGATACAATTTTCTGATTACATTGCATCGATGTCAGCTTAATGTAATTAATTTTAATTTTGTGAAACCTATACGACGACGCGAAGTAATACAACGAGCAACGTGAATATAACAGGCAAAACATTGATTTAGTTACCTAAGCCTAAATTTTATAGAGGCAATATGTCAATTAAGGGTACAGTACACTAGCCGACGGCACGAACTATTTTGTGCGCGGGTTTAAAATGCATTTTATATCAACCGACAACACGTGCGGAAGAGATAGATGCTGTGATGAGCAGTAGGAAGCTAGTTCGCATACGAATACACACTTTTGCAAATTTGAAGCGAAATGGATAATGATTTTGGACGAAACCGAGCGCGCGAAATTTTATAAACAGACCTTTGGCAGTCTAGATATCATGAAAAAACGACTCAATCTATCTGTTCAAAATAAAATTATTTGCATTGTTGAACTACTAATCTATCCCTGTATGGAGGCCGTTTTGTAATTTTCCGTCTTCTTATGGTATTTATTTGCACCCAAAAATGCGTTAAAATTAGAGTTGAAATGTGGAACTTTCGACGCTCATAACTTTCAAATATTTTCTTTTTTTAATTTTTTGCTTCCATACAGGGCTAGATAATGATGAGACAAATTGATATCACTTTTGATTTTGAACGTACATCGTCAAACAGTGGAATAATCCCTAGACTACGTTTGTATGGAAGAATTTTCGACTAGTGTAACCTTAAGTCAACAGAATCCGAGATTTCTATAATGTTGATAAGTTAGCAATTTGATGATGCCAGCACGACTAATCTCGTAAGAATATAAGTGCAGAAACTAGTAAATCTTGAAATGGGGACAAACCACACTACTACAGATAATCAATAACGAATATATCGTTGAATCATACATGTAGCGAAGTTAACATTTCTAGGATCGGTATTCAGGGCGCATCCTACGACGTGTAAATACCGACACATTATTAAACTAAGTTCCAAATGCGCTACACATTCCGACGCACATCCACTCCGGTCAACGACTTGGATGAAATCGGATGCAAGTGTTTCGCATCTTATTACAATAACATGTTATAGATATACTGAATGAAAGGAAAACGTAGGTCAATCGACTGTTTACACATGTTATAAATCAACGAAATAAATCGTGATTTACAGTGGTTGTAGAAAGCTGCACTTGGACTCTGCAATGTCTGCAATCTTTAATGCATTACGTTTCACTACTCGGACCCAGAGTTGGCGCATAGAGCAGAAAAGTAAGATTTGTAGCGAATGTGTATAATTTTTATGTGCAATTGAAATTGCGGTGGTGATGCGTTTTGCGACCACGTAGTAGAAAGTAGGAAATGGGGCGAGAGGGCAAATCGTAAACAAACCTGACGTCACTCGGCTGATTCACCCAATGCTTGTAGAATTTCCAAACGCATGGAGAAATCCTCAGACATAATGTATGAGTCAATACAATTGAAGGACACCTAAAGTCAACTTAAGAGCATAAGGGTACAAGTTTTTACAACACTCCAAAACAAGATCGTGACGGCATTTACTGCAGCGAGTGTAGGTCCTTTCACAGAGAGGCGCGTGACATTTAAAGTTACCCGTGACATGATTCACGATTTTGTCTCTTAGTTACTAAATAGATCTTCAAAGATGTTGCCATTTAACTTTCAGACTAGCACTTGCTTCTTCAGTCCGATTTCTAACTTGACGACCATGAGGACTTGTATATTCAAATAGAAGAATAATGGTATTAAGACACAGTCTACGAAAATTCGTGAATATGCACATACGAAGCCACATTTACTAAAGAAACATAGCGGGTGGTGCTCTAATTTATTCTCATTTAACCTTGTATAACAAGAAATCATTATCTCTAATAAGAAAAACAGAAAATCTAAGACTTTTCACGGAATTAGCGGTTAGTCAGTCGTACCGATAATAAACTTTTTATATTACTTCTTACAGTACTAACCGACCTCATTAGTTGATAGAAAAAGGTTTTCCTTTATTGGTTGATCTAGACGTGCAACACTGCATCGAAAAGACAATTGGGGATTGACCTTCAATTGTTGGCAATAGATTTGGATAATCGTCCATAGTGTCGGCGACGGCCGTCATAGGCGCCGGCAGCCGGTGGAAATTCCGGCTCGAATGTTCCAGATAGTCAAAGACTTAACACGGAAGCGTATTGTGACACGAATCAGATGGCTGGCCAGATATTCTGGTAGACCAAAATGAAGTTTTCGCATCATATTGATAGTTTTTTCTTTGGTGAATAAGCGAGGGTAGGCACGTGACGGACGATTCTTCGCAGACGGCGCGATGCTGGTCGCTCCGCATGCTGTCGTAATTGCAGCCATTAAGATGAGTCACGCTTAGCGACGCGCCCGAGCTCCGCCTATTTTATCAAACGCGATCGTTAGATCGACGACGCCTCTCTGCACACTTCTGTCACTGTTCTTTGTAACGTGTAATAGCTGTTCATTAGATTTGAAAGAGACTGTAAATTGGCGCTTTGTTGGTAATGTGTTTTTTAGTTTTCGTCTTACAACAAGCGTGTCTTGACTTAGTCAGTTTTGACCTTGACAGGTAGTTGATAGCGGGCCAGTGGGCAGTGTGCAGAGTTGCTGCAGCCGCAGAGAAAGCGTCGGTCGTTGTCGTTTCCGCGCGAAGGCCTCCGGTAATGGCGAGCCGAAGCCACGCTCCCCACGATGACGTCAGCGCGACTAATTAGCAGGCAAGCGCACGCCACACGCTCATCCAGCAGTGCTTTGCGCAGCTCGCAGGAAATCGCCGCTTACATCATCTTGCTACGTGACCCGCCCGATATTCTATTGTCTATCTATTAGGTATACCTAAATAAGCAGTGCTATACTATATTGTTCCTTTTAAGTCAATTTTATTACTCACTTTTTATTGTCAGTCCCAATAAATTTTTTGCTCGGTAACATGTGGACGAAATGTTCGGATCAATTAATTGGATGGTTACTTGTATTATGTTTTATTAGTAGCACACAAGCATGTGCTGAACAAATAACATTAAATCGCATAGCAAAAAGAAGGCTGCGAACAACGGCGACCAGTCGTCGCGACGGTCGGCGGCTCGGCGCCGCGCGATTCGACGCTTTCAGTGCAGAGACGCGTGGAACCGTGGATGCGTAATTTATTATTTTGATCAATTTCAACTCTCGATGAATGCTAAAAATCACGCAACGCCTTTCCATCAAACACTCCCGTGCTTACCCGGTGTTGGAGAAAAAGCGTTGTGAAAAATTTAGCAGTCCAAAAGCTTTAAAAAGCACACTTTTTACTTAGGTTTCCAAAGCTCTCGTCTCCGGCGTGGTAGATAAAAGTGAAGACTGTGTAAATACCAATAGTAACACACGAGTAACAATAAGAGTCAATAACAAATAACGCCTTCTAATAGTATCACACCTACATTTCGATAACAATTTGTCAACGAGTGCCAATCCCGGTCCTACTACGCCACAAATTGGCTTTAGTGGACACACGTAGACTTTGTGGGCGTTCTGTGTTCCGTCAAGGGGATACTGAGGCATCAATCACCCTCGACTCTTTTGAAGTGCGCCCCACACCCGAATCGTTATTGACCAACGTCGCTACTATCAATCTTGTCACTTCTCCTGTTTCTAATAACATCTCGAGTGACAGACAAAATGAAATCAGGCTCCTGAACTGTTTCGCCGAAACGTTTATTAGAAAGCAATGTTTACATCCAACAACTGACAGGACCTTTACGTTTACTAAAGCATCTTGTAGACACTGACATTTCCTATGAGAGGTGCAAAGCGGCATTAAAACTAGGCGTGAAGGAACTTCTCTAAATATGGTGCGTTTATAAATAGCTCGTGACGAGCTCCAGAATGGGAGATTTTGAGCGAAATAAGCCGGCAGGCGTACAGTGCGCGAGAAACAAAATAAAATATCGCGTGACATATGACAGCGCACTAATTTAAGTCCCCGACCGGCGGAGGGCCAGTAAATCAAGCCGCTCCCGTGCACGAAATGTAAATATGGGTATGAGCGGGCACGCCCCACATGCAACAACACCTCGGATCGCGTTAATAAACCTGACACATGAATATTAATATTCACAATTTTGCCGTCACGTATCCTGCCATTAGGAGCAAACTTAAGTACAATACCGTAGCAGGACAGAATTCGTAAATACAAGGTACACTCCAATAAAATTCGCAGCATTATTTGTGTAAGTTAACATGTACTGAGTTGTCCACTGGACATTCACACCGGAAAAGGAGGTTTTATGACAACGTAATGCTTGATGATGGATATTTCGCTGAAGCCGCACAAAATCGAATCCGGAAAACAGTTTTCAAATGAAGCTATTAAGATTTTATGATACAACAATTAACTGCATCATATTGTTTTATCTATCGCTAGAATTTCTTCCGGCTTTCGAAGTAACGTGTTCTTAACACGTACGGATTACATAATTATTACGGAACAGTACGGGCTACGGATAAATAAAGCGTGGTGTAGAAGGGCGGTGAGTTGTACTGTAACTACTGTAAGTAGCATGTTACAAGCCACGTGTGGAACGCACGACTATTTTCAAGGAATGTAACACTTTTGTATAAGTATAGATTACACGCCTTAAATCGGAAACAGCTTTACTTTCCCGGGGCACGCTGTTGTGTTGACTCTACTGTAAGCTCCGTGAAAAAAAACAAGCGCGACGTTAATGGTGTTCTTAAAATATGGTGTTTTGATAGCAGTTGATGGCAGTTCCGGCTCTGTTTATTGTTATGTCTTCCATATTTGTTGATTTAAGTCCCGTAATGATTGTCATGCGAAGCCTTAGTCAAGTAATTTAAGCTTTTAGGTTCAATTCTATTCAATCATTTTAGTAATGCATGCAAGCATTTCAAGATGTTCAAACCGCTAAGCATGTCTGGTATGATTGTATGATATAAAATTTAGGTAATTTGCATTAAATTATTCTTAATTACAAGATCACGTTTTGGCATGTCCATGTGTAGTAAAACCGCAAAAAAAAGAAAGTACAAATAGAGTTAATTTATATCGAGGTAGTCTGGAGCCACAGTCACGACTCGGCTATACCAGACACCATTACTCATTCACACGCGTATATACAGTCCGATCGCGACCGGGATAAAGAAAACTACTTCATAGAATATAAATAACATTACCGACAGTTATTAGAAAACAAATGAATGAAATAAAGATAAACAATACGCATTGGAAACAGAGAATCAAAGTGCAGTGTCTACAAATACAAGTCACATAATAACGTCGTAAAAATTGTGATTCCGTCTAAACGATTTTCGATTGCAAATGCTGCAATTACACTACACTTTGAATTAGTGTAAGTACGTAATAGAAGTAGTTATGCAGGTAGTTGTCGGCAGCAATTAAAACGGTGATCCACTTCAGTACACTAATGAGCGGCCCAGCCAGCCTCCCCTCGCGAGTCGCAACGGCGAAGCTGACTCGACTCCGTTTGTTAGCTATAAAGCCAATTAATGTAAACGTTAGCACAGCCAGTTGCTTTCCACTTACTTTTGTGAATAGGCGGGAGAAAGCTTGTCATTTTGTTTATTGTTTATCGATGACTAAGACAAAGAGGAAAGCCGGGCAAGACGCACTCGTGTGCCAGCCCACTCCGACGTGTGCTGTTGACTCTAGTAAGATGATCCTCTTGACTATGATAATATTTTCATAGCACACAACCTATTTGTTTGTCAAACACTTCAGTAGCCGCTGTTTATTATTTTTAACCGACTTCCCAAAAAGGATTCTCAATTCAGATGTTTATATTTTTTTTTTATGTATGTTCGGGAATAACTACGTCATGTATAAACAGATTTGCAAAATTATTTTTTTGTTCGCAAGAAGTTTATGCCGAAATGGTCCCATTTAAATTTGGTAAAATTATGATGAAGAACTTCGGAGATATACAACATAACTCTTCAATAAATGACGGTAAATCTCTCGGGATTGCTGCAATCGCATGTCTGTTTATACATGTTATTCGGGTAAACTATTCTGGCATCACCGTGGGCATTATAGGTACCTTACTTGTCCATTATGTGCCACTAAAGAGTGAAAAATAAAAAACTATTTTACAAAAAAATACAACCGACTTCCAAAAAAAACACATCAAAGAGAAAAATATATTCAATTTCGGAAGGCGGTGTCAAAAAATGGAAACTGACTGCCGAAATTGGATTTATTTTTCACTTTGGAGTTTTTTTTTTTTGGAAGAAGTTTTTCTTTCTTGTATTTCTGTTAGAATCTTATTAAGTACAGTTCTGCATCAAGCTCATTATCCGACAGAATCGATAGGAATAGTAGTTCCCGCCGGGGGACATTTCCTCACGTAGTGAGTCTATTGCCAGCCTTCATTCAGGGAACGGTAACTACGTGCATGCAATCTACAATAATGCACCCATGCCATGCCCCATGGACAGTCTACATACAGTCTAAAGACGCAATAAATTCGATAAGTAGTACCGACGGTAAATAAACAAAACACTGTCAAACTGTGAGGATAAATAAAAGCTATTTCTGTCAAAGCTTTTATGTTTGCAACAACTGACGTGAATACAACATTTTCAAGGACATGTGAGTAACGATCACATTTTAGGGTTCCCTATTGCTGTCACTCACGTGTCCGTCATCTGTCACACGGATTTTACGGCCGAACGTTTGGATTTTCACCGTATAAACATCTTGTTAACCCAAAGCTATGTAAATAATCATTTATTTTTTAAGGGTGGCCTATACAGCTAAATGAAAAAATAAATTTGTGTTTCCTACCCCATCGAGTGGGGTATAGTTGTTTAGAGCACGTGGAGTAGATAAATACTGTATTTTTTGTTTTAAAAAATATTGGGAAACAAAGGAATGAGAAACCACCAAAGTCAGCATTAAAAAAAATGTACCGAAGATTTTTTAAGTTCCCATTGACCTATGAACTTGAAATTTGGTGAAAATGTTTATTATAACGTATATTTTACTAACAATTACCAATATATTGATAAATCAGATTTTTCTTTGAAATGCCCTCATTTTTCCTATTACAAGCAACTTGATTTTGCCGTTATGGTACGGAACCCTATGTGCGAAGTCCGACCCGCACTTGGCAGGTTTTTTTGATAGCATTTTTAGGGTTCCGTACCCGAAGGGTAAAAACGGGACCCTATTACTAAGACTCCGCGATCCGTCTGTCTGTCCGTCTGTCACCAGGCTGTATCTCGTGAACCGTGATAGCTAGACAGTTGAAATTTTCAGAGATGATGTATTTCTGTTGCCGCTATAACAACAAATATATAAACAGAAGAAAATACATATTCAAGGGGGGCTCCCATACAACAAACGTGATTTTTTTGCCGTTTTCGCTCGATATTAATAACGGCAACAGGCAGACGCTTGAAATATTCACAGAATATTTAGTTATTTATTCACTTCAAAAAATAGTAATGATTAAATAAATAAAATGAATTAAGGAGGGCTCCCATACAACAAACGTGATTTTTTTGCCGTTTTTGCGATAATGGTACGGAACCCTTCGTGCGCGAGTCCGACTCGCACTTGGCCGGTTTTTGTTTTTATGCTTATTCCATTGAAATTCAATAATAAAAATGCGGAAGCTAAATTTCGCATTCGATAACTTGCTTAGCAGTGCAATGAAGTTACAAGTTCAAATCTGCGGCGTCTTAGTGATTTTCCGAGACATTCGGAGAGATCTTATCATTTTCATAGCAGTTTCTGAGCAACGTACGAGAAAGTTAGTTACGAAGAACTATGTACGGTGAAATGACAAAAACGAAAGCATCTAATTATACTACATACTCTCTATTATGTATAATCTTAAAGAGTATGCATAAAGGTGGTAGAAATTAAGTATGATGGGTGGAAATCACTTTGCGTGACGCTTGATACAGAACATTGTAAAAGCGGTAAAAGTGCACGTCATATTGCAGTTTATATCATATTTACATAAAGACTAAAATAGCGTACAGTTGCTTATTGTACACCACTATACCAACTTGGATGCTAACTAACGCACGTGAATGAGAAATTAAGATCAGCGCGATAGTTAGATGCTATTAAACAATACATCGAAATATCCAATCAATTATAATTACTCTAGTGTTTTAATTAAACAAGACTAGTATAATGGTGATTTAAAGCTGAGCAAGAACTGGCAAGAAGTCGATAGTGATGTGGCTTTCTATTGTCAGTTTTACACACGCAGGGAAGTGTTAAAAGTATTCATAGCAATCTCTTTCGCGGAGCAAGGAAAGTAGGGATAGCATTTTCGCACTTATTAACGACAATAGAACTCCCACGAGAAATTCCCGGCTTCAGGTGGGGTGGCAAAACGCAGGGGTCGCGATACACCACCATTACAAAAACGTGTATTCTAGGTAATTCCATAAACTGCAGTAAAAATCGATAGCGGTGATGATAACTGTTCCCCGTAATGCGGGTATCAGTTACATTGAGGTGTTTGATATCGCAGGCAATTACTTGATAACGGTAAGAGTCATTGCTGAAATTAATCCACTATGAAATTTTTTATCATATCAGGAAAGTTGTTTATTTTCTTTTACACAGTAATTTTACGAAAGTCAATTTTATTCAGGAGGTTTTCTCTGTAAACCCAGACATAGTCATTGCTGAAATTAATCCCCTATGAAAAGTGTACCCATATCAACTGGTTTATTTTCTTTTATACAGTTATTTTACGAAAGTCAATTTTATTCAGGAGGTTTTCTCTGTAAACCCAGACATAGTCATTGCTGAAATTAATCCCCTATGAAAAGTGTACCCATATCAACTGGTTTATTTTCTTTTATGCAGTTATTTTACGAAAGTCAATTTTATTCAGGAGGTTTTCTCTGTAAACCCAGACATAGTCATTGCTGAAATTAATCCCCTATGAAAAGTGTACCCATATCAACTTGTTTGTTTTCTTTTATACAGTAGTTTTACGAAAGTCAATTATATGCAAGAGGTTTCCTCTGTAAACCCAGAAATACCCAGTCATGTTATAGTCTGCCAAGTAATTTCATTGCATAGTGGAAATAATCGCACTAGCACTACCTTAATTTGCTTAAAATTGCAAGACTGGTGTCATTTAGAATGTACAAAGTACAAACTTTAATGTGCATGAAAATAAACATGGACCGCTACTTTGAAAGGCCGGTGACATGATGTGAAATACAGATACTCGTTAGAATGCATGCAATGCGAACAATTTTAAAAGCTTTTTATAAAGCCAAGAGTTAAAATAAAATTGAGAATATTTTCAATGCAGGTTGCCCCAGGTCGGCGCTGCGGCCAGCTCGTATAATTCAATAAGTTATTCATGATTGCGAGTAGTGAGGTACACTAGGAATAGTGCAGGCGCGGTGCGCGGCGCAGTGAGGGTTGAAGCGGGTCAACGGCCGCGGCGAGACGTGACGTCACCCGCCCTACAGCTGTCAGTGACGTCACCTCGCCGCCCTGCGCGCAGTCACAACAAACCAAAGCGTGTTCTAGTCCCTAAACTTATGATTCAATCTCGCATCGGCTAACAATGTGGTTACCACATGTCCTCGTGTGTGATATTAAAATTCGATATCGTGTGGTTACTTAGTCGCATGACGTAAACGAACACTTGTGTTTCGATGAGAACTTTATTAGACTCACTTTGGGCAGCTGATGAAACAATAAGGCGCCGACTGACTGTGGTTTTTGGCACTTCGATTAGGCCACTACATATTTTTTGACAGTAACAGTAAGTACTTCTTCAAGTTTAAGGAGATTGCCTATACACAGGCCCCTTATGAGGCATCGTGTCTGCGATTTCAATATTATCCAAAAATAGGATGATTGTTTTGTGTTTTTTTTCCATCCGTATCCTTTACTTTATATGTACAGACAACAACATATCAGGTTCCTTCACTTGGCCATTTGTATGCACTTTATTGCATTGTAATAAGGGTTCATTTCAAGAACAGAAACATCGTTATATCACGTGAACGCCGAAAAATAAATAAAAAATGTTTTCTAATTACGAATATATCGTGCTTTTTCTACAATTTACAACCAAATTCATCAAGATACAACCATTTTTTAAAGGCACCTTGTTTTAAACATAATTTAATTAAGATTTTGTGTGTTGTGCTGTGTATTTTGTGTGCACTAAATAAATGATTTATCTATCTATCTAAAAGTGCCCGAAGTTCCCTTACAAAATGGGCATTCTCCTTTATGTTATTGCAATGTTAAAATTTACCTTTTCCGATTTAACTTAAAAAACGGCACCTGCTCTGAGAATTTAGCTTTTTAATACTCGTAACTCTTATCTTTTACTGTCTTTCATTTGCTAAAGTAAAACGCAGTACATTACTTAAACACTGTGTAAGTGATTAATTGACCGCATTGGCAAGACGAAACGCATTAAATGGAGATCAACAGCCATAGAAAGTACCGTAGCGGTGGCTAGCGGGATTGCCGTGATTTCTCATCATAACTGGCGAGAGCCCCGCACTGCGCCCGGTAACACCGAATTGTGCTCTCGAATAGTGAAATATTTCACGTGCAACTGTACCTAATGACGGTACGAATACGAACGGTAATAGTCTGGGAATCCGGCCCACAAACAAAAGTATTTAACATGCAGATACTAGATTATAACGAACAGATAGCCTAAACAATGACGGTACAGGCCAACAGCACTAGTATGCAAATGGTACAGAACAATGTTTAGATATTGCAAAAACCCTCTCACTCGGTGAATCGTTCACATGATCGTACTGAAGTTTCCCAGAGGTCCCCATTAAAGATTTGAATCAGCTCGCTTCTCGCCACTGTATGAATCATGGCTGCTGTTTTTGTAATAGCGCCGAATACCTACCTACCTACTGTACACGATGACGATGAGCCATCTTGAATACCATATTGCGCGGCTGTGCCCCACAAAAAATAATACACAAAAGATATAATAACTCGTCATCTGACAGATTCAGGTTGTATCAATTTATTTTGCACGTAAATCTATAACAGTGACACTGATTTTCTTTATCCGTATGCAATTTATGTGGTTCAAAATCAATTGATAGATTCCGATGAATCTATCAATTGATTTTGTGGATTTTCGAGCTATGCTTCAAGAGGACTATTGATAGATTAGCTAGGCGAGTATCGGATGTTTGTACACGTGAGTATAGCGGTAGGTAGACACGTTTTGTCTGCACCGGGAGGCATTAGCGCCGATCGATCAGGTGGTCTGCATTACGACAGCTCAATAGGACATACATCTGTCTAGTGCAGTCTGGCCGGCCGCAATGGGGCCGATTGCACCGACACCGATATATCGCTAGAAAGCCTCATGTCACCAGAAATAGTCTAAGTCATTACAACATAACACACCGTAGGCTACCCCCTTGTTTTATTTTAAGTTCTTTAAGTCAAACCAAAGGTTGTCTGGTAGATATCCGCTGTCAGCGATAATACCGCCTTTGTACCCATAGTATTAAGTTGTTGTCTATACTAATAATATTATAAAGAGGAAAGATTTTTTTGTTTGTTTGTTTGTAACGAATAGGCTCCGAAACTACTGGAACGATTTAAAAATTATTTCACCAATAGAAAGCTATATTATTCCTGAGTCCTGAGTGACATAAGCTATTCCCGGAAACGGGTCCTGTGGGGTGGTCCACGGGAGCGAAGCCGCTGGGAACAGCTAGTAAATTATATATGTGTAATTTCTTTTTTTGGTGTACAATAAAGTATATTCTATTCTACAACTTCATGTTCTGGCTTTAAAATTTTCACCCGAAAAGGTGGGTTTAGTTTCTAAAAACCTAAGGAGCCAAATATTGTTTTCTGTAACATTTTTTTTTATTTGTCATTTGCCCGCCCTATCTTGAACATAAAATTCTTTTTCATCAGTTACAACTTATCTGAATTGGCATTATTCTAATAGTTATCACTAGGGGTCGGGGTTACTTTTATTAATTAATTGAATGAATCGTATACCATTTATTGAATGAATGTTCTCTGAGAGCAGGTGATAGGTATGTGGGAGACGATATGGTGCGAATGTGATATGAATGCGATGTACCACGAATTTATTTTTTTGGAACACTTTTTTAGGGTTCTGTACCCAAGGGATAAAAACGAGACCCTATTACTAAGACTCCACTGTCTTTCTGTGTATCTCCAGGCTGTATCTCATGAACCGTGATAGCTAGATAGTTGAAATTTTCACAGATGATGTATTTCTGTTGCCACTATAACAACAAATACTAAAAACAGAATAAAATAAATATTTACGTGGGGCTGCTATACAACAAACGTGATATTTTCGCCGTTTTTTGCGATAATGTTACGGATCCCTTCATCCGACTCGCGCTTGGCCAGTTTTAATTGGCATTTCTTTTGAGAGTAAGTCATTTAAAATTACATACAATACATAATGTACATCAGAATCAGTTTGCATGTGCAAAGCTGTTACGTGTTGGCGAATTGTTGCTGATCGTAACGGCTCCAATGCTTCCGCTAGCCGGCTATATGCATGTTTACGACACGACTTTATAATTAGGTAGAAACTTTTACTATGCAAAAACTGAAGCAAATTCCAGATGACGCGAATTTTTATTATTAAGTACACAAACATAATTAAGCACGCGATTTTCAAGCCGCTCGCTATACGCGGCTTTCTTATAAAGATTTCTGCGCTCAGAGAAACTATTCTTGAAACTTTATTACTCCTGGTGAATAACAGGGTTGGGATTTGGTTAAAATAATGTAAAATTGTACGGAATTAGAATCAGTTATTCATTGCGGAGCAGAACCACGCTGAACGAGCGCGAAATAGCATTAAGTCCGTCGTGCAATAATCCCATTTCCACGGTAGGTTCGTAGACCTCCGGCGGGCGTGCGGCGGCGGCTCCGGCGGCCGGCATCGTCCGCCGGTCCGCGCTACTTGCTACCCACTTGGCGCTTGCGTGCTCGCGCCTCCGCCCAACGGGAATCGCATTAATTAATCTAATCGAAAACTAACCATTCACTGCGACCGTTTGTTATGGCACCGCTGTCTACCATCTTGCTCTTAGGGATTAGTTTTAATTAATTAGTCATGCCACTCGTGCCGGTATGAGTAGACGCTGTCACGCAAAGCTTTAACTGACCACACGATGCTTGACCATTCGTGATTTTAATTGAATTTTTCATACATAAGTGAAGGCGCACACGCATACAAAAAGAGATCATAGCTCTCTTTTGTCTATGAATCTGAAAAAAATGTTTTCATATTTTTTTCATCATTATGTGGGTACCGACGTTTTCATTCTCATCATATTATAATCTTATTTCTTGCATGTCTATGTTTATGTATAAACAAATAGTGTGTTTATACCTACATAGTAGGTATATAGGTAGCATGTAGTTAATTGCAAAAACTGAATACCATTGTCTACTTAACAACATCTTAAACTTATAGTCCGCCAAACAGCAGTCAAACATGCTAAGGGTTCACCCTAACACTGCAGACGTGCGAAGAATTGCACAATACAATCAACACCACCAAACACTGAAAAAGTTAGTTGAAAAAAAAAGCACCACAAAGAGGTTATGTGAAAAGCCGGCCGGCCGGCGGCGCTAGATACCGGCGGCGGCGGGCGGGTGCGGGCGCGCGGGGTGCCTACTGACTAGACGCTAGAGTGCTAGACTCACATGTGTCAGCACAGCACGGGTGCAAGCGCCTGGTCCTGGGCGGGCGGAGTCACTAAACTGAACGTCACGGGGCTCGCTAGGCGTGCGGTATCGCGGTGGCCGTTCGCGCGGCCGGTGTCTCGGGGACTGGCGAGTGGCGCGCGAGCCCGGTGCAGCGCCCCAGCGCACCCCGCCGCCCCCCCCGACGCCCGCGCATTGCGCCCTCCAGATGCTACCGCCTGTCGCTGTTCATATAAACCTCCAGAATCCACTCCATGCAAATACCATGTCTGTAGCGCCAGATTGTCAAATAACTCATGAAAGTTAGGAAAATAAAAAAATAAAAATGTTTTGCCAATATTTTCGGTCAAAACCATCACCGTTTTTATCTGCACACACATTTTGTAGCCAACAGCGAGTACCTACATATATCTGAAGTCTTTAAGTTGCGCGACGCTGATAATATAGCTACATCGCTGGAAGATGGCGACGACCCCAGCGGCCACGCTCCGCCGCGCCGGCTCGCCGAAACTTCGCACTTCACTTTTCTACAAGGAACAGTTCAAAGGCGCAAGCCGTGAAATTACCGCAAAACTGATGTAACTACAGGCGTCTGTCACTTCACTCTACCAGCCAAAGACAATTTGTACAAACACGAATATACTGACACGAATATAACATTTGTTTTCGCACTACCTTCAATTACTAATAATTTTTTTTAGCATATGAAGGTAGAGCAAAAATAATATAAGAGTTGATTTACCAAAACTAATTGACACTGCTTGAAATCTGCATTCATGCATGTCATCCTCATCATTACGTTTTAAAATATAAACTATGGTAATGAGCGTTTTTACTTGGTGCTTTCAGCAAAAACGGTAACTTAGCCAACAATAAAGTTAATAGTAATCATATATCGACACTATGTACCTACGCAGCTGTCTGAGCCCTGAACATGTTTGTATTGCTCTAAAAATATTCCACATTTTTTTTTTTTTTATCTTTTGTAGGATCGCGCTTGACCACCATCTCACCTGATGGAATTACTTGAAGATAACAATCTCTTAGCCTAAAGCCGAAAAGCACTTTTCCAACATCAAAGAAAGATCCAAATGCCAAACTATTCGCGTGCCGGTTTTCAGCAGAATAGTTGTTTGGTGTGAGTTTTCCTGCATCCGCAGCTTGACATGCAAAATCCAATCTTGATTAACATCTGACTACAAAATAGTTGCGAATGAACAAGTGCCGTGTATAACTTGCATTAAATTTACTAGCAGTCTACTCTCATGGAACAATTAGCCTTTCGAAAGCCTTACTTTCGCCAAATCCAAAAATATAAATGCAAGCAGTTTGTTGCACAAGCACCAAATTTCATTTTGACATGGATGATTAGACGTAAGTATGACTTGGATTTCAGATCAATTAAAAGTCTTGGCGAATGCTTAATACGATCCTTGTCTATTTGACAGGCGGTTATTGAACGATGGTGGATATTAAGTATTCGTGGATTAACCAATCTGGGAAACAATGGAGACATTACGAGCTCGCCGGATAAGGTGAAGTTTGGTCCACATCGGGTCGTGCTGAATTTCGAATGAGGCGGCGATGCTCGCGGCGCAGTCGGCTCCACGCCTCATAAATGTCTAGTTGGAGCTATTATAAAGTCGACATGACTCATGCTTGCTTCAATCACACAATATTTTGCACAATCCATCGACAGAGTCAGAGCAACATAGCAGACGTTTGAATGCACTGCGCGCAGCTAACTACGGAAGCATGTTTCCAAACCAATGAGTTATTGTCAATTAATAAGAAGTAAAATATAAAATTGGATTGAAAGCTATTCAATCAATAGTACTTGTCTATATGATAACATTTCTGTACAGTTAGCTGGACGGATGTCACGGCGTCTTTATTTAGAGGCGATAGCCTCCGTCGCCAATTATGGGACATTACTCATGCGTGTGTTATTTATTAATAAGTGTAAGTATTAACGAATACCGACAGAAGTTAGTTAGTTCCATAGGCAGTCAGAACGCCTGAACGATGACTTTTACATCTGTAATAATTTGGAGGCCAATCGTACAAAAATTGTTCGGTCATTCAACTGGCGTTCGCAAAAACAACAGTCTATTGTGGAAGTGCGTCGCACGAACCGTGTCGTGGTGGCAAGCGCACACATGCTGAAGCTGGCCAAAATGAACTCAAATAAAAATGAAACGTTTCAAACATAGGTGAGAATTTCTCAGCATAACCGGAGTACCGAACTGGCCGTAAGATTTTTCAGAGACCCATCCTGGGAAAATCAAGAGGATTTAGTTCCAAATTCAACAAACCACAAATGGCTTTCACCGCTGGGTCGGTTGTCAGATTACACCGTCTGGGCACTAGCATGGCAGCACAATGGCGAAGAGCAAACATGGATCAAACCGAACCGAGCTCAACAAACAGATTGTTTAGCAAACTAGTACCATTCCATGCAAATTTTTATTCGACAAAAAACCTGCGTTGCGGATTCGAAAATGAAAAAGCCCACCATATATGGCGACAGATTTTAATTTATAGCAGATTACACTGTGAATGGAGCGACAAGTTAAGGCGCATGACTTGCAGTGTATAATAATTTTTGTGTTTACTTTGACGTTTAACCATGGGAGGCATGATGTGTGTTCTGCTTGACGGATTTCGCTGAGAGAATAAAACGTGTTTTTACTTATCAACGTGCAAACTGAACACATGTGGAGCATTAATTTGTTTGTTGAGACCTCTAAAAAACGCTTTCTGCGTCAAAAAATACGAAGTTAATTAAACGTAAAGGGTTTCCCATCTGACTGAAACTCTTCTCTTAACCATTTTTGAATTAGAATGATCTGTATTCAGGACTCTGAACAAGCTCTAGTTACTAAAATTTCAAGTCAAAATGATTAGTTTGACCAATAGTGTCAATTAAAACTAACTTAAATTTGATTCATTACTGCAGCACATAAATTAATTGATAATAATTAAGCACAGTAAAATGACGTAAGCGAACGAATGCAGCCGAGCTGTGCTGGGAGTGGGCGCGATGCATTCTGCAGCATTGTTCATGTGTGAACTCAATTAGACAGTTTCGCTCTCCGTGACAGACTTACATGCCGACCACGACGATAGCAGGTCTAATTGGCGGAGAAGACACCTCATGATATTATTATGGAGACTGGTGAGCCTGACGAATTTGTAACCGCGAACTTTCTCCCTTGCAACATGTAAACCGAGCTTACAGTACGTTTCAACACATTACATGTCGTTAACCTCCATACAAATCAGTGTTTACATTACTAACGTACCTCTACTTAAAACATCAAGCGAGTGCTAATCAACACTTCACAGAGCTGCATGTATACTGCAGATAATAAATAGGTAGTCGTCGTTACACACCATAAAATATAATGTAAGCTTCTACGATGTAGTGGTTTCCATTTGTAACATTGTAGAAGACATGTCTAATGTTTTACCATCTAAATTATTCAACGACAGTCATAATAATAACTGATAATGATTCTACAAGGCAGTGGTAATGAAAATTCAACATTAAATAAAGGATATGAAAGGAGAACACAGCATTTGGCATTAGGGTCAAACCACCTGACAGCGGTGCAAGCCCGAAGGGACTAGCTCGGATAAAATGATTGTATAACCGGCGGAGACAGGTCGTGGCCCGGCCCGTATCTGATCCGCAATTCCATTACATAATTTATGGAGGGATTCGTTGTCCTCTTGTCCACCAGCAAATCTATACCATTCCACGGTGTTTTCATACCAAATCTGTTTCTAACAAAGTGGGTATGCCTCGGAATAATTCATGAACTATCGTTGAGAAACAAACTGATAAAGAATTGGCAGTAAATAAGAAATTCGCAGACAAATTATAGGAAAACGGAAACTGAAAACAACTGAAATAGCTCTACTATTTATAAATAAAGTAATAAACCTCAAAACAAACCCACATGTATAAATGTTGACACAATGTTGGTAAGGTCAACGGCTGACACGTCGCGTATAAAGTGGTTGTAACATATGATCACAAACGCCTATCATAATGTGCAATCTCGTTGTCACTGATATCGTTAGTGATATGAAACAGCGAGCATATGCCACCCACGTGGCCCGGAACTCCGGAATGAGACGCTGAACATTTGGCCGCAATCCAATAGACAATTTACGACGAAGTAAAATTAAAATGTGCAATGTTTCCATATCCCGCGTCATCGACGACCATGTACGTAGTCATCGTGATGATTCCACACTTATTTAAAATATTATTATACACTTATTTAAATTTCGAATTCGACTTAAGCTGGCGAATTCACATAGCCCGCATAAATTGCGCCTCTGTAATCCCCCGTTATTCGATTGAAAGGATTATGGTGTTCTTTATCAGCCCTCGGAAGGGGACCGGTTGTAATGACAAAAAGAGACAAATTGAGGAAGTCAGTCCTCGCCTCTTTTCACAAGGAATGAATGTTTTAATTTTAACAGGCGCCATGCTATTTTTAAAGGCTGACGGATTAATAGGTCAGCAACATTATCCAACGTGATCGAAAAAGAGCATAAAGCATTTGTAATGGTAATTATAACAGGAATACCTATGGCAAACAATAATAACTACATGAAGGAAAACATTTATGATATATCGGATTTGTATTGATAAAGTTGTCTATTGTGACCATTCGAACACATAAATCCAAATACAGAAACTAGAAAAAAGTCCCAACTTTCCCCGCTTTGTGTAATATATACAAAAGCATGACTATTGAAACTTTACCAAGAGTCTCTTAATGTATTCTAAATACATTTGTAATTCTAAGATCGCAAGTGTAGTGTAGTGCCGCGGCCGCGTGGTACAGGCTGGGGGTTGCACAATGAAAGTGCGGATATCAAAGAGACGGCGGGTGTAACGAGCAGCGAGCCCTCGTCGTGAACAAACTCTGCACTTTTATTGCGAGCCACCCCTCGTACAGCGAGACCACTCGACTGCGAAATACATAATCATTACAGAATACAGATAAAGGATCCCTTCGACAATATTGTGGCAAGTGCACTGAATTATTAAAATTTTGTTTTAATACGGTGATGAATTGCGTCAGGTTACATTTATTTTAGGAGTTCGAAAGCATAAAACAAATCTGCTTAATCGTAATCATCCACCAAATTACTGGAAAACATTGTCAGTCAAAAAACACAGACTATTTTGCTGACACACCTCAAAATTTGACCCTCGTGATTATTAAAATATGTGTTTGCGCAGTTATTCTAGGCATTGCTTTCTACAAGTAGAATATATATATTATAAAAACACATGCCTTCTAGATAGACGCCTGCCCAAACTACTTTCTAAGAACTGTCAGCGCGTCACTGAGTTTATCCAGTAATTCTCTCATCTATTTTTAGATTCGAATACTAAAAATAATCGAGTGGTAGGTGTGATGATGAGCAGGCCATTAGTGAAGCGAGGCATGCGCTTGCGCCAGTCACCGTCCGTCGTGTTTACAATGCAAATCATCGAGCGTCGCCCGCGCAAGTCCGCGGACTCAACTCATCCAATCGGCCGACATGGCATGTGGAGCGCAACTACCCACTATACTTTCGTAGGGAACAAACGAACAAATCATATACACTTTCGACTGCCACTAAGAAAGTATAATGAAATGCGTTTAATTAAGAAATTAGACAAAGGGCTTTCTACTAACTTCATAGCATACTTGTGTTTGTACACATGATAAAATGTCTCGTCAACAAGCTATGTTGCTTGAAACTCGAATAGTTCGTCGAATTGTGTGAACTAATAACGAATTAAAACTTTTCAGTAGAACTGATTTCTGTTTTTAAGTTTCCGTACTCAAAGGGTAAAAACGGGACTCTATTACTAAGACTCCGCGGTCCGTCTGTCTGTCTGTCACCAGGCGGTATCTCATGAACCGTGATAGCTAGACAGTTGAAATTTTCACAGATAATGTATTTCTGTTGCCGCTTTAACAACAAATGCTAAAAACAGAATAAAATAAATATATAAGTGGGGCTCCCATACAACAAACGTGATTTTTTTGCCGTTTTTGCGATAATGGTACGGAACCCTTCGTGCGCTACGTCGACTCGCACGTTGCCGGTTTTTTTTTCAGAAGTTTTGGTTGTTTAATTTGCAATTATTGGTTATGAATGTCAGAGAACTGCATTAAAAATACTGTAACGTGTATTTTACTTGAATTCTACCGAGGATATAGGAAGGAAAGGGTCTTTCTTGTCTACAAAGTACAATCTCTAACCGCACATGCTAATGAGCTTGCAATAGTCCACGCCTTGTTTAGCAACTAGATCCCACTCTCATTAATCAATACACATTCTCTTTTAAACGCTACGTTTATTTAGCATTTTCTTTTGGTAATTCCGAACAATTTTATCCGCTAGTGTGTCAGAGAGGTACAGTAATTGTCTTAGAGCACAATTATCTCTATTAAGTGTATTTAGGCCGACAGTTCCTGTAATAACCGAGACATGTATCTTAAGGTTCCCTTAGTCGACGGCACAAACTATTTTGTGCACGAGGTTAAAATGCATGCTATCTCATCCGACAACACGTGCGAAAGAGATAGATGCTGTGATGAGCAGTAAGAAGCTGGTTTGCGTACGAATTAACACTTTTGCAAATTTGTATCGAAATGGATGATGATTTAGTATGAAAAAGAGCGCGTGAAATTTTATAAACAGACCTTTTTTGCCCCACACTAGGATTTTCTCCTGTATCGTGGGTGCGTTTACAAACATATAAACTCACATACACAAACACCCAGAGCCGGAACAACTATTTGCAGATCATACAAATAATTGTTCCGTGCGGGAATCGAAACCCGCAACACGCAGCGCAGCAGTCAATCGCTCAACCACTGCGCCAACCGTGCGTCGTTGGGAGTCTAATATCATGAAAACACGACTAAATGTATATTTTCAAAGTAAAATTATTTGCATTGTTGAATTACTAATCTATTCCTGTATGGAGGCCGTTTTGCAATTTTCCGTCTTCTTATGGTATTTATTCGCGCCCAAAAATGCGTTATAATTAGTGTCGAAATGTGGAACTTTCGACGCTCATAACTTTCAAATATTTTTTTTTTTTACTTTTTCGTTTCCATACAGGGCTAGGAAATGATGAGACAAATTGATATTATTTTTTATTTTGATCGTACATCATCAAACAGTGGAGTAATCGCAAGACTACGTTTGTATGGAAGAATAATCGACTAGTGTAACCTTAAGACTGTATGTAAGTGTGAATGACACATCAACTGTTTTGTACAGTAAAACGGGAAGAGATTTAAAATTTTGTAGAGTGGAGATAATTCATAATGTAAGTGAAGTGTTCGATGAATACATGTTACCTAACGAATATGAAGACATTTTGTATTTACAGAGGCGATTTGATTTATTTGGCGAAAATAAATCACTTTTCTCTTACTAAGAGATTTATTGCAAGGTGGCTTGAATTTGAACTTTATTTGTCAGCGAAATGGGTTCAGTCCAGTGTGAATGCTGATATAATCAGCTGAGTGACAGATTGCCTCTGGCATATTTACAAAAGGACAATTCAACCCCTTCCCTCGGTCTGCTACTATGAAAATACGATTTTCATGGAATGATTAGCAGCTGCTGACTACATATTTTTTCTGAAAACTTGAGAGTGATGCAATCACAGATTTCTTCAATGTAATACTAAAATTATATTGCACCATATTTTCTGGAATTTTCATTATTTGGCGGGTAGAGAAGGCTTACTCGAGAATTGACGGGATAAAGCACAACACAAAGGTAAATAAAAGGAATGAGGGAGAGCTTTGCCCAGAATTGGGACAGTTGAGGATAATAAAAAAAACCGGTCAAGTGCGAGTCGGACTCACGCACGAAGGGTTCTGTACCATTATCGCAAAAAACGGCAAAATAATCACGTTTGTTTATGGGAGCCCCACTTAAATATTTATATTTTTCTGTTTTTATTATTTGTTGTTATAGCGGCAAAAATATATCATCTGTGAAAATTTCAATTGTCTGGTTATCACGGTTCATGAGATACAACCTGGTGACAGACAGACAGAGAGACGGACAGTGGAGTTAATAACAGGGTCCCGTTTTTACCCTTTGGGTACGGAACCCTAAAAACTAATTTTGTAGCAAGACTTGTTGACATGATTTTTCTCGGGTTGCAACTCTCAGTGCAGCACAATAACACACTGTAACCGTACACATTATCATAATAAAACAAGACATCCGACTCGTATCATATTCCTAACAAGATAATGAATGAAATTTGGCAGATAACGAAGATTTGTAAAATAGTGTCAAGGTCACCGCGTGTTGGGCAGAGTTGCCAACTAATACACAAAACACTGCGTCCACGCATTCGTGATTTACAGAACAAATAACTTTGTTTAGTTCAGAAATTCACGACATTTTTAACATTCTTGAAGTCGCGGATGTGGTTTAGAATGAATGAAAGTAAATAATGAGACAGCTACTGTAAAGGCAAGAAGTATTTTTGCTCATATTTTGTCCGTAGAACCTTAAAGGAATAATCATGAAAAGAAGATAAAATCGATAAGTAACCAGTCTATAGTGCACTTAATTATGTAACAATAAGTGTTATAGACAAATTGAACCCATTAGCAACACCAGTCGTGATAACATTTCAACTATTTTCTAAGTTATTCAATTAGTTAGCAACACAACTAAAGGTAGGAGCGCACTGGCGCGTGCTTGTCCACCCAGCGTATCAATCGTTTATCGCTCTATCAACATCTACACACAATGTTATCGCGCGCCCATCGCGACCAGACCGCGGGCCGTCAGCAACCGCACACGATTTGCACCCAATTTAAGATGCATTGTCAACACAGCTATTCAAACAACAATTTGACAACACATAAGCGTCATATAATAAAGTCATAACTTCATATAGCCCCGCTAATAGCTAACGTCAACATAAATTCTCTTACATGACAGCCGACTATCAAGTTTCCATGCGAATAGTATTGCAAGCAGAGAAAGTGTTACGAGAGGACTTACATCTGACCAATGACACAAAAAGCCTACTTCAATGGACATTTGGGTCAAATGTGAACCTACATATTTCGCAATAAGAGCTAAATTAAAATAACCTTAATAACGAGGGTCTTAATCCAAAGCCCCGGGGTGTATTAGTGACGAGTGGCCTCCCCTATTTGAATACGCCGCTCGCGACAGTTTAAACATTTAAATCGCTTAATCCAATGAGACGGGTCTGCTGTCCAGCGAAGCGTGAAACTGAAAGGACACGAAAGGATTTGAGATTTGATACAAGCGTACAAATCAATGACATACCATACCAGCGAACTAAAATTTGCAGAAATGAGATCATCTATTTCCGTACTGGAAAGTTAATTACAACGAGAATAGATTGCATATTATCGTTAACAGTTTCCTGTTCGATTTTATGTTTGTTATAATTTTAAAGCAATTGGAAACTGCTGTATTTACATGCATTTACAAAAGTAATGATTAGAAAGGCTTCATATCGGTATCGAGGGAAGGTGGGGGCGCGGCAAGGCAGGGCTGCAACAGGGGGCAAAACAAAGTATCCAATTTCTCCACTTCCCCACTTCCGACGCAATTACGACACAGTATTGTGGGGCTGTGGCGGCAGGCCTGACCGCAGCCCGGCTGAAATCTAGGCACCGCAGCAATCTCGTTACGGAACATAAAATACACTCTTATTGTTCGACCGGTTTTTTCGCAAGACCTATTCAAACAAAGAAACCCGTGAGTACCTAAGTACCGGCTCTACAGGTGTTTGCTTTACGTTTGAATACACCTTAACCGTAATGACTCCGAACATTAATCTTCATAATTTGGACAAGAGGAAGAAGAAACGTTTTAAAACAATAAACTATAAGCTCTTAAGCATTTACTAAAGTAAGCAACGAGACATTTCTCGGGGACTTTCTCGAGTCTCCTTTTTTGACAGTGAAGTATGGTTGTTCTTAATGCTGTTCTCTGAAAAACAATTCTAAGAGGATTTAACGTCCCAAATAACTGAATTGTAAAATGTTTTATCCTGTTAACTAGAATATTGGATTAATTAAGATATTGGTTGAGTACAAAGCCAATAGAAGCCTGACAGTTGGTGTGTCGAAGGGATCCCTCCGACATTAAATGCGTTGACAGGTCGGATTGTTACATTATAGAGCATTACTGCACCCTTCTTTTTCACTGACATCGACAACCAGCTTACAATATTGTTAATTTTTCTTCAGGAAGGTGAATTATGAAAGTTAGATTCATGAAAAGAATAAGTCATCACAAGTGGCAAATTCATAGACAACAAAACTTCAAGCAAATTAATTAATTTCATCACTTAACATCAGACGAGATAGTGGTCAAAAGAGAGCTTACCAAAAAAAATTAAAAAAAACACGCTTCAGATCAGTGAGATATAGACTTTCATTTTAACCAACCCTGATAAAAGAGTGTTTCCTGTAATACAAGATAATAAAAACTCAAATAAGACCAGTGAGTATAAATTAAAGACTCAACACATTGAGCTGAAAACAAGGTGTGTTTCCCCTCAGCTATATTAAAAAGAAATCTCACACAAACCCTATTTTGTTCAACAGTGGCACAATACAAACTTTCATATTTACAAAACAAAGGAAAATTCTTTTGAACAACGAGAAAGCTCTTATCGCCGAGAGCGTCGCGTTAGAGACACTTCACAGAGATTTGAGGGCGCCAAAGTTATTGTTCTAACCATAATACTTAGACCCACCCCGAGCCCTGACGAAGAGCAGTACGGGCTTCATCGAGCGGGAGAAACACGGGGGGATAATATGTGTCAAAGATCTCCGCTGAATGTTCAAACGAGGGCACGCGTCATAATCATGTGACCCTTGTGACAACATAATCACACTTGATGCGTGCCAACTGATGCCATCAGCCAAGCCATTTGTTACCTGATCTGTTGTCATTACACGACAAAAATTGAACATAAATACAACACATTAGGCGTTTTTCAACAATGAATTTGTTGTCGTTCAGTAAATAGGTGAAGCGAATCGTACGTTGTGGCTATATTCATAAGTCACTTGAAAACCTTGCAGGTTGCTTGTTTTGACGGCTAATTGTCATTTTATCCTGTCTACTGAGTCGCGGTGACTCAGGTTATTGTGTAAGCAGAGCTCAAGGTTGGCGGCGCGATTGATAGATAGCAAACACCGCATAAACGTAAACGAACCTGTTTCAGCCGTAATTAATATTGCACACGTAAATGCATTCACACAACGCTTGCCAAATTGCACCTGGCGTTAGCAAACGTAGAATTGGAGTAAAGATAAAATCTGTGCAGCCATGTAAATAAATGGAGTCGTTAGCCGGCTGTTGCACAATTTAAGAAAAAAAATCGTTGCTTATGTTCTAAATGGGGTAATTAACATTGACTATACCATATAATGCACATATTTAACCGTCTTTTCTGACCTGCAAAACCATTAAGCCATTCACCACTTACCAGGATCAGCAGCCAGTTGCCTGTACACCGCTAGAGCCACGTCGTCTTCGCTGACGAAGTCCCACAGGCCATCGCAGGCCACTACCACGAAGTCTTCATCACCATCTAGCTCCACTGTAGCGATCTCTGGCCGCGCCGTCACGTAGGGTTTGTATTGTGCGTCACCTGGACAAAAATATTGTTTTTTTTTTAGTACGTGATGAAATTAATGGTTAAATCGAAATAAAGGAATAGTACATTGTGATACAAGGGTGGAAAGTAGGTTATTGCAAACGAGCTGTCATTAACAAGCCCGAGCCGAAGGCGAGGGTTTTTAATGACACGAGTTTGCAATAACCTACACACCCGTGTATCACACGACGTATTTCAATACAGTTGTGAGAAACAGTAAAAACAAATCAAAGAATTAGATTTGTTTATTCACAAAAATTAAAATTTTCAATATGGCGCGTTTTTGCAACTGGACATATTTTTTTACAAAGAAAACAGCCTATACAGCCTATTCGACTTTTGACAAACGTTGATGTGAAAATTATTAACTAAAAACTGGTAATTAAATATATTAAGAGCGGACTCTAGTCAACAGGAATTTGAAAAATAGGTATTTGAAGAAACTATTGCCGTCGCGCAGCGCCCGACCAAGCGAGCTATCAATGTGTGAACGAGTAATGTATTTGTGTGTGTAAGTGCGCGCCGCAGCGGCCGGCTGACTCCGGTGCACGCGCCCTCGCCGCGAGTACCGAGCCGCTTTACACTTTACGAAAAAATTTAAAGAGTTGATTAATTTTGGAGAAATGTAGTTTTTTTTTAAATGCCTTCCGCCAGAAATAATTGATGGTCGTATACCACGAAATTTACCTGCAATTGAAAGGATTGAAATTACGATAGATAAATGCACATTTTTACACGACTGTCCAAAAGAGGAGAGTTATGTTATGTTTATAGCGCTCATGTATGTTTGTGAGATTCTTTATTCCACCATAACTTCTAAACAGCTTAACCGGTATCAATTTATGTGGTATCTTTAGAAGCGTAACGTTATTAAAAAATAAAAAAATGATATTTGATAAAAAAATTACTACCTATTCTATCATCGTCTAGCTAGTCTAGAGCTTACTTAGTATATATATAATAATATATAACAGTAGTATTAAATAATCATTTGTTCCCTAATAACATACTAAAAGAAATTAAATAAATATAACAGTACTATTCAATATCCCATAGAAAACTTATAAAATAAATTGTTTTTGCAATAATATCGTTTTATTACTAAAAGAGCTATGATATAAAAAATAAATCATTAAAAATAATTAAAAACACGCCTGCCTTGCAGTCGGGGGATCGATCCTTGGATCAGTTTTTTACAGGTCCCCCGACTTCGTTGAAAAGATTGGTTTTCAGTTGAGCCCATTCAACACAAAATTAATTTCGCTTGTTTTTAATTTTTTTGTTCAATTTTTTCATTCACTTTTCGACAAGCTGCCTTGTCAAAAAGTGCTTTTCTATACTAATACTAGCTTTTCCCGGCAAACTTCGTTTTGCCATAAAAACACCAAGATACACCTACCCTACACCTACCCTACACCTACCCTACACCTACCCTACACCTACCCTACACCTACCCTACACCTACCCTACACCTACCCTACACCTACCCTACACCTACACTACACTTAAAAAAAAAAAAAACAAAAAAAAAAAAAAAAAAAAAAAAACGTAAAAACCATCTTTGAACTTCAACGAACATTTAAAAAAAAGAATTGGCCGAATTGGTCCAGGCGTTGTTGAGTTATGCGCTTACCAACACATTTTGCGATTCATTTTTATATATAAGAAGATTATAAAGAGGAAAGATTATTTTGTTTGTTTGTTTGTACTGAATAGGCTCCGAAACTACTGGACCGATTAGAAAAATTATTTCACCATTAGAAAGCTACATTATTCCTGAGTGACAGGCAATTTTTTAATCCCGAAAATGGGTCCTGTGGGGTGGTCCACGGGAGCGAAGCCGCGGACAACAGCTAGTAATTAATAAGCGTGTTTTTAATTATTTTTAATAATTTAAATTTAAAATTCTATATTTTAATTTAAATACCCACAAACCCCACTTCTCCAATATTCATAAATCATTTTTATAAGTATCTGCTTTATAAGAAATCTAAATTTAGTTTGCATGATACTGGGTGTAAGACCAACCGAAAGAATGCAAATCAGCAGACAGGACGTAAGATGAGCGAACGAATCAGTACATCAGAGCCATCATTTTGAGGACCGGATCACCCGCGTCCGTAGGAAAATAAGCGTTTTGAATCCCTACACGTGGTCCCCGGATGGTGCTAATCATGTGACATACTGGTGGTAGGTTTCGACCGAAGGTCTTGTGACCACATAGCGGGCAAAGACATACTGCCAAGTTGCCTAGCCGTGATCCGGTTACGATGCCCGGTGCAGCCATTAGAGGAGTTGGGTCGAGATAGCTGTTCCACTGATGGAAGGCCGGCCAGACTCACGCTGTTATGGACGTATCGGGAGACTGGTCGCAGAGGACAGTGAGCAAGTACGCAGCCACTTTAAAAAATAAGATGCAATATACCATTCGTATTATGAATGTGTAAATTTATATTGAAATTTTAAAGTAACGTTTCATTTGAAAGTCATTGCACCGAAAAAGGTCAAATACCATTTCTAGAACCTTTGGAAAAAAATAAATTTATTATATTTATATTATACAGCGAGCGTCTTTTGTTCACTAAAAAGAGCCAATTCCATCCAGCTCCATCTTTCCGAGGTGTAACCGTGCCGATAACCAACCATATTAAGCTTCTTGGCGTATGCTGCTAAGAAGTTGAGACGGTACTTCACGCCAGAACAGGTGCTTAAGTTGTATCAAGCGCAAGTTCGATCTTGCATGGAGTACTGTTCTCATCTCTGGGACGAATCTGCCAAATACCAGCTTCATGCACTAGATTTGATCGAAAAACGGGTCAGGAGGGTCATCGGCAATGAGATCGAGTCAAAGGTCCAGAGCCTTGAACATCGTCGCAGAGTTGCCAGCTTGTCGGATTTTTATCGGATGCATTTCGGGGATTTTGCGATGGAATTGCATGATCTAATTCCATATAGCCCGTTTCATCATCGGACATCATTCATCTACAAGACGTACGGCGATGCGCCATTGGTACAAGGTGGATATCCCGCCCAAAGGCACTAAACATTTTGCGTACAGCAAGGAGTGGAATTCCTTGCGTCTGTGTTGCCCGATAGCTACAACCTCGGGGTCTTTAAGTCAAGAGTGAAGTTACTTCTGGGCAAGTTTGCTACACCGTAGACCACATTATCGCTTACCATCAGGTGAGATAGTGGTCAAGAGCGAGCCTATCTATAATAACAAAAATCAGCGATTTCTTTTCAACAACATTTGTTAGTTCGTTCGGTTGGTCTGTACCGAGCATTATTCTGGATCCTGGCTTAATTTTCTTAACAACTTTTGATCGTGTATTTGCAACTGCACTTGCCAGATCTTATGCATGCCTAAGTTAATCATTCGACAAGTGCCTTCAACTATAATAAATAATACTCACAATCACACGATTTATTAAATAAAATCATTGTATAGTGTAAATATCGACATCGGTGTATATCACTAGAGTATCGATAAAAATATCGACAACTGCCACTTCCCTATTAGTGTACGTGTAAGCCTTACCCTCCCTCACCTCCAACCTCCACCCGTAAAGTGCGAAAGGGACAACTGCAGCTCAGGCTGATTTTACCTACAAAAACCTTGACCAAAAGGCGTTTCGTATTCCGCTGTTTTCTTCTTCAAAACTGGCCTGATCTTTAAAAATCTTATATCAAAATTTAGAGGAAAAGTATATCTATGCTTCTGTCATTTTATTTTTTGTTAAAAAGTTATCGATTTTGTCTGAAAGTCGTCTGAACATGGCGGTAAAAACGGGCATTTTTTTCGGGTTTTTGGATTGTCATATTTCTTATAGTGATTATGTTTTCGAAAAAAGGAAATGATAGGGGCACGTATTAATTAGACTTTGATTTTATGGGAAAAAAACATTGCTCTGGAGGCATTATCCACGAAGAAAACAGCGGAATGTTTTTGTATGGAGAAAGGCCCAATAGAGTACCCTCTTAAACAACTATTTAAAAAAAAAAAGAGAATTCAATGCTAAAACGTACGGAATCATTAATTTTTCCTCGTATAAAATCTTATCCCATTTTATTCTGTGTATGAAAACTCCTTGCTACAAAACTTTTTTAAATTGACTTATCTTAACCACATAAGTGGTTAAGATAAGTGTGGTTTTTTGTTCTTATCTTTGCAACTGGACATTTTTTTTTTCAACGAAAACAGCCTATTCGATTTTTGACAAATGTTGATGTGAATATAATTAAATTAAAACTGGTAATTAAATATATTAAACAACCATTTAAAATACTTTTGAGAATTCAATGCTAAAACGTACGAAATCATTCATTTTTCCTTGTAGAAAATCTATCCCATTATATTCTATGTTTGAAAACTCCTTGCTACTAAACTTTTTTAAATTGATTTATAAATTTAAAACTAAACTGCAAACATAATGATCGAGCTCGTAAACAAAAGTCACGACCGCGTAACAGAAAGATGCCTATGCGTAAGATTTAACTTTCGAATCATAATTATAGCCTCTGAAAGTGCGCCATGTTTAACAACTGTATTGAAAAGGTATTAATGTAAGTGTAAGAGCAGTGGTAACGGCACCGACTTACGTGTCATAGGTCAAGGGTTCGAACCCAGGCAGGCCCTTTACTTTGTGTATATTATTTCATTACAACTTCTCTAAAAGGAAAGTAAAATATCGTGAGGAAACCGGTATGTCCTAGAAGCAAAAATTCGAAGATAAGTGACCTCCACCAACCCGCACTGGGCCTGCGCGGTGGAATAAGGCCCATTCTCTCTCATAGAGAAGGTTTGTGTCTCAGCAGTGGGAACGTTAAAAGGGTGATGATGATGTACCTAAGTCTTAAGCAATCTTGGAGGAAACCAAATTATTTCCCTCATATCATGTCAATAAATTTTTTAACATTCATAATAAAATTTGACAACAACGACATTTTGGTTTTAAGACGTGGTGGTTTAAAAAAAGATGCAGTGACAGAAATTGAAAAGGGATTGCCTAGATAGTTTGGCCTTGTTGAGAGGATAAATGAAAGGCGACTAACTAAAGGTATTAACAAGGCAGACGTGAGTTGGAACGCCGGGAGGGGACGCACCAGAAGGATACACACTGATCTTATTTTTGGTGATGTTCTTCAGAAAAGCCAACTGCGCAGTACCTACTCATAATCGGCGTAAAGGTAAATGTAGCAAATGGAGTATGTAAGGATCATAGCAGGTGGCGTTCTTTAGTACTTAACTACCTACCATTTTTGTTTCTATAATCATCATTCTTTCGCGGAGAATCTTAACACCGCCATTCAGAAAATGACTTTAAATGCACAACGCCATCTATCGAATATCGAGTTCAACTGTCCGAGTATCTGAATTGCGTGTGTTGTGAGTGATAATTTTACTTCTTGAACACTTTAAATTCATCTAACTTTTGATAGAGTGAACCGATTGCGATGAAACAAAAACTAAGTAATTCTTCAAGTACGCACAATTTTATGTATAAAAGTAATTTACATTGGTTTCGTACATTTCGCGTGATGCGTGCACAAATAAACAGACAAACAGATAAACAGACAAAAATTTCAAAAATGGCGGAAATAGGTTTTGTTGGTTATCCTTTAACACCCTGGCAATTTTTTTTTTATATTTTCGATGTACAAAAATTACTTTTGTACAGATTTATTATATGTATATTGATTGATGATGATGATAATCTATAGGCTCGCGCTTGACCACTATCTCACCTGATGGTAAGCGATGATGTGTTCGACGATGAAGCACGCTTGTCTAACAAAAACCTATTCACTCTTGACATAAAGACTCCTAGATTGTAGCTATCGGAAAACACAGACTCCGGCAGCAAATTCCTCTCATTAGGTGTACGCATAATAAAAGTGTGCCCAAAATGTTTTGTACGTATGGGTGGGATGTCCCCCATGTATCGATGGCGCATCGCCGTACGTCTGGTAGTCCGATGATGAAACGGGCTAGGTGGAATGAGATCATGCAATTCCAACGCACACTCCCCGAAATGTAACCGATAAAAACCCGACAAACTGGCAACTCGGTGACAATGTTCAAGGCTCTGGATCTTTGACTTGACCAGTGCCTTATGCCCAGTGCATGAATGTGTTAGTTTTGAGGGTAAAGTCTCGGAAACTTATTGATGTAAACGATACTTAAATCTGCGTCTGCTTTATTCCTAAAGGTTTAAATGTCATAAAAAACCGGCCAAGTGCAAGTCGGACTCGCGCAAGAAGGGTTCCGTACCATTATCGCAAAAACGGCACAAAAAAACGCGTTTGTTGTATGGGAGCCCCACTTAAATATTTATTTTATTCTGTTTTTTGTATTTGTTGTTATAGCGGCAACAAAAATCTGCGAAAATTCCAACTGTCTAGCTATCACGTTTCATGAGATACAGCCTGGTGACAGACAGACAGACGGGCAGTGGAGTCTAAGTAAAGGGTCCTGCAGCCTAATTGCGTAAGTATATTATCCAAAGCAAAAGAATCGATTCCTTCCCAAAAACGACTTTTCGTATCAATATGCACTACGTAAAGTCGGTTTTGGGAAAGAATCGATTCTTTTGCTTTGGATAATATACTTACGCAATTAGGCTGCCGTTTTACCCTTTGGGTACGGAACCCTAAAAATGTGCTAATTTAAGGTTAAAGCCACATGCAACCTAAGTCAGTGGTTTAAGAAACAACAGGTTACACCTTGCTATTAGCTTATCGCCTTCGTGCACCGCAGTAATGGTTTCACTAACAACTTAAATGTACACTTGTACAGTAAACAACCATCTATGTTTGTACAGTCAAAGTGTAACGACATTACTTGACAATACATACATACATAAACAAACTTCTTTTGCTTCATTCACGTTCATACATCTAGTCATACACGCACGCCGGTTATGAGTATCGCGCACCTGGCGTCCAATAAGATCCGTGTTTAAGGGCGTCCCCTCCCGGCGTCTCCACTCGCGTCTGTCTTGCAAAAACTACCACATCTACTTTGACAATGGTAACTAAAATGACAATAAGACATTAAAAAGCCAAAAATACTTGGATAAGGAATGAAATTATGATTAAAAGGGCCGCGTCCTAGTTAACATTTAAATTATAAGGAGTACATTTGGTAAACAAATGAATATTCAAATAGCTTATTATGAAAATATGTATGGGCGTGTGATTGTAATCAAGTATGTTGGACAATAACACTAAAGTACCATAACTTTCTACAACCAAAAAAGGTCCTTCACAAAATACACCATGCCAGCAATATGAGCATCCGATACAAGTCAATCCGTACCGGACTAATCTTGCGTGAAAATCTGAGGATAGCTTAGAAAGCCGCGCTGAGAAGGGGGATAGAGTAAACGTTCGGAGCTTAATCTCCCATGGAACGCGAAATCGATGAGTTTCATCCCAATACGTGGGGATATGGGACTCGGGCAAAACTGTGAAGAAAATGTCAACATTATTATGTTACTATTCCTTCGTCGCCCTTTTAGTGTCCTTGATAGGGATGGGTTTATCGATATTTGTCGATGTTTTCTGTGAATGTAGCTATGTACTAGAATATATATTTTTTTTAGCAATTAAGATTATAAAACAGACCCTCTTTGAAACAGTCTTAAAACTTATTGATAAAATCACTTATTTGCCAATTACTGAAACGTAAAACTGTGAATAATGAAATCATGGAATGGTGATTATTAGGTAGGTAGATATAATTATTGAACTGCTAATTGGTGTAATAAAATATTATAATTGCGCAATCAATATTATAACTAATCTAAAATAATTCTAGTTCAATCTGGAGCTACATTCTGGAGAATCATTTTCAACTTTTTATCGACACTGCACCTCCTTGCAGTCCCGTGCATCCCTACCCAGTGCGTGTCCGAGGTGATCGATATAGCGGTGTAGTTGCAGTGGGGTCTGGGGTTGTTTCGAAGGGAGTGCCTCACGCGAGGGTGGGTCCCGCCTGAGCGACAGCGCGGCGCCACCACTGCTCAGACATTCATACTATTGTTGTAGAGAACGGCTGAGGTGAAAAGCCAAAAGAGTTTAAAATCAATCCAATCTCTGATGTTGGTAAATGTGGGAGCTACTTTTTTTAAATAAAATTAAATTTTTCACTGAACGATAAAATAAGCTTTGTGCATAATTATTATTTTAAAGGAAATTGCCCATACACAGACCCCTTATAAGGTATCGTGTCTACGATTTCATTATTATCCAAAAATTGGATTTATATTTTTTGTTGTTTTTTCCATCCGTGTCCTTTACTTTATATGTACAGATAACAACATATCAGATTCCTTTACTTGGACATTTGTATGCACCTTATTGCATTGTAATATTTTTGTGGTGCATACAAATGTTTTTGTGTTCATTTAAAGAACAGAAATATCGTTATATCTCCTGAACCCCGAAAAATAAATAGAAAATGTATTCTAATTATGAATATAACGTGTTTTTTTTCTACCATATACATCCAAATTCATCAAGATACAACCATTTTTTCAAAGGGGCCCAAGTTCCCTTACAAAATGGGCATTCTCCGTTAAATAAAATATCAATTAAATTTATTTTCATTAGTGCCAGGGTGACAAATTAAAGCTAAAATGAAGATTGATTGAACTCAAGTTCATTCTGTGGAATTTTAAAACCAAACTGTAACCATGCCATGCCGCTTATTGATTTAAAAAAATGTTATAATTATCGACCTTTTGTTTACCATGTTGACCAGCGCAACTGCAAATAAGTATTCCAAACTCGTCATGAATAGTGTCCTGACAATTATATTCAAATATGACATGCGTGACATTGATATTATTTTGATGATGTATCATTTATTAAGTATTGTTCCTTTCAGTTCTCGTTTAAATGTACTTTTTATTGTTCTCGTTTGTTTTACTGTATATTCATGGTCAACACTTTAAGGCCAAAGCTTTCTATACCCACTTCGGTGTTAAGTCATGATTTTAGCAAGACCTATTCAATCTTACTGTCTGTTATTTTACTTGACATCATAATAATTAGTCATTGTCTAAGGCTAAGCACGTATTGCGAATTTTATTTCGCGCGATTTTTTGTCCACGTACTAAAATTAACTAACACACGCACTGCGGATAAAATTCCGCGCTATTTTTGTCTCCTACCTGTTCATGGAGTTCAAAATATTCGCGCGAATTTAATCCGCGCCGCGGTGCGATGGATTCTGTGGCAAAACACGCAGCTTCATACAATTCCATAGGCCACAGAACGGGCGGAAAAAATTCGCGCGAATTTTTAAGTACTATTTGAGGAGGGTTTTTTTTCCGCAATGCGTGCAGTTTCATACATTTCCATAGGTCACAGAATCAGCGGAAAAAAAATATCGCGAATGAAAATCGCAGTGCGTGCTATGCCTTAGTAGTACTAACTAAAATATTGTTCGACCTAGATCAATGGACAGACGGAATGACAAAACAATAGGATTTTACTACGCTCTATAAATCAGTAATGTATCTTAATTTTAGTTTTGATTTATTGATTGCATCGAATATGAAAGGTATAATTTAACGCTTGTCAAAACTGCTCATAAACACTACTTTATATCTAGTGACAGAAATCCCAGGCAATCGAAACCGCATGCCAGACTACTGAGCATCCTGTCTGGGTCGCGGATAAATTTGAAAGAGAGTTACCGCGGCCCTGGCACAAGAAACTGAAGGAACACGGGTGGGCTTTAGTCAGTAAAAGTCTGACACGTCCTCCCGCTTCACCCACCCAAAAAAAAATGGATGATTACCCACCCAAAAAAAAAATACTGAGCATAAAGTTAAATATAATAAAAAATAGTCTTTATTGCTTTTCTGTTTCTAAATACAAGGTTTTATGCATGCGTTGCAACTAGTAAACTAATTAGATTAAATGTAGGTATAGATACCTAATTAAATTAGAAGAAAATAATATACATCAGGATGCTAGCTCCATTTCAGGATTTCACAACGCCATTTGCGGAATGCCTATCCGTAATGTCATACTTAATAGCAAAGTATCACCCCCTACTGAGATGAAACAGAACCCCGACATCATCTTTCGGGTAACCCCAGGAGGTGTTAAAATAACAACTTCATTGTTAACCAAATCCGGCAAAAATTAACCTGATCCCGTCTATTCATCGCAATCGGTAGCAATTCTAGGCAACCGAAACTATATACTAGAAAGTCATAAAATGTACAGCAGGAGACAAGCCCCCCATTTCAGAACTTCAAAAAGCCATTGGAGAAATGCCTACATCCGTAATGTAAAGTATTCTCCAACTGAGATAAACATTACCACGACATTACCTCGGGTAACCCTACGAGGTGTTAGTAAACCAACTTCATTGGTATGGACTTTTAAAACACTGCTACATGCGGCTTCAAAACAACTTCTGAAGCAAGTATACACTGGCCCAATCCACCCTCATGTATTATCTGTCTTACTGGGGAGGAACATCCAAAACATTTTTTTTGAACTTGAGAGGGCGTAGAGAACTCAAGATCATGTTTTTTAAACCCGATAGCTACCATACCTAAAGCTTCTACATGTAATCTGATCTCTTGCCTGTAAGAAAGCCATATTTGTTTCAACTTATACTAAGAAAACAGAGTGCATTACTCCAGCCAGATAATGTCGAAAATCGTCATCTAAGTGCAATAGATAATTAGATATACAGCTTCTGTAATTGGTAAGCAGATTTTTAAATTTGGTAAGCTGATAGTTTTTTAATTATTTGATAAAAACAGTTCCGGCTGCAGTAACGTTACCGCAGCCAGATCTTTTGTTTTCTAACGGATATTTTGAAATAAATGTTATCTAAATAATTAGATATCAATTTGAAATAAATGGTACAACTTAATTTGTATTTGTATTTGCTATGGTTGCGGAGATATTTAAAATCCTGCTGCGGTAACGTTTGCACGATTGCTGCATCTCGAAATTGACTAAACGGATGATTACAACTTTTGTACATGACATCTGGCTAATTAGTTATAATTTGTTACGCAATAAAAGAATCCACAATAATGCACCGTTTTGAAGTTATTTTAGTAAATAGAAATATGATATAATAGGTCCTAGCACGTCCAATAAGCGGTCCAAAGACTAACTTGAAACGTTATTATATAGGTAATTACTGCCTATAAATGGTACTGAAGTTTCATAAGTATCCTATAAGTAATTAAAAAGTTATGATGAAACTTCAATTGGTGCCGGCCACGGCGCGCAGCTGAGATATTTGAAGACCGATTAAATGAGTTTCCTGTAGTTGTGGTAACTGCATCTTATATCAATAATTAGATATATAGTTCAATTATATAGCTGTGAAATATCAGACTTGTACACTAATTAATTAACGAGATAATCGAAAAACAATACTTATGCGTGGTAGCCCGACCAAATCTAGAATGTTAAAAAAAAGCGGCCGCGCAATACATTATACCAACCTTCCAAAACTTACAGGATAATAAGTGAAAATAATAAGTGTTTGGTAAAGACGGGTACACAAGTGGTAAAGTAAAACATAGTTATAATCAAATATTTTTGTTTCTACAGATAGAATATTGATTTCAAAAATAATTTTGCGTAGGTAATAAAAAATATGGAGTACCTACATACGTAGATGATGATGATTTTATGCAGATATTAACTAAGGTAACTAAGTAGATATATAAATGAACTTCAAAAATAATCACCGATATGTTTTGGACTTATTATATGCAACGTCGCTTGCTTATCTGAAATTAAAGAACTAATAAACACCTTCACTTTTTTCACTCTTTTGCTTCCTCCTCCTCCCGTATTGTTCCTCATAACTGAGGGTCGTGATTCCCGTGACAGGAGACCAACTTTTCTCTGACGATGATTCTCCATCTGTGTCTGTCCTTGGCGACGGGGAGTGCATCGTGCAGCTTGTTGTTCAGCATTGCACGTATATGGTCAGACCATCTGGTCGGGCTGCGGCACCTCGGCCTCTTGCCTTTGACCTTGCCAGTGATCATCAGCTGCTCGAGGTTGTAACCATCCTTTCGGGTAATGTTGTGTTGTGTCGTATTGTGCTTAACGTTTCGAATAAGTTAAAGTAAAACAGTTGTAGCCATATTTAAAATTAAGTTTTATTGTAAAAATCACAGATAAACAATAATAAAATGTAATAACATCACAGTGCAGTAAGTACTAACATATTATACAGTAGGTAGGTAGGATCTACTGTTTTTCTAATCTGATTTTAAAAATCACATATGTCTTACGAAAAGATAGCCGTATTCTTAAATTAAGTTTAATTGTATAAAAATAAAAAATCGACAATAGTAAAAATAAACGACATAGCAATGCAGTCAACTTCTTAGAATACGTACTTTTTGACACAGTAGGTACAAGCTAAGTCTTATTGCATATAAATCATAGATCAATTACATAATATTATCAAGATGCTTAGGCTGCACGACTTAATAAGTCGTCTCAACCGACCATAGAGTGGTCTTATTAACAGGTACTTTTTTTTTATCTAGCCTATTACAGTGTCCCACTGCTGGGCAAAGGCTTCCCCTTTGATTTTTCATTCTGCTCTGTTTATAGCCACCTCTTCTCTTTTTACACGAAATAAATGAAAAAGAAATACTTGTAATTTACTCGCGGTTAGCTATTCCAAAATAAGTATTCTTTTTAATTAAAAAGTACAAAACTAAAAACGTGCAAACTATGCTATGGAGTACACCCCCCTCCCCTGTGCGCGCGACCACGACTGTTCCCGATGTTCTCCCTTTCTATCTAACGATGATAGCGCCGTCGCCGCATGCATGATGAACCATTGTTTACAAAAATCTATATCTACATATTTATAGGTCATTTCGTTGCATAACTTTGACCTTGAAAACCGTAGGTAATAATATAATAAGTACGTACATAAGCTTACCTAAGTATCAAATTCATTTATCGATTTAGTTATTCTTATAATGTCTACTGTTGGTTATCCAAACTAAAATGTTAAAAACTTAAGAAATACCTAAGTAAATAAAAATAAGTTGGTTATTGGCAATAATTTGTTAAAGGAAATTTTTATTTGTTTTATTTATTTAAGTAAAGATACGGGCTCATATCTATACTTAATCTAACGTTACCATGTATCGTTATTATGTCGTATTAAAATATAATAATAAATGCCTTTACCTAAATACATAATATAAAATTAACTAAAAACTAATTAGGCGCAATTTGTACCTTGTAAATAGTAAGTAGGTACCTACCTATGTCAATGACAGAATGGTTAAACGTACGTAGGTATATATATGAAGAATGGCACAGTGGACACTTACGTTGAGCAGTTTAAAATTTATTTAAACATTTACTATGGTAGGTTTAATTTTTCAATCAAACTAATTTTATTCGTGACTGTACCAACTTTTAAGCACAATTATGCTAATAATTTTAGAAGGTTGGTAAAATGTATTGCGTGGCCGCTTTTTTATAACATTCTAGATTTGGTCGGGTTACCACGCATAAGTATTGTTTTTCGATTATCTCGTTAATTAATTAGTGTACAAGTCAGATATTTCATAGGTATATAATTGAACTATATATCTAATTATTTATATAAAATTTAGTTACCACAACTACAGGAAACTCGGTTAATCTGTCTTCAAATATCTCAGCTGCGCGCCGTGGCCGGAACCAATTGAAGTTTCATCATAACTTTTTAATTACTTATAGGATGCTTATGAAACTTCAGTACCATTTATAGGCAGTAATTACCTATATAATAACGTTTCAAGTTAGTCTGTGGACCGCTTATTGGAAGTGCTAGGACCTATTATAGCATATTTCTACTTACTAAAATAACTTCAAAACGGTGCATTATTGTGGATTCTTTTATTGCGTAACAAATTATAACTAATTAGCCAGATGTCATGTACAAAAGTTGTAATCATCCGTTTAGTCAATTTCGAGATGCAGCAATCGTGCAAACGTTACCACAGCAGGATTTTAAATATCTTCGCAACCATAGCAAATACAAATACAAATTAAGTTGTACCATTTATTTCAAATTGATATCTAATTATTTAGATAACATTTATTTCAAAATATCCGTTAGAAAACAAAAGATCTGGCTGCAGTAACGTTACTGCAGCCGGAACTGTTTTTATCAAATAATTAAAAAACTATCAGCTTACCAAATTTAAAAATCTGCTTACCAATTACAGAAGCTGTATATCTAATTATCTATTGCACTTAGATGACGATTTTCGACATTATCTGGCTGGAGTAATGCACTCAAGAAAACACACATCCCTTCCGTATGATACAAGCCTAAAAGCAGGAGCTACTTAGTCGCTCCACCTGTTAAAGTAAGATCTGCTTTCGCTAAAAGACAATACTCAAAGCAATCTTCTTACCTATACAACTTGCTGAATAAAGAATTACGTATATATTCCATGAAGCTCCGAGACTGAAAAAGTTGAAACCGATTGGCTTAAAACTAAAATCTACAACGATGAAGAGTCTATTGTATCTACTTTGCAATAACCAAATTAGTTACAATTACTTGAGGAAGAACATATACAGCAGAAAGCTAGCTCTTCATTGCAGAACTTCCATCGGCGAATTGCCTACATCCGAAATATATACATAAATATATACTTAGCAAAGTATTCCCAACTGAGATAAAACATAACCACGACATTACGTCTCGGGTAACCCTACGAGGTGTTAACAAACCAACTTCATTGTTAACCAGAACCGCCACAAAATTAACCCGAACGCGTCTATACATCGCAATCGGTAGCATCATTAGCGTTGTTTTACCGAATAAAGGCTCGTCCCATCTGCGGGGTTCCGTATAACGGCTTAATGATCGGCACACGCTCTCATCCCGTCCGCGTGAGAAATGGCTCGCACCCGCCGCCGTCCCGCCCGCCGATAACAATAAAACGACCTATTAACTTTCCACTTTTACGCCTACGAGGGCGCTGAAACCCTTTTCAATGTTTATCACGTTTGTTTTTGATATTTGCTGTTAATAACACTGTAAACATTCTCGTACTTAGTCGATTTTTATGAGGTGGCAGCACAGAACATGTGAATCATTTTGTATTTTGTATACTCAATCTATTTACCATTACTTTTCGTCCGTCGTTGTCTTGCTACCACAGTTATAGGGAGGGCACACCTTATTTTTTTTTGTTAACGGGGATACCTTCAAAAGGCGCCTGGGCTTTTGGGGAAAATACCAAGGAGTGTGGGATTTTACCTAATAATAGACCACCCCGGAGCCCCCTCTGTGCAACGCCTGTTAGGGCACATCCCTGGGGCGACTAAAAAAGCCCCTCCCCTGAGCCTCGCTGTGCACTACAGCAAGTGATCACTGTGCCACCGTCTTTCCTGGAGTCGAGCCTCGTTGTGCACGAGAGCAAGTGATCACTGTGCCACCGTCTTTCATGGAGTCCCTTGTTGGGCGGACATAGTCCCCAATCTGACCACCCGCAACCCCGGAGTCCCGCCTAGAAAAAGGCGGTTATAGAAACACTTGAACTAGAGCCGTTTATTCCACAGATGATTGAAAATTTTGATGAGACTCTTAATTTATAATAAATCAGACATGGTAAAAGACACCTTAGACACTCTATACACATAAGCTATATTAACTAACAACGTCCCTTCAAGTAAAACGACGATTCTCACGAATAATCTATTTCAAATCTACATACCTAGACATTTTACTACCATTCTGCAAAATTGTCACTAACAACTAGCGCGAAATGATACACATCTCTTGCAAATAAATTTCCTTTGCCGCGGAGCCGCATGAGAAAAATCACATGATTAAAATAATGAAAAGTCTGCCAATTAAACAAGGTAATTGTACAGCAGGTAATTTACGTCAACGACGGTAGGAACAGCACGTTCGTTTAGTTGGAGTTCTTGTTAAAAAGGACGATGCAAACATGGCCGGCAATACGGCCATAGTAAAAGTTTATGGTGACTATAAAAGTTAAATACGCGCCCGCTCTCGTGAAACTGTCGTTCAGAACGTATCGCGAGGTTTTTACAACGTATTACAACGTAAAAGTACGCATTTCGTTCGCTTGTTTAACATGAGAGTGGATTGCGGGATTCCGGAAGGATAAGAGTGGAGAATTTTTATTCTGGACACACGCATAAGCGCCTGATCGTCAATGTATCACGGCCAAGATGAGAGTGTGGTTGCTATATTTTAAGTTACGTAAAATTGTTGAGCAATTTTAAAAGAAGTCGGCATCTAGAAAAGGGGCACAAACAAGGATTACATGAACAAAAACTAGAAACGGAAGGAAAATTTTTTGATATATTCCTTGTACAGGGTGGCGCAATAGAACGTGCATTTTTAAAATAATTATTAAAAAATAAATACAAAAGGTATAGTTAAAATAAAACTAAGCAATTATTAAGTGATAACTGAAGTTTATTTTTTAAAAATAACATCATCTAAATGATGACCCTCTCTACGTTGGCACTCCTCTAACCGCAAACGGAAATTACCGAAAACTTTCTTAAGTAGTGCTGGTGTGATTGCTGCCATTTCACCACGAATATTCTCCTTGAGCTGACTGATGTTTCTCGGATTATTGGTGTAGACTTTGTGTTTGAGGTATCCCCACAAAAAAAATTTTGGCGGTTTACGAACCCATTCATATGAAAATGTGCCTCATCAGAGAAAAGGATGTTTTCAAAATTTGAAAACCGATTGAGCATTTCATTAGCAAATGTGAGCCGTGCTATGAAGTCAGAGTCTTTCAATTCTTGAGTTAATTGCAGCTTGTATGGATGCAATTTAAGATCCAAGTTTAAAATTCGTTGCAAACTTCGTCGCGATATGTTTAGGACAGACGATCTCTTGCGAGTAGACATTTGTGGATCTTCTCGTACCGACTGCTTAACACTCTCAATATTGTCTTCGGTCCTAGATGTGCGTGGACGACCTTTTGCGTGTGGTTTAAACGTCGATCCAGTCTCTTCAAACCGCTTTATCCAGATTTTAATTAAATTAGCACTCGGAGCCTCCCTAATTTGCCGTACACCATACTCAGAACAAAATAGTCGCCTGACAACTACGTACGAACGAGAGTTTTCGTAAAATGCGCGACGCTTCCCGTCGAAGTGACTCATAGTGACTAAAACTTCATGAACCGCGCTACCCAACGATATCGGTCTCCCCTCGCCCACGCCCCTTCTACCCCGCAAAAAAAAATGATGCAATATGCACGTTCTATTGCGCCACCCGTTATAACACTATTCTGAAGTTCAACTAATTATTTTGATTTAATTTTGTCATAATTTAAAACCTGGACTTCACCCCCGAGGCCGACCCAGAAAGAGGTGACGAGACGACCTGGACGCGTACCCTAAGTACTGGTTCGAGGTGGCGCAGGTAAAGACTTCATATAGAGACACTGGAGCCCAGCTGTGAGAAAAAGTATTTTAGGGATACGTCCACTTACCGATAGCTCTGGAGACAGCCAGTTGTCCGTTCACTCGCCAGGTCCCCCAGTACATGACTGTGCCTCCCGAAGATTCTATTCTGTCTCTTTCGTCCTGCAAAACATAGGCTATTGTAATATTCGTCTAAACACACATAGGTTTGGTAGGATAGATTTTTTGTGAGTTTTCAGTGTTGGTTCGCCCACTGCAGGGCAAAGGGGTTGTTTCTATTACAGATAGTGGGTTTTTTTTTTTTAAATCGTCCTGCCATCGTTTTTAGGGTTCCGTACCCGAAGGGTGCTGTTACTCACGTGTCCGTCTGTCCTTCGTCTGTCACACAATTTTTTACCGAAGAATTTTTAAATTCCCATTGAAATTTGGTGCTAGCCTAATACCTTTAAATGAGCAATTCTTGTATATATGTATGCATATATATATAATCTGAATCTCGGAAACGGCTCCAACTATTTTCTTCAAATTTAGTATGCAGGGGGTTTCGGGGGCGATAAATCGATCTAGCTAGGTTTCATTGTTAGAAAACGTTGTTTTCTCTATTTTCACCCGAGATTAGCTCGGTCACCCAGGTAATTGTTATTATTACGTATATTTACGTACGCGCTTGGCCGGTTTTTATGAGGTTTGAGACTCTAGACAAGTGTCGTCCGATGTCAGCGATGTCGATGTTCGAAATGCCAAAATGTAAGGGATTGATCACGTGACATTTCGATAGCGTTTGACATTCCCATACATTTGAGGCATTTTTCCAACCGCTATCGCCACGCTTTCGCAAATAGAATGTTACTTGTCTTTTTTTGGGAAAATCCCACCCCACTATTCCCAAACTACTGAAACTCCTGAAAGCCAGTATCAACAGTGGCGACCACCAGAAAAGCGCCGAGGCAATGAAGCTCGACCAAGTCCCGGAGAATGAATTTAACTGTATTGGATCGAGCAGCGAAATTAATCCGAAAAGCATAACGGAGGAGTGGGAAAAAAAAGTGGCAATTACGTTACTTGACATAGGCCTCTGGGCGAACTGTGCTGCCGTATGCAGTATGCTACTGTTTGAAACCCATGGCATGAATACTTCGCCAAGAACCGATACCCATTTTTAACCGACTTCAAAAAAGGAGGAGGTTTTCAATTCGACCATATTTATATGTATATATATATATACCTATATTTTTATGTGTGTTCGCGGATAACTTCGTCGTTTATGAACCGATTTTGATGATATTTTTTTTGTAGGAAAGGATATATCCCAAGGGTCCCAGGGTCTGATGATGGGATCCCAGACAAATCGAGGGAACTCCTCAAATATTATAGGCATACATACAGCGTTTTAGAGCGGTGGTGGCCCAGTGGTATCGACCGCGACTTACAAGTTGTAGGTCGTGGGTTGTAGCCCAGGCAGGCGCTTTACTTTGTGTAAATTATTTCATCACCACTGCTCTCAAAACGGTGAAGGAAAACATCGTGAGGAAACCGACATGTCCTAGAACCAAAAATTCGAAGACATGTGACATCCACCAAACCTCACGGGGCCCGCGTGGTGGATAATGGCCCATTCCCTCTGACAGAGAGGAGGCCTGTGTCCCAGCAGTGGGAACATTAATAGGCTGATGATGTGATGTGTGATGTGTACAGCGTTTTAGGTATTTTCATCAATAATATTTGGTGAAGTGGAACTGATGAAGAAGACCAAAATGGCCACGGGAACTCCGAAATAAAACAATGTATCCTAGTCGTGTTTGGGCTAATTGGAAACGTCATGAGATGTACTTTGGCTATAAATGATGTTCATGTCAATTGGAGGTACCTACCAAAACTAAAAAGAGGAAAATAAAAAACTATTATTATTAACAAAAAATCAAACCGACTTCCAAAACAAAACACCACTAAGCCAAAAATAACTTCCTTTTCCGAAGTCGGTGTCGAATAAGAGAAAGTCGGTTTGATTTTTTGTTAGAAAGTTTTTTCTCAACTCTCGGATAGCAGTACGCCTAACAATATTGCCGTGCCGTGATTGGCTAAGCTCGGCCTAGGCAATAACTACCCACACACAAATATGACTCTTATTTCTTTATTAAAGTGTTAAGAGGGTTAGTTAGTATGCTTATTACTATTTACTGCCAATTACTTTCTAGTCATTTTAGTACTGTATTTAAATGTATGTCGCTGGACTGTTACTATTATAAATGTTATGAAGATGGATGAATGTTTGTTATTCTTTCATGCAAAAACTACTGAACGGATTTTGATCAAACTTTACAGAAATATAGCTTAGACATCAGAGTAACAGATAGGCTGTAATTTATAAAGATATTGGGAGAAGTACTAAAACACGCGAGCGGAGCCGCGGGCGGCAAATAGTCTTACTAATATTATAGATGCGAAAATTTGGATGGATGTGTGTATGTTTGTTTGTTACTCAATCACGCTAAAACGACTGCACGGATCTGGATGAAATTTGGCACAGAGATAGATTATAGTCTGGAATAGCATATAGGCTACTTTTCATCACGGTAAATGTTCCCTTGGGATAAGAAAACAATTTATACGCGGGCAAAGCCGCTGGCAGAAGCTAGTATTATAAAAAATGCGAAAGTTTGGATGTATTTTTGTTACTCAATCACACTAAAACGACTGAACCGATCTGGATGAAATTTGGCACAGAGATAGATTATAGTCTGGAATAGCACATAGGGTACTTTATTCATGGTAAAATTTCCCTTCGGGATAATAAAACAGTCTTCACTTGGGCGAACCCGCTGGCAGAACTAGTGACAAGATATTATGAGTTGTTCGCACCTTGATACTATACTATTGAGAACTTATTATGAAAGGTAGACATTAAAGTTCGTTTTATAATTACAAAATCCTATGGCATGTATCATTTTAAGGACCATAAATTTAATCTAAATGACTGTTAGAGCACAGTGATTGTAAATGTCAGTCCAGACGATAATTGAGAGAACTGCGATTTTAACAACTGCAGTTTGCGATCATTATTGCTAGTACGAGTACCAACCTGGCAATCATAAGTTTCTCTCGCGATACAGCTTTATGGCTTTTATTATTCATGAAAAACTCTACGTATAGTTGCTACGTAAGTATAAAACATAAATTAATAGAAAGAAAGAAAGAAAAAGTATTTATTTGTGACCCGCACAGGAGACACGAGAAATCAGCTTAAAATTAAACAAAATTAAAAATAAAAACCCCGTGCGAGACCAAAAAGGCTCCTATCTCAGCATGTGCAGCGATATCAAAAAAAAAAATGAAATAACGCTGCGCTGATATTCTGATAAGACCAACTGTTGATGCCACGGACACACTTACGGAAACGGAAAATGTTTGATATACATATTTGCGATCCATATTGCCTAACAGTCATGGTATAATCCACTTCCTTCCTTAAACCATGGACACAGATAACATAATACTAGCATACAGATGCCTCATCCCATACAAAGAAACCGTGCCTACGTAACTAGCTAACTGATTTAGATGATTATTTTTTGTAAATCTATTGCGTTCGGTTTCGTTCCACGGCGAGAGATAGATCACCATCTGTATATATATATATATATATATTATTATTATTGATAGGCTCGCGCTTGAACACTATCTCACCGTATATATCCGTGGAAAGGAACGGAACGGAACCGAATGCGATCGATGTACAAAAAATAATCTGAATAATCTGTATAGAACGTCAGCACGGTTTTTTTGTATGGGATGAGACACCACTGCCATGGACAAAACTTTAAATTAACAGCGCCTCTATATTGTAGCATGCTATGGACTTTTACGTAGTACAAATATTAGCACTAACATGAGGTCGGTTTATCATATCAACGGCATTGAGGCACCGAAGACCTCTTGAGGCGGAGAGATGAACGTTGCGTTGTGGCGTTACTTGAGGGACGAATTTGTCCAGCGGTGGGCGTTCGAATAAATTATTATAACAAAAGCTACCGCGAAAGTTCTCGATTGACCACTTTCGCCCTTATACCCTTAAACATAATGGTGAAAAATGCCGATGATACATACCTGTCGGCCGGGCTTGTGAGTTCGCACGAACCGTATAAGGAGCATGCGATTGGCGAGTAACGCTAGCGAGTCTCCCGCGCACTGCGACCAACCACTTTTCGCCCTTATGGCCTTGGTTATAAAGTTGAAAGTTATCGGAACTTCAGGTACACATTACCCATCGGCCAGGCTTGTGAGGTCGCACTAGCTGCATGAGTCGCATACGCTTGGCGAGCAGCGTCAGCAAGTCGCCCGCCCACCCCGCAAACATACGATGTCCGCGCACGGTGACCGACCACTATTCGACCTTTTACCCTTAATAATAAAGTTGAAAGTTGACAGGTACACATACCTGTCGGCCAGGCTTGTGAGGTCGCACCAGCTGCATGAGTCGCATCCGCTTGGCTAGCAGCGCCAGGGAGTCGCCCGCCCACGCCGCCAACAACCGACGCCCGCGCACCGCGACTGCTACTGCTGTGCTGCCTCCACATGCTCGCTGCAAGATAAATTGAACGTTAATTTCAAAGTAAAAGTGATAAAATCAAATGTGGCTCAATTTTGTATGCCGAATGTTGCAAAAAGTCCCAAAACATTCACTCCACGAACACGCTGCAAGGTAAATTGAACGTTAATTCCCAATAAAAAAGTCTTACATTCAAATGTGACTGAGAATCTGATCTTTTTAATGTAAAAAGTAACTAAAGTTGGATCTGAAAAGTTTTCTAAGGCGTATTTGGAATGCAGATGACCTTCATCCAATTACTTGGTCATACCGGATTAACAGTGTTCGGCATATTTTTTTTAAGACTAACCCATCACACTGTATGCCAGCGATTAGTACATATCAAGCGAATAAGTATATCATATAAGCAATAATATTCAATAGAATATGATTGTGTTGTTATATTTGTTTATTTTTATCCTCGCACTAAAACGCCTTGCAGGCAGGAATTACACCAAAGGATTTGCTCTTTTGTTGTAATTGTTGCAAGGCGTTTTGCTGCAACTATAAATTCAGGTTGTGAATGAAAACACACAAACGAGTAGTTCATTCTTGAACGTGGAGCTCATTGTAACAACTAGACGTGCTTGCCAAGTTCAAGTATCATTTCAAGTAGATTCATACTCAAGATTATTATTACATTTTTAAGTATATACTACGTACTTTGCATACCTACTAGTAGAACGTGGTAAGGTAGTTAAAGTACTTTTAAAGACGCGATCACATCACAAATCACATCAGCAGCCTATTAATGTGCCCACTGCTGGGACACAGGCCTCCTCTCTGTTAGAGGGCATGGGCCGTAATACACCACGCGGGCCCAGTGCGGGTTGATGGATGTCACATGTCTTCGAATTTTTGGTTTTAGGACATGCCGGTTTCCTAACGATGTTTTCCTTCACCGTTTTGAGAGCAGTGGTGGTGGGCTCGAACCCACGACCTACAACTTGTAAGTCGCGGCCGATACCACTGGGCCACCACTGCTCTTCAAGACGCGATCATATTTCTTTTTAAGTATACCTACGACATCACAAACGTAAGAAAATAACCCAGGACAATATTTATCAGGTACATTTCCTTGTCCCTACGTGACCGCGATAATCTTATTGTAACGCCATAATGTATTCAACAATAACCCGAGCATAGAATAACAGCTAAAACAAAACAATCACAAGACGAGGCTAATGGCGCGTTTACAAAGGCATATATAATTGCGCACTAAGGTAGTTGACAAAAAATATCTGTTTAGTCCGTCAGTCAGATAACCTAAAAATATTGGACACGTATTTTTTCTATTGCCACGTAAACAAAAAATTACGACGATATAATACTCACAGCGGATCTTTGTGTCTCTGAATTGGCTGCAAGACCCTGCGCAGTAGCTATTTTTGTGTCAATGTTGAAGGTGAAGATAGCATTGTATAACTGTCTCTTTCACTCGCTTACGTTTGTCGCATCGACCTATCTCGCTTACTCTATGCAGTATACTCGATGACAAACTGTTTCTTGCGCAATGGTTGGCAGAGCCAACTTCAGAGACGCAAATATAGCGCGTTGAAATATCGTGTGACGTCTCAGTGTGCAACTCTTTATACTGACAAAGTGACGTCACAAGCCCCTATACCTGAACTTTGATGCGTTTTATCTTTGTCAATTTTTATTTATTTGATAAAGCAAAAAATACGGGTTCAATATTATTTGATAATCTCACTGATGGACTAAATAGAATTATCATATACCCAGGAAACATCTATATTCTCCACCTGTTCTATAATCTTTAATTCTTCCGTATTTCATTTTGGTGTACAATACAGTAGAATAGAATAGAATATACTTTATTGTCCACCAAAAAAGTGACACATCTCTTTTATAAAACCTTAACACTGGACACAATTACGGTCTTATCGCTGACAGCGATATCTACCAGACAACCTTTGGATAGACTGAACTTTGAATAAAAAGGGGGTGGTCTTTGGTGTAATGCTTCTTTAATATATAAAAATAAATATATAGCCATATAAAATACAATATAAACATACATACATAATATAAATACTGGTATATACTCTCTGTCTACAATCTTGGCATTGCAGTCCCTAAAGTGTTCGATGTTTGTTTGACATTTAAAACTAGTTTTCCCGCGCAATCGCTCCCGTGACATAACCCATAGACACGCGCATTTTTCATAGTAGCATATTAAGTAGTAGTATGTACACTCTTTTGCTACACTATATTATTATGTAGGATACCTTTTTAGGGTTCCGTAAAACGTAAAAACGGGACCCTATTACTAAGACTCCGCGGTCCGTCTGTCTGTCTGTCTGTCACCAGGCTGTATCTCATGAACCGTGATAGCTACACAGTTGAAATTTTCACAGATGATGTATTTCTGTTGCCGCTATAACAACAAATACTAAAAACAGAATAAAATAAATATTTAAGTGGGACTCCCATACAACAAACATGATTTTCATGCCGTTTTTTGCGATAATGGTACGTGCGCGGGTTCGACTCGCACTTGGCCGGTTTTTTATCAGTTAAAGAATTTTCATAAACGGGTCGATACTTCCAGTTTTTTTAAAAATAAACCAAACAATTATACCTCTGTATAGCATAATCAGCCTATAAAGTCCCACTGCTGGGACGCAGGCCTTTCTTTGAGAGGAAGTGGACCGCAATACATATCACTTTAAAGATTTCGTGAGTATTGTTATTTTTGTTGCACATGTATACGCACCTTAAGAAACTCACTTATTTCTAAGAACTAAGAAGGCAAGACGTCTTAATCGATTATATGCAAGTTTTTGCTGTAGTTGCATTTCAGCGCAGACTGTAACGGGTTTTTCAATGGTAGATAAAGGTCACCGAAACATTCAGGCGTTTCGTTTTCAAGCGCTTAAAATTAATGTACCTACTTTTGTTCTCTAAAATGTACGTGGCGTACATAACTATATAGATACAAGCGTAAGCACGCATAAAGTAAATGCCTTTTACGAGGCTTACAAAACCACAAACTGGCTTGTGATTTGCGTCATACGTATGAAGGAATATAGCTTGAAAGAGATTACATTATATTTTCTTCTGTTGTACTCGTAATGGTCTTGTGTGAAATACTTATGTTAATTTTATGCCTGTAATTATGACATTTAATTCACATAATTTTAATGAAATATTATTTTTATGAGCTGACATCACTATTCTATACATAAAATAAAATCGTAGAGACGTCAAAACTGTACATCTATAATACAATTGGATTGATAATATTGATTTGTAAAATTCAAATTCTTTGATAATGTAATTAACGCTATTTATATTTATACGCCGTTAAGGCAAAACATGAGTGTGGCAGAATTTAGTTTAACATCTTGTATGCCATACATGTTTTGAACAAAGAAATGAATCTGAATTTGTATTGGTACTTAAAGGGTGTCAGTAGGGTTGCCACCCGTACTTTATAAGTTTATAATAAAGTATTGTACGTTATTTCAGGCAATTGTACTCTATACTTTATGAGAACAATAAAGTACACGAAAATGGTTTATTTCGCATGATTTGATTTCTTTGGGATTTAGTCGTAAGTATTTTTTCGTTAAACGAAATAAAGTACATATATTTTTTGTTGTTTTATTGTATAAACTAATTTCATTTTTACTGTCTATTCCCGCCACATCAGCATACACAGAAAGAGATTTTTTTGTGATGAATAACATGGCGAGACGAAAGATTTTGATTAAAAACGAATTACTTATTTGATTTAAATATAGACTAAAGTTGCTGTGCAATTGTTTAGTAGAGATACTAATTTGGTACAAACTGCAAAAAGCAATAAAAAATATGTTTTTAAAAATAATAATAAAAAATAATAAATTGTACTTTATTTTGATATTATGTACTTTTTTTTTATTACCTGTTTAACCAATGTACTTTAACTGCAAAAAAAGGTGGCAACCCTATGTCAGGTTAAAAGTACAGAAAACAATGGCTAATGTTTTAGTGACAGTAGTCAGTAATCAACTCCTTTCATGTACCATAGATCTAGGTTTTGATCCCACTATCTTACAGCAGTTTCAATCGCCACTCAAACTGCTGTGCGTACCATTTCTTGTAAATCGAGACACCGCTCGATTGGACAATTTTGACAGACTTGTCATTAAACTGTGGCAAAATCCCACAATCGACAGCCAACTTAAATGTTTGTATATTAGTTGAATGAGTTTGTGAACCTCTCAATCAGTTTTCTAACCTTCTTTCCGAGTTCAGTTACTTGAGAAAACCAGTAATTACCTCCTGATTGCTCTTCCGTATGAACTCGGCATCAGTCCTGAGGAAGGCGTCCCTCATGGCTCGTCGCAGGTCGCTGGTGAAGTGCGGACTCTCCACCAGGTACTGATGGAGGTGGGCAGCGCAGTAACACGCCGCCGCCGAACCAGCATGGCCGTCGTACACCGCATAGAAGCTTGTCGATTCTGTTGCCTGGAACGATGGAATTGAGTTTTGTTAGAACAAGGTCTTAAGAGCCCCTACAAGTGTCACGAGCTAAAAACAGAAAACAGCTACATTTTCATCGAAAATTTCTCAATAACAACAAGATATATGATAAATCTTTTAATGCAACTTTTTGCGTCACATAGTTATCTAGTAAATGCACATAACATATTTTTGATAACTGCTCAATTAAAATTAGAAAAAATAAATTCCTAACACACGTTTTTACGTAATCTCGAAACACCAGGTTTTCCAATTGCTTTTTCAGCTTACTGGTGGCGAATAACAATCTGCAAAAAATGGTGTGGACTGGGCATATAGTATACTAGTAAGCCACCCACCAATTTTATTTTTTAAAGTTTATTGTATCTGCACTTAAAAAAAATATTGTCCACGCGGAAAAATTGCAATTTTATCATGTGCGAAAGCGTCGCCCACGTGTAAGAATATGTTGAATATAATCAAATTTGAAGTGTTTATCAATCGAAACCAATTTTAATATTTTATTTTTGTTTACTTATTTTAATAAATTGTCTAATAATGCCTTATAAACCGTTGAGTTGAGACATTCAGTTTCGCTCAAGTGCTTGTAGACGACGGACCTGTGTCGTTATTGTCATTATATTTTTTATCAGTTATTGAGAAATTTTCGCTGGAAAAGTAGCAGTTTTCTGTTTTTGGCTCGTGAAACTTGTAGGGACTCTTAAAGGCTGTCTTAAATTAATGTTACTAAAGGAGTGATGAATTCGTGGATTGATTGAGAGCCAAAGAAAGAAGAAAATGATGTGATGTGCAACAAGGGCAGAAAAAAATATAAAATGCTGCTTTAATGATGGTCTAGGATAGGATAGATTGAACCCCTTTGCCGCACTTAGACTATTGGTCCGTTGTGCGTGCAGGCCTCCTCTCTGTGAGAGGGAATAGGCCTTAATCTACCATGAGGCCCAGTGCGGGTTGGTGGATCTCACATATCTTAGATTTTTTGGTTCTCAGACATGCCGGTTTCCTCACGATTCTTTCCTTTTGAGAGCAGTGGTTGATGAAATAATTTACACAAAGTAAAGCGATTGTCTGGGTTCGAACCCAAAACCTACAACACCTTGTAAGTCGCGGCCGTTCCACTCGACCACCAAAGATCTCTAATGATGATCTAATGAATGTTTCAAAGTTAAGTAAGATATGAAAAATGTAAATTATAAAATGCGAAAGCTAGCCTGAAGAACAACGAGAGATGACATGATGAATGACTGAAACCCGATACTATGGTTTATTTACCTTACTATTTACAAATAAATAAATTGTTGAGGCAGTCAGTAACAATTCATACAACTGGCAGCGTCGTCCACAAAGCACCGTACGGTACTTTGCCCTATTTATACAAACTCATAACATGCGCCATTCATAAGTAGTAGGAATGCATAAACTTATGCAAGGCGTGTTCCTGAGCCCAATATGAAATACGTACTATAAAATGCTGTGATATCTTCGCGATATTGTTGTTATTGATTTGTTTAAAGGAGGTCTGAAAATCCTAATTTTAGACTGAGAAACAGTTTTTTTTAACAGATAATTTCGTTTCTTACGAGTACTATGAAAACATAAGTTTAGAAAACCTTTTTAACGAGATAACGCCATCTATTTTAATTTGACCTTGTATAAAAAGTTCAAAAGACTTTTTTTGTTGAACATGGAAGAAGAAACGGCGCTACAGACAGACTTCTCCGGGTAGAGTCTGCCGCTGGTAATCTTGACGATTGTGCAAGGCTCCTCAGGAAAACGTCTACGTCTGATCACCTGGACATTGTCACCTTTTAACATAATATTCATTTCTACCTACACTTACTGTTTACTTTCACTTTACTTTTTTTTTTTTTTTAATCTTTTTGGCAATTTTAATGAGATGTTGACTATTTATTTATAATTAATCATCAATTTTTTTGAGGTTTTTATCTGTTTATAATTTAATGAATAAGTGTAAAACTATAGACTAGAATTATGTCTGAAATAAATAAAATTATTATGATATACCCTAAGAAGAGACGCATAGTCTTTCGAAATGTGGTGCTTGCTATAAGAAGATTCTGCGTATATCGTGGACGGCACACAGGACGAACATATCGATACTGCAAGAGCTCAAAATTGAGAAAAGACCTAGATTATCGAATGTGTCTCCGCCTCCGCAAGGTCATCATCATCATCATTTCAGCCGAAAGACGTCCACTGCTGGACATAGGCCTCCCCCAGGCGTCGCTACATTGACCGATCCCGTGCGTCTCTATCCAGCGCCTTCCCGCAACCATCGGTCGACCTAGTGGGGGACCTTCTAACGTATCGTCTTACGGTTCGCGATCGCCATTCCAGAACCTTTCGGCCCCATCGGCCATCCGTTCTGCGAGCAATGTTCCCTGCCCACTGCCACTTGGCAATTCTTCGGGCTATGTCCTTCGATCAAGGATGCTATGTTAGTACCCTTCACATGTTATTCGACTTCTATGGCCATATCGCCCGCAAACCTGGTGATAACCTCCTTAAGGTAATTATAACTGGCAAAGTCGAGGGTAAACGAACTAGAGGAAGAAGTCCTTTACGCCGGCCAGACCAAATCCGCGCCTCCTCAAACATGAAAGCCTCAGTAGCCGTGCATGTTGCTGAAAGTAGCAGCAAGTGGACAAATATCAAGGAGAAGGTTTTGAAACCATGATGTGGTCACGACCCCCAGCACTTGTGAATCGAAGCAAGGAGGAGGATAATAAACCCAATGATTAGTAGATAGTTCATTCCTTTCTCTGCAGAAAATAATACGATGAAATCTTACAAACAAAGGGCAGAAACTTACATCAATTCCAAAAAGCGCTTCTAAATTCCCGATCTCCACATGTCTATCTTCCATGACGCGTCGTGAGTTCTTAGTGGCACAGGAGACAGTCTTCAGGTCGCGCTGGTCGAGGGGGGGCGGGGGCGGCAGCGTGTCCAACTTGGAGTTGTCCAGGTATCGGAGGCAGACATCGTTGACGCGAGCTGTCACCGCTTGCATTAGCCGAAGGGCTATGTACACTGGAATGGAGGTGGAGAACAGTTAGATGGCTGTTGAGAGTTGTGTCAAGGAGGATCCGTATTAGAATGGCGAGGCTATCATATGCGCTCTCTTTCGTCTCTGTAACCGCGACAAGAGAGGATTTTAATTCTATCAATTCAGATAACTCTGTCTCTTTGAAGGGCAGGTCAATCTGTCATGGTCCCTGTTGTAATATTTAGACGAAAATTGTAACTGGCCGTCATATGCTCGAAAATATAACAACCAGCGTCTGCTAAGATATTTACCAGCATAGACACCAAATGATATAATGTATAATATGACAAGGACAACTATAAACTGTTTATTCATTCGTGTAACTCATAGAAGTTGTTCGAACAAGGTGTAATTAATTGTGGTGTGTGTGGAGCTATATCAAATCAAGGTCAGCTATTCCCATTTCGCCGACTAAACATAATAGGAAAACCATACCATTAAATCACATTATTAATAAACTAAATCCAGGACAACGATTCGTGCAGGAAAATAGCCAATAGATTCAATGCAGGATTGAATATATTCCCGTGCGAATTTTGACCAAAGAGAGTGGTCAAACTGGTTAGAGATAGCCCGTAGAGGCGCCTCAGCGATGCCAACGCAACGCTTCTAATGCCATTCTGTCTACTATAACGAAATTATACAGTTTCGATGAGTCATAAAATAATTTATATCCTTGACTTAAGGTTACACTAGTCGAAAATTCTTCCATACAAACGTAGTTTAGGGATTATTCCACTGTTTGACGGTATACGTTCAAAATAAAAAGTGATATCAATTTGTCTCATCATTATCTAGCCCTGTATGGAAGCAAAAAAGTAAAAAAAGAAAATATTTGAAAGTTATGAGCGTCGAAAGTTCCACATTTCGACACAAATTTTAACGCATTTTCGGACGAAAATAAATACCATAAGAAGACGGATAATTGCAAAACGGCCTCCATACAGGGATAGATTAGTAGTTCAACAATGCAAATAATTTTATTTTGAACAGATAGATTTAGTCGTTTTTTCATGATATCTAGACTGCCAAAGGTCTGTTTATAAAAATTCGCGCGCTCGGTTTCGTCCTAAATAATTATCCATTTCGCTACAAATTTGCAAAAGTGTGTATTCGTACGCGAACTAGGCTTCCTACTGCTCATCACAGCATCTATCTCTTCCGCACGTGTTGTCGGTTGATATAAAATGAATTTTAACCCCGCGCACAAAATAGTTCGTGCCGTCGACTAGTGTACCCTTAATAATCAAGTTTACAAGTCCTTCTCTAAGATCAGTATAGATGTCTATCTATTCAACTAGGACTACGTATAGAATCGAATATTGTTGGCTGTTTTACTCTAGTCTTTTTAGAGTTCCGTACACAAAGCGTAAAAACGGGTCTCTATTACTAAGACTCCGCGATCCGTCTGTCTGTCTGTCCGTCTGTCACCAGGCTGTATCTCATGAACCGTGAACGCTAGGCCGTTGAAATTTTCACAGATGATGTATTTCTGTTGCCGCTATAACAACAAATACTAAAAACAGAATGAAATAAATATATAAGTGGGGTTCCCATACAACAAACGTAATTTTTCTGCCGTTTTTTGCGATAATGGTACGGAACCCTTCGTGCGCGAGTCCGACTCGCACTGGGCCGGTTTTTTTTTAATAATACCTTCTCTTCTCTTTCTCCTTTTAATGTCAGCCTGAGGCGGTCTAGTCACAAAAGACGAACCAACATATACATAAAGCTTTACTAACGTTGTAGAACAAGGAATTAATATTTTTAGAGTTCCGTACCCAAAGGGTAAAACGGGACCCTATTACTAAGACTCCGCGATCCGTCTGTATGTCTGTCTGTCCGTCTGCCACCAGGCTGTATCTCATGAACCGTGAAAGCTAGGCCGTTGAAATTTTCACAGATGATGTATTTCTGTTGCCGCTATAACAAAAAATACAGAAATAAAATAAATATTTAAGTGGGGCTCCCATACAACAAACGTGTTTTTTTATGCAATTTTTTGCGATAATGGTACGGAACCCTTTGTGCGCGAGTCCGGCTCGCACTTGACCGGTTTTTTTCCTCAAAAAATACGTTTATTCTCATAAACGATTGCGGCTAAGTAGTAAAGAGTCGTAGTAAGATATATATGTAGTTATGTTGGGTAAGTATCCATATTATTCACTTATATTACCATTGATTACAGGTATAAGCGTGACGTGTGCCGTCATGGATATTACCGACACTGTATTCTAATGCAGCGCTAAAACGTTCATTCAAACTCATATTGATATTCACCTAAGGACCCTTTTCAACTACTGACATACGTCGAAGCTTTACAAATGAGGCTAATTAAAACAGGACAACAATGAATGTAACAATCAGTATCAACAATGAGTCAAGATTACATTCAAGTCTTCATGCCCTTTCCTGCTATAACATCTTCCTCTATATTCAAGTGACCTCTTTCTTCAAGACTACGTCCGATGAACTACAGAGCTGAAGTGCATTTAAAATTAATCGAGCGAATTTCTATTAGATTATATTTAGACTAGAGTTGAGTGGACCGAGAGCAGTTAGAATGACGTAACACAATAAACACGAGATTGTATGATATCATTATCTATACAGCACTCGTCTAGGTGACCTAAACAATAGTAACATTACACACATAACCTCTTTATGAGATGGCCACTTGCATATAATAGATTACGTAAGTACCAAGTGGTTTTGTTCCTCAATCGATACAATTTATGGCTAAATAATAACAGCCGCACGGGTCGATCATCAAGGTTAAGCAACGCTTGACGAGGTCGGTCCGTGGATGGGTGACCATTTCAACATACCGAGTTTCCTCCGTGCCTCGGAAAGCACGTTAAGCCGTTGGTCCCGGCTGTCATTTGAAGATGTTTGACAGTCGTTACGGGTAGTCAGAAGCTTAAGATCTGACACCAGTTTTGCCAAGGGGTACCGTGTTACCCAGTTACTGGGTTGTGGAGGTCAGATAGGCAGTCACTCCATGTAAAACACTGGTACTTAGCTGAATCCGGTAAGACTGGAAGCCGACCCCAATATAGTTGGGAAAAGGCTAGACAGATGATGACGTGGAAGCATCTAAACATTTGATGAATCCTAACATAACCATAATAATAGAGCATAAATTGGCTACTGAATGTGAGACTGTTTTACAAACTAGTTCAGGAGAAACATCGGCACAATCTTTATAATATACTAGAAGAACCCCGCGGCTTCGCTCCCGTCAACTCGCTATCTACCTACCTACAAACTTACCTTACCTACCTACCAACCTACTCACCTGCCTTACCGATCAACCTACCTACCCAACCCTATCCTACACACCTACCTACCCTACATACCTACCTTATCCTACAAACCCTACCTTACGTACCTAACCACCTTCCCTGCCTACCTACCTACCCACAGACCTACCTACCTACCAATTTGTTAAACTATTTATTTGAATAAGAATTAATACTACAATACGAATGTAACCAACTTTTAGTTTCTACCCGCGGCGCGGCGATCTAATTAAATTTTAGAACACAAAAGCTGCTCCCAAACTTTAACTAACTCCCAGACTTTTTTGGAGTGTAATAAAGAGTACTTTAATCATGTAGTAAATATTTTTACGTATCATCAATAGTTTTCTCAGCGCAGGCCAAATAATGAATTTTATAGGCAAAATTTTGCTACTTTGGGTTACATTATTGCTATTTTCATAAGGATAATTAATTAAAACATTATTTTTTAAATAAATTATAACCTATATTACTCGGTAATAATGTAGCTTTCTATAGGTGAAAGATTATTTAAAATCGGTCCAGTCGTTTCGGCGCCTATTCGGTACAAAACAAACAAACAAAAAAATCTTTCCCCTTTATAATATTGGTATTGCTATCGGGCGCACGGTTGGCGCAGTGGTTGAGCGATTGACTGCTGCGCTGCGTGTCGCGGGTTCGATTCCCGCACGGAACAAATATTTGTAAGATCTATAAATAGTTGTTTCGGCTCTGGGTGTTTGTGTATGTGAGTTTATATGTTTGTAAATGCACCCACGATACAGGAGAAATTCCTAGTGTGGGGCAACGTTTTTTAAAAAAAAAAGAAAAAAAAAAAAAAGATGGTATAGATTGTAGCAGGATTTGGGGTTTGTAAGAATAAACTTAATCATTAACACAAAATTGTTACCTTGTAGTAATTTCATCATGAGTTTATAAACTTAGAAAGTAACCGCCTACGAGTTAAACGGAATCCTCGGAATACTCCTCCTGAAGTAGGACAAATGATAGATCGATATCATGTAGGACGCCTATCCAATACTTCGCAGCGGATTCAATCGGTCGGAGTAACGCATGAAGCTTCCATAAATAAAGAAGAGAACGTATCCTACACGGAATAAAATATGGGACGCGTTTATATCTGTCTATGGCGGATGTTTTCAAGAACTATTAAACCGAAAGGAATTATATTGTTCTTTGGAAATGGAGCGAACACGTAAATGAAGAGACTTTGTTGCAAGTTGTTACCACCTAAACGTCTTATATATGCAGTTTGTTTTTTTTTTGGGGTTACGTAACCAAAGGGTAAAAACGGGACCCTATTACTAAGATTCCACGATCCGTCTGTCTGTCACCAGGCTGTATCTCATGAACCGTGATAGCAAGACAGTTGAACTACACAGATGCTACTAAAATCGGAATAAAATAAATATTCACGTGGGGCTTCCATACAACAAACGTGTTTTTTTCAGTTTTTTGAGATATTGTGGTACGGAACCCTTCGTGCGCGAGTCTGACTCGCACTTGGCCAGTTTCATAGATATGGATACGTTGCGAAAGTGCTAGTTTCCAAATAGTCAAAAGAAGGTAATTTATATTCTGTGGGAGAGGTTAATATCCATACTTCCATAAAAAGCGTCCTATGAATGGTAGGTGAAGACAGAATGGTGTTTAACATACCTGAATCGTCAGATTTGTACCCAAATTCATTGGGTTGTTTCTTCGATGCTACTTGCACCTCGTCAAGTATAATCCGCCGCAGCGGAGTCATCAGTGTCAGCGGACATTGTCTGGAAACAAATTACAACAATATTTAGTGATATATGTAGTATACAAAACAATATGAAAACACATCCTACACTACATAGTACATTCTACGGAAAACTGGCGGCAGACAGGATGTGAATAAAATATTTTGACATTCTCGCATGAGAGCGCGTCACATCATCATTGTGGTCGTCCTCTCTCGACCTAGGTAATAAAACATGAACAGCAGAAGACGTGATGAGATGACAGTGGAAGATTCGTGTTAATAAAAAAAGTTAAATAAAAAAACCCGACTGATGAGTCATTACGCACTGACGACTGGCCGCCGAAGACTTGGTCAACGGCGACTGTGACTTTCCATAGTTTAAATAGGTTTACGCACTTGGTCGCCAACTCGCCAGTGGACGTCCTATGTTTTGGTCGCCGAGAGAACAAGTCTCCGGCGACAAGTCGACAGTGCGTTATGGATCTAAGAAGCGAACTAAAAAGACGTAAACAAAAAGAAAATCATGCTGTGCAGTCGGAGGATACATCTGGTTTTGGTCAGCCAGCTCGCGAATATGTTAAGCAGTCGGGTTTTTTATTTTTTTAATTATCTTTTTTATTTATAACTTTTTAGCTTGCATTTATTTTTTCGAATTAGGTACATTTAAACATATTAATGTTATATATTTATGAAATCAACTCTTAAAACCCTTTTGTTTTTGATACCCCACACAAGAGGTTTGAATGCGAAAATCCGCCATTTTTCTATTTTTAACCGACTTACCAAAAAGGAGGTTCTATGTTCGACTTCATGTTATTTTTTTTTAGTTTATGTTCACCGATATCTCCGCCAATTGTGGACCGATTTTGAAAATTTTCTTTTTTGTTTGAAAGAGTATGTTCCGAAATTGGTCCCATTTTAATTTGGTGAAGATCTGATGAAGAACTTCGGAGATGTACAACATAACTCTTCAATAAATAACGGCAAATCTCTCGGAATTGCTGCAATCGCATGTCTGTTTACTGTTTATATCATTTCATAACATAACATCACGCCTGTACGCTCTAAAGGGGTACGCAGATCTCTCATTTCACCGGTCATGTTCAAGTTTAATGTTATTCGAGTAATCTCTTCTGGCGTTATATGTACTTACTAAACAACTTGCCTATTAAGTAGGTAAAACTAAAAAGGGAAAAATAAAAAACATTTTCGCAAAAAAATACTACCGACTTCCAAATAAAAAACTACAAAGTGAAAAATAACTTTATTTTTGGAAGTCGGTGTCCATATCGCAAAAAATTGGTACCTACGAAAGACACCGACTTCCAAAAATAAAGTTATTTTTCACTTTGTAGTTTTTTATTTGGAAGTCGGTAGTATTTTTTTGAAAAATGATTTTTTACAATTTTAATGTAGCCAGTGACACTCGCAAGGTTAAGACGAATCGATTGACGTAAGAATCATCAAAATCGGCCTACGCGTTTGGTCTCTAGAACACCAAATAGGAACAAACATACATAGACTGATAAACACATTACCCTCCTTCGGCAGTCGGGTAAAAAAAGTATGAACCGGCCTGGATTGTAAAAGGACAACATGAGCTATATAAGTAAAGCGTTTTGGTAACACTGATGAATAGTATTTTATATTACAGAAATACCTTTTAACTTCGTTTGTTTATACAAGCGCCATACTGGGTACAAAGAGAAAGCAAACAAAGGGCGGTATTGGTAGAAAGGCTTCGCAAAAAACATTGGGTAATCTCAAGATACCGGAATCAGAACTCTAACAAAACAATAACAACGAATGCGACAAACTGATACCGCTATCTTTTCGTACGATAAAAGAAAAAAGAACTAGTTTATATTCAGCAAATTACTTCATACTGCAGCAAAAAAGTTTATAGCATACAATAGGCTTTTTATTCAGCTGCATTAATATCCGGGAAGCCAACAATGGCCGAAAGTGCTAACAGCTGTGAGAGGCAAAAACAACCGCTAAATGCGTAACACAGAACGCTCTTATTCGGTCATTCAGAGCTTATTATCACGTCTACATCTCTGTTGCTATTCCATAGTTTCCAAAGAATTGGTTTTTATGAAAGAAAATTTTAACACCCCATGGTCGACAATCTTATAAACTTTTTTCGTCACCTTTGCCGGTGTTTCGCAAAAACAGACCTAAGGGTTGCTTTGATCGCTTTATTGTGTGCTTTGGATGCTTTTATTTCCTTCATTTGATTGTTAAATTAGCTTTGTCGTAACTCGTACCTACCAAGTGGAACTGCTATGACTAAATGAGAATATTACAGGGAGACAGCCAGGATTCATGTAGCCTTTTTGATAGTTCTGCAACGGTTGCAGCTTTTACAGAAGGATTAGTCCTTCTGTAAAATGATCCTTCCTAATTGGAATCTAATTAGTTCTACGGTGTAAATAAGAGTATATTTTGAACATCACAGAGTAAATTAAATATCAGACACCGAAAAAAAACTTAACGATAAGTATGTTTTAAAACGTCTGTAAAGCTTCGCCAATTATTTTTGATACGACCCTGTTTATATAAGGAACAGTAGCGTTTTAATTCAATTTCGAAAGGAGTTTGAAAGTGTCTATATTCAGCAAGTATAAATCTAGCAGAGCAACCCACTGTTCCACTTTTTGGCGAGACAACGCATTCATTTATTATTCATGAACCACCAAAGCTTCACCTTAAAAACACAGACATTGTATGTAGTCTATGTAATCTCGAGTAACTAAATCAATATTTATAAAACAGGTGAACCTGATAGTAAAGTACATAATACATGAGTGTAAGTACATGCCTAGTTTACAATTGAATGATGCTGATAAGATAAAAATGTTTTCAAAGCGGTCAGTACCCGTTAGCATTCACAGGCAACCTTCAACTGCTTATGTGTTTTTTCAACCTTCACCATGCTTTCACACAATAAGTGCTCATCGTATGACTTCAATATGTTTAAAATAGTATTAAAGTCATTGCATATAGTGCCGTGTGATACCCTACTAAGAATAGAGCAACGAATCTTCTCTTCCGTGGGTGGCGAAAGAGGCCAAGGCGGCTTAGGAATTCAGGTAGACAGGCACCTCGTAGCAGTATCCTTCTTGACATTGCAAAAACCTGTTTTTCTTGAAGATTGCGGAGTATAGAAAGCTGTCGGGCCATATAACAACAATAGTTTGACTGATTAAAATTTCGGAAACTGTCGGGATACCACAGGATATATTGGAATCTATAGGTAGTGGAATGAAATAATAATTCGTTTCCTAGGATGGCAGTCGCCTGAAAATATGCTTGACTTAATAATTAAAAGACAACACCGAGAAACTTGCAAACTGTTAGTTCAAACAGAAGATATTAATTGTACAGTAGACAACATAGAATATCGGATCAATGAAAACAGTTGGTAAACAAACCAGCGGGCATTCACATCGCTGGAACATATGTTAGTTCCCTCGGTTTGGTCTCCGCTGTAGTTATAAAATAAAATGCGGACGTGTACGTCTGTCTGTACAATACATAAAGGGGTCGCTGACCCCGTTCTTAAAACGAATGCATGTACATACATTCTCTCTGAGTTGACACAATATTTCAGACATAACTGTCGTCCACTAAATACCGTAGATCATGTTTGTTCAGAAGGACATAGCGCGACTTTAGCCCGTGCTAGCGGTTTCTTATGATTTGTTAGGTAAGAAGACAATATGAATTGGCAAATTTTGAAGTAATGCAGCTGTGTCAACATCAACCATGTCTAATCATTAAAATACATTACTGTTTTTTCATATTTGCATAAGAATCTTTACAAAAATATGCCCGAGTTCGCCCGCTCTTTTATTGTCAAATTAATCAGATGTAAAGCGTTCGTGTCCGCTCTTTAGCGGCGTTTGTTTGTTTGGTAAACAAACAATTTGGCCAAATTCCTTTCGGCAATTAACTGTGAATATTTGAGGAGTAAACAGTGCGCAGAGCGTTGACACGGGTTCGTGTTACTATCACGAACATCCGCATCTACCCACGCGTCTCGCGCGCCAATTTATGCATCGAGGATACCAATCCTACGACCTCAACCCACAGGCCCTAGAGAAATACGCTCTGTAACAATCGGTATCTTCCTCGAGAGAAAGTTACCAACATGAAGCCCAAGGTGACGCAGAATAAAGATGCAATCATAACATTTTCTGCGGCCATGCAATCATGGACAGATGACTCGAATTTGATGACCTCAGTCATCAGAGTGCCAAGTTTCGCAAATCTATTTTAAACGTGTTTCGTTGTAGGTAGACATATTAGGCCAATCCATACAATCCTAGTCTTGCACTTTAGTATTAACATGGTTAGCAGACTGGGCAGGTGTCACCGTGTCAGTTAAATCATTGTGGTTCTCCTCGTCTCACGAGTTTAGAGTTTCAACAAAGCCTAACGAACGAGTATTATAATGCTGACGTTTTATTGATATGACATTCAAATGATTTTCTCACGAGTTTACTGTCTCCTGCGGTGTTAAATTCACTTGTTTGTCAGATTAATGCAATTTCCAATTGAAAAATATACTTCTGCTAGGTACTAAACTTCCTTTTATAATGCACAGCCAGAACAGCTATATTATTTCTTTTTGCACTGCCAAGTAACAGGGAGCAAACGGTGAAAGGGCTTCAGGCCTACAGTGAGTACAGGCTATCAAAAAAGTCGAGCAGCTGTTTGAATTTTTATTAGCCCTTAGGATAGGTATTTGTTCTTCAGTCTGATAGTTTCATTATTAAGTTTGATCAATACAGCTCAAATAAAATAAAATAGTTACTACTTTCGAAATTATTTCGTGACTTATAGCGGTAAAATTAATATTGACGCGGCGGAAATCAAGCAGTACCTAAAACAAAGCTTAATTAAAAAATATAGCTAATTGTACGTTGTAGGTATCGGTGTGTGAGATATTATGCAAGACTAAATGATCAGCGGCACCGTAACACACAATTTGCGGCGTGTTACAGCATACGCCGGGTTAAATGGAGCGTCTAGCAAATAACACGTTCACTATAAGACAAGGCGTCAGTCTGTAGCTCAAGTATAGGGCTCGGTAGGAATGAATCATTGATTCGGCTTTTGAAACTAACTTTGTTTCACTAATTTATTTAATCTGGCAGATAACTCGACTCTGCCCCGGCTAACAAGATCTCGCTTCTTAATTGCCGCGTGATTGTTTATTGTTTAATTATTTTGTAAACCAGGTCCTAAGTAGAGTAGTGCATGCGAACTTATAACACCGACGATTGTAAAATCTTTCCAGTCTAGTTCATTTGTAGATGAGGGAAAAATTAACACATCATATTCACGTAACTAACATACGTTTTGCAATATGAGCACTAAATATTGTTTACTTTCCGACCTGTTAAACGACGTGTAATTTAGATATTAGGTAAGCGTACTGTGTGAGATGCAAGAAAACATACAACGGTTTGAAAACAGGTGTTGGGGAGCTTGCGAAGGGCTGCAAATATCTTCATGAAACATGTGTATGACCTGTTGTACACACAAGCGTGTCTCAAACTTTTCTATGAAATCTGAATGACTAGCGCCTAAGCGATATGACACATCGGCGTAGTTTTCCGCATTACGTAGTATTAAAGGTACTCGGCTTACTTGCGGTCAGTGTGTGATCAGTGATCACAACCACGTTACCACGCGGCCGGGATGAGTAACGCGTCCCATATGACCCATCAACCATAAAGCTGTTATGCAAGCAGGATTTTTTTTTTAAACCCGTCTCCATAATTGTATGCAATTATGACCACGATAGCGGCATTACTATTCATCTGGTATCGTGAAAATATTCGGTGTTGACTGTTGTATGTTATGTAAACAAAGGCACGAACAAAAAAATAAACACCTGCTCAAATGTTTAGCTTATGTGTCAGGGACAAAAGGTGGCACAGGCCCTTGGAACTCTTTTAAGGTTAATGGCCTATTGACAGGTTCATTGTTATATGCAGATTAGGTATAGTACTACCTTTGCATTAGGTAGTTACGGGATAATGACATAATATATGAATGTGCATTATAATAATGCCCGAGTTAAAATAAAATAGGGAAGTTAGCATGTTTTATATGTTGCATCAGATTAAAAAAAAATACACTGCAGCATAGGTCATAATCATGATGGTTGTTTCAATTAAAGTTTCAGTAATATGTCGAAAATTATCCCACGTAAACATATTCCCTGGATAAAAAGTATTCTATGTGCTATTTCAGAATATAATCTATCCCTGGGCCAAATTTCATCCAGTAACGTCCAGCCGTTTGAGTGTGAAGAAGTAACAAACATACAAACACACACTCACACCCTTTCGCCTTTATAATATTAGTGTGATGTGATATTTTGACACGTAGATCTTACACTTCAGAAAAGAACTATAAAAGAAAATAGTAACAAGACAACGATCACTGAATAAAATCACACCTTTTCTTCAAGAGGGTAGGCAGAAACTACAGAATGCCACCAGCGACAATCCTTACATAAATTTCTATAGTGCTATAGGGCACAGATGGTCTATGTGATGTAAAAATAAGGGATGCTGTCTGTGCACCTATAGAGGGAGATCTAGTAGGGTTTTAGAGCAAGCATATTCATGGTGATGAGCTGCTAGGTGAGTAGGTGTGTATTTTCGTCTATTTTACATATTTTTATAATTTATAAGTTAAGCACCTACATATTCACATTGACATTATTTTAAGTAGATATCTATGTTATGTAGAAGTATGAATTTTAAGTGAACTCATAAAACAAAGGATGTATAATATCTAGTAGTCTGTGTAACTCGACAACTATTCGCTATCAATTAGCTTTCAATACTTTAATGCCTCAGGGATTTATTATTATTTAATTAAAAGGTACTGTAGCTTAGGAAATATTTTGGAGAGTAATCTACAGTACAACTAATGGTATTGCTTACTTTTGTCAAAAAAAAAAATTAAGTTAAGTTTTGGTATGTCCGCACATACCAAAACTTGTTTGACAACATATAGATGCAAAAATTATAGAAATAATTAATTATTTGTTGGCCTTAATACCTCCTATTAAAAGAAATTCATTGATCAAAATAATGTGAAATAAGAAAACTTAAAAGAATTCTTAACTTTATAATATGTAGGTAGGTTTAAGGCAACTGGTTTTGTGGTAAAAAAAATAAGTAGTTGCATAACAAAAACACTGTGTAAATAATTTCTTATAGGAATCTTAGTATTTCCTTTCTGTCTAACTTGTTATCACAATGATTCAACATAGCAGCTACGGCTGTGATAGTCTTATCAGAAGGTGTTTCTAGTAAGCTAAAAATCTGGCTTGACACTACCTACCTTCTTAGTTTGAACAATCGTATCAATAAGCACTTACTTTTCGCTCAAATACTGAGTGGTCCAGTAGAGAACTTCGCCGGCCAGCTCCGACTCCGTGATGGTGTACCCTGCTATGTGCACGGGCAACTGGTCCTCAGGGTTCACATTAGCGGCAAAGTTTTCGAAAAACACTCGGTACGATGTCAAATAATCCTCTTTGTCACCCATTTTCGATTGTTCGTTCGAGTTAATCAGGTAACTGAATAATTTCGTGTCAATAATCGATCAACAAACACTTGTAAATGATTACAAGCTAAACTGGATCAAAAGTCGGAGTACTCCTTCTATGAAATATAATTATTTAGTAAATATGAAGCACTCTTTCACTACAACATAATATGTCACCACATTATAGAAATCACTTGTATTTATATTTGCACTAATCTCAATTGTATTTGTGATCAAAACATAAAAATCACATCTCGCTCATACTTCTCCGCTCTTGTTGTCACATCCCATTTACAATTAATTATCTGTCCCACCAAAAAAATCCACACCCGAAGAAATTCGAAACATGTGAACAGTTACATAAAAATAGTGAAAATGTTGTGTTTTATTGTGAATGTTTTAAAAAACGCTGTTCTATTTCAATTTAAAATTAATTATATTTTTTATGCATGAATACAAAACATGCGATTGTAACCTATTAAATTAATTAGCTAAATTTTTAACTTAGTAGTTTCAGAACAAACTTTTATCGACAAATGCTCTGGCATTTAACGTAACTAGTGTTGTCTACTTGTCTGAAAAGAAGAAAAATATTATGTCCAAAAAAACTTGTACTTTTCGATTGATTTAAATATAAAAGATAGGATCAGGGAATCCGATTAATATTGGTTCGAATAAAACTATAGTATTATCGCTTCGTCACATGCAACTAATACTGCGGGCACATTGGACCGTAATATCTCGGTCTTGAATTGTATACCCAACAATGAGGATGTGAACTGCAATTTTTTCACGATAGGTGGTGCATCGTCGCTATGGCTATTGAAAGCTGTCAAATCCATACATTTTGTAACCTATCATTCAGTAAATTAAATTTTCTCGAAATATGTCTCTGTGTGCCGAACCAGGATGTACCAACCCCACCAGTGTTATAACACTACAAAAAACTAGGAAAAGGCTATATACTTTATAGGTTATGTTTCGTACCTGTCAAAGTAACTGATTATGTTGCTCGGTAATCTTCGGCTATATAGTGGAGCTATTATCGTATTGATAAAGTTCTACAGCAGGAATGTCATTTGCTTGGCCTTCAGAAGCTTGAGGGCTGTGATTGCCGAAAATAAAATAAAATTTCTACCCTAAAACATAAGAAGGCTAAAATTTCCTTTATGGACCGCGGATTTGGAAGTTCATATTTTTTATGTAGATAGTACTCATAAATAGAAAGCTTTTTACAAAGTTTCAAAAAGCGGAGTATCACGGTTTACGAAAAAATTTTTTTTAAAATTTCCATACAAATTTTGTTTTGTGCAAATTTTTAGGTTAGATAAATTGTCATGGTAAACGTCAAAGTTCACATTTCACGATCCGTTGAAGTAGAGGTGTATTTTATTCAATTTGAAGTCATATTTTTCACTTAAATATAATTTTATTTTCACTTACTCACATATTTCAATTTGGTGTGTAATTAATGTGCACAATAACCATAGTGAATTATGCAATTGCATTGACTTTTTACACAAAAAATTACGAATTTTTGTTTACACTGTGGAACGGAACGTGAAGTGATGCCGCGCTTTTTCGTATTAGCTGTCACTGGTCGTGTTTTATTTTCACTATGTGAATATCCGATAATACCCAAAACGGAATCAGAGCACCCCACTTTCCATGAGGTCTTCATCACATTGTTTGGTCATTATGAATTAGTCGAAGAGCGAGCGAAGCGAGCTCGGGAGCTTAGGGCACCCCGACACGGACAGGTTAGGTTCGAAGAGATGACGGGAGGTGAAGTGAGCGAGCAAAGCGAGAGAACTCAGCTCCCGTCATCTTCTTCGTGTTAGGTTACTTTAGACCCTTCAGACAGAAATAGGAGCCCCGCGCAGCGGGGCTCCGTCGCCACTGTTAAATAGTAGTTGTAAAAACTTTAACCATGGATATCTCCTTAACCATGTGGTTCCGCGGGGTGGGGATGGTACAGGGGGGGTAGCCCCACTACCCCCCCCCACTTCCCTACCCCCTTACCGCCCCAAAAATCGATTAACATTGATGGAAATTTTTATTCTAACCTAAAAACTTTAACCATGGATATCTCCATAACCATGGGGCTCCGCGGGGTGGGGATGGTACAGGGGGGTATCTTCCGTTTGGACTCTTCGGGTACGGAAACCTTCAAAGGATACGGAATTATACTAGCGTACAATTTCAGCATAGGCGACATTGTCAGAGCAATGTTTTGTGAAAGCTGGATAAGATCAGCTGAAGATCGATTTAAATGGCAGACTAAACTCTATCTGCCTGTGTCGCTCTACCTGAACTTTGTTTCTTTTTTTCTCTTTTTTTTTTCTTTTTTTTTCAACGTTAAACTTTATAAACGTTTAACTTAATGTTTCTAAGAAAGAAAACAAGCTTTTCTTTTCAAAAAGCTTGTTTTCTTGATTATGACTGGCATTAAAAAGAGGAGCACTCCTTGTCCAATTATTGACAATCTGAATTGTTTACACTACTTAGCTTAGACTCTAGCCACTGTTCCCCACGATTCAGCATGTGGCGCAGCACTTAAGAAATACATGCGTGTCGAAAATCAGCATTATTAGAATTGTAATAGTGCTAACACACGTCCGGATTTGGTCCGTCGGACTATCTCCGCCCACAAATCCTTTCTCGCTTACACACGCTTGTGTGGACCGAGACTGACTCAATTAATAATAATAATGTCTGGCGGACCACTCTACACACGCTCGGTTATGGTACGGCCGGACTAACCCCGCCTACAAATCTCTGGTCCGGACGGACCAAATCCTAACGTGTGTAAGCACTATAAAGTTACAAACTGTTAGAATTTTCTGGAAAAAAAACATAAGATATGCTTTGTTATTACAAAATATCAATATAGTATTATTAGTAATAATATTTTTTTGATTTGACCTTAACAACAACATGCGAATAAAACATGACGTAATTTTTTGAGGTCACGGTGTTATCGATATCTTCACGTACGCATCACTATCTTTACTTCTGATTGGTCATGATGATTGTTTATCTGACTGACAGCAGCAAAAGCAGCGGACAAAAGACATTTTCAAAATCACAAAATTAATTTACGCATTCACAGATTAGTCTTAGTCTGTATTCTTCGTTTAGGCTGTGTATTGTATACAGGTATAGTGTGTGGTCTTAATATCACTTTTATCATGCTTAGTGTCTATTGTGGTTGGTCTCATAATTTTAGATTCCATTTTCTGTTTCCATCAGTGGTACTGGTACATATTACTTATCTTAAATTTTATGCATTATCAATCTTTGCAGTGTACGTGATTGATAAAATTAGAGTGATTAGATAGCTATTTTAATTATTATTAATCCTGATTCTTCTTAACTTTTTAAAACCAGATCTCAGGCAGTGGTTGGAAAAGAAAGAACTCTGAAACACAAAAATGACGACGATCAGTGGAAAATACCAACACTACAAGAATGAGGACATTGATGACTATTTCAGTGCAGTAGGTGTGTACCGAAATGTGTTTATTTTCTGCCCAATTTTTTAAATTTTTTTATGCAGTTTTGTGTTTCTTATCTTCCCAAAGACTTAGCAAAAATTTTGGAGCCTTACATAAAATAAAATAATATGAATGTACTGTTATTACAGGTGTACCTTACATGGGCCGTAAAATGATGTCAATGTCATCACCGCTAATGGAAATAACACTGGATGGTGATAATATGACAATCAAGAACTCTTCTCTGTTGCGCACAGTTGAGAACAAATTCAAATTCGGAGAAGAATATGTGGAAAACATGCCTAATGCGATAATCAAAGTAATTATGACATAATTATTATCCAACTATTCATCATAAGTACCAACTGTGTTCTTGGAACTCTGTGGTTTAGTATTATGATTAATTTGTCTTGTTATTTTTTCAGAGTGTCACAACCCTGGTCAATGACAAACAGATTCAAACCCAGTCAGTGGTAGAGGACACGGGTGCCAACTGCGGTCGCCAGTATGACTTCACTGAAGATGAGTGCATTGTTGTAAGTAATAAATTGATTGTAAAAAAAAAAAACTGTAAAATTATAAGCAGAAACTAGAATATTTTAAAATGTTATTTATCCACACATAATGAAACACCTTGAGAAATAAATATTATACTAAGTACCTACATAACAATATTAAAAAGATTTCTATGAACAATGGTTGATATTGATAACCTCATCATAATATTGAAAACAGTTTCTCAAGCAAACCATTTTTGTTTGTATTAATACTTTCAAGAATTATGTTATTTAAATATTTGTAGACTTGATTAGACATGCTGTAGTTCTTGATAACAGCTTTCCTTGTTTTTTTATGTTATCTTGTCAGATGGCTCCTAATTAGTAATATTATTAATTAATTTTCCAGACTCTGACCCACGAGAAGGCCAAAACCCCTGCAAAACGCTACTTCCGCAAGGTCAAATAGATATGAAACTTTGTAATGAAATTATGAAATGATTTTGTTCTTCCTATCTCACTAACACATTCTACTAAGGTACCAATATGATTGGGAAATGCTACAAGGGAAATAATAATACATATGATTGCTTTTTACTTTTATATACTTTATTTTATTAAATAACTTGAAAAAAAAAGTGTTTTTATATTATTATTCTTATGACGACACTATATTTAGTCGCGATTTCGCATTAGGTTCTATAGTCCTATTATAAAAGTTGTCTATTTTCATTAGGAAGCATTATTACATTACATTTTTACATTTTACATTCTACCAAAACTACAATGCCCTGGAAGGCTGGAACTTTATTTTATTGTGAATAGTGCCCTCTATCTGCCATACATGAATCTTTGTGTTGCAGTGTTACCACTTTTTTTCCTAAATATTTGGTAATTTACATTAACTGTTAGTTTTGCACAAAAGATGTCCTAATATAGTATAAATTATTTTTAAAATGTTAATTAAAATTTTGTATTATTATAGATAAGTACTTTTACGATGATAAAATCTTAAGAGTAGAATACTCCCCCCTGGTGGGTTCCCGCATTGTCGAGGTGGAGGGGCTCAGTAGCCGTGGCTTGGTCACCAACGGTGAAGCGAAGAGGAACCCGAGGAGGTGCCGCTCGTCAGGGCTTTTGCCGATTAAGCCGACGACTTAGCGGCCAACAAGTAGGTTGCGGTGCCTCTTGGTAACAGAGATGACATCGCAAGTGAGGCGGGCCGCGATGTCGTATGGAGCGTCCCAGGTCCCATACGATATCGCGGCTGAGGGTTGGAGGCCGCGGCGGGAGAGGAGTGCCGGTATTACGGTGCGCTGCTCTCCCTACCTTCCGCGGCATGGACGGGGTCGCCACAATATAATGGCGGACGCGGTGGGGCCGCAGGGGAGGTCCCTATCCCCTGAGGCCGATAAGTGGTAGATGGCGGGGCTACTGATTTGAACTGTTTCGTTTTGTTTTTTTAGGGGGACCAAGGGTGCCATACACGGGGTCGTCTGGCGTCCATGTGCTGGTTTGGTCCCTGGGGTGGTCGAGGCGTACAGTGTGTTCTGGTGCGCCGGTGAAGAGGGGTACTCCCCCGAGGAGGATCCGGTGACGGACAGCCGCGGCGGGTTCGCGGTGAGTGCTAGCGTGTGCCCGTGTTCCCGCCATAAGCGGCACAGGAGAACACCGTGGCGTTTTAGTGGGTTCGAGTCCCACATAACTGCGCTATCTCCCCGTTGTAGCACAGTATGAACGAGCAATTTCAATACTGTACATTGTTTATATTTGCTGTAAATTGTTTGTTCTCGACTTGAATATGGGAGCCGGGCTGATCCCCCGAATCCCAAGATTCGAAAGCGGACTTTGGCGCTAATGCTGAGGACCATGACGGCGGCGCGCGGCGTGAGGAAAGTGACTCTATTAATTACGCGCCCTACTTTAAGCCTAATTATAAAATACCAATGTTATTCTATATCATTGTAAAATATTGTATCCAAAGCATTCGGGTAGCATGGAGTTTAAAGTTTTTGTAGAAAGTACAATATTTAAAGAAAGCCCCACATATTTGAATCACATTTTCGCAGCGGACGTTAAAGGCGTGGTGGCGATACGCTGTGTCAATGCGAATAAAATTGTAGTCGTGTTCAAGCAATACAACACGGCCAGCAATTTCATCAACAATTTGATCTTCCTAGAAAAACATTAAATGAGGGCATATATCCCCGCAGCCCAGATAGAACGAGTTGGCATCATCAGGTTCGTGCCAACAAATATATATAATGATAGTTTGAGACTCTAGAAATGACATAGAATAGTTTTTAGCCCGGAAATCATCCTTAAGTGGATAAATAGCGGGGTAGAAGTTTGTATGGTGAACCAAAGTAAGGCGGCCCATTCAACTACAAAACTTGAGAGGTGTCAAGGGACACCCGGATGGAACGAAGTTCCTTTAGTATATATACATATGTGTATACATATATGTACACATATATATGTTGTCAGATTTGGCCTAGAGTCTGGCCAACGAAAGCTGTCCACGAATTAATTTCTAAACTTTTAGGATGGCAATTATTTAGGGCTGTCAAAATTGTCACATTGACGTTTCGTACTTGAGTCATCTTGTGTTTACGCAATGAGGAAGGAAAATCTATGGAGACGGCCTATTCTACTATATGAAGAATAGTTATACACATATCTATCAAATCGACACACGCATGTCAAAAAGCGTTTTGTCTCTTTTTAACTAACCAAGAACTACATATGAATCAAAGACATTGTAATACCTAGACGGAACATATTTACGACGAAAAAGAAACTGTCAATTCTTTCGTTCTTGCTTATAGAGAAACTCTATGAAAAAGAAAGAGACAAACATAGACAATCGCTACCATCCTAAACGTCAAAGAGACCACTTTTTAGTCACTGTTGTAACCAATCGGTTAGCAGCTCTAATTAAAGTTTTTCGCTGTTTTCAAGCCTTTGTATCGTTTATATCAGGAAGAATTTTGTTGTTTAATTATCTGCATGAACTATGTCGTGTGTGGCTATCGGTTGCAAGAGTAGAATGAGTGTATTAACAGAACATAATCAAAGGATATCTTTCCACAGGTGAGTTATCGAATAGCATACTGAAATTATTGTGCAGGGAATACATTTCATAGGCTGTCCGGAATAAAGGTATCTAAGTTCTAAATACGTCGAGGACGTATAGTTTCATTTAAACCATTCTATTTAGTGAAATAATTAACTTTTATACGTTCGCTGATAGAGCTATGACAGTTTACGTACTTACGTTCTGGTGTTAGAGATGTGACAAAAGTGACGAGAAAGATTTATCGATACTGTATTTTTATTTTACTTACTTTAATTTATTTCATAAAGTTTATTTGCTATTTGTGATTATTAATCTAATATCGATTGTGCACAGGTTTCCTAAGAGTATTTTATTTATTTATTTATTATATACTATATTGTATACCACATAAAACATACAGGACAAACGTTCACAATAACAAGTGTACAATGGGCGGTCTTATCGCACTAGGCAATCTCTTACAGACAACCTTTGGATGGACAGAACGATAGGAACAGAATTTAGGGCTGTCAGTGTACAAATTATCATAAATTATATACTACTTAGATTTAATAACATAAAATACAAACATACAATATTACAAAAAATATACTAATACATATAAAGTATAACAGAGAAAGGAGAAGAATAAAAATTATAGTGAAAGGTAATGCTCCTTCACCATTTTCTTAAACGTTGGCAGCGTTTGAGCACGTCTTATTTCAATAGGTAGTGCATTCCACAACCGAGCTGCTTGAATCGTGAAAGATTTGTCAAAGAAGGAAGTGGAATGCATACGAATACATAATTTTAGATTCTCCGATGATCTCAAGGACCTAGAATGGGTGTCACAGAGGAACTGAAAGCGTTCTTTGAGATAAAAAGGAGTAAAAGGATTAAAAAGTACTTATTTAAGAAATAAGTGGATCAAGAATATAAAACGAGCTAACTGGACACCTTCACTATATTCTCGCTTGTGTTCACTGCATTTTAATGAATCATGCTATCGCTATCCCTTGACCCATTTATGGACACAGGTTGATGAATTATGTTAATTTTTACATATTACTGCTTTAAATTAAATTATTATATTTAAATAATATTGTTATTTTTTTTTTACTTTTATATACATACTCGTCTGTAAACTTTCTTTTCAGTCTTCATCAGTATATCGATCAGTACATGTCTGTACAGTCGTACGAGTGTACCAAAAACGGTCACTTTAATCTCATGATGTACCTCGTTTTTGCGTAAGGTATGAATAAACATTATTATACAACTCGTATAATGCGCAGAAAAATTACGAAAGAATGGAATTGTACTCTTACAGAGTCTTACAATGACTGATAAGTTCACTCTTTGTACGAGTACACATTCACTCTTTAAATAATTATAAAGATTCCCTACAAAAAAAACGTAAAATTAGCCGCAGTCAGGGACGATTCTTAGGTACAGACATTTGACCAAATTTGTAGATCGCTCCAAAACTAAATTCAATAATATCGATATGACAGTGGCACAGATCTAGTACTGGTATATGTCTATAGATAAGCATCTATAGCATACTCGGCCACACTGGCACAAAAGATGGCATAGACACAAGTATATCTATCTCTTTTTGCGTATGACGTTATCTGTTAGTGCGAAAGTGAATACCGATATTGAAATTGCGTCTTAAACACGTTCCGTCTAGGTATTACAATGTCTCTGATATGAATAGAGAGACATCTAAATGTTTGTCAAGGACTAAACTTGGTAACACTTTTGTGTGACGTCAAAATCATGTCTATGCGTGGCCGGTCGCCATGTTGATTACCGAGTAAAATTGGTAGTTGTGTGCTGTTTATGTACGTTTATCTGTGTAGCTGTGCTGTCAAACAGTTGCAAATGGCCTACCTCATTGGCCAATGGGCAGCCATCTTAAGTTCCCGATTTATTTAGGTATCACGCTAATTTCGTAGGTATGGCAAGTCCATAGGTTTATAAGTCAGTGTGTTTACGTGCATCTTATTTTCGTATTTTTCGTTGGTTCTGTTTAAAATAATGCCGAAAACAATCAAAAGCTCGACGAGGAAGCTACTATTTACTATGATTGACAAATATAAAGACATAAAAAGTGATTTGAATCAGAAATCTGCAGAGAAAATACGACAACTGGATTCAATCATTTCACTTTTAGGTTAGTTTTTTGAATTTCTCTTATAACATCTTGATACTTTTTATTTATAAAAAAATGGCACAACTATTCACGGTTTATCTACTTTTCAGGAAGTACTAACGACGAGGAGACAAAACTTAAAATTGTGGAAACAGTAAAGAAATTGAAAACTCTCGAAAAAATGAATTGTCGACTTGTGAAACAAATTATTTAGAAAAGATATCTTCAATGACAGGTACCTGTTCATAATAATTCAGAAATTATAGGTATAACAGTCACTTTCACAGTCTTTGTATTTTATTCCGGTTTATGTTTTTTATGACTGAGTGCACTAACCAAAGACTTAAAATAAAAGTATCTGGTAAATATTATAACACTGTTACATAATTCATTGTATTTGTTCTCTTCAGGTGTAAGTGTGAAGACCTTAAGAAGAATTAAAATTGAAGGCTCTAAAAATCAAGGACAGTGGAATGGGCAAAAACGTCCACATTCAGCAAAAGTTTCCAAATTGGATATTTCGGCTATATGAAACAAAATAAACGAATTTTATGGAGTGAAAAAACAAGTCCCAACCCTGAGAAGCCTGCACAATGAGCTGAAGGAAGCCATTGGATTTATGGGATGCCGTGAAACCCTTAGATTTTTTTTACATAAGAACAGGTTTGACTTTCAAACCAATAGAAATGAACGGGCTTTACTTACAGAAAAATATGACAGTAGTAGTAGTAGCAGTGAAGAAAGCAATGAAGCTGATTCAATATTGTCAGGTGTAGAAATGTTGGAATCCGATTTCGACTATGACTCATAACCCATAGGGGTTATGGTTTTGTGTTGATTTTATTGTGTCATTACATCAGTGTCTGCATTATATTATATAAACTTATAGTAATAACTTTTTCTTTAATTCAACCTTTTCTATATAATGCCGTGCCAGGTAAGTTGGATCTGTGAACTTCAATGTGCGCAGAAGTAAAAAAATTTCATATGCCAGGGGTAATAACCTTATTATTTGTTTTGTTTTTATATGTTCAAACTGGTAACCATTAATAACCTTATTATGGTCTTAGTATATAAATCTGAAATACTGATGTAAATATCGCATAATATGATAGAATAATAAATAGTATCAACTCCGTTTAAGCAGTGTATAGTCAGGGTTGTAAGCTCTAGATTTTTTAAAATTCCCGCCTTTTTCCTTGGACAGCTTTCTTTGGCCAGACTCTATCTCCTCCCGATTCCGAGATACAATTTTATTTCTTAAATTAATGTTTTTTAATTCCAGCTGATGGCGACAGATGGCGCTAGGTGACGGTTAACAAATGTGGATTTTACAATTTGAATAGTTGGTTCGGTCGTTTGTATATTTTCGATCTCACCTAAAAAATGTTTTAAAATTATTTTATGATAAGGATTTCGAGTAAATGTGAGCGGGTGAGGTGAGGGGGGAAGGGTTTGTTGCACGATTTTATAGACTTTTCATATTGATATTTTAGAATGGGGTAAAAAAAAATTGCGGGGGCGAAGGTGAATATTTAAGGGGAGGGGGTTATCCTATCTTGTTCTCCGGCCAAAAGGGACGGGTGGCGGGGGGCAAATTTTTACTCAGAATTGAGCTAGCTCCAACCGATTCCGAGATATGGAGGTTTTTAGGTTTTCTGATTTGATCGCCGGTTCGTTATTAGTGGCGGCTCGGGGTCGGTTTTCGAAACTAAATGTAAATGTATGTATATGTGTATATATATATGTATGTATATATACATATATATATATATGGCGTATAGGTTAGAACACGCACAAAACACGCACAATCCGCACGGCTTACAACTGTAGCAAAAAGTCTCGTTACACCTTTTCGTCACAATTTTTTCCGTCTAGCCCCCTTTCGCAACGTGCGATAAGGAACTTCGTTCCAATATTATTGTGCGATAAAAAAATTGGCTATTCGAAGTACTAAAATGCTACGCAGACGAAGTAGCGGGCAACAACTAGTAGCTAATAAATAAATAATACTACTCAAGTATCAAGATCAGCTGGGTCGTAATAACTGGGTTGCTACCTGAGCGATTGTGGCGTCCTCATTTATTTTCTACTCTTTTATGACGCACTGTACCTATGATTACCTACACATTTAGTTCATTGCTTGGCGTTCAGAGGGCGCTGATCGCTTACACAGAGAAAAAGATAAATATAGGACTGAACCGAAAACGTCAGTTGCCAGTCTTTATCACTCTATTTTAATTAGTCTGACAACTACAGGGCCGTTGGCGGATTCAGGATCTTTTTCTGAGGGGGCACCACATACGACTTGGAGATACTAGGTACGTATTGTGCACAAAGGCCACTGGCCAATTAAATAAGGAGTGTGTTCATTCTTTATCTATGACAGTGCTGGATTTAGCCAGTGTGATTATAGTGCTAACACACGTTCGGATTTGGCACGGCCGGACCGACTCCGCCCACAAATGCTTTCTCGCTTATAGTGTCAATAGTGTTAACACACGCTCGAATTTTGTACGGCCGGACCACGGACTTGTGGGCCGGCCTAACCCCGCCCACAAATCGTGGTCCGGCCGTACCAAATTCGAGCGTGGGTTAACACTATTACACACGCTTGTTTGGACCGAGACGGAATCAATTTTATAATAAAAATGTCCGCGGACCACTCAACACACGCTCGGATATGGTCCGGGCCGGACTAACCCCGCCCACAAACTCGAACGTGTGTTAACACTAGGCCTGCAGCAATGTGTGCGGATATTACTTTTAACACCATTAGCCAAAGCAATATTTCTGCTTCTTACCACTAAAGTTGTTTAACCAGCACTTTTGTGCAGCAACGTATAGTGCTCGCCAAACTTCTGGGCTGCCCTGAAGTTGGTTTTCCGATGCGCAAGGCACGAAACGGTGCTGTTTTTGTATGATATTTACTACTGCGCAGCCATTGTAGCCAACTTCATGGCGGCCAAGAAGTTTGGCGAGAACTATACATCGGCGAATCCAGGATTTATTATTTATATTTATTACAAAGCCCAGGTAAGTAAGAAGTTTGTTCACTAGCGGAAAAAGTGAGAGAGGCCCCCCCTGCCTCTTCTGGTCCTGGGCCCTGGCCTCTAACTGTCGAGAAGTTAATCAAATTCTAAGCAAGGATGCTTGGGAGTTGGTTGAAGGCGCCGTAGAGTGCGTACTGTGCCAAAATTATTGTCCTTAAATATAACTTTCTCTGTGAAAATTATGTAGTCGGTAGTCCAAATACCAGCCAAATACCGTATTTATAGTGGTGCCATCTGGCGTAATTATTCATCATAGGTGCCGATTTTGAGTTTGACATATTGTCAATCAATTCGACCAAATTAAATTGTACTGCTTTTCTCTCTTTCCTTCTTTTTCTGTCCTACAGTAATAAGCCCAAAAACCTGCCAAAAACAAACCCGGTTAGCCGTTTGTAAACGCTATCAAAGCTAGCACCATAATTTTATTCATTCTTCCGTTCTTCGTGCGGTTTCGATTGATTTGGTTTCATTGTTTTGAAAGTGCATTGAACAGTTTAAATAATTTTCGCAAATCGCGATTCTCTTCAGTGATAATAACTAGATTTAATCATTTACGAAATGACTGAATATACAGTTTCCCCGAATCAGGTAAGTGCAAATTGTGCCTACAAGTAATTTATTTTAAAAAAAATTGCGTCTTCATCACTCAAAACAAGAAAATACACGAAACATTTTACCGTTTCTTTGGTTTGCTTAAAGATAATACTCCCACAATGTTTGGTTAATGAGAAAGAATGAAATTGATGCCAAAAAGTAAAATACAGGTATCTTTGTCTACCTACTAAATATGCATTACTAGATTTTGAGATAATATTTTTTATCATACAGGAGCAGCAGGTGAAGAAGCTGAAACGGTTCCTGGAAGGATGGCGTATGGCTCTTCTTCCGCTAAAATCCATAATCTTGTGGGAACAACAGTGGCATCCTTGTGCCATAGTAGGCTCTGTCTCCTTTCTATATTTTCTGATTTGGCTACTGGATCTTAATTCTCTCGCAACATTCGCTGTTATTGGCTTATTCTTGAATTTCGTGGACTTTATTGTGCCAGTTATCTGTAACTCGCTTTTTGGACCTTCAGCATGGACTGGACAACATGAAAAAACATTTGAAGAAATCTGTAAAAGTGTTGTAACTACATACAATAAAAGTTTGCACCATGTTCGCCAGTTCTATTCTTTGAGGGAAACCAGCCCTTATATGGTAAGCTATTTCACTATTATTTTCCAACTTTTTATTTCAAGATTATGAAGTAATGATTATACATTGCTTTATCTTGTAACAAAGAAATAACTGTTTAATGATGATAATGCATTTCTTTGCCTACCTAGGTAAGGTATCATTGTACAAATTACATATGAAGATATTCATCTTACATCTCACTGTAGATTTTTAATTTTAATATAAAATCACATGGTTCGGATCAGGTGTTTAAAGTGTTCTATCACCAGATTAGTGCAGACCCTGTAAGTTTGTTATTCATCTTGTGAGATTATAAATTCTCTATTAGTGTACAGATCATTTCAAATTGCAATAAAACGTGTACATCAGAATCGCGGGTGTACTTTTCAGATTTGCCTAAATTTATTGCAGTTATTTGGTACCTTCTGTGTACCTTAACGTACCTCTCCTGAAAATCTGTGTACCTACACCCGTAAAATGATATTTAAAAAATTAGGTACACCCGCCATCCTGATGTCAGAACCGCGGGTGTACTGCTAACCAGTATATGTAGCTAAGTGCGCTGTATAAGTAAATTTGGTACCTCTTGTGTACCTGCAGAAACACGTATTTAATAAACAAAATACTGTAAGGTTGCTGCGAAAAGTAAAAAACCGATTTTCTTTCTTTGACGTTGTTACTATTTTATAATACTTCCTCATGATTATAATCTCCTGGTACTTAAGTTAGTCTTAACTGGTAATGAAAGAATGATGATAGATGCCACCCTCGCAAATATTACTACTTCGTCAAGTTTATTTTTAACCGATTTCCCAAAAAGGTTCTCCTTTTTGGGCAGTCGGTTAAAAATAACAATCTAATCTAAGTATTATAAAATAGTAACAACGTCAAAGAAAGAAAATCGCTTTTTTACTTTTCGCAGCAACCTTACAGTATTTTGTTTATTAAATACGTATTTCTGCAGGTACACAAGAGGTACCAAATTTACTTATACAGCACACTTAGCTACATATACTGGTTAGCAGTACACCCGCGGTTCTGACATCAGGATGGCGGGTGTACCTAATTTTTAAAATATCATTTTACGGGTGTAGGTACACAGATTTTCAGGAGAGGTACGTTAAGGTACACAGAAGGTACTAAATAACTGCAATAAATTTAGGCAAATCTGAAAAGTACACCCGCGATTCTGATGTACACAATAAAACCCATCCAAATTTGATAGTTTAAAATATACCCATTCCTTATTGAGAAGAAAGATTTTTGAAAAGGATTTTAAAGATACAGTATGGATTATTGCAAACTGTATATTTTTATCTACGTAAATAAAAGTCTGCATACAAAAAACAAGAGTTGTATATTAGTTTTTAAGTAAAAAGGATATAAATTCTAAAAGGTTTTTTTTTGTTTCAGTACTACATACTTTCAATCACTTTCTTGGTAACTTTAGCATGGGTGGCGTCTGCCTTCAACAATGTATTCCTGATGTACATCACAACTATTGTGTTGTTGCTCTTGCCAGGTGTTCGGCACAAGGGCATCTTCAACGTCAACACTCTCCTGGCTATGGTTAACATGGCACCTAAATCTATTAAATCTGAATAAAACAAGTAGTTTTTTTAATAATGCGTAGCTTTTAATATTAATATGTGATTGGTCTGGTCATAAGTTTTAAGTTAAGCTTAGCTTATTGTGAGCTTTAAATTACAGTATGTGTGATATACTTTATGATATTAATTAAAGAGCCAAAGCCTGATAATTGGTTTTATTTTTACATTATTTATCTTCCCCTTTTTGTATTCACATAGGCCAAGCTTTCTCAAACTTATGGTTTTGGTTTTAACCCTATGCCGCCATATACAAACAAATGACCTAACGTCACACAAAAGCCTAGATCGCGCAAACAGTTTTCGGCACGATTGGAATGAAATACAACAGTACTTACGAGAATAACCGTTGGGCAGTTACCCGAACCGTATACAACACCCGTCAGGTTGCAGGCTCCTTCCTTTTAAACGGAGGTTGCGTTGAGGGACTTTACACCCTGTTCCCCATCCATACCACGCAAAGTTCCTACGTCGCGCTCCTAGTACTCATGTAGATGGGCGTTTATAGAGAAATACCAAATAGTTATAGCTAGGTGTCTATTGTTCTTTTGTATTTCTTTTATAGAAACTAAACAAAATAATTAAAAAAATTCATATGTATCTACGTATTAAAGTGAATGAGAAGGTTTGTTTTATTTGTTGCAAATGAATACGATTCTCGGAGCATTTTTGCTCAATTTTAATATTTATTCATATACAGCGTTCAGTCGATGCAGTGTGCATTACCCAGGCAAAATGTTTTGCTTTAGAGAGATGAGACTTAAACAAATAATTAGTGTATCATGAGGAGCAATTTGTTTACTAATAGCAAAATTTGTTTGAATTGTAGTTTTTAAGTTATTTGAGAAAAACAAATTTTGCTGGAGTAACGTTTGAAACGTTACCCAGGCAAAATAGTCTTTCAAAAATTAGTTTCAGCACGGAACCAAATACATGAATAGATAGCTTTTGTTGCGTAGTAAATGTTTATAAATAGCAAAATTTGTGTGTGGTATAGTTCTTTAGTTATTTAAGATTTTGCTGCGGTAACGTTTTGGGATTTCCCAGATCTCGAAAACGGCTCAACGCAGAAGTTTGAAAAAAATACCAATAAAAGACCTTAATTTGTTTAAATTTGTTTAATCATTAGTTTTTGATTTGGTTGACGTAAACCAATGTAATTAAATGGTTTCAAAAATCAGAAGAAACGGGTTTGCAAGTAAACCAATACACTTATAACCAAATAAACAGCTGTAAAAAATACCCGTGGTTCGACGCTTGTTTACATCAGAAATATTAGATTTCATACTTTACACATTAAGAAGATAAAAACAAATTTGATTTATTTTAGACTGGTCGTACTTTAGCGATCAAATACGCAGTTCCCATAACATTAAGAAACATGGCATACTTTAAACAAATTAAAATGATTCCTGAAAATTCCTTCCTGTTAATTGCAGCTTTGAATTACGGCTCTAATGAAAGTTATCTCAAAAACAAGATTATGTCAGCAATTCTCTAATGAGCCGACCAAATTGAAAAGGTCACATAAAAGCGACCGCACCATACATAAGCGCAACCATCTGAAATGAACAGGATAATATAGATGTTTTGTTAGTACAGTTGAATACAAAAGTTTTCTGGTCAGGTTAGTTAAAATAATAAAATGGTTAAGATTCATTATTTTTATTTAAAAAATCAGTCTCATACAAATTATATGTATTGCTTTGCCTTAGCATCAACATTTTTAGAGAAAAATCACAGATAAGTTATAACCTACTTACTTAATTTTAATATTTGGATACATTAATAGTTTGTACAATTTTCCTTAGGAGGTACTAATAACGTAGGTTGATAGGTGGACTCCATTTCACCTCGACTCACAGTATGGCATTTTAATATGAGTTTTGTTACGTGTTACTTAGAGTGAATATTTTAACATTACATGTGACTGCCACAGGTGGATAACCCGTGAACCAATCATTGTCAAAGCGTCGTAACCTTCTTTTAACTTAATGTTGAAATATCCACTCTAAGTAACACGACATAAAGCTCATATTTCAATACCACAGTGTGGCATCCGTCAGACTGCCGGATAATTATCAATGCCTATCAACGCGTGCTGGAAAACCAGCCCATAGTTCCCCATCAGGATGGCGCCGGAAGACCACTTCGCGGCGAAACTCAAGACAGAATTTTAGACATGTTCCGTCAAAATCCACGCCTAGGCACTCGCACTTCAGCTCGATTATTGCGGCGGAATCATGGGGTCCGGGTCTCACACTGGTCCGTGCACAAAACTCTGCGAAGGGATCGGCAACGTCCATACGTTATTCACAAGGTCCAAGCCCTATTGCCTCGTGATCGTGGTCATCGAGTAGCGTACTGCCAGTGGTTGCGGGCTGAACAGCATCGAAACCCAAACTTTATCTCCCACGTGATATGGACCGACGAGTCAACTTTTACGCGGAATGGTATGTGGAATCGTCGAAATGCTCATTACTGGTCGCATACTAACCCCTTCGAAATCCAAGAGTCCGGACATCAAACGCGTTGGTCGGTAAACGTCTGGGCAGGAATTTATGGCGATAAAATCCTAGGGCCTGTGTTTCTTCCCGCGCGAATGAACGGAGCGCGCTATCTCGATTTCCTCCGTGATGACCTGGAAAGAGAGCTAGAGAACCTCCGTGACGAGCTGTACGTGGAATGGGAAGCCCTGGATGATGCACCGCTTGCGCACTTGCCGATGATCTGGTTCCAGCACGACGGCGCTCCTCCGCATATAACGCTCCCAGTGCGTTCCCATTTAGACGCCACCTTTCCGCATCGCTGGCTTGGCAGATTTGGACCGAAACCGTGGCCAGCACGATCACCAGACCTGACGCCATTAGACTTTTTTTTATGGGGCTACGTAAAGGAAAAAGTGTTTGTCAGTGCATGTGCGAGTGAGGAAGAAATGCGAGACCGCATCACGAACACGTTCCAGCAGCTGCGCCACAGCTGCAACGAAGATCCCACGTTGATGACCCGCTTACACGCGGAGACCCTGCGCCGTGCCAATGTGTGCGAACGCCTTGGTGGAGGCCACTTCGAGCCCTATCCATACGACCCGAGCGATTCTGAGGTAGGATTAATTTTCTTTATTTTTTTTTTTACTTTGGACGTATTGTGATGTGTTACGTGTGTTCGTTACGCGCCGGCTATCTGCAAAAATGTTCGCTCTCGCTCTCTTCAATGTGATGTCACGTGGCGCGAGCGCGCTTTAGGTATGGGCGTTATTTCACGTCAATAGTTACAATAACTATCTACGAGGCATGTAGCGGGATAACTAGTTTCGTGTTATACGATAAACTAGCGATTTTTGTATCGAGTAGTTTACATTTCTAGATTGAACAAAAAACGATGAAAACGAATTGAATGACATGAAACGAAACTGTTATGCTGAATTGAAAGCTCCGCACATGTTTTACAGCATTGTTTTTTTCGGGTACCGGCCGCTATTTATTGTTCTATGACTTGTTAAGTGGAAGCGGTCGGCGGAACATTTTTATTTTTTGTTCTTTTTTTTATGAAACAAAAGATTTATTCTAGGAAAGGTCATTTGTAAAGCGAACCCAGTGTTTCGAACGAACACGTGCGTAAGAGTACGGCCGATGACTCGCTGCGCGCGTTTTGTCACGGTAGCGTTACATTGCGTATGAGGAAATAAAATAAATCAGGTTTATTGGATTCCCCTAACGATCCTGAAATAATTTCTTGTACCGGACATCTTAGTATGATATACTGAATTCACCCCATCAGTGGGCTGTCCCTTACACCCTTTATATGTTTGTATTGTTTAAAATCACACTATAAATTATACACTATGATATTACACTTTTATTAACTAGTAAAAATTGTGTAAAATGGTACTGCACTTAAAAAATATTAAAAAATCGGCTTCACGAATAACGTTTTTCTGCTTAACTGTACAAAACATCGGTTACCAAGCTGCTAATTTGCGAAGATTACCCGTACGTACGGTGCAGTCGCTTTTACGTGACCTTTTCAATTTGGTCGGCTTATTAGAGAATTGCTGACATATTCTTGTTTTTGAGATAACTTTCATTAGAGCCGTAATTCAAGGCTGAAATTAACAGGAAAGAATTTTCATGAATCATTTTAATTTGTTTAAAGTATGCCATGTTTCTTAATGTTATGGGAACTGCGTATTCGATCGCTAAAGTACGACCAGTCTAAAATAAATCAAATTTGTTTTTATCTTCTTAACGTGTAAAGTATGAAATCTAAAATGTCTGCTGTAAACAAGCGTCGAACCACGGGTATTTTTTACAGCTGTTTATTTGGTTATAAGTGTATTGGTTTACATGTAAACCCGCTTCTTCTGATTTTTGAAACCATTTAATTACATTGGTTTACGTCAACCAAATCAAAAACTAATGATTAAACAAATTTAAACAAATTAAGGTCTTTTATTGGTATTTTTTTCAAACTTCTGCGTTGAGCCGTTTTCGAGATCTGGGAAATCCCAAAACGTTACCGCAGCAAAATCTTAAATAACTAAAGAACTATACCACACACAAATTTTGCTATTTATAAACATTTACTACGCAACAAAAGCTATCTATTCATGTATTTGGTTCCGTGCTGAAACTAATTTTTGAAAGACTATTTTGCCTGGGTAACGTTTCAAACGTTACTCCAGCAAAATTTGTTTTTCTCAAATAACTTAAAAACTACAATTCAAACAAATTTTGCTATTAGTAAACAAATTGCTCCTCATGATACACTAATTATTTGTTTAAGTCTCATCTCTCTAAAGCAAAACATTTTGCCTGGGTAACGCACACGTCGATGGTGTGCATTACCCAGGCAAAATGTTTTGCTTTAGAGAGATGAGACTTAAACAAATAATTAGTGTATCATGAGGAGCAATTTGTTTACTAATAGCAAAATTTGTTTGAATTGTAGTTTTTAAGTTATTTGAGAAAAACAAATTTTGCTGGAGTAACGTTTGAAACGTTACCCAGGCAAAATAGTCTTTCAAAAATTAGTTTCAGCACGGAACCAAATACATGAATAGATAGCTTTTGTTGCGTAGTAAATGTTTATAAATAGCAAAATTTGTGTGTGGTATAGTTCTTTAGTTATTTAAGATTTTGCTGCGGTAACGTTTTGGGATTTCCCAGATCTCGAAAACGGCTCAACGCAGAAGTTTGAAAAAAATACCAATAAAAGACCTTAATTTGTTTAAATTTGTTTAATCATTAGTTTTTGATTTGGTTGACGTAAACCAATGTAATTAAATGGTTTCAAAAATCAGAAGAAACGGGTTTGCAAGTAAACCAATACACTTATAACCAAATAAACAGCTGTAAAAAATACCCGTGGTTCGACGCTTGTTTACATCAGAAATATTAGATTTCATACTTTACACATTAAGAAGATAAAAACAAATTTGATTTATTTTAGACTGGTCGTACTTTAGCGATCAAATACGCAGTTCCCATAACATTAAGAAACATGGCATACTTTAAACAAATTAAAATGATTCCTGAAAATTCCTTCCTGTTAATTGCAGCTTTGAATTACGGCTCTAATGAAAGTTATCTCAAAAACAAGATTATGTCAGCAATTCTCTAATGAGCCGACCAAATTGAAAAGGTCACATAAAAGCGACCGCACCATACATAAGCGCAACCATCTGAAATGAACAGGATAATATAGATGTTTTGTTAGTACAGTTGAATACAAAAGTTTTCTGGTCAGGTTAGTTAAAATAATAAAATGGTTAAGATTCATTATTTTTATTTAAAAAATCAGTCTCATACAAATTATATGTATTGCTTTGCCTTAGCATCAACATTTTTAGAGAAAAATCACAGATAAGTTATAACCTACTTACTTAATTTTAATATTTGGATACATTAATAGTTTGTACAATTTTCCTTAGGAGGTACTAATAACGTAGGTTGATAGGTGGACTCCATTTCACCTCGACTCACAGTATGGCATTTTAATATGAGTTTTGTTACGTGTTACTTAGAGTGAATATTTTAACATTACATGTGACTGCCACAGGTGGATAACCCGTGAACCAATCATTGTCAAAGCGTCGTAACCTTCTTTTAACTTAATGTTGAAATATCCACTCTAAGTAACACGACATAAAGCTCATATTTCAATACCACAGTGTGGCATCCGTCAGACTGCCGGATAATTATCAATGCCTATCAACGCGTGCTGGAAAACCAGCCCATAGTTCCCCATCAGGATGGCGCCGGAAGACCACTTCGCGGCGAAACTCAAGACAGAATTTTAGACATGTTCCGTCAAAATCCACGCCTAGGCACTCGCACTTCAGCTCGATTATTGCGGCGGAATCATGGGGTCCGGGTCTCACACTGGTCCGTGCACAAAACTCTGCGAAGGGATCGGCAACGTCCATACGTTATTCACAAGGTCCAAGCCCTATTGCCTCGTGATCGTGGTCATCGAGTAGCGTACTGCCAGTGGTTGCGGGCTGAACAGCATCGAAACCCAAACTTTATCTCCCACGTGATATGGACCGACGAGTCAACTTTTACGCGGAATGGTATGTGGAATCGTCGAAATGCTCATTACTGGTCGCATACTAACCCCTTCGAAATCCAAGAGTCCGGACATCAAACGCGTTGGTCGGTAAACGTCTGGGCAGGAATTTATGGCGATAAAATCCTAGGGCCTGTGTTTCTTCCCGCGCGAATGAACGGAGCGCGCTATCTCGATTTCCTCCGTGATGACCTGGAAAGAGAGCTAGAGAACCTCCGTGACGAGCTGTACGTGGAATGGGAAGCCCTGGATGATGCACCGCTTGCGCACTTGCCGATGATCTGGTTCCAGCACGACGGCGCTCCTCCGCATATAACGCTCCCAGTGCGTTCCCATTTAGACGCCACCTTTCCGCATCGCTGGCTTGGCAGATTTGGACCGAAACCGTGGCCAGCACGATCACCAGACCTGACGCCATTAGACTTTTTTTTATGGGGCTACGTAAAGGAAAAAGTGTTTGTCAGTGCATGTGCGAGTGAGGAAGAAATGCGAGACCGCATCACGAACACGTTCCAGCAGCTGCGCCACAGCTGCAACGAAGATCCCACGTTGATGACCCGCTTACACGCGGAGACCCTGCGCCGTGCCAATGTGTGCGAACGCCTTGGTGGAGGCCACTTCGAGCCCTATCCATACGACCCGAGCGATTCTGAGGTAGGATTAATTTTCTTTATTTTTTTTTTTACTTTGGACGTATTGTGATGTGTTACGTGTGTTCGTTACGCGCCGGCTATCTGCAAAAATGTTCGCTCTCGCTCTCTTCAATGTGATGTCACGTGGCGCGAGCGCGCTTTAGGTATGGGCGTTATTTCACGTCAATAGTTACAATAACTATCTACGAGGCATGTAGCGGGATAACTAGTTTCGTGTTATACGATAAACTAGCGATTTTTGTATCGAGTAGTTTACATTTCTAGATTGAACAAAAAACGATGAAAACGAATTGAATGACATGAAACGAAACTGTTATGCTGAATTGAAAGCTCCGCACATGTTTTACAGCATTGTTTTTTTCGGGTACCGGCCGCTATTTATTGTTCTATGACTTGTTAAGTGGAAGCGGTCGGCGGAACATTTTTATTTTTTGTTCTTTTTTTTATGAAACAAAAGATTTATTCTAGGAAAGGTCATTTGTAAAGCGAACCCAGTGTTTCGAACGAACACGTGCGTAAGAGTACGGCCGATGACTCGCTGCGCGCGTTTTGTCACGGTAGCGTTACATTGCGTATGAGGAAATAAAATAAATCAGGTTTATTGGATTCCCCTAACGATCCTGAAATAATTTCTTGTACCGGACATCTTAGTATGATATACTGAATTCACCCCATCAGTGGGCTGTCCCTTACACCCTTTATATGTTTGTATTGTTTAAAATCACACTATAAATTATACACTATGATATTACACTTTTATTAACTAGTAAAAATTGTGTAAAATGGTACTGCACTTAAAAAATATTAAAAAATCGGCTTCACGAATAACGTTTTTCTGCTTAACTGTACAAAACATCGGTTACCAAGCTGCTAATTTGCGAAGATTACCCGTACGTACGGTGCAGTCGCTTTTACGTGACCTTTTCAATTTGGTCGGCTTATTAGAGAATTGCTGACATATTCTTGTTTTTGAGATAACTTTCATTAGAGCCGTAATTCAAGGCTGAAATTAACAGGAAAGAATTTTCATGAATCATTTTAATTTGTTTAAAGTATGCCATGTTTCTTAATGTTATGGGAACTGCGTATTCGATCGCTAAAGTACGACCAGTCTAAAATAAATCAAATTTGTTTTTATCTTCTTAACGTGTAAAGTATGAAATCTAAAATGTCTGCTGTAAACAAGCGTCGAACCACGGGTATTTTTTACAGCTGTTTATTTGGTTATAAGTGTATTGGTTTACATGTAAACCCGCTTCTTCTGATTTTTGAAACCATTTAATTACATTGGTTTACGTCAACCAAATCAAAAACTAATGATTAAACAAATTTAAACAAATTAAGGTCTTTTATTGGTATTTTTTTCAAACTTCTGCGTTGAGCCGTTTTCGAGATCTGGGAAATCCCAAAACGTTACCGCAGCAAAATCTTAAATAACTAAAGAACTATACCACACACAAATTTTGCTATTTATAAACATTTACTACGCAACAAAAGCTATCTATTCATGTATTTGGTTCCGTGCTGAAACTAATTTTTGAAAGACTATTTTGCCTGGGTAACGTTTCAAACGTTACTCCAGCAAAATTTGTTTTTCTCAAATAACTTAAAAACTACAATTCAAACAAATTTTGCTATTAGTAAACAAATTGCTCCTCATGATACACTAATTATTTGTTTAAGTCTCATCTCTCTAAAGCAAAACATTTTGCCTGGGTAACGCACACGTCGATGCATGTATTTTGTCTTTATCATGACCAGCTGAATGAAAAGCCACTCTCACATAAGCTGTGATGACGGGCAAATGGATTCTCTCCGCTTTATGGGCAAGCTCCGCATATTCTGGAATGTACTGGCTTTGCAAATCAAATAGATTATTTATTAAATCAACATAAAGAGTTTGATCTGCAGACATTTTCCAGCAATGATTCATGTTACTGCCAGCAATGCTCAAACTAAGTAATATAAAGGTATGTCAATGCATTACCTAATTATTTTAGCGCATAACTAGTTACCCCTTAAGACTAAACGGTGTATAATTCTCGCCAAACTTCTTGGCCGCCCTGAAGTTGGCTACACAATGGCTGCGCAGTTGTATACCTGATACAAAAACAGCATCGTTTCGTGCCTCGCGCATCCCGTAAACCAACTTCAGGGCGGCCAAGAAGTTTGGCGAGGCTATACCCCTAGTGGCATCGTATAATATATAATCGTAGGTATGTATATAATCGTCGGTGTCTTTCCTTTAGAGATTTGATTAAGCGAGGTCGCGTGGCTTCGGCGATAAAGTTTTTCGCAGAAGCACGCATTTGCTGGTCAGTGTTTCGAATTGGTGAATTAGAGATTTGGTTAGGTATTCGAGATCGCATGGCTACTACAAACTTACGGGGAAGTGTTATTATCTGAGCCATCATCACTTATCATGATTTTCTGTTCTATAATCTGAGCCATCAAAACACGAAATCTTGCGAAAATTTCAAAGAGTAGGTAAAAGCGCATAACTTTTGAAAGGGAAAGGGCAAAAATAAAACAAAGTCGGTTCATCAGTTTAGGAGCCATGATAGCCACAGCCAGATGCATACATCTACATAACAAATACACAGTTATACTCTTAAAACTTATAACCCCCCTCTTTTTCCATCAGGAGTTCTTTCGGCCAATATAATGGACATAGAACCATGGCATAGTCACCCGCCGTTATTAAAAAATAGAGCTCTTTTCCTGAGCTTGCTGTCTGTCATTACTTCCCAGAATTTGGAATGTTTTTCGCTATTCCTCAAAGTTTCGGATTTGGCCATCCACACCCATTCGAAAAGCTCACCGTGTATAGCCGAGATATTATTTATTTTAATCTATACTAATATTATAAAGAGCAAAGATTATTTTGTTTGTACCGAATCGAATGGTATGTTCCCGTTGAGATACACCATTTTGTGTTACACTGTTACCCATTGGGATAAAAATTACCGATTAGTAACACTAACTCAATGCCACGTTTTTTTCTCATTCATTTACACTGCAACATAATAGTACGTAATAGGTTTACATTAGCATATTATTATATACTAGCTGTTGCCCGCGGTTTCGCTCCCGTGGACCACCCCACAGGACCCACTTTCGGGATTAAAAAATAGCCTATGTCACTCAGGAATAATGTAGCTTTCTATTGGTGAAAGAATTTTTCATATCAGTCCAGTAGTTTCGGAGCCTATTCGGTACAAACGAACAAACAAAAAAATCTTTCCTCTTTATAATATTATAGTACCTATAGATAAAATAGCAGAACAACCGACGAGGTGACATCGCAGTGCAGAGCGAGCGAAGCGAGCTCGGGAACTTAGGGCATCCCGACACGGATAGGTTAGGTTCGAAGGGGATGACGGGAGCTGAAGTGAGCGAGCGAACTCAGCTGTCGTTTTCTCCTTCGTGTTAGGTTACTTTAAACCCTGCAGACAGAAATAGGAGCCCGCGCAGCGGGGCTCTCTCGACTTTGTCATTTGATATGTAACCCTATTACGTACTATTAGGTTGCAGTGTAATATAATGGGAAAAAAAAACGTGGCATTGAGTTACAGTGTTACTAATCGGTAGTTTTTATCCCAATGGGTAACAGTGTAACACAAAATGGTTAAACTCAACCGGAACAAAGGAATCTATTACTCCGAAACTACTAGACCGAATTAAAAAATTCTTTCACTAATAGAAAGCTACATTATTCCTGAGTGACATTGGCTATTTTTTCATCCCGAAACCGAGTCCTGTGGGGTGGTCCGCGGGAGCAAAGCAGCGGGGAACGGCTAGTATTTTACAAAAATCTTACGTGTTATAACACTGTACCTACAGTTTCCGTTGCCAAATATCTCTGCAACGCAACACTTGGGCACCATATAACAGGGTATTTTTTGTTTGTTTTAATTGTTCTCGAGTTAACTATATTAGCCGTAATTACCGAAATGACTATGCCAGCTTCCATAGCAAAAAGTTCAAACCCCTTTATATCACAAAAGTGAAAATCGAGAGATTTTTTTAATCATTAGCCAAAAGGATGGAAAGCACAATGATAAACTATACTTGATTAACGGTGGACCAATTAAATTAAAAAAAAGCTTATTTTTCAATGATTTTATTCTGATGTAAATTCTTATCTAATACATTCAATAAGTATATCAATATCTTATAATTTTTATAAAATTGTTTTTGCGCACAATCAAGCGAACAGGTAAGGCAGAACGGAGAGCACTATATAACGGAACGTTAAACTTTTGATTCACTACATTGGCTCTGATTCTATCAAGCTACAACTATGAACACAAAACATTGGTACAAAAATTCATTTTTTGTATGCAACCTCAGAATATACAAATAACTTATGACAGTAATTATGACAGTTATCACAATTTGTAAAACCTATGTATTAAAATGTTTCACACAGAAAAAACAAAGCATTAAAAAAATTAGAAAAATCATCATCATAATCACAGCAATGAGTGTAAAAATAAAAGATTCATCAATAAATTAACATACTGCAAGCACAGGTTAAAATATCAAAATGGCTAATAAAAACAGCACTATACTGTGCTGAGCTTATGAGATTGTTATGATAAAACTACACTGAATGCATTTAATACTATTGGAACTAAAAAACACACGTCTATCTAGATAACTCAATTCCATGCAGATGGTTCATGCCAACATTTTGCCAGAACTCTTTCTTGGTGGGTAAGATACTCAGGGTATCGCGATATTCTTTAAATGTATAATTTCAAAACGCGACAAATCACTGTATGGAGGAGCAAATGAGTACTAAAACTACTCGGATATAGTAAAACCTGGTTTGACGGTAATACTTTTAGCCTTGGTCACCAGCGGCATGCCCGGCTCGTTTGTCGCATTATTGGCACTGTCAGTCGAACTGCTTGGCCTTAACTGATCGTCTGTCACTAAAGTCGTCTTGAATCTACTGCCAGACACAGTCGCTTGGGCGTTTACATTACTTTTTTGTGCACTACTGTCGCTATACCTTCTACTGCCATTATTCAGAATTTCATTCTTTGTTACTTTACCTTTGCTATCTTTGCTTTGCAAATTAAGCGAATCAATATTGGACATATACTGCGTATTATCCTTACAAACCTTTTGTTTAAGGTCGTTATCTAGATTATAATTTTTACTACTTGATGGCATGTCCTTATGGAAACATTCTTTCGTTTGGTGTAAGCTTAGCCCGAAGAACTCGGTAGAAGATTTACTAGTGGACGGTTGACTGTTGTCCAGTCTTAGGGAATTGACCGCGGCGTAAGTTTGTGGGCTCAGATCGTTCTTGATCAACTTGACCGGCGAGCCGCACGGGTCAACTGATAGGGTTTCTTCATCGTCTTCACCTTCAGCACTCTGCAAAAGATACAAGATAAAGTAAAAAACCGGCAAAGTGCGAGTCGGACTCGCGCACGAAGGGTTCCGTACCATTATCGCAAAAAACGGCAAAAATCACGTTTGTTGTATGGGACCCCACTGAAATATTTATTTTATTCTGTTTTTAGTATTTGTTATTATAGCGGCAACAGAAATACATCATCTGTGAAAATTTAAACTGTCTAGCTATCACGGTTCATGAGATACAGCCTGGTGACAGACAGACAGACAGACGGATCGCGGAGTCTTAGTTCCCGTTTTTACCCTTTGGGTACGGAACCCTAAAAACGTAGATTTTATTAATTATCTTCCAAGTTAAACGTACAATTTGCATCCCAAAAATAAAAAAAATAGCAAAGCAAGGTAAATTATTAACTGATTAAATGCGAATAACAGGCCAGGGTAGTAAATACAAATCAGATCAAAATGAAGTGGGAATGCCGTTAGAGTAATAATTTTCTTTGTGATACAGAATGATATAGCATGATTTATAATCAACTCAAATGGCATGTTCCGTATGGTGTCGGACGTAAAGAATTTCACCATCCCATGTCTTCCCGTGGGAGTCGTAAGAGGCGACTTAGGGACAAACCAGAGAATGGGCAGCAGTGTTCTCTGTGCATTTGTAACAACCATACTGCGATCGCAAATCCGCCTGCCAAGCGTGGCGATTATAGCAAAACCATAGCACAAATATATCATGCATAGCACAAATAAAAAATGCCCCCTAGTGCCCGGCAGCCTGCCTACCCTCGACTACGGTAGCGGTCGAGGTTACGGCATGGCAAGGGGTGCTAAGAATCTCCGGACGAGATCCGGCTACCCCAACAAACACCGACGACTGGACCTGGCAACGTACAACACGCGCACATTCCGGACCGACGAGAAGATCACCGAGCTCGAAGAGGAATTGAGCAGGTTACGATGGAGTATTATAGGGTTCTCTGAAGTCCAAAGAGAGGAAATACTCGATGATCCTCAAATCCGGTAACTTGCTCTATTTCCGAGAGGGTGTAGTTCCGAAGTCCCAGGGTAGTGTCGAATAACGTGGTGAGGATCGAAAGTGTGTCGACCAGGGTGGCGTACCTTATACTCAGAATATCCTCGAGATATTCGCTTAAGGTCGTACAGATCTACGCCCCGACCTCGGCACACCCCGACGACGAGGTGAAGACAATGTATGAGGATATTTTTAGAGCCATGCATAGTTTAAAAACTCACTTCACCGTTGTCATGGGGGACTTCAACGCGAAACTCGAAAACGAGACGATGATGAGTTGCAATTGGGTCAATTTTGAGTTGGTCTTCGGAACCACTGGGGTCATCTACTGATGAGAGAAGAAGAAGGATGAACTCCTTCTTCAGAAAGCGTGAACACAAGAAGTGGACCTGGCAGAGCCCCGATGGTGCAACAAAAAATGAGATCGACTTCATCATGTCAACCAAGAAGCAAATGTTCAATGATGTCTCTGTGATAAATTCGGTGAAAACCGGGAGCGATCACCGCATGGTAAGAGGCACATTGAACATTATTAATATTAAGCTTGAAAGGTCTCGACTGATGAAGTCCACGTTCCGTCCAGCACAGATCCGGATCCACAACACCGAGAGCTTCCAGCTCGAACTCCAGAATCGTTTCGAGTGCCTAGGGAGCTCCGTGGACGAATACAGCGATGGGTTCGTGGAAGCTGTCCATGCGGTCGGGTCTAAGTTTTTCAAGACCCTTCTTACAGATAGAAACAAAAACTCTCTGATCCTACTCTCAACCTTATGAAGGAGAGGCGTGAGATGATCCTGCAGTCTTCAGATGAGGCGTGCAAATACCGGCAGCTCAATAGACAGATCTCTGAATCCTTGAAGAGACCTCCGCCGCTTTAATACCGAGCGTATTAAAGACGCGATTTAGCGAAATAAAGGCTCCAAGATGTTTTCAAGGGATCTGGCTATTGAGCAGAGCCAGCTCACGAAACTGAGAACCGATGATGGCAGGATCCTATCCGCCAAACCGGAACTTCTGAGGGAGATCGAGATATTCTATGGGCAAGTTGTACACATCAATCAGCAAGCCTGTTGCGAATCTAGCAAACTACCCAAGAGCTGGATTTCCCGACACTATACCGAAGATATCCCGGACAATCGATGGATTAATCTAGGTCGAAATCGAGATTAGGATGAAACATCTTAAAAACAACAAGGCGGGTGATGACGGCGAATCGCGGCCGAACTCCTGACGGCGGGTGAGAAACTGGCCCTTCAGAAGCTGTTTGATTCCGTCATACTCGAGGGCAAAACGCCACGGGCATGGTGCAGGGGTGTGGTGGTACTCTTCTTCAAGAAGGGCGACAATGATCGGCTGAAGAATTATAAGGCCATCAAACTTCTTAGCCATGTCTACAAGTTGTTTTTCAAGAGTCATCAAGAATCGTCTCGCACGCAGGTTTGACGTTTTCCAGCCTCCCGAACAAGCCGGATTCCGGCAAGGCTTTAGCACCGTAGACCACATAACATACGCTGCGGCAGGTTTTACAGAAGACCGAAGAGTATAACCTGCCGCGATTCGATCGTGACTTGGGCTGTACAGCAGTCTCTCCAACGGTGCCAGATCGACTACCGGTACATTGAGGTGTTGAAGTGTTTGTACAAAAACGCCACCATGTCAGTTCGACTTCAGAATCAGACCTCGAAACCAATCCTTCTCCAGCGCGGCGTGAAGCAGGGAGACGTTATTTATCCGAAACTGTTCAATGCTACGCTGGAGGATGTCTTCAAGGTTCTGGACTGGAGGGGACTAGGCATCAACGTTATTCGCGAGTACATCACTCACCTTCGGTTTGCCGGCGACAAAGTGGTCATGGGTGAGACCATGGAGAGCCTCAGTACAATGTCCGATGACCTCAATAGAGCTTCCGAAAGAGTGGGTCTTAAAATTAACATGGACAAATCCAAGGTAATGGTGAATGCCCATATAACACGCACTCCTATCAAGATCGGAGACTCTACATTCGAAGTTGTAGACCTGGGACAAACGGGAAGGTCAATCGCCGAATCCGACTCGACTGTGCGGCGTTCGTGCAGTAGCATGGTATCTTCTCGTCCAATTTACCGCAGTGTCTCAAGACAAAAGTCTATGACCAGTGTGTGTTGCCAGTGATCACCTATGGTACCGAGACGTAGTCGCTCACAATGGGCCTTATCAGAAAGCTTAAAGTCACCCAAAAGGCAATGGAGAGGGCTGTGTTCGGCGTTTCCTTGCGTGATCGCATCAGAAATGAGGATATCCGCAGGAGAACCAAAGTTACCGACATCATCTGCCTAGCCTTTTCCCAACTATATTGGGGTCGGCTTCCAGTCTTACCGGATTGTGTTTTTACATGGAGCGACTGCCTATCTGACCTCCAGAACCCAGTAACTGGGTAACACGGTACCCCTTGGCACGACTGGTGTCAGATCTCAAGCTTCTTACTACCCGTAACGACTGTCAAAGATATTCAAATAACAGCCGGGACCAACGGATTAGCGTGCTTTCCGAGGCACGGAGGAAACTCGGTATGTTGGAATAGTCACCCATCCACCTTGATGATCGACCCGTGCGGCTGTTATTATTTAGCCACGAGCTACTAACCAAAGTTACCGACATAGCCCGAAGAAATACGAAAATTAAATGGCAGTGGGCAAGGCACATTGCTCGTAGAACGGATGGCCGATGGGGCCGAAAAGTTCTGGAATGGCGACCGCGAACCGGAAAAGGGAAGGCCTCCCACTAGGTGGACCGATGACCTGGTTAAGGTTGCGGGAAGGCGCTGAATGCGAGACATACGGGATCGGTCAATGTGGGGACGCCTGGGGGAGGCCTATGTCCAGCAGTGGACGTCTTTCGGCTCAAATGATGATGGCATGTCATTCAATATGAATTATTCAGTAGTATCAAATCAAATAATTTTGTGGTTTATACATCTTAAATAGAGGCGTTTCTATGATTTAAGGTTACACTAGTCGAAAATTCTTCCATACAAACGTAGTCTAGGGATTATTCCACTGTTTGACGATGTACGTTCAAAATAAAAAGTGACATCAATTTGTCTCATCATTATCTAGCCCCGTATGGAAGCGAAAAAGTAAAAAAATAAAATATTTGAAAGTTATGAGCGTCGAAAGTTCCACATTTCGACACTAATTTTAACGCATTTTTGGCCGCGAATAAATACCATAAGGAGGCAAAAAATTGCAAAACGGCCTCCATACAGGGATAGATTAGTAGTTCAACAATGCAAATAATTTTATTTTGAACAGATAGATTTAGTAGTTTTTTCGTCCATACTTTATTTAGACATGTCCTTTGCAAAAGTGTGTATTCGTACGCGAACTAGCTTCCTACTGCTCATCACAGCATCTATCTCTTCCGCACGTGTTGTCGGTTGATATAAAATGCATTTTAATCCCGCGCACAAAATAGTTCGTGCCGTCGACTAGTGTACCCTTAAGGTAAATTAAAGTAATTTTTTGGTCTCCGCATAGACCTAACAGGACTTCAGACTAGATATTTTTTTGATGACATTTAATATAATACACTTTATTATCATACCCATAAAGTGTAGTTTTACTACTACAAAAATAGAAGAAAAATCAAATGGCTTCTCGGGATTCCGTGCTCATATGCAATAACTCAATAAGGTTTATTATTCAATATCAGCTGCTCTGCTGTTACTTGTTTGGATTAAACTAAGCCTTATTCTATTATAATATTTTGCAAATAGGTACATACCAGTAGGTCGTGGTCAGTGATAGATCCGGCAGTAGCCTCGTTACTGTTGAAGTCCAGCTCCGAGGCTATCGACACCGGAGTCACGTCACCGCTAATAGATGAACCTGCAACATTGCGCCGAAGAAAACAACACGCTATATTAAAGCTCGGCACACAAGGTTTAAATATTAACATCCTTATTTGTAAAAATCACACGCTGTTTATACAACTGATTAGGAAAGTTTAATTACAATTTTGTAAGTATATATAATTAGGGTTGACCTTCACTTGACCGCTTAGAGCTACTTTGCCACGCACTACTTTTGGATTAGTGTAGGCGAGTTTGTTTAATCTATTGCGTCTGCTAATTAGCACTCAAGACGGCACCGCAATAAACATTGTATGTGTGTATAAAACCAGGAATGCAGCGAGAACGAGATGCTTATAGAATCTGCAAATCAGTTGCTAAACTCAGAGATTTTTATAAATAAGGCCCTAAAATGCAGCGTGTACGTTACCCCAACTGGAAAGTGGCTCCTAGAGTGATATGAGTGGTACGTATAATTAGTGTGTAATCTGCTGTGAATGTGCCCCACATAAAAAAATAAAACGTGCGTGTCGTGTTTTTGATTGTCGTGATGAAAACGGAAAAAAACTATTCCTGCTGGAGTAACGTTGTTCCAGCAGGAAAATTCTAAACGAAAGATCGGAGTGGGAAATATTGTGCGTGGGCACAGAGCTAAAACTGCGTCTACGCTAGATGAGCAGAGCACAAATTCGTTTAATGTGGACCGAATTACATTAAGTAGATTTAGACAAAAAACTAAACATGTAAACAAAGGCTTGTGATCCGACCAAATTCGAATGACTACGAAAAAGCGACGGATTTATACATAACGATGAATAGCAGGAAACGCAATATCTCGAAAACCTGATGACGCACCAATTATATTTTCGGCGCACATTCTTGCACAACTTTAAGCTCTCTGCCCACGCACAATATTTCTTACTCCGATCATTCGTTTAGAATTTTCCTGCTGGAACAACGTTACTCCAGCAGGAATCGTTTTTTTCAAATACGACGCCACGCACAATTTTTTTATGTGGCGCACATTCACAGCAAATTACGCACTAATTATACGTTCCACTCATATCACTCTAGGAGCCACTTTCCTGTTGGGGTAACGTATACAAATACAGCCTCTTAATTAATCTAAACTTGCAACTGTCCCCTTTGGGTTGATATAATTTGCCTGTGTGAAATCTACTTTATATTTTCACGGGCCATGGATTAACTGAAGAATTCTCAAGATATACCTACGACGGGCGTTTTTGTTGTCGTTTTCTTTAAGGGTTTTAGGTATATCGGTAAAGTCGTTATTTTGTCAAGCTTGCCAAATCTTTTATTACAAAATAATTTATTTTATACTAGTAACACAGTTGTAAAAGTAATAATAAAAGTAATAATTGTGTATAAGTATCACATTTTTGTCATCTGTAAATATTTATTAACAACTTGAATCTAATATATAAATCTGTGTAATGCATGACCGATATGGATTTGGAAACCCATTTTGTTATTTCTGGAAAGTTTTTACAATTTACCAACAATTGTGGTGTCAGTAAACTGAAATGGGACATAGTAGTTAATATTATGGTTTGCATGAAATAACAGACATACTTAAATATTCGAATATCGTATAATTAAATAAATAAATGATTAGATGTTAACTTATCATGCAAACTCCTTTTAGTTGTTAGTCATTATCTTTTCGCTTTTAATATTTCTAAGCTATTTAATCATTCTCAAGAAAAGATTCGCTTGAAGAAATCAGCAGAAAGTGCAGCGCATGCATTTCATAATCATGCAACAATGAACAATAAATTAACAGATGGCCTTATTTGTGTTCTTTATTATTTAAATGGAGTATTTTGTATCAAGCGACGATATTGTGCAACGTTTATTCGGGTATCAATAAATCCACCGGTCAGTTCCGCAACTATTTATACATTTGTTGTGAACGACAGCTAAAAGCGCACGGTAGGATGCTACACATTACTACAAGTAACATTCAAGGCCATATCTTTACAAAGAGAATAATGTGTAGCAGTAGCGCGCACGGTTGGCTGGTCGTTATTCTTGGATTTGTCGAGCTATATGAGTTAGCGTGAGGTACCTGCTACGTTGGAGTGCGGCATGAATGGGTGCAGGGTCGCGTCCAACGCGCACAACGTCGCCGCCTCGCCCTCCCACTGAGGGAGCTTGCTCGGCACATTTTTACTCCAATTGCTACTGGAATCCATAATGTTTAGTTACCAGCCTGTGTACGGCTGCGCCTCGCTCTCAACAACTCCCGACAATGAATGATACAAGCACCCACAATATGATGTATGAGTTAACGTGAACTGACGCCATACGAGAAAACAAGATGGTCCCGAATAGACTCTGCGAGTGGACGATACGTTTCACACATTTTGTCCACTTGCAGATTGAATGGTAAAAAGTCAAGTTAAGGTTCAGTTCATAAGTCTCAATTTCAAATGAGATATAACGATAGTCTTTTAGATGACATTTAACAAGTAACAGAAAACAGAACAGTAAAACTAACATCAAGCCACATTAGCAGATATGAAGTGTTTATAATACAGATCTAGTCAAGTGATAGCGCTCGCGCTGTAACCAACAGAAATTGAAGACATCTTCCAGAACACGTTAGACAAATTAAAACCAAAACAAAATGTACAGAAGAGTGGCATCAACTCTAATGTTTGGAAAACGCATTCAAGCTGGTTAACATCTCACTAAGATTTAGTTCTAAGCATTTGATTCTGTATACCTCTCAGTGGACGTAGTCTTATGTTCCGAGTTGGACGCATAGTTGGAGTTGGGCGAGGAGGGCCCCGCGGACGACAGGCCGCTGGGCAGCTCACCGGACGACGACATCAGCGACGACGGGCCGCTCCAGCCTACACCTGGAGGACAGGAGCAGTATTAGTGCGGCTCCAAGGACAGGCGCGGAAAGCGGCGGCTACTCACTGTTGGTGGGCGAGGGCTGCTTGTGCACGGGCGGCGCGGCGGGTGCGGGCGGCGTGCCCAGCAGCACGGGCGCCGCCGTCACGCGCTCCAGGAACACGTCCAGCTGGCGCAGCGACAGCGCGTTGTGCAGCGTCTCCAGTGGCCGAATGGCCGGCACGCCGCCGAAGCCCTCCACTGCCGCTGCGTAAGAAATAGCGTCAAGGTGAGCCGGCGGGGCGGGGTGAAAGGCGCGGGACAGGCGTGACGACACTCACCGTTGCTGGACGCCGCCGTGGGGATCATGACGCGCAGGTTGGGCGCGGAGCTGGAGCCGGAGATGACGGCGGTGCTGAAGAGTCCCGCTGCCGACAGCTTGCCACGTGCGCCGAGCCCCAGCATCTTGAGGTAGCTCATCTGGCCGGCGATGCTGTGCCGCTGGCGCCGCCCTGCGTCCCGCGGAGTGCTACACTCTTGGCTATGGCTGGTGGCCATGTGGCCGTCCGCCAAGTGCGGCCACGACGCCGTGCGGAACGTGATGGCGGATAGCGGGAGTTCGTTAGTGGAGGACTCGACGCCGCCCATGTTAATGAGGGGGGTTACGGGCTCGTCCGTCGGGCTCGGGCTCGACACGGAGCCGGACGGCGTCGCGGTTAGTGAGGGGAGCGGCCGCGCGGCTGCCCCGGGAGCGTTAGTAGTGAGGGGTTACACGAACAGTGGGGGTGACGTTATATGGAATGCGAGCGTCGTTAGTAGACAGGGCAGTGATAGAGAGAAAAATAAATTAGTGATTAATAAAGATAGAATAAATAAATATATAGATAGGTACTCGTCAAAGCGTGCTCGTAGTAGCGATAGATTGCAATACGAAGATCGCGTTTGACATGACACTACACAGAAGGGACCCCCAACCCGCGCACTAGTTTGACGATCGTCTGCCGGCGCCGACACGTAACGCTCGCCGCCTGCGCCTCCTGCCGCGCTCACATGTCCATGTGACCGGGGAAGGAGACGCTGACCCAAAACGTTACGTACGCATAACATTGGTTTGTATCATTTTATAACAACATCGTAAATCGTGTTAGTGACGATCAGTATCAACAGCATGCAGGTGCCAAACAATAGTCAAACGTGCGCACACACACGCAGGGAGCGAGGATGCAACGCAAACACACACAAGATCGCCGGCCAGAGTGAGCTACAGCGGCGAGCGGCGCGCGGCGCTCTACAACTCAGTAACAGTCAAGTAAACCACACGGACACGACAAACGAGCGTGCCATACAACCGGAATACACTTAACTGCTAAATGAATATACGACACTCCACATCACTCATGAATAATTAAACTCATATTATACTAATGAGAATATTATCTATTTGTTGAATACTAAAGCACTAACAGATTTTATTTGTAGTCGGACATGCGAGCATGCTTGCTTACCTGAGAAGACCTTTCACCCAAGTTATATTTTGTTCAAGTTTGAGATGAACACTTTAGGGACGGAACAGATTTGCTACATATATAATAAGACACTAATTTAGAACCCTATACCGATGATAGTAGGACGCGCACACATGTAACATGTTCAGGAGTTGGGGCCAAACCACCAACTTTGGGCGCAGTACGCCAATAGACGCCGTACTGAAATAGCATTAGCATTGTAAACAGAGAGCTCATTTGTACCATGTCAGATAAAAGACAGAAAAAATGTTGTCTAGCTGCCAGATTAAAGGAACAGTCACATACATTATTATTATTGCAGATAGTTTACAGATCGTAATACATATTTATTATTAGTTATTCACCGATATTTAGTTATGATGCCCAGAGGTACGCTGGCATACTTAGAAGTTGTCATGAAGAACACCTACGCCACTTATTTGAAAACTTACTTTAAGAGCAGTCTATTATGTGTTTTTTCATAGTATGATAGTATACTTCCGTCTTCTAATAAAGACGTGGCGTATGAGGCACAGAAATGTTTGTCTTGTATAGAAGACCATGGCTGTCAAAAGATATAAATTGCGCAATATTGGCACACCTATACAAACAACTTTCTCAGTCTAAATGGCCCGCTTTTCCAAAAAAGCTGTACGGGGTAGCGAAGCGGAGCGCAAGGATGCGTACAGCGCAGTTTGCTCCTATCAGGTATATGGGTACACATCTTTCGCATTTTTATATGTTAAAATACCTAGCTCTGCTAGCCCTTTTCCACCAGAGCTGTGCTAAGCCTGGCTAAGAAATCGAAGTGATTCCATTGGATAAATTTTCCTCGCGAACTGCCTCAATACACCGCACTTTTTTGGTGAAAAACCACCCTATATCTGTCAATAGCACAAGTTTGCTCTGTCTGTTTGTTTGTTCAGTTGTGGGTTGTTCCCTACCCCTAGGTGTGCACTGACCTGGCTGTGGCACGGACTGCAGGCTCTGGTAGCGCGGGCCCACCGCGCCTGCCAGCGCCACCGCGGACTCTGTCGCGACATACACGTCACATACCCGCCAGGACTCACCACACGAATTGCAGTCTAATATTATACACATTGAATTGGACCCTTCTTTACTGCCCAGTTTTGGTTTGTAGATAATAAAGCATTTAGTACCTATCTTTTTCTTTCAGAAAAAATACTTTATTATGCTTTTGCCCGATTTTAAATGTGAAAGTAACTCTGTCTGTCTATCTGTGTATTACTCTTTCGGTATGCACAGCGCAATTTTTGATAGTACTTTTCCACGATTTTTATTTTTACTCTGCCTTTATTGCTGTTGTATAGTGTCTCTGTTGAATACATGTTTTCAATTATATTATTTGTCTATTCTCAAAGCAGAATTGCTGTAGCAAGAAGTCAGATGGCATTTGTACCGTGTAAATAAAGTGGATATTGCTTTTTTTTGTGACACGATTGGAAGACAATCTCAATGTGGTTGAGGAAATGCTCGGTTCATAATGACTACCTTCAGATTTCAAACCTTTAAGTAGAAATATACTATATACTTTAGAAATATTTGAAGATTTATTTCTACAAAGATATCCGGGTTAGAAAACTTTTGTAATATTGGTGCTTTCTAATAAAAAGTAATAACTAAATGTGTAAGTATAATATTTTACTGCAATCCGTGTACGAAGCAAACTCAAATATAATTTGCGAAGTTTTCTACGGCTTTGTAAATAAATCAAGATATATATGACTAGTAGACAATTCAGAAGTCAGAGCGGACATACTACATAGGCTCAGATAAATAGAAATATCGAAACTATAAGGAACACCCCACTGTTTAAGTTTTAGAACAATTGAACTTTATAAATAGTTTCAATCGCGTATATCCAATTATAGGGTCATTTTTTATGGAACTTCTAACTGACTATATTTTTGTAGTCACTACAAACGATAGCAAGCACATGGAGTGATAAGGGGGTGACCATAAGCCCTTAGAGCGGTATCAATTTGATATCGAGTAAGTGACAGATGTATACAAGTCAGATACATCTGTCCCATATTTGATCTCAAATTGATACCGCTCTAAGAGCTTATGGTCACCCCCAAGGTGAGTACAACCGAGCGCTTTTAACATTGGCTTTGGCAACCAATTTTGTATGATGTCTGGGTGCATTACCAAAGTCGAATAAGTTTATTTCTTAACAGAATTATGTGTGTTAAAACTCCATTAGCTTACTAATCCGTGGTTCACAATTAACTAGATCTAATAAAGACTTCCTTTTAATATATAATAATTATACAATGTCGGCCTCTTTAAAAAAGAACTCCCTGTCCAACGTCAAAGTTTGTTTATTCACCTTTGTAAATCCTGACCCTTAGGTAACAAAGGTGTGGTTGAATCCATAACATCACAAAATAACATGTACTGTACAAGGTCAGGTGTACGAGTACACAGCATTCGGGAGACTTAACACCCATATTCCTAGGCCGAGGTTGATAAACGTTAGTTAGAACTTTGCCTTAGCATTATTTCTGTCATACAACTGTCAAAAGATACTGAAACATATTTAAACTTAATTTTAATTGACATTCGAAATTCAAACAATACCTTTTTACAGGCCGTTCAACCAATTTTGATTTCTATTGCGTTGGTAACATGGCAAATGGCAGCTGTAGTAAACTTTTGGTATTGTTAACATATTGTTTATGCTTTTCTTTGTCATCTTTATATTTCCATTCAACGTCGCCCTTAGTCAGGTAGGAAGAATTCCATAAACAAGTTTGAATATGGGTGTTATAATTAGTGGGTCGATATTAGTGCAGCCATGCCGTGGATGGCGCCTGCCCGCATACTTACCATTGTCGTGGCTCTGCTTGTGCTGGTCGTAAGAGCGCGCGCGGGGAGGGGCTTCCTCTGCTTCGTCTTTTGGTTCCTTTTCGTCACCCTGAAAGTAGGTGGAATGTACATGTATCCAATGTGTAAGGGAACATAACCAATTTCATGGCTTCGGTTAATCTCAGCAAAAGACGACAGTTTAAAACACGGAAAACAGTTTAATATTAACACACAACAACTTGTAGAACTATAGATCTTTAACTTCTTCATTACGGCGTAACCTTTAACAAGTTATGGCGGGAGCGTACGCAAGCCGCGGTTGGACAAAAACGTTTCGTGCGCAGGTGGCGCGCGGGCAGGGCTCATGAGCGGCTGCGACTGCGACTCACTACTGAGTCTATTGACAGCACCGCGACAACCGCTTAGGGGTATCGTCGATGCGCATGTTTTGAGAGTATATAAGTAGTTTCCGTACTGTTAATATTTATACTGGAATATGGTGTAAATCCAATAATACTACATACATACGTATCGAATTGATAATCTCCTTTTTTTTTAAATCGGTAAAAAGAGTATAAAGCTTTGTATAGTATGTTACCTGCGCATGCGCGTGCGTATCGGTGTCGGCGTGGCTGCGCGCGCGCAGTTCGGCATTCAGGCGCGCGGCCAGCGTGGAGGCCTCGTGTCCGCTCACCGTGTAGTGCAGGCTGCTGTAATTGTCGCTACACATCAAACGTACACCTCTTTATATTTCCAAAATATCAAGCGATAGAAAATAGCAATTATAATGGATTTTAGGATTTCAGAAATGCGTACCTCTCCATTGCATTGCGCACGCTGCGGTAAGAAGTGCGAAAATTTCAATTAGATAATCTATTCTTAGAGATGAGAAAAGGATTTTGTTTTGTAGTCAAACTATTTCAGAGAACTCAAAGAATAAATTTTACACAGCTTAAATACTTCATATATGGTGAAACACGCTGTTTTTAGCCGATTTACAAATTCATTTTATTCATTCGTATTAGTTTCGGATCTAGATGTCAGGTGAAAAGCAAAGTATAAACGAAAAATACTCACCAAATAGGAATTGGATCTGACGGTCTTATCTTTGATTTCGACAATTTCTTCGGCGAGAACGTATTGTCCAGATCCTCAGCATCCTAATATTACCAAATTACCATTATTTATTCGATTAATTTATTGATCTTAGTTTATAAACAGTTTAAGAGACTTACCGGCTGCAATGTTTCTTGACTGGCCATATTGTCGTCTTCGCCTTCTTCTTCGATACATTTGACTTCATCTGACGAGCTCTGCTGTGAACAAATATTACATTAGCTTTTTCAAAAATGTGGGCATCCAAACAAAAAGGGTCCAGTTCTCGGCATTTAGTTGCCGAGATATACGCAGTTTTGTAAAGTTGCCCTCACACAAACATAAGGTACAGTTTCAACGTCAAATGTCTGATAAAAAAAGTTTTTCTTTTTTAAATACTTGTTACCAATTGACTATTTTAGATACGGAATCTCGTCTTAACTCAATACCCACTACTGGACCCCTTTTAATTGGATGCCCACAATTAGGTAGTCAGTAACCTTCAGAAGTCAGTTACCACCCAAATAGACAGAAGAGTGGTCTTGTAGTCTCTTGACTTATTGAATTGCATTAAATCAGTGATTTGAAAATAACTTAAATAGAGTTCAAGATATTTCCTCTCTGCATCTTCCTCAAGCGTCCTTTTCTCTATATTATAGGGTGAGAAAGTAAAAATACATCATTGATGAGTAAGCGTTCTGTTGACACACGTACCGAGTTATTAGTAGTAGAGTGATTCCTACTGTGCGGCCTGAAACCAGGCCCGGGAGGGAGATTCTTCTGTACGCAGCAGTTCACGCCAGGGCTGAAGTGGAGCTCCACGTGGAACCTATAAAAATCATAAATAGAGTAGCTAATAAAACAAATTAAGTTATCTGAATTAAGAGAACTGTTGTTTATGAGATCTTTTCGGCTGTACAAATCAATCAATACATATAATAAATTTGTAGAAAAGTAATTTTTGTACATCGAAAATATTAAAAAAAAAATTGCCAGGGTGTTAAAGGATAACCAATAGAACCTATTTCCGGCATTTTTGACATTTTTGTCTGTTTATTTGTGCACGCATCACGTGAAATGTACGTAACTAATGCAAATAACTATTGTGCGTAACTTGAAGAATTACGTAGTTTTTGTTTCATCGCAATCGGTTCACTCTTTCAAAAATTAGATGAATTTTAAGTGTTCAAGAAGTAAAATTATCAAAACACACGCAATTCAGATACTCGGGACAGTTGAACTCGATATTCGATAGATGGCGTTGTGCATTTGAAGTCATTTTCTGAATGGCGGTGTTAAAATTTTCGCGAAACAATGATGACTATAGAAAAAAAATTGGTAGGTAGGTAAGTAGGGTAGGCAGGAACATAAGTAGGGTAGGGTTGGCAGACAGCTGACGGGAGCGAAGCCGCGGGCACAGCTAGTTGTAAATAATAACCGCCCCATTTCATGTCCAAGCAATTACTGTCCATACCAGGTTGCCTGCAAGAGATCGCGGCAAGCGATAAGGCCGCCCATTGTATGTGTTTTAGACTTAAGTTTCTTTTTATTAATGTATTTTATGGTGTACAATAAAGCATATAATAAATAAATCTCATGAAACTATTTTGTGGACGAATATTGGCTTGTACATTTTCCGAATCAAAAATGAGTGCTTTGTGTGTGTGTTTTGTTGTATTAAGGGGTGCAAAAGTGACCTTATGTTATGCGTGGCAGATTAATTAGGGTTCCGTTCCCAAAGGCTGAAAACGGGACCCTATTACTAAGACTCCACTATCCGTCTGTCTGTCTGTCACCAGGCTGTATCTCATAAACCATGATAGCTAGACAGTTGACATTTTCACAGATGATGTATTTCTGTTGCCGCTATAACAACAAATACTAAAAACAGAATACAATAATATTTAAGTGGGGCTCCTATACAACAAACGTGATTTTTTTGCCGTGATAATGGTACGGAACCCGTTGTGCGCGAGTCCGACTCGCAGTTAGCCAGTTTTTTATAATTCGGAAGACACTGATTAAAGTAGAATTATGACTAAATAAAGGATCTCGCTAAATGATTAACTAGAAGAATATTTAGAAAACATAATTCTTACCTCTCTTCTGAATATGGATCCTTGGTAGGATCCTCATAGAGCATGACGACAATTTGCGACATGTAGTTGAGTTCCGACACCGTTGAAACATATTCCATCGCACGACGCCATTGCTCGTCTTTTAGTACCTGCAAATTGAAGGTTTAAGTTTATTTTATTGAAGCTATTGTGACTGTAAGGCATTTTCATGCTTATTGTTCACTGAGCAGAGTCTAAAACCGATCAATGCTTGTTTAACTTAATTAACTGCGTTCGGTCTTCCTTGTTTTCGGATCCCATAAAAATGTACTCACATCTAGTAGTCCGCCGAACCTAAGTACAGTAAGTAGAGAGTGCACGTGACTCTCACTTGTAAAGTACAGTCGTGTTCGCACGTGACGACCCGGGGATGACACACCGTGACTGTACCTGTGACAAACAGACAAAACATTAAATAGTATAACAGCAGTCAATAGCAACAGTTGGACTTTAGACCGCGTTTTTATTTCACAAGTGAAAACGCTTTTCATAAATAAAGTTTTTTTTGCGCACTTAAAAACTCAATTTTAAATATTGTTTTGCATCACATCAATTTTACAATATTTATAGTATTTTTTTTTCTTTGGTAGTACAGCTTACTTTCTGTTTTGATACTTCACAAGTGTAGACATACTAAATTGAAAGGAGTTAAAATATCTTGGGGGTAACCATAAGCTCTTAGAGTGGTATCAATTTGAGATCGAGTAAGTGACAGATGTATACATTTCAGATACATCTGTCCCTTATTCGATCTCAAATTGATACCATTCTAAGAGCTTATGGTCACCCCCTTACCTGGGATTCAATCTATTGACAGTCTCTTCTCCAGACTCTTCAATATTCCTCTGCAGATCTGCTCTTATCTTTTTGAGCAGTGGCGTGCAAATTCCTTGCCCTATTGTAAGTTTCTCCTGCATTGTCAGGCCGTATTCCTAAAAAGCAAATGCACCTTAGTATACGAAGATTTGTTGCTGGTCGAATAGTGAAACAACATAAACGTATTCTAAACAACAGCTTACTGAGAATCTACTTATCTCTCAGTTAATACCAGTGTGATAGAATCCCAGCAGTTTGGATCAAACCAAAGAATAAAGTAACATTACTCTCTGGATGCATGGCTGTATACGAGGGCTGCACTAAAAGTATCGGGAATGGAATATTTCCGCTGTTTCTGTCATAATAAAATCTTTTTAATTGAAAACTCCTTGGTTTTAAAAATAGAATACCATTTATTTATTTAAAAAAAGATTCTCGGTCTTGTCACAAGGTTTTGTCAAACTTGTTTAGTCGTTGAGAAAAAGGAATTGACTCAAGAAAATTCAAGAGCGATGATTTATTAGGACTTTCGAAGTGGTTTAACACAAAAACAGTGTGTTGACCGGATGATTTCTGCATTTGGTGATGAAGCCCCATCCAAAACCACAATTTATCGCTGGTTTGCTGAATTTCAACGTGGACGTGTCAAGCTCAGTGATGATCCCCGTCAAGGTCGTCCAAAAACTGCAGTCACCCAAGAAAACGTTGGTGCTGTGCGTAAGCTGATTGAGGAAGATCGACATGTGACATACCGCGAAATTCAGGCAACTTTAGACATTGGCATGAGTCAAATACAAATAATCTTGCATGAACAATTAGGTGTAAAAAAGTTGTTTTCCCGATGGATACCGCATTCGCTCTGTGAAGAGCAAAAAGCGGCTCGCGTTACTTGGTGCGTCAGAACTCTCGAAAGATTCCACGCAGGATCCTCAAATGCTGTACAACATCGTATCAGGTGACGAATCCTGGATATACGCGTACGAACCCGAAACAAAAAACCAGTCACGAGTTAAAGCCAACAAAATTGTCAAAAATTGGCCATTTTGGAGACCCCAACTTCCGAATGGAATGGTTGCTTCAATGATTGGTTCCATCGTATGGAAAAATGTGTCAAATTTCGCGGAGAATACTTCGAAAAGCAATAAATACATTTTTAAATAGTAATGTTGTGTCACTGCCTTGATTCCCGAAATTTTCAGTGCCGCCCTCGTATATGGCCAAAATAGCGAAGCAAAGGTCCTACCCATCATCATATCATTTACCCGTCTTGTCTTTCAGTACTGCCATTTATCACCCCGACATAAAAAATCATAAGCACTGAGATATGCGCCATCGATACATGGTGGACATCCCACCCATACTCACTAAACGTTTTGGAAATACTTTCATTATGCATACAGCTAAGGAGTGGCATTCCCTGCCGGAGTCTGTGTTTTCCGATAGCTACAACCTCGGAGTCTTTAAGTCAAGAGTGAATAGGTTACTTCTAGGCAAGCGTGCTACACCGTTGACCACATCAACGCTTACCATCAGGTGAATAGTGGACAAGCGCGAGCCTATCTACAATATAAAATAAATTAAAAACTCACCTGAGGTATTACAATATCAGCCAAGTACTTGGCATAGATGTACAGCTCCTCAGCCAGATCAAACTGCAGCGTATGCTGGTTGTGTTGCAGATCGTACTTGATGCAGTCGTAGATATCCGGGATCTTGGATATGTCATATGTTTTGTTCTTAGTGCAGAAGTCCTTCTCTATCTTGCCCCATCGGCGACCCATTAGTTCCCATGTCTCGCCGTGGTAGAGTATTGTGTCTGGTGTAAGAATTTAATTTAAAGTTTAACTAATACTAAAGAGGTAAAATTGTGTTTATATCATTCTCCCTCTAAAAAGCTTATTTTATTCACTGAAAACAGTTACTAAAAAGAACTTCACTATTCTGGTGTTTGAATTTAGAACACCAATATATTCGACCTCCATCTCAATGCTATACAACCTCCTTTCGCAAATAATACTCGATACAAACTCATTGTACAAAGAATACTCGACATACAAACTCCTTGTGCTTTTCGCTTAAATCTTTCTTTTTCTTGTAGTCATGGTATAAAGTATAGTATGCAACTCTCTACAAAAATCACAAACAATTTATTGTGTGACTTATTATAGACCGAGTATGTTTTCCAATGACACAACTGCTCGCTCGCTTCCCATAATGCCTAGGTTACACAGTGCGAGCTGGCATGCGAGCTGACCGAGTCAGTTACTGAGGTGCAGTTACTTGCACCGTGTGACCGCATCATACGAGTTACTGTCATGTGCGAGTGGGACAGTAGCTCGCGTCCGAGTTACTTCAACATTTTTTGTTTTTACTCGCTACTTGCCTTCCCCCACCACGCCACTCGCACGCCGCTCGGTCGTCAACTCGCACGATTTTGCGAAATGACAGTAGCTCGTACGCTCGGGCCCACGCTACAGTGTTTCTTGTTTCGGCGTCAAAATGGCGGAAAGATGGACATCCGATCAAAATATAAAGTTTGTGGAGCTATACAAAGATCAAACGAACTTATGGAATTGTTTGGATCCTAATTATAAGAACAGAGATTTGCGTAAAGCGTCGTTAGAACACATCCGCATGGAATTTAATTTACAAAACACGAATGAAGTTACAAAAAAAATCAAAAATTTACGTTCTACGTATAACCAGGAGTTATTGAAAATTGAAAAAAGCAAAAAAAGTGGATCTGGCACTGATGAGATCTATAAACCATCTATCAAGTGGTTCGATTCTATGGATTATATTATGAAAATAATAAATCTAAAAGAAAAAGAAACACTAAGTAATCTGGTAAGTATTTTATTTCTAATTACACAATCATATCATTTTGCCACGTAACTGCTCCCTCGCCATTGAAATAATTTTTATATTTATCACGCATTTTCTCTGCTATTGCTTTCGATCTATTATTGATTCTCGAGCGACGAATACTCGGTAATTCATTAATTTCGGACCTCCACTGCCCCAGAATGATTTGAAAGTTTATGATGTCTTCATAATCTGTAGTTCCTGGTGGTGTATAAGTGCTTGATGCAGTGGTACGTAACCAATTGTGTAATGTACATGCACATAAGACGATCTTTATCGTAGTTTCCTCTTTAACTTGAATTGGCTTTCCCAAAACACGAAAACGAGATGCTAGAATGCCAAACCCATTCTCCACAATCCTTCTTGCTCTGCTCAATCTATAATTATATATCTTTTCTGCGGTAGTCAATATATTTTTGTAGGGCTTTAGTAAATACGGCTTCAAAGGGAAGGCATCATCTCCAACTAGAATACCATTTTCAGGCAACAATAAATTGTTTTCTAGATACGGATACAAAGAGCAGTTTTGAAATACCCCACCATCTGCATTACGACCGTATGAGCCTATATCTACATATCTGAAAGTATAATCGTGATCTACGACGGCCATGAGCACTATACTGTTTGTTCCTTTGTAGTTATAATATTCACTGCCACAATTTGGTGGTGCTTGAATTGTTATGTGTTTCCCATCAATAGCTCCACAGCAATTCGGGAAATTCCACCTCGAAGCGAATCCTACTTCTATATCTTGCCATTCTTCCACATTGGGTATCTGAAAAATAAAAGAGTAACATTAATTTCAGGAACCAAATCATGCGTCAACGTCAGGAAGCAACGTTGGATCAATGTCAGGAAACGAGGCCATGAATAACGAGGACCTTGATGCTAGTGACAATAGCAACAACGCCGTTCCTACAAAAGTGATGAGGCCACCAAAAACTCCAAAATTAAAGACGAAAGTATCATCAGAACGGTCTGAAATTCAAGCAGCTGTGAATGAGCTCAAAGAACTAAATAACAGTTTAGTAAACGTGTCTGCCCCGATTCCAAGAGAATTAGAAGATGAATGTGATGTTATTGGAAGACATGTAGCACTGCAGCTCAAACAGTTACCTCCGATTGATAGAATTGATGCGACAGATGAAATACAGGCAATACTCTCTAGATACCGTAAAAGCGCCCTCTGTGCTAGAATTGTGTATACACCTTCTGATTACAGTTCTGAATGTACGCCATCACCACAGCCTGCAGTAAATTATCAACTTGTTGGACCTACAATATCTGCACACTCTACACAACTGGAACAATCTTCACAATCTATACTCCATAATGAATGTACGCTGTCATCACAGCCTGTAGTGTTCGCAGCTCCAGTAAATCCTTCACAAACAATGTCTGTAAATTATCAACCTGTTGAACCTACAATATCTGCAAACTCTACGCCACTGCTGGATCAATCTTCACAATCTATACTCCGTAATGATATACTTTCTTCAGCAATATCAATCTCTAAAATAACGAAATAAGCTATGTAGTACTGTAGTTATTAAGTATTACTATGTTAAGTTCACGTTTAATATGTGCAAAAACTTTAACAAATCCGTTGTGAATTTGATTAAGAATAATAAAAATTACTTACTTTGATATAACCTTTTAGACTTTCATTGATAGCAGCACACACTTCTGGTATTATTTTAATTATGGATGCTTTTGAAACTCTGAAAAATACCGACAATAGTCTATACGATATCCCAGAAGAAAGGTATACCAGAGTTATTTCCAACTTCACCCTTGCAGGTATCGCATCCCTCATCAGTGTATCATCACGTTGAATTTTTGGAGCAATTAAATTTAAAAGTATTTCCACTTGTTCAGGTGTCACTCTCATAACCGCTTTATATTCTCGGGGATCTTCATCATATAGCTCTTTAAATATTGTATGCGTTGCCCCTTTTTTTTGCAACCAATCCCTGACCCAAATACTTCTTTTCTTCTTCTTTTTTTGTATAGCTCTTTCAATTCTAAGCATTTCAACACAAAGTATTTTCGTAACCGCTTTTATTGTGGTATGTACTGTGATTAAACGTGTATTTTGCGACAACATTGCAGACGAATTGCCATTGACGAATATGCCAGTACACTGGTGCAGTAGCTGTCTTCTGCGAAGCCAGCAGCTTGCATAGTGTGACCGTGCGAGGCGAGTCGAGCTACTGTCATACGAGTACATAGGCACAGTAGCTGTCTACTGCCACATCAGCAGCTCGCACTGTGTAACCTATCCTTAACACATCGGTATAAACACTTCGCGAGTTACTGCGCAGTAGTAAATTCTGGTAAGGAGTGGGGTGAGCACAGCGAAAAGCAAACTGCACAGAGGGGTATTTCATTATCTTTTTATCACGTCTATTTTAAAAGAGCTAGTTTATTCTTCGTAAACAGGAACTAAAATAGCTCATTAATCCCTAGGGACTAAAAGTGATTTGAATTTGGAATGTGGATATTGTAAGTAAATGTTTTAAGAACTTGCTGCGATCAGGATTCTACTTCGCTCAGGAATCCTTCGCTCCGCTCTGGATTAAAAAAAAACACTATCGCCTTTAAAATAGTTGTTTGCTCCCTAGATAAACAATCTACTATTAGATCGACCTATCCTGCACCTATCGACGAGGTAGCGGCCGCACCGCGCCTTACGACCTTTAGCCTTACGACGCGCGACGTCGCATTGGCACCATATACCTACCCTAATCAATTTCCCTTCTAATGTAAATGTGAGAAACAAAAGTTTTAAACATACAAAAACATTACCTTTAGTCTTCGGATCATCCTTCTTAATAACAACAATGTGCATGAGATGCTGTATGAGCGTGTGCACGTGTGCGCAGCACCTGACCGGGTTCTTCACAAAGTCCATGGCCGTGTTGATGCTGACGGAGTCGCATGGGTTGATGCGCGCGCGGTCCTCGTCCGTGAAGTCGCGGTCCACCTGCATGGCCTCGTGGAGACGGGCCTTCGCCCTAGTGGAAGAAAACAGCAGAAAATGAAATTGATACATGCAAAGGTTAGCAGAAAGAAGTTGATATAAGTCGAGAGGCCGCAGATGTTGCGTGATTGTCTAGAAGTAGCCTATTAACTTGTGACGTAAAAAAAAAACAGTTTTATCAGAAATCGTCAATTAGATGCGGGGTTCGTTTTATTAAAAAATATTAATATTGCAGTCCGTAAGGTTTAAAGCCACCTACCCCCCGCGGTCCGCCATTTGGTGACCCGTGGCCATTGGTCTAAAGTATTCCATAAATGGGCGAGTATTTCAAAAAATCTGCCTCAGTCCCGGGTCCCGTTTTTACCCTTTGGGTACGGAACCCTAAAAAAGTGCTCCTTTAGCCGAGCCAAGCAATGTGGTAAATGATCGCCACAGTCTGAAGGCCGGCTGTGGACACTAGGATGCCGAAGTGAATCCTCTATTCACTTCTGCATCCTAGTCTCCGCAGTCTCTTGATTATGTGATGACTATTTTAAGTCACGCGCTTCACATCATGTTTATCCAGTCGAAAGCAAGACTTCGTTAAAAGCTAAAGATGATAGTTGCATTTTAAGAGAAAAGATAAACTGCACTCACATATTCTGAACCTTAGAAGAATCGCAGTCATTATCCAACAACCCATTGGTGTTAGCAGACTTGACCATCTGGACCAGTATAGGAGTCAGCTCTCCCTCCAGGGCCAGCAGTCCCTTGGCGAAGGCTGCGGCGGTCATCTGCACGCGACCCTCGTCGGACGCGTAGATCTTTAGGTCGTGCCGGAAGGTGGAGTGCAGCCGCAGGAGGCCTAGGCCTTGGGTACCACCTTCGCCTGAAAATTTTGAGGATTATAAGAAGGAGATGAGACTTTTAAAATGTAGCAGGTAATAATGCAGGATGCCACTTTTTGCTAAGTGTAACTTATAGACAATGTTGTAGTGATCTGTCAATCTTACTGAATTTAAACTGAACAACTCAGTTAGTAGATAGAAAAATCTTTTTACAAAAAAATACAACCGACTTCCAGATAAAACACAAAAAGTTAAAAAATAACTTCAATTTCGGAAGAAATAACTTCAATTACGGAAGTTGGTGTTCCTGTATTCGTTTTTCACAAAAAAAATACAACCGACTTCCAGATAAAAACACAAAAAGTTAAAAAATAACTTCAATTTCGGAAGTTGGTGTTCCTGTATTCGTTTTTTACAAAAAAATACAACCGACTTCCAGATAAAAACACAAAAAGTTAAAAAATAACTTCAATTTCGGAAGTTGGTGTTCCTGTATTCGTTCTTTCGTTTTTTGATACACATTTCTTCTGTAAAAAAGTATTTATTTTTTCACTTTTTCCACTGGTCTATAGTAAGGTACTATAATGCACACAGTGATGCCATTTATTAATTATTATTATTTGCGTTATGAACAGAACTGTGACGAAAGAGCGGTTTATAGCCTCGTCAGCGCGCAAGTCGGAAAACTGTCGGAAAACCATCAAAACACTCTAGTAGGTATCAGAAGATGATGAGGCAACATACTGGGTACGTGGCGGCCCTGCCCGCCGGGATACATGCAGCTGCACATGCGGTCCAGCTCCTCCACCTGGATGCGGCGCGCCGGTGTCAGTTTTCCGCCCCACTTCAGGATCAGAGCTACAAGATGATGACGCTACATACCGGGTATGTGTCGGCCCTGCCCACCGGGGTACCTGCAGCCCAGCTCCTCCACCTGGTTGCGCCCCACCGGCGTCAGCTCTCCGCTCCACTTCAGGATCAGAGCTACAAGATGATGACGCTACATACCGGGTATTTGTCGGCCCTGCCCGCAGGGGTACATGCAGCAGAACATGCGGCCCAGCTTCTTCGCCTGGATGCACCCCGCCAGAGTCAGCTGTCTGTCCCACTTTAGGATCAGAGCTAGAACATGATGAGGCTATATACCGGCTATGTGTCGGCCCTGCCCGCCGGGGTACATGCAGCGGAACATGCGGCCCAGCTCCTCCGCCTGGATGCGCCCCGCCGGCGTCAGCTCTCCGCCCCACTTCAGAATCAGGACTAACGATGGCTCACCACCACCTCCGACTGCACAAATAAGATATGTTATTGTACAAAGGTCAAAGTATTTAATTTATTCTAAAAAGAGCAGATTTACCATCTATATTCCATCCAGATTTTAATTTTACATTAATTTGACTCCTCAAAAATGTATCATTTAGTGATGTCCTAATGCGTTACCGATTTGATTTCTTACAACAATCGACTTTATTTTCGAAGAAATTTTAATCGATATAACAAAGTCAAATGTATTTATTTCAACTATGCCATTAAGCGGCACAATGTTAACAATTAAAATTTACAAGTAATAAAAATTGATTCTACCGTGCATTCAGAAAAGTAGCTTGTTATGAAGAAGAACGCACAATAAACTCCATAACAAATTAGTAATTTATTTTTGCTCACTATATTGAACTGTTTTTAGGGTTCCGTACCCAAAGGGTAAACACGGGACCCTATTACTTCTTAGTAATAGGGTCCCGTTATTACCCTTTGGGTACGGAACCCCGCGGTCCGTCTTTCTGTCTGTCACCAGGCTGTACCTCATGAGCCGTGATAGCTAGACAGTTGGAATTTACACAGATGATGTTTTTCTGTTGCCGCTATAACAACAAATACTATAAAAAGAATAAAATATTTTTTTAAATGGCGCTCCCATACAACAAACGTGATTTTTTTGCCGTTTTTTGCGATAATGGTACGGAACCATTCGTGCGTGAGTCCGACTCGCACTTGGCCGGATTTTTATAAATACCCTGGCGTTTAAATGACTGTTTTTTGTATTAAAATAAACTATATTATAATTCATGAATAATATATATTCTATATCTAATAATACTTTTTTTCAATATATAACTTTACTTACTTATCTTGTTGATAATTAGAGTATTATGATTTATGATAATAAAATTAAAATATTTAATTTTTACTGCTTTGTTTTATTATCATCATCATCAGCCTATAGCAGTTCACTGCTGGACACAGGCCTCTCCAATTGCATTCCATTTTCGGCAACTGTCATTCATCTACTACCAGCCACCCAGCGAAGATCGTCGCTCCCCCTAGCCTGAGGGCGTCCTACCTTACGTTTACCAGTTCACGGTCTCCACTCAAGAACCCGTCTACCCCAACAGTCATCGGTTCTACGGCTAATATGGCCGGCCCATTGCAGATATAAGAGCTCGTCGCTTCACTATTGCAAGTGTCCATGAAGTATTGCTTTTATTGTCTATGGTTGCCTGTTATTAATGGAACTTATTAAGCGTGCGTCCAATATAAAATTAAAGGCTGGAAGGAATATAGCTTTATATACCCCGCTCACTAAAATAATACAGCTAAATTATAATAGTGACTGTAAGGGCGATATACACATATGGCGGATACACATGCCTGTAATTTGCACAAAAGAGTTCAACTAGCTTGCATGCCATTGTTATTTTAAGACCATGCAAATCTATTGGTATAATCATGTTTTACAAAAAAGTTATATGTTATCTATCTAATTATCTTAAGGGCCTACATCCGCTTTAGTGCCGTAAAACGGTAACTTTCTAAAGCATACTATTTAGTAACGGCTAAGTTTAAAGGTTTGAAAAAAATATATATTTATTATTGTTTCATGTATATTATTGCCATTTTTTCGCTGCTTTTGAATACGCCTTCAAAACGACTTGGATGTTTAAAAATATTTTTACACTTCATAACTAACATAGCATATGTAAATCAAATAATAATTTGCAAACAAAACTGTTCAAAAGGAGGTTCAATATTTACATTTTGGCATCGAGCGGGCGCACGGCCAGTACTGCGTTAACATTGGGGCGTATATATCGCCTTAATGTGACATTCAAAGTAATTAAGCGCCATTGGGCCATTGTATGCAAACTAATAGCATACTTTTATGCAAGTTACAGGCATGTATGTTTTCCCCCTTACTACATAAAAGTTATCAGTAACTTTGCTAGAGCATTTGATTAAGACTAAGTTGAGTGGTGCTCATCCAAAGATCAGTCAAGAGTCATGTCTCATTACTCTTTGCTGTTATCATCTTGTTACTTTTATGACGCTACTAACTCATTTAACCCGTCAGCTCCGGATATCGTCTATCAACAAATCTTCTTGACACATTAATGATTACACAACATATTATATGACATAGTGTTAAAGACTGTGTTAACATCAATCTAACCTACGCAAAGCATCATTAATGACTTCTGCAACAAATATTTGCCTCATTTTTTATGAGTATATTGAGTATGCACTCTCAAAGCCATGCTAACTGCCTCGTACACAGAGCGGTGAGCAAACAAGCCAGTATGTTTCGGTAAATCTTGTTATCAACAAGGTTACGGTCACACGTGTATTATTGCAACGATTATTACGTATTTATTATCGTCCTGGCACTCCACTTGGCATAATATTAAAATATTTCTTATATACTACGTCTTTTCTCTTCAAATTTCTGTGCGTTCAAGCGTTTTAGACATACCTATTATTGGAATGAAATATAAAAGCTCACAATGTTAGGACTTTAGGACCCATTATATTAATGCTAATTTTTATCCGTGGTGCTAGGCAACTGGGCTTATCCCAGTTGTAAACGACCCTTTGTACCTATTGGCCTTGTTTGTTCTGTCTCCTGCTTGATATGGAGGGAAGTGGAAATTATGTTTTTGTTTTCCTACTCCTCCTTTATTCTTATATGATTAATTTCGTTGCGGGATCTAAGACAGTTAAATTCATTCGCCGGGACTTCGTCGAGCTTCATTGCCTCGGCGCTTTTCTAGTGGCCGCCATTGTTGATTCTGGCTAAAAGCCAGTAAGAGTTGCAGTGGTTTGGGAATAGTGAGGTGGGACTGTCCAATAAAAAAAAATACTACGTCTTTGGCTAATGCAAAATACACCATATCTACGAACGAATAAAGTTCATTTTGTATTAGAGAAATAACGAAAATATTTTTACAAATATACCGAGTGTGGTGCCAGCATTAAATACTTAGAAGAAAACTAAGTGATATCATATTTACAGCAGAAAGAAAAACATATTCAAACAACATTTAAAGTGCACTGATATTGTCTTCACTTACCATCCGGTGTCAAATGCGAGTCTATCAAATCTAAAAATAGTTGATTTTCGTCTGCAAACCGACCAAAAAATGCACTTGGATTAAAATGATTGTTTTTCTTACCAATATGAATTCGAAAGAATGCCTTGTAGCTGTAACGAAGTCAATATTCTAACTCTACTTTAACAATACTTCTGTCTATACTGTAAACCAGAAAACTTGCCTACACTGCGAAAACAAAACGAGCGAATTTCTTATCAATGCATATAATAAATTTGCAGAAGAAAAGTCGTATTTGTACATCGAAAACATTTCCATTAAAAATAGCCAGGAAAAGATAAAAAGACATCCAACAGAACCAATTTTCGGCATTTTTGCCTGTTTGTTTGTTTCTTTCTTTCTTTCTTTTTTTAAAAAAACGTTGCCCCACACTAGGAATTTCATCCTGTATCGTAGGTGCGTTTACAAACATATAAACTCACATACACAACACCCAGAGCCGGAACAACTATCTGTAGATCATACAAATATTTGTTCCGTGCGGGAATCGAACCCGCGACACGCAGCGCAGCAGTCAATCGCTCAACCACTGCGCCAACCATGCGCCATGCGCCATGTTTATGTATTTAGTTGTGCAGGCATCACGTAAAATGCACGAAACCAATGTAAGTAACTTTTATTCATAAAAAATGTGCGTAACTTGAAGTATTACTTAGTTTTTGTTTCATCGCAATTAATTCACTATTGTTGGGTAATTATTTTGCGGAGAATCTTAACCATCGCCATCTATCGAATATGGAGTTCAACTGTCCGAGTATCTATCTGAATTGTGTGTGTTTTGATATTTTACTTCTAGAATACTTTCAAATATACCTTTTGAAAGAGTGAACTTCACTCTATCAAAAGGCCCTACCCTACAAATAAAATGGTAGGGTAGGATAGGCAGTAGGCGGGAGCGAATCCGCGGGCACAGCTAGTGATTTATTAAATCTGTGCACTGTGAAATCAAAAGCTATAAGTGCGTTAATTGTGAATAATACACTGAATTCGAAAATCGCAAGTCCAGATTCAGCAGTGCGGGCCTACTCTTACTTGAGAGCCGAAGAAAAGTCTGTTTCAAATTCTACATGAAAATCTCACACGGTCTAAAAAACTTTAACTATTAAGCTATACTGCAAGTAGCTTCTAACTCCGCATCTTATATTTTTAACTAGCTAAATAATATATAGCTCAACTCAATTCAAAACTCTCAATAAATGGGACAGCACTTAAAAAAAAAGCACATTATACAGGCGGGCGTTATTGGTACTTAAGCTAGAACTAAAAAATAACTCTGTAATATGCATTGCGATTCAGAATTGGTAACAAAAGTAAAGTATTTGTGTGTAACAAATCTGTATTATACACATGACAGTGCGGCCGTAAAAGGCTGAAATTCAGCCACTGTGGCTGGACTTCCAACTCAGGATATCCCCAGCAGTGGACTGCTAAATTCTGATTTAGTGTTTGGAGAATCGATACTCCAAGCCTAAACCAGTTTTTTGATGGCAACATACATGTGCACCTAATCAAGGACTCTTTGAGTAAGACATCCTTTTTTTGCACAAAGTATAGACCCCGGGGGTGCGTAACATTAATCAAAGCTTGATAGTATTTTTTATTTTATGAGCCCGTTCTAAAAATCGATCTGGATACTGTCTGCAATGAAACGAGTGAGTCCAGAAGTTGCCAGTTCGCTTTTAGTTAATTAAATATAGTCGAATCGCAATGCATATTACAGTAAAGCAGTGTGTTGTGCGTGAAGCAGACCATGGTGCGTCGCCGCGTTACCGTCGTCCGAGCTGGAGCCGCGCGGCCGGCCGCGGGGCTGGTACTTCATCTGCACCTTGCGGTTGATGCCCGAGAAGTGCCCGTACCTGCGGGGTGAAGATATATTTAATTTATTTATACTATTACTAATATTATAAAGTGCATAGATTTTTTGTTTTTTTCTTTGTTTGTACCGAATAGGCCCCAAAACTACTGGATCGATTTAAAAAATTCTTTCACCAATAGAAAGCTACATTATTCCTGAGTGACATAGGCTATTTTTTTTATCCCGAAAACGGGTCCTATGGGGTGGTCCACGGGAGCGAAGCCGGGGAACAGCTAGTTTATTGTACACCACATAAGCATTCCACGGCAAAAATTTATAAAGGTAAGTGTACAATGGGCGGTCTTATCTCACAGGGCAATCTCTTTCAGACAACCTTTGGATGGACTGAACAAGAGGAGATAGGATACATTGGGCAGTCAGTGTAATGAAAATGGTAAGAATGTTTTTCGGGTACGAAAAGCATGGAGACCCTCCATGAGTTAACACCAGCTTATCTTTTAAAACGACTGTGCTTAATATAGCTCGTAATTCGCATCAGACGAAATACCAGTCCACGAAAACTAGCTTGGAAAAAGACGAAAGCTCAAATTTTATAGAAAATTGGCTAGCCTTAGGCAGCCTCAGTAAGGCTTCTCCTAAAATTGTGAAGACATGTCTTTTAAGATGTTGTAGTGCTTGCAAAGTTCGTTGAGCTTCGATGCTGCTAACAAAATAATCACACTGCTAATAAATAAAAATATCAAAATTAATCATTAAAAATAACTATTTTTAAACAAGCTTTTTTCGTATTCTTCTCAGCAAACCCTTTCATTTGATACCCATATCATGACAGTGCACAAAAAATTACTAGTACGCCATCTTGGGCCGTCCGTCATATTGGATTTAGAATGACGTCACTTAGCTAACCATGCATTGTCATCCAAACTAAACGTGTATGCAAAATTTCAACCTTATCGGTGAAGGATAACTGCTTTAGAATTCAGTTACAAGATTTGACACGAACATGCATTGCAAGTTATTTTTTTTTTTTAAGTCTGGCTGTGTGTTGCTAATAGAGAGAAATTTGGAAAGTAAGATGTAGTGATTGTCTAACTGCAATTGTCTAAATACGCAGAATGTTTCAAAACTTACATCTCTAGAACACTCTTGAGTTGTTCAAGCTTGCCCTGCTTCTCCTCAATCTCGGGGTCGGCGTGTCGCGTCTGTATGTCTGATAACAACGCGCGCGCTATGTCTAAGATCTCTTGCAGCTGTTTGGGCTTCTTTAGCTTCACGTGACCCCGTTTAAAGCCGTCATATTTCTCAAATATTTCGAAGAATCTGGAATGAAGATTTTGTTTGTTTAGGTGTGACCTGTAAATGAGGCAGTAATCTCAATTTTCATCCGGCATAATAGGGTTGTTTACTGAAAATTAGGTTTTTGTCCGTCAGGTAGCTTAATAAAAAATATTGGTCAAGAACATTTTCTTTTGACACTTAAAGTGACGATGATATAATGCGTTGAAATATCGTGAAACGTCACGCCGCCGCCGTTAGTACACTTTATACTGCCTTAGTGACGTCACAAGCCCCCACTCCTGAACTTGATGCACCTTAACTTTGTAATCTTTTATTGATTTGGTAAAGCAAAAAATACGTGTCCAATATTATTTGATAATCTCACTGACAGACTAAATAGAATTATCACGTTTCTACCCAGGAAACATCCTTATTTCAAGTCTTTATGTTATCATACCCAAGACACAAGTTCTAAGTCTTTGCTTAAGAATCTTATCGGTCTCGTCTATTTGGACACTAGTCGCGTCCGAATACCAATACTTGTGAATGATCAGCTCCGGAACAGGCGTGCTGAGCGGTTAGCCAGTCGAGAGAAACCGGATGCAGTGAGTACCAGTATTCTACATGTAGCGACTGTCTATCTGGTCTCCACAACACAGTAACTGGGTAACACCACATGATACCTCGTGGCCAGACTGGAATCAGAATTCCCGGCTTCTTACTATGTGGTACGACTGTCCAGACGGGAACAACAGCTTAAAGTGCTTGCTGAGGAACGGAGGAATCTCGGTATGTTAAGATGGTCACCCATCCACGGACAGACCTCGGCGAACGTTGCTTAACCTTGGAGATCTACCCGTGCGGCTGTTACGTGAGCTATGAGCTCCTCAGATAGTCTAGATCCACAAAAAAAACTGACAAACTAATTCCATGAACAAAAGTTACTGAAAGTTCAACATACCTCTGATGCCGCACTTCAACCTTCATTTTCTGTTTGGGCGTCCGATCCCCATGCCTGATGACCGCCACTACACATCTCAGCTCCATCATCTTTCCGAAGGTCGTGGGTACTATCGGGGGGTCGTCCAGCTGAAACGGGACCGACCAGGGAATGTGCAGCGTCGGCGCTAGCTCCCGCAAGATCATATTACCCAAGATTTTAGCACAATCATCGTAGTACTTGTTTGAGTTCTTCACAAAAGAGAAACCATTTACGTCGCACACGAAGGATTTGCCGTTTGCTCTGAAAGTTTTTATCTTAATTTAGTATGGAAGACGTTTTTTAAGATAAGACATGTAGTCATAGTAAAATGTATGAATAATGCTATAGAGTGGAATATCGCCCAATAAAAGTGGTTAAGACTGCGCCGAGCAAAATAATCCAAAACGATCGTCACAGTTATAGGGATTTAATCAATATTATTACCATAATTACCATAAAATATATGTAATGAACACCACAATGAATGTGTTAACGATTCTATGTTGGCAAAAACAAAAAATATTGTTTAGTGTAAATAACAAAAATACGTAAAGTTGGACAAAAATATTAAAATAGCATGCTCGTGTTTTATTGAATATTTATAATAAACTGTTGAATTTTTTCACAAACTTTAATTCATATTAATCTCTAATTGTCATACCACAATTTATAGTTTTAACATTTTCGAAATGACACTCGGTTATTTTAGTTTTATTTTTTTTCTTAATTGTTGCGCTGTTTTGAATCATGCGAAACGTAAACCGGTCGGCAATTCAGTCGTCCACGAGAGCTCGGAGAGTGGTCACGTCTCATTGTGGAGCGACGCGCCGATAACGATAATTCGCGATCTATTGTGTACGTATACCTTGCTGCAAATAGTTGAATAAGGTAAGTTACATATTTTGTTTTTTGAGTATGACTTTTTATGCATTACTAACATTTACTTTTTATGTTTTTACTATTAAATGCATATTTCTGTAACATTTTTTTAAAATGTTTGTTTTAGTTATAGTGGGAAAGCGTAAGTAAACATATTATAAGAAGAAAGTTGGCGCTCATTTCCGAAAAAGAATCTGTTCTCATAAAAAGTACATATTTCTATTTTGTGACATTATATCCTTTTTAACCGACTTTCCAAAATGAAGGATTTTTTTTGTGTATGTTCACCGATTACCTCAATTGTGGACAGATATTAAAAATTTTTTTTTTGTTTGAAAGATTACGTTCCATTTAAATTTGGTGAAGATCTGATGAAGAATTTTGGAGATATGCAACAGAACTCCTCAAAAATTACGGCAGATCTCTCGGGATTGCTGGAATCGCATGTCTGTTTATTGTTTACACCATGTTTTCATAACATAACATCACGCCGGTAAGCTCTAAAGGGGTACGCAGATGAATACAGTAAACCCTGGTACACTCTAATTTCATTCAGGCTATAGAACTTGCCCATTATGTACACAACTAAAAAGTGTAAAATAAAAACATTTTTGCCAAAAAAACAACCAGCTTCCAAATCAAAACACTACAATATTATGTAAAATAAATTTAATTTCGCCAGTCAATGTCAAAAAACGAAGAATCAAAAACAGGAACATCGACTTCCGAAATTGAATTTATTTTCACTTTGTAATATTTTTATTTGAAAGTCGGTTGTATTTTTTTGTAAAAAAAAAAATATCTAGCATAATGGCGCATGTAATCGTTTTTTTTTTCAATTGGTTCTCAAACATTCGATATGGGTATCGTGTAATGGGTTTTTGGGGATGCCGATTTTAAATCTGACATTATTTTAAAATCCAAGATGGCGGCTGCAACTTTTTCTCAAACATTCGATATGGGTATCGTGTAATGGGTTTTTGGGGATGCCGATTGCAAATCTGACATTATTATTAAAACCCAAGATGGCGGATGCAACTTTTTCTCAAACATTCGATATGGGTATCGTGTAATGGGTTTTTGGGGATGCCGATTGCAAATCTGACATTATTTTTAAAATCCAAGATGGCGGCTGCAACCTTTTCTCAAACATTCGATATGGGTATCGTGTAATGGGTATTTGGGGGTGCCGATTGCTATTCTGACATTAATTTTAGAATACACGATGGAAGTTTTTTTTTTCGCCGTTGTCAGTGATGTACAAGATAAACTTGGAAAGTAAAAATTAATTTGAAAAAGACGCATTGCCTGGATTTGAACCCAGGACCTCAAGCACGAGAAGTGAGGCCAAGGGGCCACCACGAAATTTTAAATTCATTATATTTATTTTGTTGCTAGTGTTTGCTGGCAAGTCTTTTACATGGGAAAATATTTATTTATTATGTATACTATATTTCTTTTAGTCTGTTCACAACATTTTAAGAGTTAGGTTGATAATACATCTGATAACTACGTCAATTTAATCATTTTATTAAATCATCATCAGCCTATTAATGTTCCCACTGCTGGGACACAGGCCTCCTCTTTGTGAGAGGGAATGGGCCATAATCCACCACGCGGGCCCAGTGCGGATTGGTGGATGTCACATGTCTTCGAATTTTTGGTTCTAGGACATTCCGGTTTCCTCGCGATGTTTTCCTTCACCTTTTTGAGAGCAGTGGTGATGAAATAATTTACACAAAGTAAAGCGCCTATCTGGGCTCGAACCCACGACCTACAACCTGTAAGGCCGATACCACTGGGCCACCGCTGCTCTCAATTTTCTTAAATAACTTACAATAACTATATTTTATTACGTTTTTAGGAAATGCTGACCAATAAAGATCCTTGCCCATACGTTGGTGAAGAACCTTGCCCATACGTTGGTGAAAAACCTTTAGTTAGTGATGATATTCCATTCAACAATCTCGATGTAAGTTAATTGTTCTTAGATACATTTTTAAATGTGCCTTAGTACTAGTTTCTGCCCGTGGCTTAGGGACTACTTACAATTATCTTATTTTATTTCAGGATTCTTCAAAACATACGGATTCATATTCAAACATTTTGGTAGAAGAAGAAACTAAAGACAAAGCCGAGATCATAATAAATGGCAATAGAATAATGGATTTCGCATACCTCTATAAACAAATGCAATATATCGCATGAACACGTAACACGTTCTTCTATAATGCACCAGTGATTGAAATAACAATAATGTTTTAAATGAGATTGATGTTACCCTTCTTGTCTCTTTTCCATTACCATTAGTTTTTGGGAAATGCCTTTGACTTCCCTGGAGATAGTTGTCCATTTACAGAATTAGAAGAATTTTTTAAAATATGACGTTTCTGTTACACTCTGTATAATAAATATACCACGTTTCCCTGGGTTTTGTGTAAGATTTTGTAAAATGGAAAAACACGCAAGGTATTTCATTAGGTAAATAAAGATTTTTTATTACAGACTGGTTTTACTATACAATACACCTACCCATCTCTCAACATCAACTCACCTAGCCTACCTACTTACCCAGTAAAATGCCCGGGCGTACAATCCACAACGCCAAAATTTCATCGCAATCGGATGAATAGTAACGGAATGGATAATGTATTACTATAGTACAAACAAACATTATTTTCTATATAATATAGATTATTATATTTAATTATGGGCTTTATGTACCTACATAAACATCTAAATAATTAATATTCGCCTTTTCAAGTCACTCAACACAACGCCTCAAATTTTAAAAATCCTCAGTTACCAACTTTTGTCGTGCAACTGCAAGCGGGACTCGAGCGAACTTGTGATTGGTGTGTGACGACGCACACGACTAGCGCGCCGTAGCAAATACCTAATTGCCGCGCGCCTCGTTCGCTCTGCGCAGTCTTAAGTAAACATCGACTGATCAAAGCTTTGTCTGTTAGGTTCGCGGTTGAACATTTTAATCTAATGGTAAGCGTAAGGTCGAAGATGGTACACACTAGCCTGGCAGGTGCCAATGCACTTGAAACTTGATATCTGCCAAGTTAGCTAAAGAAACACAGACTTCAGCAAGTTCCACTGCATAGCGGTCCGCACAATGTACGCGTTTCCGATACAATGTATTAAAAAATAAAGGCGAAAGTTAACCGTGTTATTTACGTTTTTCAGGGTTTTCATGAATAACACTGACTAAGTACGGTACCTATAAACTATTTAGTATGGCGTTTAGAACAGCCATAAAGGCTTTTTTACAAGGTTAATTGAAGAATTCTCGACCTAAATGACGTCAGTTCGCGCAACCTTCACGGCTGGTCGTATCGATCCCCCATCGGACCGGACGATTTATTATTTAGAAACGGTGGCCTGTCTACTGACACACCTTAAAGATATTAGGTTTTTTGTTCTTAATATTTGTCAGTATTTTTAATGATAGGAGTCACATGATGTAGATTCGAGTTTCAAAGTTACTTACCGAAGTAAATCAAACCCGCAAACAGTTTGTTTGAAGGCAAGACAAACTTTCCTCGATATAAGCTTCTCCTGATTGGACAATATGACAGGGTATCTGATCTCTTTCCCCTCCGAGTCCCTCTCTACTTTGCCGTCTAATGCCGGAGATTTGCGAGCCTCAGCATGTGCGTAGTCAGGACCCACAGTGTACACTTTTACATCGGTGCCTAGAAACATTCGGAATTGTATATAAATGTCGCAAGAGAACCTCTTTCGGGCGTCCGGTAAGCCACGCGTTCTTCGCACGCCGTCCATTCCATGGTGCGTAACGCGGGCAACTATTAGGAAGCGTGCAGCAATGGAATATGGAATTTGTATAGGACAAAATAAGGTTCAGATTTCTACGAGTGATATGTGGAGTTTTGACATTCAATAAGTAACACCTAGATGGCGTTTCAGTCTCGTAGTCTCGCCGCACTGTGAATGTAATTTGACGCTCACGCGCATCAGTACGGCGCATGCGAAATACGCGTAGTAACTTATCGGAAGCCCTGCCTCTTCATCATCTTAACTTTTTCCGGGGATAGCTGTGCTAGCAGCGGGTTCAAGGCTCTGGGAGCGCATGTCGCGCGGATCTTCATTCGAATGATGGTCTGGTATTACGGGGAAAGGCTGGCATGTGATCTCCGCAACTCCTGGAAATCCAGATGTTCGCAGTATGATGTTAAGTGCGTAGCTTTTGTTCATCCTCCCACTAATCTTAGTTCTCGTTTCTTACCATGCCGTCGAAAATTTATGCTGTCATCAGTGGAACTAAAAATCACGTACCATTATTACTTAAGTCAATAATGCGTTATTCATCACAACTCACCATCAGTGGGCATAAAATCTTCATAAATAAACGACCCTGTTTTCCTGACTCTTGATTCTGGTGAATATATACTACTTCGACTTCCTATCTGCAAAGAAGAAATTAATGTTGAAATTAAATTTAAGGATACAAGTGATTGCAATGAACGAGAATGCAGTATTATTTATTATGATTTTATGCAACATAATAACTCGATTGTCTAATGCAACAATCTATTGTACCCTTCCTAGTTGTATAACAGAAAATATTTGAGTAACCAGTTCTCATCTAAAAACAAATAGACCTACACACAAGTCAATCAGCCTGCTTAGCCTTATCCCAACTATGCTGGCGTCGGCAGTCAGTCTAACATAGGCAGCTGTACTGCTGAATACCATATACCATGAAGTAACTATATCCGACCTCCCCTGGCTCTACAAATCTCAGGTGTATATTTACTAAGTCACATTTTTAGGCAATGGCGTCATACCTTTCTAAACAGTCGCTGGCTGCCTCCACCGGCAGAGGTAGGGTAGTAGATGTAAATATTATGATCTTCAGCCGACACCGGCTTCTCCACGAACGGCTTGTTGAACACCACGCCGTTCACTTCCACGTGGTCTTCCGACTCCACCAGCTCGTGATCTGCAATTAAGAGCCATTTCTAACACATTGCTGATGTTGACTGGTAAATCATGGGTTTCTCTAGACGATACATCGCTACAACGGCCACAATAACGGCTGCCATGAATATGGTTATAACAATACGATGTCAAAATAGACTCTGTCTTGGATAGGCCATTCAACGACTGCATCGCTTTCTTAGGCAAAGCTTTAAAAGACGATATAGCTAAGAAGAGACTCTCGAGATGACGACGAAGACAAATAGCATCAAATCTAAGTATAGAGACGACGATTTTAGCTTTCTTCTAGCCTACATAAATATATAGTATCCACGCCATACCGACCGTCAATATCTGAAGATGGACTTCCCCAATGAAATTCTGCAAAGATTGGTCATGGTTATGTTGCCAGAGATATGTAGAAAGGTCACGTTAATAACTACTGCTTATTCACCTGAGAGGATTATCATCTATTACAATGTGAAGACATACCATCTTTTCCTAAAAAATTGTTACAATATTTGTATCTATTGTAAAAAGCAGGTAATTAACCAGCTACAAAAAGGAAGATTTCCAATTTATTTTAGTCCTTACGTATTCAGTGCAGGACGGTTATGAAAACTAAGAACCTTCCCACAACTGCGTATAGTTCGCGGCATTTTCAGGCGTGCAAATGAAGACTATAAACAATTACTTACGTTTCGGGTCTGGTGAATCTCTATCTAATACTGCATATCTAGGTATTTCGATACCCTCGCCCTCTAATATCGCGTATACTTTTCTTCGATCCTGTAAGTAATACGTGCAAGTATCAAGTAACAAATCCTGACGTCAAATGAACATAACTATACATAGAGGCTATACTATACATACCTGAATATCATACTGCATATGAAGATTGTTTATAACATAAGGCTTCCGTAACTTCTCATATTGAATAGCCTTGTCTAAAGGGAAGCCCTTCGAGTGAAAGGAAATAAGGCAGTCGCAGATAGGCCACTCTTCTACCGGTTTCTGAAAAATATTACAAACTTTAATAAAAAGTAAATAGAAAATGCGAATTAATACAATAACGGCAAGTTCAGAGTTCAGACGGCACGTCTAACACTTTCCCCAACTAAATGCACGAATGCGCGAACGGTGAGACTATGAATACACCATTACTGACTAATTCGCTACTTGATACCGACCACACAAACAAAGCTAGTGTATATGAAGCCATTCAATGGAAACAGAACATTACAACGTGTAGTTGTTAGTGTCGTGCGCTAGTATGTATGGGTGTTATATAAGATTAATTAAACGAATGGAGAAGAATTCTAACAGATGTTAATTATGAAGATAAATTGCGTGACAAATAGTAAAACAAAATATATCTACTCTGTACCAGTTTCAATGTAAATCTCTCATTACAATACTTCTACCAATTACTGAATTTTTTGGTAAACTTTCAACATGTGTATCACTGTCATTAATTTAGGCTATAGCATTAGCAAACAATTCTTAAGCATTATATCAAAATTGCTGACAGCACAATAATTTTAACTCTTTATACTCAGCCAATAGTAGACAGTCAACCACCCCCTCTACAGAATATTTTGTTCCACTAGTTGTGTTAGACAATGTGGAGAACCTTAAGGATAACCTCCTCTGGGAAGACCAGCATCTTGATGTACTCGAACTCATCAAGGCGCGTGAGGATCTCCTTCATGGGCTTCGACTGCGACTTCTTGGCCATGGCGCATACGCCGACCACCACCTTCTTACCCCCGCCATCGCTTTGCGGGTCCAGCGACTCGCACAGATCCAACTCGCCCTAGTTTATTCATGTGCAGACATAAATGTTTAGTTCATTTCCAAAAACATAATGTGATAAATGATGATTATGGAGCCTCAATGTTCTGAATAGGGTAGACAGACCCTTTAATTAGCTATCATCACTTACATGCTACAAGAGAATAAATTCCTTTATAATAGTAAAAGTGAGAATTATAAGTATCTCTAGACCTCTAAGAAGTAGCTAATGAAGCCTGACTCATTTCAAAGAAAATAAATTAATGTTTCAAAGAACAAGATAATATTGTAAACACTGCACTGGCTATATTGCCTCATTTGTTTGCACTAAAGGAGAACAATAGTGGTTGGTGTGCTGCAGTATAGAAGGATACATGTTACTGTGGAACAGACAGGTAGCTGAAATATTTCAGTTAGTTTCTTAGACAATAGATGAAATGTGAATTATGAATTTTTGTGTACATTATGGGTGATAATAAGCCCTACTCATTTGACTGCTGTTTTTTTTTCCTAGTCTATTTTCTTTAAGAAATATATTTATAAGTTAATCTGATAATGGAGTTATTTTGGAACATGCTTTGTATCAATAGTTATGGATATACCTAAGTAGAAAAAAACAATACGCAGATAACATATCTGTATGTAATTTGAATGTTTAACATTCAAAACGCAATATTATAAAGTAAAATGATTCAGTTTGCATGTAATTTAACGAGGAGTATTTTGATGTCCCCTGTCTTAACTGCAAGTTAACTATTCTAAATAAATATAATACCTAATAAAAATCTCAATTTTTTCGACATCAAAGTTACAGTCACTGTTTAGTAATATTCAAAATCTTAGAAAATGTGTCTGCAGTAGCGCATAGTCCTGTGGTACAGATCACTTGGTATTATGAGCATGATAAACAGTTAAATGCACTTCTAAAAATTAATACTATAGTTCAAGCCATCACTTAGTCTCTGCTCCAGTCAATCCACAATAAAAACTTTTGTACTGTTGGCAATTAAATAAAAACACTAACAAATCTGAAGTTAGTCTCACATGATGCATCCTCCATAAGAGTGGGGGAGTAGATACACACTAATAAATTCAGTAAGCAGGGAATATTAGCATCTTTATGCCAAGGAAGCCATCCATGTTGCATGTACAAGTCATAGTGTCTTTGTCCTGTTACACACAACAGCATAAATTTTAAATTCAAATTGCAAAAGTTCAACATTTGAATAAATAATTTAATGAAATGATAATTAAATCATGAGTGACATAACAAGTCACCATCATCTTACGTCGGGCAGACAGTCATCACAATAGCATATGTCATCATCATTCTGGCCCTTCTTGTCCTTCCTCCATTTTTTGAGACGCCACCAATCTTTAAGCCACTGCCACTCCATCACCACACACTATCTATGATACACTTGAATCCTATCACAGCATATGATAAGCCACACAGGCAACCTTGCCACCCATTGGTTGACACTATTTTACACTTGATAACTAAGATAAACTTGACATAAATTAACATACTACATTACCTCACTTGTCATTGTCAGCATGTACAGCTATAAATATAATAATCTATTGTGTTCATATAATATAGGATAATTAGGTGTAGCCTTCCTGCACTCAACATTCAGTTCTGTGCTCAGAAGTGTTATCAGTGCTACATTAGTGGGGAAATGGACAAAGACAATATTAGATGAACCAATATTTAATCTGGATTCGTTTCACTTAAGTGACCTTACTATATTTGTGTATGGATTGTTATTTTATATCTGTTTTAGTTTACATAACACTATCACAATTTTATGCCACAGAGCAAAAGGTCGTTGCTCTGTAGCATCTACGTAATTGACGACAACAATATCTACATGAAAATGCAAACTTACTGATGATCTTATCGGTACAAGATTTCCATCATCTCCGACATAAAATTGAGGCTGAGTAGCTTGCCGCAACCCTTGATAGCCATGTTCAAGCTCAGTGTATGACATTACCTACATACACCTGCCTATTAATAATATTTAATTTATCAATATCATTAAGCAACTCCTAAACACCAATACCAAATCTAGAAAATTAATTTATTTATAAAACAAAAATATTTTCGAAAATATGCCCTGCACAGATCATACAGAATCAAAAAAAGTTAATATTGAGTGACGTGACATATCTCCTTTTTAGTTTCTGGACTTTTGAGCAAATACCTACATGGTTGGACAGGACAGGACTTGTTCATGATATTTTATGAAATGGAACGCACGCGGTGATGGATGATATTGTTGCATTTTCAGTGCGAATAGTGCGATGCAATAGCTATTCACAAAGCCCCGAAGTGCAAAAGAGATGACTACAAATTCATCATTCGAATTATATTGATTCCACGTTTACTTGTCTGATAAGCTGAAAACCTTGAAAAGCTTTTACAAAACAAAGCAAGTAGGTCATCATTATTTTGATTATAAAAGGTATATAATAATATATAGATACAAGCATGGATAGGTATAGGATACTACATAGTTTGGGCATAACGACGGCAGAATAAAAAGCCTTAATCTATTTGTTTAGTTCCCTGAAAATCTGAAAGCAGCGGTTGCTGAACGCAGAAGAACCGTATAAATGTCATAATTTGACAAATGGACTTCTGATCTGTCCTGTCACTGTCAGCTTCCAATCAAGTAATCAACTCAACCAGCTGTTGGTGTTTACCCAAACCTATCTATTTGACTGTAGCAAACTAGCAAAGCAAAGTTATGCAAAGTAAAGAAACGAAACAACCAAACTTTACATATTGAAAAAAGAAGCAGTGTTACGATCTTGGCTATTTTATCAGACATAATGAACGAGACATCTAAATCTATTTACACTTCGCTGACTTCAGATTCATTCTGGGAATCCATCAATATTTTAGTAACTAAACCTCATGTTATCAACCGGAGGTTATGGGGCAACAAAATATGGTTCAAATATTGTTATAAACCGAGACTTCCTACATGTGAAATGCCACCAACTATAGGTCGATTACATGACTTAGTGACTAGTAAAAATATTGAAAAACTTAAAACTTATATTCTTAATGAATTAAATATTGAATATCAAGCTTCTGACGCCACGTCTAATGTAGAGGGTACGACTGAAGTTTTCCTGATGGAACTGCTCCCTAAAAACTACACTAATAATCAGGCATTCCAGCTTATCTGCTTGCAAAAAGATAAATGCTCAGTCACATTCTATGATGTCACGCCAGAAAACCAAGAACAGAACTTATGTCCTAACTTTTCATATAAAATTGAACTGAATAACAGTCACATTGTGTTAAATGCCATAAATGGTTTGTATGCATTACTGTACAATCCCATTGGTAAGGTTTGTCTCTCAAAGGGGTACTCTAATTTAGATTACCTTATTTCAGATGCAAATTCTAAGTCATACAACTGGCTTGTCAACAAACTGCTACCACAACTTGTAAAATGGGGTTCGGAATCCACAAACCATAATATGAAGTCTAAAATATGCAATGAGTCATTGTCACTGGTATCCCAGACTAAATATTATGAGAAGTACAATGATTTAAAGTTGAAATATGGAAAGGAGATGGTCAAGGTAAATGAGACTTTGAAGTTGATGCTATTATAAAATACTAGCTGTTCCCCGCGGCTTCGCTCCCGTGGCCACCCCACAAGACCCGTTTTCGGGATTAAAAAATAGCCTATGCCATTTAGGAATAATGTAGCTTTCTATTGGTGTAAGAATTTTTCAAATCGGTCCAGTAGTTTCGGAGCCCATTCGGTACAAACAAAAAATTCTTTATATTAGTATTTAGTATAGATAAGTTATGAAAAAGAGGGTTTTAGTAATCAGTATTTATCTAATTCTAATTTCAGGTAATAATAAAATAAAAGATTCTTAATTTTACAGATTTGGCCAGAATGTACAGATGCATCAAAATTTGTATATGAAGATGTGGCAATAGCAACATATCTGTTACTCCTTTGGGAGCAAGATGGAGCCAATACAAAGAAATCATTTGTTGATCTAGGATGCGGAAATGGTTTACTGGTGTATATACTGACTAAGGAGGGACATATTGGACTAGGTATAGATGTTCGAAAAAGGAATATTTGGGATATGTATCCTTCTAATGTTATATTAAAGGTAAGAAACACTTATATAATGCCTTTGTGTGCAGTCTAGTAGAATATCTATCACCCGTCTGGAACCCTAACTATAATGTCTACATAAACCGTCTTCTTGAAGTTTAAAGACCACAAATGCCCTTACAGTGCAAATTATTCAGAATGGCTAAGTCATTGCAAATTAGACTCATTGAAGCGACAAAAGGCTCTAAATGATCTGTTAATCTATCTATATGTATATACAAAAATGAATTGCTGTTCGTTAGTCTCACTAAAACTCGAGAATAGCTGAACCGATTTAGATAATTCTTTTTTTGTTTTGTTCGACAGAATACAGGGAAGGTTTAAAAACACAAAAAAATGGGGAAAAAAAATATGGTAGGTTAGGGTAGAGTGGGTAGGGTATCTATCTATCTATATAATATATAAAAATGAATTGCTGTTCGTTAGTCTCGCTAAAACTCGAGAACGGCTGAACCGATTTGGATAATTCTTTTTTTGTTTTTTTCGACAGAATAAAGGGAAGGTTTAAAACCAAAAAAAAATGGGGAAAAAAAAATGGTAGGGTAGGGTAGAGTGGGTAGGGTAGGTAGGATAAAAATACAATGCATTAAAAAAAAAAATGTTTGATATATATAAAAATGAATTGCTGTTCGTTAGTCTCGCTAAAACTCGAGAACGGCTGAACCGATTTGGATAATTCTTTTTTTGTTTTGTTCGACAGAATACAGGGAAGGTTTAAAACCAAAAAAAAATGGGGAAAAAAAAATGGTAGGGTAGGGTAGAGTGGGTAGGGTAGGTAGGATAAAAATACAATGCATTAAAAAAAAAAATGTTTGGTGTTTTTATGGCAAAACAACGTTTGCCGGGTCAGCTAGTCTATAATATAAAAAGAATCGCTAAATGTGTTGCTATGCGCAAATCTCGAGAACCACTGAACCGATTTCGCTAATTATTTTTTTGTTGTGTTTGTTATTGTTAGGAGAAGGTTCTTACGGAGATAAAAATTTAAAAAAAAATCCTGAAAGAGTAAACACAACACTTTTCTATACTCCCATACAAACGATTCGTAGTAATACTTAAAAATCAATTTGAACTTTAATACCATACCATAAAGTTTAAGTGTAAGTGGAGAGGTTCCGGGAAGGCATCGGACGGCAGGTTATCATATAAATATATCAGAAATATAATATATCATGTCAATATTTGTCAATAAGTACTCAAAAACAAATTGGTAGGGTAGAGCAGGTAGGGTAGGTAGGGTAGATGAATGTTTGGTGTTTTTATGGTAAAACAAAGTTTGCCGGGTCAGCTAGTGCTCTATAATACCGTTTAATGAGTAACTTCAATGCCAAATCTACTTAGCGTCATTATCCATTTCGCTACTGCAAAAGTGTGTTTTCGTACGCGAACTAGCTTCCTTCTGCTCATCGCAGCATCTATCTCTTCCGCACGTTTGTCGGTTGATATAAAATGCATTTTAACCCCGCGCACAAAATAGTTCGTGCCGTCGACTAGTGTACCCTTAAGGTCAGACCGCACTAGGCGTAACTGCGCGTCAGCGGAGCGACGCCACAAAATATATTGTATGATTGTATGAGATAAAGTGTCGCAACCTCAGACCTACGCGTCGCGACCTCAGAGTTCAGACCAACAAAAAAAATATTTTTTTGTTGGTCTGAACTCTGAGGTCGCGACGCGTAGTTCCGCTGCCGCGTAGTGCGGTTTATCTCATACAATTTCATACAAAGTATATTTAGTCATGTCGCGTCGCGTCGCTCCGCTGACGCGTAGTGCGGTTTGTCCTTTATGGTACCTACATAATAGCTCAATTTTTATTTAATCAAAGTTTAATTTAATAACTTTATTTAATTTAATTATGATTTTAATTGATTTGTTTGTTTTAAAATCTTATTACAATCTAATTGACTTACTCTGTAAATGATGTGCATGCCTGTAGGTGACTTGCTTATACAGGATCTTTTCTAAATGTTTAATTCTAATATTAATCTATAAATAAGTCGTTGGTGTACATTATTAACAAATAAATAAGAATAAAAAACATTACAGTATAAGCATAATTAAATATATTTCAGTAGGTAGGTACCCACCTAGGTAGGTAGTTATGTTATTTTTGCAAAAATTAACATACTAAAAAAAAAATATATATACAAATAATCTTATTGATAAGTATATTAAGTTACAGCAATTTTTAAGCTCCCGAACTAGGCGGAAATGTATGACAGTGGTCAGCACCCCTACACATAATCTGATATAAATATTTCCGATCGACCGTCCATACATAAGAAAATATTTCCATTTGATTATATAGATATAAAACTGATATTTTTTTCTTGTAGGAGAAAACTATTACACCATCTGATACATCAATATTTCCTGATATGGACTGGATTATTGGAAATCATTCTGATGAGCTTACTCCTTGGATACCAGTTATCACTGCAAAGAGTTCATATAAATGCAATTTCTTTTTACTTCCTTGTTGTGCCTTCATATTTGATGGAAGCAAATACCAACGGCAAAACTCGTATAAAAGCCAATACAATGATTATTTAGATTACATAACACAGCTATGTGAAGCTTGTGGTTTTAAAATAAACACAGATAGACTTAAGATTCCAAGTACCAAGAGAATATGCATAGTTAGTAATGGCAGAATATATTCAGAGAATGAATATGAAGAGTACTGCAATGAAATAGATGGGATCATAAGAAATAATTCATCTAACACATTAGAAGACAAAAATATGGAAAGCGATTTTAAAGCACGAACATCAGTTGAAAAAGTTAGAAATTGTACACAAATAGATAAAAATGTAATAGATTCAATTGTTGACTGTATAAGTAAATACTTGATGGAGGGATGCAGTGAGTCAGAATCCAGTTGGTCTATTGGAAGGATAGCAGAACTTAATGAACTAGTTCAACTTATACCTAAAGAACAACTAAGTATATTAAAATCTGAATGTGGAGGAATACAAACACTTCTCAAGAATAATCATAACATTTTTGAAGTTAAGTCCGGAAAGGTTGGATTGAGATATCCAAAAAAAATCAATGAAGTTGGTAGCACTGCTAAAAAAAGAAAGTTGAAGCAAAAACCAATTAAGGTCCAGCAGAAACCTTGCTGGTTTTACAATAATCATCCACAAGGCTGCCCCCTAAGTGACACAGATTGCAGTTTTCTGCATGTAAAGTTAAGTAAACAGTAAAATATGTAAATAAAACAAAAGCTTATAAAAATAGAAAATATTTTATTTTTACTCAGTCCCAAATTAAAATGAGGTACATAATGTATGACCCAAAATTTCCCATACAGCTAAATTACATAGACATGAACACAAAGTAAAGAAGAATTTAATGATATACCTAATTCAATAATTCATAAAATTATATTCTAATTGCATACATTTAAAATTAATAATAATATACATATTTACAAATGTAAACTTATCCCCTAACCATAAGTGAGCACTGAAAAAAAATTACTCTAACTCAAAAAACTTGTTAAGTTCACTCAAATTCTTGTCATCTACCAATTTCGCAACATTATGTTCACCCATAAATGAGCATACCATCCTGAGCGTTGTCCAAATTGAAGATGAACTTGTGTCAGTTGAAGAAGATTCTGGAAACATGCTCTTGGCTTTATCCTGTTGGTTCAGAGCCACTAGGAAATGCTCTGCAGCCTGCCTATGGGCCCCTAAATTCATGCATGTTATACCAACATTATACCTAGCTCTGATAAAACCAGGCTCCAAATTGAGAGCTTGGTGATAAGCATCCACAGCTTGCTCAGATTTGTCACTGTTTGCCAAAGTAGCACCCAGTCGGTTCCACAGCTTTGCATTATCACTTGCTACCATTAAAGCTGTCTTGAAACAATCTACAGCTTTATCATATTCTTGACAGATGTTAAAGAGTACTCCCAGAGCATTCTGTACATCTGGGTCAATTTGATTCAGATTCAACTGCACTGCCTTGAGGTATAATGATTTTACATGAGTTTCTAACTCCTTAACATCCAATTTTCTAGGTTTCACATCATGAGGACAAATATCAGAATATTTAGGACTGGCTTTTAACCAGTCCAGTAAAGAATTGTATGCATACTTAGACATATTCTCATTGGTGTATGCGGCTGCCAATGTAATATATCCTTCCAATTGTGTTGGATTAATTGCCAATGATTTTTTCAATGCTGTTATTGCTAAAGGATCTTGTTCATTTTCAGCTTGTGTAGTTCCCAAAAGGAACCAAGCCTCAGCCGAGTCTGGCTCTTGTTGTGCAGCTGCTTCAAAACACAAAACAGCTCCAGGAATGTCACCCATCTTTAACTTTTCCTTGCCTATTTCAAGTGCACTTTTATTTTCCAACATAACATTACCTTTAGTGAATGAATATTCATTATAAATTCCATTTGCTGCTTCTGTGTCCCAATAACTATTAACGTCACTGAGATGATTCCACTCTTCTTTATATTTTTCAGCCATTTCATCTAGGACTTCATCTTTGCTTAACTTTCTTTGATCTTTCTGAGCAGATTCACCTAGGTTGAGCTCTCCAGCACTTATTTTCTTCATGAAAGACATGAACTGATTATATGCCATCTCATCATCATCCTTCACAGCATTTACATATTCTTGAGCTTTACCTCTCACATCATCATTTTTCATAGTTTCAGCATCCATCTCATACTGCATCGGAATATTTGCCTGTGGCATGGCCATGGGCTGTGGCCGAAACATTGGCTGTTGCATCATATGAAAATTTGGCATCATGGCATGTGAAATGAACGAAGTGGATGGGCCGGCATTCCATGATCTGTTCATGTGAGTGCTCATATCTGGTACATATGACGATGTGGAGGCACCACTTTTCATTATATGGTCTTGAGGTAAGTTGTTGAGCAAAGCATTCATGTTGAATGTTTGTGGCATCTGTGCATTCTGAGCCATGAATTCGTTAACAAACCTGTCTGCTTGTGATTGTGGCTGTGAGAGAGAAGCATCACGACGGACTATATTTGATAGCTGCACTAAGGAGTTGTTACCCCCACAGTCGCCACCAACCAGTTTATTCAGGGACATTTTTGTGAAGTTAAATATACTTCAACATAAAACACAGTAGATCTCGTACAGAATGTTTGTTGAAATAACAAGGTTTGATCAAAATTCTAGTAATGTTACTCTGCCGAAATGTACAAAGTTCACAAAGATTCTATTCATTCTATTGTATGTAATGATTGTAATTATCTTTGTCTTGTCAATAGTTGTCAATATGCCAGTGTCAGAATCAGTAACCGTTTTTTTATTTTAATTTATTTAACGGTCATGGATAGAAGTCTTTAAAGTCGAAGGCATAGCACGCACCGCGATTTTTATTCGTGCGAATTTTTTTCCGCCCATTCTTCTTAGAATATACGCTTTTATTAGCGGGAGGAACGCAGTTGTGGAAGCGAAGTAAACAGTTTAAAAGGTACAACGAAATTTATGAATTATTTCAACATAATACATCAGACACATTTTTTGACAACACCGTTATTTTCATAGCCCCATGGTTTCGTGCTCCGTGCCCCATGGTAACAGACAATTACTTTTTTCTATGGAGCAAAGGGTCCAAGGATTCCATATTTAACTCTTTCCCTTAATTGCCTTTTGACATAGGATACCTAGTTTAATACATGTCCTTTGATGGGTGGGCTTTGGCACAGCCTTGGTAAAAAAATCAGCCAGTTGCTCATTCGAGCTTACTTTCTTGACCACTATGTCTCCCTCGTCCACGATTTCTCTTATGAAGAAATGTCTTATCCTTATGTGTTTTGTTCTCTTGTGGAACTCAGGATTGTGTGCCAGGCGTATAGCAGCTTCGTTGTCAACATGCAGTACTGGTACTTCTCTTAATTCAGTCAGATCATTAAAGATCCTACTTAGCCATATTAATTCTCTGGTAGCTTCACTGGCTGCGACAATTTCCGCTTCGGTCGTTGATATGGCGACTGAGGCTTGTCTTTGACTCAGCCATGATACAATGTTTCCAGAATAGCAGCATGCCACTCCTGTGGTTGAACGTCCACTCAGTTGACAATCACCGTGGTCAGCGTCACTATAGCCTTCCAATAGGCAACATCCATGGTTGGCCTTGTACCTTATTCCAAAGGAACAAGTGCCTTTAATGTAGCGCATAATGCGTTTTACTAGAAGACAGTCTTCTTTAGTTGGCGACTCTAGTTTCCGGGATGCAACTCCGACAGCATAAGCAATATCTGGGTGTTCCGGTCATCAGATATGCGAGGAACCCAACAGCTTCACGATATGGGAAGTGTGCCTCTACTGCATCAACTTTCCCTGATTGAGTATTATTATCTATAGGCGTCCCAATTGAATTGCAGTTTCCCATTCCGAATCGGTCCAGGACCCTCTTGGCATAGGCTTCTTGTTTGATGAAGATAGATCCGTCTGTTTCTCTGACTATTTCTAAGCCTAGGTAGTAAGACGCAGGTTTCGTCGTAATTTTCAGTCTTATCTTCAAATCATTTAGAAAGCTGTTGGCAAGGTCCTCATCAGTAGCAGCTATCAAACCGTCATCAACATAAAGGGTGATGAGTAGCTTTTTGCCATTAACTTGCTTGGTATACAGACAGCAGTCGGATTCACTTTGTTTAAAGTCCATATCCAGCAGAATTTGTTCGAAGCAAGAATTCCAACATCTTAGAGCTTGTTTTAGACCGTACAGACTTCGGTTAAGCTTTAAAACATTTGACGAACCATCAGTGTAGCCATCCGGTTGATGTACATAAATCTCTTCTTGAAGTTTGCCGTTTAAGAATGCAGTACGCACATCAAACTGGACAAGATGTAAAATATCTTGCGTGCTTACACTTAGTAAGGCTCTTATCGTTGCCATACGAGCAACCGGACTAAAGATCTGTTCATAATCGATGCCTTTTCGTTGTTTAAAGGCTTTTACGACAAGTCGAGCTTTATATTTATCGATAGAGCCGTCAGGGTTCCTTTTAATACGTAGGACCCATTTGCAGGGTAGTGCCTTCCTGCCATCGGGCAACGGGCATGGCGTCCAGACGTTTAGGTCTCTTAGTGAATTAATCTCACTCTCCATTGCTTTGCGCCATTCTTCGCTATCATCTCTCACAATGGCTTCATTGTAGGTTTCTGGGAATCTCTCATTGGTTACCAAGCACACAAAGTCCTCGTATCTTTTGGGTCTCGCGATTGTGGATCTCTCTCTAAGATTGTAGCGAGGTTTCTGTTCAGCTGGGGTACCATCAGCAGTTGAAGGCTCAGTGATCTCTTGCTCTCCTTCGTCGTGAGGTTCAGTGACCTCCAGCTCTCCTCCGTCGCTAGCGTCGAGGAAGACTTCGTCTGGGACCAGAACTTGGTCATCCTCTCTATCTCCCTCTTGAGCAAGTTCCTGGTTTTCGGCATCAGGCACAGGGTCAGGGTTGCTTCTGTCATCGCTCTCGGCTCCCTCTGACCGTAAGGGCACGCTAATGTTGATTTTAAATTCAACATCGGTCTGGAATGAGATATCTCTTGACTTCAGTGTCTCTCTTCCGTTCCAGATCCGGTAGCCGTCGTCACCTTCGTAGCCTATGAGCCTGCCTTTGATGGCTTTCTTACTCATTTTCTTGCGTTTTTGTTTTGGTACATGGGCATTGCATTCACTTCCGATTATCTTTAAGTGACTTATTTTGGGTTTCTTACCGTGCCACAACTCGAAAGGAACTTTTGATTCTACTCTAGTAGGCCCTGTTCTATTGAGCACGTAAGCAGCTGTATTTATCAGCTCTGCCCAAAGTTTTTGAGGCATTTCTCCTCTAGCATAAAGCATGGATCTCGCAGCTTCGACAAGCGTTCGGTTTTCTCGCTCACTACAGCCGTTCTGCTCCGGCGTGTAAGGCATTGTCAGCCTATGCTGAATACCGTGTCTTTGCAGTATTTTCCGGACGTCCTTGTTATCAAACTCGCCACCGTTGTCACTCAGTAAGGTTTTGAAAATGTGCCCAGCGTTCTTAGCTTCTTGGAGCATCTGTGTAAGTTTGTCTTTTACTTCTGACTTATGCTTTATAAAGTACACAAAGCGGTAGCTGGAGTAGTCGTTCTAAAACAATACAAAATACTTGTATTTCGAGATAATTTCAGTGAAGGGGCCACAAACGTCAGTGTGTATCAACTCTCCACATGCTGAGGCTCTTTCCCTAGTTCCAAAGGGTTTTCGGTGAGTCTTGCCATAGATGCAGCCTTCGCATTTCAGTTTATCTGGACTTAACTCGATGCCTAGCTCGCGCTTAGCTACGCGAATGACGTGGTTCTTGTCTTGGTGTGCGAAACGCTCATGTTACAGCTGCAGCATGTTTGTACCATTGATAGCATTTACCACTATTGATTTTTGCTTTGTGGGCATGACCGCCTTCATTTCTAGTTTATAGAGTCCGCCAAAGGGTACTCTCGTGCCAACAATTCTAGTAGTGCCTTCAATGTCAAGCTTGCACTGTCTAGTCGTTGATGTGAATAGGCTATTTTGCATCCTACCTTGCGCTGCCAACGGTGAGAACAGATTTTTGGTCAGATTTGGTACGAGCCATACATCGTTAAGTGTTATCTTCTTCCTTGTATTATTAACATTTGTTTCTACCACCACAGCGCCTTTTCCTACGGCAGGAATTGTGCTTCCGTCTGCTGTTATTACTGTGTGGTCCACATCGAATTCTTGAAAATCGCTGAAGAAGTCGCTCCTTACTGCGATGTGGGTTGTTGCCCCGTTATCGACAAACCAGTTCTCTCGGTCTTGAGCTTGTCCTGTAGTGCATGCGTTTACCATTAGCGAGATGTTGCACCTGCTTGGCGTTTGAGCCTGTTCCTGATGTGCCTTGAGTAGATTTAGGTGGCCTCCCATCTCTAATCCACTTCTTACAGTTGCGCACTCTGTGTCCTTTCCTAGAACAGTAGTTGCATGATCAGTTGCTCCTTGTCCTTGTCATGCTTGGTAGGACGCTCATTGGGTGTAGCCACTAGCGCTTCCTGTTTGGGAATCTCTTGGCTGCCCAGATCTCTTTCGAATGCACAGAGGTGTGTCGTCAGACTGTCTATGGTCTTCTCCGTCTGCTTTAGCATGAGCCAGCTTGACTTGAAGTTGAGGTACCTTTCGTCCAACGTATCTAACACCTTGCAAATGAGAAACATCTCGGGAAGTTTAGCAGTAGCGTCAATCTTCGAGACTTCCGCCTTCAACTCATTCCAGAGGTTCTTTAGTTTGGCCATGTGAGTGGGTATGTCATCCACTTTGTCGTGCTTCATTCCAAAGAACTCTAGACATATGTTATATGCTCTATCTTCCGTCAGCCCGTCAAATAATCTGTGCAATTCTTGCCAGACTTCGCGTGCAGTCTTGTATCTCATTACTTTTTTCAGTGTGTCGTCCGACATGTTAGTGGTTAGCATCAGAAGAGCGCCAGTTTCGGCCTTCTTATACTTGGCTAGAGCCGAACTATAAGAGCTGACAGCGACGTCACCTTCCAACTGATCAACTGGTATTGGTTCTTTCAATTTACCTTCGACGGCTGCCATCGCATTCTCCGTTCCATCCAGCAAAATCGAAATTTTGTATTTCCATGTTTGCCAGTTTTCTTTACCAATTAACTTGCCGATATCGATTTTAGTTGTGTAATTCATTTCGTAACGTGACACTTTTTCCGTTTAATCGCGGGTCGATAACCGCTTAGAATATACCTACGCTTTTAGTAGCGGGAGGAACGCAATTGTGGAAGCAAAGTAAACAATTTAAAAGGTACAACGAAATTTATGAATTATTTCAACATATTACATCAGACACATTTTTTGACAACACCGTTATTTTCATAGCCCCATGGTAACAGACAATTACTTTTTTCTATGGAGCAAAGGGTCCAAGGAGTCCATATTTAACAATTCTGTGACCTATGGAAATGTATGAAGCCGCACGCACTGCAGAAAAAAAATCGCGCTGAATTTTGAACTAAAAAAATATTAATTTGAATAGAAATTCGCGCGAATAAAAATCGCAGTGCGTGTTAAGCCTAAAGAATAAAACTTCGCGCGAATATAAATCGCAGTGCGTCTTAAGCCTAAATCGTTTAATTTAATTAAAACGTTAATACATTTTGGGTCAACTTACGTGTCGCGCATTATTTATACAATTTACCTACAGTATTAACAATGAATTTATACAAAGGTTTAAAATACAAAGATTCTGATAAAATTGTTTGCAAATCGTTCCATGGTCTGGATTACCCAAAAACCTGACTGAAAACCCCCAATTTTTTGGAAAATTAAATCAATATTCCCCACATCTGCCCCAAAAATTATCAAATATATAAAAGTCATTTTAATATAAATCAATGAGGTTTATTATAACAAAAAAAAAATGTTTTATTTATAAATACTCGAAAGACGTTACCTAATTTCTTTCTTTCTTTCTTTTTCTTAAAAAACGTTGCCCCACACTAGGAATTTCACCTGTATCGTGGGTGCGTTTACAAACATATGAACTCACATACACAAACACCCAGAGCCGGAACAACTATTTGTAGATCATACAAATAATTGTTCCGTGCGGGAATCGAACCCGCGACACGCAGCGCAGCAGTCAATCGCTCAACCACTGCGCCAACCGTGCGCCTTAATTTAATCTACTTTTACTCTTGACTTATTTTTGAAGGATCAAATTTTAAGTTCTGTTTTCAAATTCTTTAGGTCGCAAAATATTTTTTCGACATATGCGTTTGAGAAAGGTAGAACGCAAGAAGCAATAGGCTTATTTTTAGCTTTTGGTGGTCATGAATTTTGCCTAAAAATAAACTCTAAAACTGTTAGGGATAAAAAAAAAATACTTTTAAGGTGTCAGGGTTACCAATATATCGACCTTATTGATTCGAAATGGTCTAGTGAGTCGGTATTGTATTCAGGGCCCTGAATACCGTGTAGTGTTAATACCCCTTTAAGCATGTTCAGCTCACACGATTTTTTTGTTCTGTGGTTCAGCTGCTATTCTAAACGGATATATGATTATGATATGGAGAGTTTTTGGCGGGATTTTTTCGAGTGAAGTTCAGCGGCTGTTAATATTATTTGCAAATTGATTCCTAGTGGATATTGTGATATAAAATTGGTGTAGTTTTGTGTCTCAACTGTCTACGCAACTGGACAATATGTGAAATCATTAACAGAAGCGATCTTAGGATAGTGGAGCGGAGAATTTTATTGTAGTATTGTATTGTAGTATTTTTAGTAAAAACGGCGACAGACATAATTACGTTACTAGAAATAGGGACCAATTAGTTCAACCAGGTTTCAGACTGGCAAAAGTAGCTTCATCTTTCATGGGGTACTGTACAAAATGTTACAATAAAATTCCTCCCCACATTCTTGAGCTGAACGAGACGAAATTTAAAACTTGTATAAAACGCACACTATGCAGGCTGGCATATTATAAGTTGGGGGATTACATCACTGATAAAAATGCTTGGCTAAATGCTATTCCTGCTCAACATCCACTAGGGCGCAAAAACAAGTGATATGCAGAACATTATTGTTTTGAAGTATTGTTGGAACTGCTGTAGACTGAATGAATATATTGATATTGTATAAACTCAATTTCCTTAGTATTGTATAACTGCACGGCACGTGTGTGAGTACTATGTACCCAACTGTAAATCTAACATTTACTGTACCTGTGTGTCGTTCGTTGACTTGTGTGTGCCCTGGCAGTTGAGTGTGTCATGCTCTCTCAAATGTCTCTCTGATGGTGGCGCGTGTGTTGGATCATCCGGTTCCCTTCATGATGGTTGAGCTGGGTGGTGCCATTCATGCGTCATGTTCGTGAACGGACGCCGTCAGTTGGGATTGGTCATAACTTAACTGCTTCGGATGTTAATGCTTTTCTAGCATCTATTATATAACTGCACAGTACATGTGTGAGTACTTTAATTACTTTATGCCTGTACGTAGTTTGTGTGTAGTGCTATTCTGGGTGCATTGTCCTCACATATATGAATTTATTAATGTATGTATCTATGTAACTAAATATTGTAAAAAAACATTTTCTTTAAAAGAGTAAGTATGGAGTTTCTTGTGCATTCTTCTCCATAACAAGCTACTTTCCGAATGCACGGTAGAATCAACTGTTATAACTTGTAAATTTTAATGTACCTAAGGTTCAAAAGTGCCGCTTGGTGGCCTACTTGAAATAAAATATCTTTGTCTTTGTCTTTGTCATTGACTACCTCCGCTAAGCTTACTGGGAAGGATGACTCAATACAATTTGCTGCCAAATACTCCATAAAACATTAGAATCTGTTACATCCGTATTCTAATGCATACTAAAGAATGTTAAAATTGCACTGAAGACTAGGCAGCATGGTCTCAGACCTTAGCCTGTTCCGTCAGGAACAAATAAAAAATAAAAAAAGGGAGTTTTTGGCGGGATTTTTTCGAGTGAAGTTCAGCGGCTGTTAATATTATTTGCAAATTGATTCCTAGTGGATATTGTGATATAAAATTGGTGTAGTTTTGTGTCTCAACTGTCTACGCAACTGGACAATATGTGAAATCATTGACAGAAGCGATCTTAGGATAGTGGAGCGGAGAATTTTATTGTAGTATTGACTACCTCCGCTAAGCTTACTGGGAAGGCTGACTCAATACAATTTGCTGCCAAATACTCCATAAAACATTAGAATCTGTTACATCCGTATTCTAATGCATACTAAAGAATGTTAAAATTGCACTGAAGACTAGGCAGCATGGTCTCAGACCTTAGCCTGTTCCGTCAGGAACAAATACAAAAAAAAAAAAAGTTTTTTTTTTTTTTTTTTGGCGGGATTTTTTCGAGTGAACTTCAGCGGCTGTTAATATTATTTGCAAATTGATTCCTAGTGGATATTGTGATATAAAAGTGGTGTAGTTTTGTGTCTCAACTGTCTACGCAACTGGACAATATGTGAAATCATTGACAGAAGCGATCTCGGGATAGTGGAGCGGAGAATTTTATTGTAGTATTGACTACCTCCGCAAAGCTTACTGGGAAGGCTGACTCGATACAATTTGCTTCCAAATACTCCAAAAAACATTAGAATATGTTACATCCGCATTCTAATGTTACTAATGAAATCAAGAAAAATACTGATGACTAGGCAGCATGGTCTCAGACCTTAGCCTGTTCCGTAAGGAACAAACAAAAAAAAAAAAAAAATATATATATATACGTAGTATCTCTAAGTAGTCTGTGATATATATTATATATGATATGATATGTGATATGCCACAATTGTCATTAATTTTCTAATGTAACTTGGCGATAAATAAATGTTTTTTTCCATTGCAAAAAGCAAACATTTATTGAAATATTAAGAATGTATGACGCGGAGTTACTATCGTATTATTTATAGTATAATATAAAACTATCTAATGAAAATTATATTCAAAGTTTAGAGGTTATGTAAGTGGGCATTTGAGGTTACATTGCATGTTATGGTCTTACGATAATAAATAAAACATGACAGAAACCGCTCCTGGTGGTGAAAAGGAAACTCAAGAAGTTGTAAAGAGTGAAGAAGAGCAAGAACTGGAGGATAAGTGGGTGGTCAGTATCGTACTCTCAATTCATAATAAGCCTACAGAGTTCAATCCAGTACTCAGCAAATAAGCTTGACTATCTTCTGCCTTAGTAGCAGCCTGTTGATGTAATGTACTAATGTAGCAATAAGATTGCCGATTGCATAGGACTTGCATACGATCGAAATACGGGCCTAGAGGCTCATCGGCAATGAGGCACTGGTCTAGTCAAAGCTCCAGAACATCGTCGCCTAGTTGCCAGACTTGCCAGCTTGTCGGATTTTTATCGGTCGCATTTAGAATAGAATAGAAAACATTTATTTGACACAGAAACAACACAACAACAACAATCACAAAGTAACAGAGAAGAATAGTAAAAAAAAGTACAAACAAGGTTTAAGAATAATTGTGCCTGGCGTGCCCACACCGAAAGGGTCACCAACTCAGCATTTGCTGGGTGTCAGACACACAGCGCTGATTTTCAGTTGGCACCCCGCTAGTGACACACTCATTGAAACTGCATGATCTAATTCCGCCTAGCCCGTTTCCATCATCGGACTTCAAGACGTACGGCGATGCGCCATTGTTACATGGTAGACATCCCAGACATACTTTCATTATCCATACAGCTAAGGAGTGGAATGCCCTGCCGGAGTAAAGTCAAGAGTGAATAGGTTACTTCTAGGCAGGGGTGCTACACTGGTAACCACATCATTGCTTACCATCAGGTGAAATAATAGTCAAGCACGAGCCTACTGTAGGATGCAAATACACCTTAAGGTACACTAGTGGAAAATTCTTCCATACAAATATAGTCTAGGAATTATTCCACTGTTTGACAATGTACGTTCACAATAAAAAGTGATATCAATTTGTCTCATCATTATCTAGCCCTGTATGGAAACAAAAAAGTAAATATTTGAAAGTTATGAGCGTCGAAAGTTCCACATTTCGACACTAAATTTAACTCATTTTTGGGCGCGAATAAATACCATAAGAAAACGGAAAATTGGCCACCATACAGGGATAGATTAGTAGTTCAACAATGCAAATAATTTTATTTTGAACAGATACGTTTAGTTGTTTTTTCATGAAATCCAGATTCCCAAAGGTCTGTTTATAAAATTTCGCGCGCGCTCGGTTTTGTCCTAAATCATTATCCATTTCGCTACAAATTTGCAAAAGTGTGTATTTGTACGCGAACTAGCTTCTTACTGCTCATCACAGCACCTATCTCTTCCGCACGTGTTTTCGGTTGATATAAAATGCATTCTAACCCCGTGCACAAAATAGTTCGTGCCGTTAACTAGTGTAACCTTAACTGTCAGTGAAAAGGAAAATGTCAGTGAGTGCCAACAGGCTTGAATCAAGAAATAAAAATACAAGTTGTCCCACCCAAACCTCATCTATTAGAAAACTAAATTAAATATTGGTACAAAATGCACCATCTGTGCTCTGCTTGCTGCTGCTATATGATTATCATACTATCTAATGTAGGTTGCGCGTGTAAGTGCAAAGTTGCGAGCCTACTTTTTGCACAACTCCTTACTAAACAATTTTAACACCACATTTTACACCAACCTATAATAAAAAAAAAACTTAATATTATTACTAAAATCAACAGCAGTGAACCAAATTCTCATGCTCAGTAGACCAACGAGGTAGTCTTTTGTTAAACCATGTTTTTTTCCTACAATTTATTTCAGATAAGAGAATGTGAGCTGTACAAGGATGAATACAAAGACTGCACAAGCTTCAGAGGCCGGTTCCAGCAGTATTTTGTCTATGGTGAGACTTTGGACTGCAACCAGTGGAAGAAAGACTATGACAACTGCTGCAAATGGGAAAATAAGGGGGATATAAAGGCTGCTGTAAGTATAAATCAATCTTAGAAAACGGTTTTTAGAATAAGGGTTATAATAGTGTGTAAGGAAATAACTAATAAGATTGAGCACCATGAGTTTTCTGTCAGTACTATTTTACCATATTTTTAATATTTACATTACTCAAAAATAATAATAATGTTTAATTGTTTTATAGGAAATGAGCAAATGATTTCCATTGGAACATTCATAGACCTCTCAGAATTTACTCAAATGGGATACAGTTAGAACACTACATTAAAATATTATTCCATTTATTTACAGGAAGCCTTAATAGCTAGTGAGAAAGCACGAAGAATGGAAAGACTAAGGGCCCATTACAGAAATGATACCTGGAAAAAACGGGATTCACCTCCACCTAACTGGGACAAACCATTGCCAGAGTGGATGCAAAAAAGAGATGAAAACACCTACCTTGCACATAAAGCTAAGGAAATGAGAGAAGGCATAGTTGAAGAAGATAAAAAGTCAAGTTGTTCAATAATGTGACCAGTGTATAATTTAGGATAAATAATATGTAGTTAATTTATGCTTTAGATAATAAAGTTACGTTGTTAAATGTTTAAGCAGTTATTTATTTTATAGTGTAAGCTGTTTAGGACCTAAGGAGTGACTGGAGAAACTCAATAGCGTCCTTTGTGCGTAGCTACAGCGCGCGGATAGGCCATCTGTCTGGAAAAATCAAAGAGCACTGCATTAGAAGAAATTGATTGAAGAAGTTGTAGGAAGCCACGTCCAGATTCCAGTCACGGACGTCCGCCTTTTACTACGGACTGCCTCAGGGAACTCCTAAGAGCAGGGATGCTGGTTTGAAAAGTAACGTATCACAAAGCCCTAGAGCTTACATCCTGTAACCATCATTGTGCAATATCGTGACTCCGTCGCGGCAGTCGGTGCAATTAACAATTTATTTATTTATTTATTTATGTACACACAAAACACTTTACAGAGAAAAGAAAGAATACAGATAGAAGAGCACAAAGGTACTGCTTATTTCAATAGAAATTTCTTCCAGCAGACCTGCGACAGGACAGTTGGATGAAAGACGAAGACACAGTGTGTAGAAAGGAATAAGGAAACTTAAAATAGACTATAATAACTTAACTAATTATATATAAATTACACATATACCTTAACTAAATATACATACATATAATATACAAAATTACAATATGGTAGAGAGATAATGTTCTTTGACTTGTTTTTTGAACAGAGAAACATTTTGAGAGTCACGGATTTTAGGTGGAAGTGAGTTCCACAATCGTACTGCATGGACAGAGAAGGAGTGGGAATAGAAATGAGTTCTATGGGATGGGAAATTGAGATGAAGTTTAAGGCGGTTTAACAATTGTTGTGTTAACAGTAAAAAATTGCGTAAGTGAATTTGGCAAGGCAAAGGTTTTGACTCCATGAAAGAGTATGAACAAGCGACCAACCACATGGATGGAAATCTACATCGCGTCTTTCATCTCGCATTTGATTGTTAAATTGTTGGGAGCATGGTTGGCGCAGTGGTTGAGCGATTGACTGCTGCGCTTCGTGTCGCGGGTTCGATTCCCGCACGGAACAAATATTTGTATGACCTACAGATAGTTGTGCCGGCTCTGAGTGTTTTTGTGTGTTAGTTTATATGTTTGTAAACACACCCACGATCACGGAGCACACAACCAGCCCACGATACAGGAAGAAATTCCTAGTGTGGGGCAACGTTTTTTTTTTATAAAAAAAAAAAAATTGTTCTTAGTCTTTTGCCTTGCCGAATTCACTTATGCAAATAGGCTGCAGGTTGCAGTTCTATTCATGGACCGTAATCAGAGTGCGTGTGGAATCACTTGTGATCATATGAGGGACGCCCACGAGAAGACGCCGAAAAAGGAGTGTGAATAACATCAAAAGAGATTGGGGCGACATAAAAAGACAGGCGCCATTCATCAATAGAATTAATTAATAAGTATGTCTCATCTCATCATCATCAGCCTTATAATGTTATTACTACTGGGAAACAGGCATCCTCTCTGTGAGAGAGGTAATGGGCCTTAATCCACCACGCGGGCCCAGTGCGGGTTGGTGGATGCCACATGTCTTCGAATTTTTGGTTCTAGGACATGCCGGTTTCCTCACGATGTTTTCCTTCACCGTTTTTAAGAGCAGTGGTGATGAAATAATTTACACAAAGTAAAGCGCCTGGCTGGGTTCCAACCACAGGTTCCAACTCACGACCTACGACACGAAAGTCGGGACCGTTACCATTGGGCCGCCACTGCTCTTATCATCATCTGCCTAGCCTTTTTTCCAACTATATTGGGGTCGGCTTCCAGTCTTACCGGATTCAGCTAAGTACCAGTGTTTTACATGGAACGACTGCCTATCTGAACTCAACAACCCGGTAACTGGGTAACACGGTACCCCTTGACTTTTGACCTTGACAAGACTGGTGTCAGATCTCAAGCTTCTGACTACCCGTAACGACTGTCAAAGATCTTCAAATGACAGCCGAGACCAACGGCTGCTCTTATAAGTATGTGTAATGAAAGCGAATGTTCAGTTATCCTGCCACGATGAAATCAAGTAACTACACTTGGTACTATTATATTTACTATTCTGTGTACTAAAATGGAGTAGGTAGACACACCTATCTGTCTGTACTGTAGCTACTTTATAAGTACCTACCTAGCACTTATGCCTTTGCTGTATGCTCTGTGTTTCAACAGATTAAACCAGTATAATTTTAACTAGAATTAGTCTTCGGCACGAGTAGTTAGTTCCATTTTGTCATTATTCTTTCTCATTCAGAAATTAAAACTACATCGTTAACTTTTTTATTCTACAAATACGAACGCTGGCTCACAATTAACTACACCAAGATAATAATTGGTCCCCACAAACCGATTGGAAAATGCTATCAATTACTCCTGACCTAGCAACTGACTTATCAGTTAGATAAGACGTAGCAGTGCCTTTAATTGTTCACAAACATGATAAAATTTGTTTACTGCATATCTCACCATTTAAATGTAATATACGTATTATAAGATAGACTGTAGCGAGAGACGCACCAATGAGCCGCGTATTGTGTCGGAGTGTGTTGTCCCTGCGACTGATAAGAGTGCCCATGGCTCGCAACGCGTCCTCTTACCTCATCGACGACCCCAAGTATTCCTTCCTGAAGGAATTGGGACTGCAAGAGAAGAATGTAGGTGTGTTCAACGGCAAATGGGAGGCCAACGGCCAGGTGAGTTGAAATCACTACAATTTTGGAAGTCAGTGTTTCTGGGTTTCGTTCGTCTTCCGAAATTAAAGTTATTTTTCACTTTGTAGTTTTTTTATTTGGAAGTCGGTTGTGTTTTTTTGGTAAAACGTTACTTATTTTTCACTTTTTAGTTGTGGTATAGTTCTCGCCAAACTTCTGAGCCGCCGCCGCCGCCGTGAATTTGGCTTTCCGATGCGCAAGGCACGGATCGGTGCTGTTTTTATATGAGATTTATTTCTGCGCAGCCATTGTAGCCCACTTCAGGGCGGCCAAAAAGTTAGGCGAGAATTATACCTAGTAGGCTAGTGGGCAATTACTATTGTAGATAGTTAATGTAAAATAAACGGATATGCGATTGCAGTAATCCCGAGAGATTTGGAGTCATTTATTGAAGAGTTCTCATCTTCAAAGTTCCGTCTGAATTTCACGATTGTTTTTCTCAGTAATTAGTGTAAGTTATTTCCTAAAAAGGTTGGAGGCAAGCACATTTGATTGTAGAAAAGTGATAAAATGATTCGTTTTAAACAAAGAGTGTCTATTTTTAGCGTATAATCCTTACAAACATTGTATGGACGGTCGATCGGAGCATCCACCTTAACAGATCTTCAGCAAATTTTATAGGACCACCTCGGGAAAGTACCTTTACAAAACCAAAAATAATTTTTAAAATAGAACCGCCTCCTTTTTAGAAACTCGGTTAAAAATAATAGTCACACTTAAATCCATAGATACTAGATATATTTAGTACATAATCCTGGGTTATCCTGTTCCTTTTTAGGGACATAGTATATATCTTATTTTACCAGTTTATGGAATATCTTTTAAATTGGTCCAATAATGGAGAAAGAAGAGACGAGAGCCAAACCTCGAATTAGGACTTTTTACTAAAGAAATTCAGTCTGCGCTCTCTGCCCATATTTCCTCATAAGCCCTGCCTGGAGAAATAAAGGGCAATTAGAGATTGCAGTTCGAGCTACAGGGTTTTCTCTAAGCAGACAAAAGTGTGATAGAAATTTTGTAATTTTATTGTTCATTCATTTAAACGAGTGCTTTATTTGAAGGTTCATGTTACGTTAATGTTCTTGTACCAGATCTACGGTACACTAACGACTTACTGCATTGTTTAGATAAATAGACGCAAACATAGATAAGAATGACGACAAACAGTTAACTCAATTTCCAGCTCAGTTTTGTGTAATTGGATGTCATGATAACTAAAACCCTCAAATGTAGCGAGTAAATAAACATTACATCATTTATCTGATAAAGTCAAGTCGAGTCGGTATGAAAGTAATACTTACATACGTATAATTAAATTATTGCACATAGGTGTTGGCATGCGGCTTTTCTATACCTTGGTTCCTATTCCCTGGAGCTATAAACTAACTCTGCCAAGATTCACAATAAAGAAGACTAAGCTGTCTTAGCACTTTAGTAGTGTAGAAGAGTGAGCAGTGGTTGAGCTATTGGTTGCTGCGCTGCGTGTCGCAGGTTCGATTCCCGTACGGAACAAATATTTGTATGGCCACAGATAATATAATACAAGCATATGTATGACCTACAGTTGGGGCGGCTCTTGCTGTTTTTAACCGACTTTCGAAAAAGGAGGAGGTTCTATGTTCGACTTCTTGTATGTTTTTTTTTTTTTTATGTACGTTCACCGATATCTCCGTCAATTGTGGACCGATTTTGAAAATTCTTTTTTTGTTTGAAAGAATATGTTCCGAAATTGGTCCCATTTTTATTTGGTGAAGATCTGATGAAGAACTTCGAAGATATACAACATAACTCTTCAATAAATAACGGAAAATCTCTCGGGACTGCTGTTATCGCATGTCTGTTTATTGTTTATACCATTTCATAACATAACATCACGCCAGTACGCTCTTAAGGGGTAAGCAGATCTCTCATTTGATCGGTTTTGTTCAAGTTTCATGATATTCGGGTAATCTATTCTGGCGTTATAGGAAACTTACTAAACAACTTGCCTAGGTACAACTAAAAAGTGAAAAAAAAACTTTTTTACAAAAAATTACTACCGACTTCCAAATAAGAAAACTACAAAGTGAAAAATAACTTTATTTTTGGAAGTCGGTGTCCATAACGCAAAAATATGGTACCTACGAAAGACACCGACTTCCAAAAATAAAGTTATTTTTCACTTTGTAGTTTTCTTATTTGGAAGTCGGTAGTATTTTTTTGGAAAAAAGTTTTTTTCTATGTGAGTTTAAATTAAACGCACCCACGATATACCTAGGTGAGAAATAGTGTTGGCAATCTTGTATTATAATAAATTGTAGTTCTAAAAACTAAAAAACACGCTTTATTGGTAAGGATAATGGGACAAACTGTTTAAATTATTGCATTGTCATCGGTCCTTGATAAGTGTGCAAAGTTTCAAATCAATCCAACGTTTTGAAGTGGGTGAAAATCACGTTCAAAGATTCCGTTACATTGATACATTGTTACATTGATACATAGATACATACATACCAAGCTAATAAAAGCGTGTTAAAAATGAAATGAATGATAAAATATTTGTTTAGCCATCAAGGTCATATTCAATTAATTGGTGGCACTTCACAGCAGGGTATGGTAGATCGATATCAAAACATCAGGTATAATATAAGTCAACTTATATAGTGTATAAATTTCTGGTCCTCAGATCATCAAGTCATTCAGCCCGGCCAACGGTAAAATCATAGCCGAGGTCCAGGCCGCCAGTCCAGCAGACTACGAGGCTTGTGCTGCTGCAGCCCAGGAAGCATGGCATACGTGGGCGGAGCTCCCGGCGCCCGCCAGGGGCGAGGTCGTCAGGCAGATTGGAGACGCTCTCAGGGAGAAGCTACAACCTCTTGGACAGCTTGTGTCTTTGGAAATGGGTAAGTTCAGCAAGATGATATTTGTCGCTTAGGTATTAGGTAAGTTTAGTTTTCTGACCTAGTCTTTATGTCTGATTTTAATAGTACTATGCGATAGCTCGTGCAGAGAAGTCTCTGGTAAAGTTAACCAGTCAACAATAGTGCTAGGCCGCTAGTGGTAAGTGGCGGGACTCGCTGCCAATGCAGACGTTGAATTTATGTTATGTAGGTAAGTGTTAATTCGTTGCCTGCTTACTTTAGGTTTCTGAGCTAGGTAGAGACATAGGCCTTTGTCTATTATCGACAACTATGCCTGATGTCACTGTGATAAAAATATAGGCCTGTCAGCATGGTGAAAGCGGGGTTATTTTAAGTATTGTCACTCGTGGACGCTATTAAATCAGTCAATTGAATAATGTTAACTAGGTGATTGAGTTTGTTGACTCCAAGGTAATCTGTGACTCCAATATTATCTTAAACAAACTTGATAATTATTTACCTACATTTTGAAGACAGTCATTATTATAAGTTATATGTGATAACTTGATAAGGAAGATAATAATTAAGCTTACCACCATTGGTACCACCTATGTTGAAAGTATTTGCTTTGGTATGTTTTTGCGAATGCGTTGCTAGGTAAGGATAATAAGTAGGCATGATAGATACCTAAGTCCACTCAAGGCTAGTTGAAGTTACTAGCATCGTTGTACGTATTCAAATACCATAATCTTCTTCCTCAGGTAAAATCCTTCCCGAGGCTATTGGCGAGGTGGTGGAATACATCCACGTATGTGACTTAGCCCTGGGTCTGTCGCGAACACTGCCGGGCACCATCTTCCCGTCAGAACGACCTGGTCACGTGCTCATTGAGAAGTGGAACCCTCTCGGCGCTGTCGGTATCATCACGGCGTTCAACTTCCCTGTTGCCGTGTTCGGTTGGAACAGCGCTATTGCTATGGTAAAGAATCACTAGATTCATAATATAATACGAGTACCCATATAATTAAGTTAGTCCCGCTTGAAAACCCTATTTACCCCATAGCGACTACCTATAAGGTTTACCGCACGGTATACCAGAAAGCCGCGCGGAAAAACCCCAAGCTACACTTGGGGTTTTTCCGCGCGTCTTTCTGGTTGTGTTACTCTCATTTAATGTTTTTATCGCTTATGTAGCTACACAAGGTCGCAAGGTGTTGATTCGATAGTCTTATCTTAAATAGACCAAATAAGCAATCATACCTAGTCTTTACTACAAAGCATGCAAGTGTTTTTAAGCAACCGTAAGAGAAAAAGTTGATGTGCCGTTTAATGCCTAGGCCGCCGTTTTCATTCCATGATTTCCCGAGAACCCTTGTCGGTACCACTCCCCAATGAACTACAAAACAATCCTTCTAGGTTTGTGGTGACGTCAGTGTATGGAAGCCATCAGACACCACTCCTTTGATCGCCGTAGCTGTCACAAAGATCGTGGAGGGTGTGCTGGAGAAGAACAACATTCCCGGCGCTGTTGCCGCTCTGTGCGTCGGCGGCAAGGACATCGGCGAGAAGATAGTTAAAGATGAGAGGATGAAGCTCGTCTCCTTCACTGGAAGTACGGCTGTTGGACAACAGGTAAGGCCTTTGGATTTGCATCGAGAGGCTTCTCAATAGGTGGCAAGTAGCTATAACGACTGTTATTTTGCCGCGGTGAGTCGAAAAGATGTTATCATTCTGATATTCTATCGAATGGCTTCATCAAGCTTGTATGGCTACTCTATGCTCTTAAATACTCCCTGAGTTGTAACTGAGATTAAAATAAAAAATGGCTGTGCCTTTTATGATGAGACCGTTGTCCATTTTCATGCAATTTAGGTATATCAGACGCGATGACACAGACTGAAAGCAGGATTCGACATGGATGTAGCTATAAAAGAAGCCATGCTACGCCGATCCTTGATAAATTGTGTTTAGGGCAGAAGGTTGATGATGATCAGACAGGCTACCAAAATTAACTCCATTCCTGCGTTTAGGTTGGCGTAGAAGTCCAGAGACGTTTCGGGCGCCACCTGCTGGAGCTGGGCGGCAACAACGCCATCATAGTGAACGAGGACGCTAACCTGGACTTGTTGCTGAACGCCGCGTTATTCGCGTGCGCCGGTACCGCGGGACAGCGGTGCACTACCACTAGAAGACTGTTTATTCATAAGAAGGTGAGATAAATCACCAAATATTAATATAGCTAAGTAGTAAATATTTAAATATGACAGGTTCAGTCCAAGCATACTGATTTGGTTGGATATAGCTTTTCTTGAAGTTGGCAATCTTGTTATCAGTAATGTGTCAAGACCTCAATATATCTTTTGGATGTACGATCTCCGGTTGAAGGAAGCGCGACAGTAACAATGGAACTACACCACCATTACTGCTACGATATAAGGGCGCTACCAGTGTCAAAATCAAAACAAATTCATTAAACCATAAAAACTTCACAGGTGTACAGCCAAGTCGTGGCTCGTCTGTCCAAGGCCTTCGCTGGAGTAGTCAGCAAGATCGGCGACCCCCTCCTCTCAGAGACCTTGATCGGACCCCTCCACACTCCCGCCGCTGTCGAGGCTTACAAGAAGACTGTCGCGGAAGCCGTCAAGCAAGGAGGCAAGATCGAGTTTGGAGGAAAGGTATGAACACCACTTATTGGATAAATTGTTTCACAAAAGAATCTGACCGGCAATGTTCAAATGCAACGCCAAAAATACTTTTGTGAAAATAAGGCAGCAAACAGAACAATTAAGATAAAATAATTATTTTTAATTTTATTTTCCGCCTATTGAATTTGTATTGATGATTGATGAAGTTTTAACAAGAAAATTGCTAATGATATTACTTGGAAAATGAAGTTAATGGAGAAGACATAATTATGGGGGATATGGGTATATGAAGTATCTTTTGAAGCATATGAGTCTTCTCTCTTACTTTTAAAAAACAAAAGGTAACGAAATAGCATTGCACTCATTATACTACACTTGATTCACCAGGTAATGGACCGCGAAGGATTCTTCGTGGAGCCGACCATCGTCACAGGCCTGCCCCACGACTCGCCCTTGGTGAAGACCGAGTGCTTCGCCCCCATCGTCTACTGCATCGAGATCCCCGACCTGGACACCGGTATCAAGTACAACAATGAAGTGGAACAAGGACTGTCTTCCAGTCTCTTTACCGAAAACCTTGGAGATGTATTCAAGGTACGTAAAAAGGAATTTAACTTTTATATTTTGTCAAGTGTTTCAGCTCAACCATTGAGGCTGAATATAGCTGAGTTTAATGCAATTTTATTTATTTAGTCGTACTAATTTCAACCTAATGCTGAAGTAATTAAAGTCGAATTTCAATTGTTTTCTAATTAATAACTTTGCTGCCGAACTGATCTAATATTGTCAAGTTCTAAAAATAAGTTAAGATCATTACCTAAACAAGTATCATATCCACAGTGGATCGGTCCCCATGGCTCAGACTGCGGCATTGTGAACGTGAACATTCCTACCAACGGCGCCGAGGTAGGCGGTGCCTTCGGAGGCGAGAAGGCCACAGGCGGTGGCCGGGAATGCGGCTCTGACTCCTGGAAGAACTACATGAGACGCTCCACAGTCACCATAAATTACTCTGGCACCATCAAATTAGCACAAAACATCAAATTCGGAGACGAATAGACAAAATTTCGTCACAGTAAAAAATATTTTTAAGGAATAATATCGAAATATGTTTTATAAGTAATTTTGATATTGTATGTTTATACAGTATTTAATTTTCTAAATATCTTTCTTCTGGAGTTTATATTCCGTTAATTTTTTATTGCAGCTTTGTATGATACTGTAAGACTGACAAATTTAATAAAGATATGAAACAAATATTTTAAAAAGCATGCGTTTATTTTTCAGTCCATCTTTGCTATTTATAAGTTTAAAATATTACATTTTATCTTACATAAGAATAAATACATTTCGAATTTTCGTCGTTCTGTACATTTATTTTTATTTAAGTTTGTGAAAATAAAAATTGTCACATAAAAAGTTCATTATGCAATTTTAATACATAGTCAAGAGTACACAATACAAGTGTAAATGCATAAAATATACAATATAAAATTGGCAGTACGATTGTTCTACCTGAATCCATTTCCATTGCCCTATCTATAACTAGTGTACTATTGTGGATGGTATACTCGCCAAATATCAACAGCTATATTCATAGAGTGTTGCTTGTGAAACCTGTAAGTAGCCGGCAGATGATACTTCATCTCAGCAATAACGCTGCCTTTCATGCCCCAATCCTTGACCTTCTTTTCTATGTGTTTCCTGAAAATTAGATACGTATTTCAAATCAAGATTAAACTTAAGGGGTTAACTTATTAAACACAGAGTCAAAGTGAAGCTGCAAATTATCTAGGTGGGCTTTCGCGCGTGTTTAAGAGGAAATGAAGTATTCGACTGTGTAAATGCTAAGTAAAAAGTCATAATTCGAGGTTTGGCTCTCGCCTATTTTACCTCCAATATTGGACAAATTCAAAAGATATTCCATAAACTGAAAAAGAAAGATATTATATACTGTGCCCCTATGTTTTCCTTTTTGATGATTCATTATCTTTAGAAGCACTAGACCCTTCAAAAAATGCTAAGAATTGCGCTGTCAACAGAGTCTAGTGTACAAATTTGACAACGTTTTTTCTTTCTTTTTTAAAAAACGTTGCTCCACACTAGGAATTTCTTCCTGTATCGTGGGTGCGTTTACAAACATATAAACTCACATACACAACACCCAGAGCCGGAACAACTATCTGTAGGTCATACAAATATTTGGTCCGTGCGGGAATCGAACCCGCGACACGCAGCGCAGCAGTCAATCTCTGAACCACTGCGCCAACCGTGCGCCCAAAACTATATAATAAATGAATATATATCTATATATTTACGGTGTCGGACGTAAAGAATTATACCATTCCATATCTTCCCGTGGGTGTCGTAAGAGGCGACTAAGGGACATACTAGAGAATGGGCAGTAGCGTTCTCTGTGCAATTAATAACAAACTGCGATTAAAAACAAACCGATAAATAGCGCAAGAAAAAAATGGCCCGTAGCGGTCGAGGTTACGGCGTGGCAAGGGGTGCTAAGAATCCCCGTAGTGGACCCGGCTACCCTAATAAACACCGACTATTGGACCCTGGCAACATATAAAACGCGAACACTACGGACCGACGAGAAGATAGCCGAACTCGAGGCAGAATTGAGCAGGTTACGATGGAGTATTATAGGGTTATCTGAAGTCCGAAGAGAGGGGGAGAACACGATAATCCTCAAATCCAGTAACCTGCTCTATTTCCGAGAGGGTGACCGGCAGTCCCAGGGTGGTGTCGGGTTTATCACCCACAAGTCCCTTGTGAACAACATATCTTACACTCAGAATATCCTCAAAATATTCTCTGCAGGTCATACAGGTCTACGCCCGACCTCAGCACACCCCGACGACGAGGTAGAGACCATGTATCAGGATATCTCTAGAGCCATGCATGGTTTCAAAACTCACTTCACCGTTGTCATGGGAGACTTCAACGCGAAGCTGGGCAAACGAGACAAGGATGAGCTGCAATTGGGGCAATTTGGAGTTGGACGACGGAACCACCGGGGTCACGCACTGGCCTGTTTTATGGAGAAGGAGGGCCTCTATATGACGAACTCCTTCTTCAGAAAGCGTGAGCACAGGAAGTGGATCTGGCAAAGCCCCGATGGTGCAGCTAAAAACGAGATCGACTTCATCATGTCAACCAAGAAGCAAATGTTCAATGAGGTTTCTGTGATCAATTTGGTTTAAACTGGGAGCGATCACCGCATGGTAAGAAGCACATTGAACATTAATATCAAGCTTGAAAGAACTTGACTGATGAAGTCTACGCTCCATCCAGCACAGATCCGGATCGAAATCACCGAGAGCTTTCAGCTCGAACTTCAGAACCGTTTTGAGTGCCTAGGGAGCTCCATGGACGAACACAGCGACGGGTTCGCGGTCTCGTGGAAGCTGTCCATACCGTCGGGACTAAGTTTTTCAAGACCCGCCGTACAGATAGAAAAAAAAGCTCTCTGATCTTACTCTCAAGCTCATGAAGGAGAGGCGTGAGATCCTGCAGTCTTCAGTCGAAGCGTTGAAATGTCGGCAGCTAAATATACGGATCTCAAAGTCCTTGAAAAGCGACCTCCGCCGCTTTAATACCAAAAGTATTAAAGACGCGATTCAGCGGAATAAGGGCTCCAAGGTTTTTGCAAGACATCTGACTTGGGCAGAGCCAGTTCACGAAACTGAAAACCGATAACGGCAGCATCCTATCCGTCAAACCGGAGCTTCTGAGGAAGATCGAGAGATTCTATGGGCAGTTGTACTACGTCAACCAGTAAACCCGTCGCGAATCTAGCAAACGACCTAGATTGAGCCGACATTATACCGAAGACATTCCGGAAGTAAGCTTGTACGAGATTAGGATGGATCTGAAACAGCTTAAGAACAACAAGGCACCGGCTGATAACGGAATTACGGCAGAACTCTTGAAGGCGGGTGGAAAATCAGTACTTAAGGCCCTTCAGAAGCTGTTTGATTCCATCATACTCGAGCGGAAAATGCCACAGGCATGGTGTAGGGGTGTGGTGGTACTCTTCCTCAAGAAGGATGACTATGCCCTGCTGAAGAACTTCTTAGCCATGTCTAGAAGCTGATTTCAAGAGTCATCACGAATCGTCTCACGCGCCGTTTTGACGATTTCTAGCCTCCTGAACAAGCCAGATTCTGTAATGGCTACAGCACCGTAGACCACATACATACGCTGCAGAAGGTTATACAGAAGACCGAAGAGTACAACCTGCCTGTCTGCTTAGAGTTTCTGGACTACGAGAAAGTCTTCGATTCGATCGAGACTTGGGCTGGACTGCAGTCTCTCCAACGGTACCAAATCGATCGGTAGTGTTGAAGTGTTTGTACAAAAACGCCACCATGTCAATTTGACTTCAGGATCAGACCTCGGAACCTATCCTTCTGCAGCGAGGCGTGACACAGGGAGACGTCACATCTCCGAAACTATTCACCGCTGCACTGGAGGATGTCTTTAAGGTTCTGGACTGGAGTACTCGCTATTGACGTTGATGCCTAGCCCGCATCAACGTCAATGGTGAGTACATCACTCACCTTCGATTTGCCGACAAAATAATCGTCATGGCTTCTCAGCCATGACCACTATTTTCATGGAGGACCTCAGTACAATGCTGAGCTTCCGAAAGAGTGGGTCTTAAAATTAAGATGGACAAAACCAAGATGATGTTGAATGCCCATGTTACACTTACTCCTATCAAGGTCGGAGACTCTACACTCGAAGTTGTGGAGGACTATGTCTATCTGGGACTAACGATCCAGTTGGACAGAGCCAACTTCGAGAAAGGAGTCAACTGTCGAATCCGACTCGGCTGGGCAGCGTTCGGGCAGTTGCGCGGTATCTTCTCGTCCAACTTACCACGGTGTCTCAAGACGAAACTCGAAAAACCAGTGTGTGTTGCCAGTGTTGACCTATTGCTCTGAGACCTGGTCGCAATGGGCCTCATCAGTAAACTTACAGTCACCTAAAGGGCAATAGAGAGGGCTATGCTCAGAGTTTCCTTGCGTGATCGAATCAGAAATTTAGAGATCCGCAAGAGAACCAGGGTTACCGACATAGCCCGAAGAATTGCCAAACTTAAGTGGCAGTGGGCAGGGCACATTGCTCGCAGAATGGATGGCCGATGGGTCAAAAAAGTTCTGGAGTGGCAACCGCACACCGACAGACCAACGTCTTCCGGTTTGCGGTCGCCACTTTTGTCGCCACGATGGAAGGCCACCCACTAGGTGGTCCGAACCGATGACCTGGTGAAGGTTGCGGGGATCCGCTGGATGGGAGACGCATGGGACCGGCCAATGTGGCGAAACTTGGGGGATTCCTATGTCCAGCAGTGGACGTCTTTCGGCTGATATGATGATGATGAAACCTCGAATTATTTTAATTATGACTTTTTACTAAGGAAATTTAATCTCTCTGCCCACATTTCCTCTTAAGTATAGTGACTTCGACGCCTTTCTCACCGGCGCGGTGCGTTTTCGTTTCTGAGGCCTTAGTGCGAGTTTTTACTCACGCTCAATCGCGTTAACGTTAACGCCAATTTGTATTGAAACTGGATAAGCGCCGTCTGGTGACGGAAAGGCAAAACCTCTTTTTTTGTATACATTTTGACATAAGAGATCGTTTACGTTATCACGAGTGATTACGTTAAAAAACTCGCACTAAGCACACTGTACAGATTTCGATTCAGATTCTGATAGTTGCCTATAAAGCCATACCATCTTAATGCTATGTTATGAAATAACTACCTTGTGGAAGACTTGTGCAATGAGTAAACGCTATCATAGCTGAGTATTGTGCCCATTCGGAGAAACTTCATGTCAATGCCAGAATTATTCTTTGTGCCAAATGGTGGGTTCATTAACACTGTGTCGAAGTAGCCCTCCCATCTGAAAAGTAACATCTAGATAATAAAAGAGTAGGTTTAAGTTTTTTGTTCTATGTACTGCTTGCAAACATTTCATATTATATGATGTCAGATTATCTAATCTTAGAGGTGGTACCAACTATGACTCTACATAAATAATCGCGGTGCTCTATCTTCCCAAAGATTTAGGCCCACATTTTGGAATAGTGTTTGAGAGTCTCTACAAGTTTCACGAGCCAAATACAGAAAACAGACAGTTTTTCAGCGAAAATTTCTCAATAACTACAAGATATATGATAAAAAACATAATGACCAACAATAAAAACGACACAGGTCCGTCGACTACAAGCCATTGAGCGAGACTAAATGCCTCGCGCGAGCGCAACGGTTTATAAGGCATTATTTGGAAAATTTATTGCAATAAAATAAGTACTCAACAATATAATATAAAATTGGATTCGATTGACAAACACCTCAAATTTCAAATTATTTACCATTTATTTTTATATTGAACATATTCTTACGCGTAGACGACGCTTTCCCAAATGATAAAATTGTTTTTATCCGCGTGGACAACATTTTTTTTAAGTACAAATACAAAAAACTTTAAAAAACAAAATTGGTGGCTTACTAGTATACTATATGCCCAGTCCATACCATTTTTTGCGGATGATTATTCGCCACCAGAGCCCCTAGCACAAGTTTCTGACGTTTTCGTATCGTCATCGTGACGTTTTCACCAGACGTTAACGTACTCGATACTGCGTCAATTAACTTGGTAGCACGAGTTCAAAAAATGTCTTGCGACAACTCGGAAGTAGTAATTGAACGATGGTTAATTAAGGCCGAGAACCCAATAGCGTTTGGATTGGTTTGTAGTAAAAGTGCGTTCTGAAAATAGAAGACATAAAACGGGTAACTTTGTCTTAAATAATTTAGAGACTAAAACTGTTTTTTTTTTGTTATAAACAAATGTTAAAACATATTTAACATTTTTATTAATTCTTTTTTTTAATAAGTCATTGAAAATTTCAGTGTATTGGAGTTTTCATTTATGATAAATTGTTCGGTTTCGAACGGTCCCGTTCATGACGTTTGACAATTGTCACTTAATGTTTGACGGTTTCCTTCAAATTACAAAATTATAAAACCATTAGCACACTGATGCAAACGCGTGTAGATGCGAAATTCTGCCGACGAACTTTCCGAACTCAGGGATTGGTAAAAGTAGGTACGTCCACACCGAAACTTTAAATACTTTTTTATACTTAATTATTAATTCATTTATTTAAGTCAACAGGGCCACAGAATAACTTAAGCTTAATACAGAATATTATATTCATAGTATTAGTAACAATATAAACTTATCAATATACTTGATTTCAACTAAACCATTTAAAGGCATTTTAAATAATCAAACAAAAGATGAATCTAGTTGCACATTTGCAAGCGTCAGTACTAGTAGGTCCCTATGGAGAAGAACGTGCAAGAAACTCCAAGGACACTCTTTTCCATGAATACAGTTCCATTACAAGTATTTGGTTACAAGGAAATTATATAGATATGTGAGAACGATGGAAAAAAACTTAGACGTATGTTAGTAACACAATAACAAAAAACAACATTTATACACACAAACATTTAACACTTACACACAGGCAACCATCATTGCTTCAGTATTCCAGCTGAAATACTGGAGCAACGATTTTGTACAACACAGCCTGTCAGCAATCATGCCCGGAATGCTAGACATAATAAAAATACCTAAATTATTGTTCACCAGAATTTTTCAATTAATCATTCACATTTTACGCATGAAATTAACATATGAATAAATAGATTGCAATAATGGCGGATTTGATCACTTATTTTTTTAATTTTAAATGCCGCGCGGTTGATATGTACTATCGCATTGCTTCTCGGTGTGTGCAGACCCTAAGGTGTAAACGTCTATTGTTGTTTGTTGTCATTTCAAATAATTATTATAATTTACCAATTCAGACGAAAATCTGTAATGTACGATGGTTCTGGGATTTTAGAATTAAGGAATCCAAAAAGAACTTGCTTCACTCAGTTCATCATCATGGTGAACTTCATAAAAAAGCAAACAAGTTTATTGCACAGATTCATACAAATAAGCAAAATTTGCTTAATCCCATGAGGTCTCATGTAGTGAGAGGTGGGCTTATTACCGTGCACAGCACACAGAGTAAGACTCCGGGTTGCCACTAAGAAATTCCTAATTGAAAAGTCCAAAAACACTGCACGACCAACAATGTTGTATTTAGGTTCAGAATCTTTGTATTTTGTTCTATATCAACTTCTTTTACCAACAGGAGATGAATAGTAAAATATTCCGGGTACTAGCTAAAAGCCTTTGTCGACACCGCAACAATATAAGCCAGAATTGCCACTTAGAGAAGACAAGCCATTCCGATCGATTGCACCACCGTCTACAAGACTGCAGCCATGATTTTTTCAAAGCCCACGTCCAGCTATTCGACTCTTTGTGCAATAATGACATCTAACGAAGGAATTGGGGGAATATTTTGTAACTTACGACGTTAAAAAGTATCTACAAATTCACAACCGTTTATGCATACAAATGCTCTTTATGCTATTTCAAGCATTTGGAGCAGCTATGAGCTACGGTTGAAATCATAGAAGCTCTGCCAATGATTCGAATATGAAAGAACATTATGTAATACAAAGTTTTGTTAATTAAATCTGTATTTTATTTCATCAATGCATTATGTAGGTTCCTACCATCTACAACAGCTACATATTCTATTACTTATTCTTAATGCAGCTGTTGCATGATCAGCCCATAAAGTTTTTACTACTACACCCAGTGGTAGGAACGGCAAGCGTTTCCTTCCAGAGATTATCTTGTACAAATATAGTAAAAAACCATTTTATAATATTAGTTTAGAATAGAAAGTACGTATGTGTGGTGTTATTTTGAATGATAGATTGAAGAACAGTGATAAGATGAGAGAGAAGATGTAATAAGACAACGTTATGGTTTAAACAAAGATGTATTAACTAAAACTGAAAGTAGTATGTATGCTTAGATGGTTTGACCATCTTGAGAAGATGAATGAAAGGAAACTAACAAAGAGGTATTTAAAAGGCAGAAGTGAGTGGAGACGCCCATTGGAGACGCCCTAGAAGGACATACACGGGTCTTGTCGGCGACGAAACCCTATCTGCAAGCTAAGAAGCAAGTACATAGGTTATATTTATGTTTAAAAGGTTAATTAGGCTCTTAAGATTTCGGCTTAGTATCTAAAGATGAACGGAAAAAATAGCCTAAAACACGTGCAACAAGATTTATCAAGAAAAAGACCGATTTTTTGTCAAAACGTGGTTCTTGTATGTTGGTCATCCTCGTACCTACCATCCTACATACGCATTCAGGGGTGCGTGGTGACGTGTACCACCAGCAGAGTCGCCGGACTCAGAGCGTATTTAAAGCACGTCAAACAACAGTGGGATACTGTCCCAGGGCGACGGTGGGTACTTACACCACCTGGGTGCCGTCCGCAACAGATCTTATTGTGATCTTCTTCAGAAAGGCCAGCGTGCCTGCATGTCATAACCAGCGTGCGTGTAAATGTGTGAACGTGAATATAACGCAGCAGGTGGCATTTTGTAGTTTCTTCCTACTCACACCCATCCGAAAAAAACGTAAGTTTATGTATGTATGTTCAGATTAGGTAAATTAGGAAAAACATATAGTTTCTGTTTATTTAGGTTTTTATTATCACATTAATAGCTTAGTTAGTTACTTAGTTAATTCACGGCTACTTTGTGTACAATTATGTACATGTTAGAAATGTAATAAACTAGCTTCTGCCAGCGGCTTCGCCCGCGTGTTTTATACATAAAAACCTTCCTCTTGAATCACTCTATCTATTAAAAATAAACTGCACCAAAATCCGTTGCGTAGTTTTAAAAATCTAAGCATACAAGTGGGAATTTTAAATAAAAATAGGCTGAGCCAACAAGGCTTTCCATGTACGCATACGGAATGATATGAGAGTCCTATCACAGTCCACTCTCTGGATCGATTTCTCGTCTCATAAAGTTTACTCTGGATTCTGGAACATTGGCTGTCAGGTGGCAATTACGATGGAATTCTCTTCTCTTTCTAATAGACTCTATAGTTAGTCTTTATAATAGACCGTTCGTCACGCTGCGGAGGGCTTCTATTTCCTTTTTGTCCTAGTTCTCTCTTTCGTTGTACATCTGTCTCTGTTTATCATCGACAAACTAGCTAGACTTGTAGAACGGCTTACGGTTTTTGCTACTTAAAATACTGCAACCATTGCCACAAGACCTGCTGAAGAACATGTTATATTAATACATTTTAGATTTGTATTGTTGGTAATAGGGTAGACAAGAACATTTTAGCTGCCGATAAATGAAAGGGCTTCAGTTGCCTAGAAGCAACTGCTAATGTTGTTTATCCCAAATTCTAACCCATATTCCCAAACTATCTTTGTAAACCGATATAAACCAGTTGCAAAATATATAGGCATACGTACATACTAGTATTATATTAGAGATAATCCCTCATTTATAAAGAATATCGCCGTTTACTTCGATTCTTGAATCTTCAAATGAGTCATGATAGTTATGGAGCACCGCAAGAAAAACGTAGTTTCGGCGAATAACGCACTAGAGACCGTACTTCATCACGGCTGGAAGACCGCTCTATGTGTGGCATCGACCATACAGTGTGGTTAGCATCAATAACTTGTAGAAATGATTTATTATAAGAAACTATTACTGTTTGTTTATAAAGAAAATGAAAATTTTACCTACCTCGTTTAACAGCTTCTCCTAGCCTCTTTATTAAAATAGGAGGTAAGATAATCAATAGACAGCATGCCTTCCCCTTTTATTCATGATTAAATAGCATATTATTGCAATAATTATCCAAATAAATACGGAAAATTATTTGACGTGAAATGTCACGCCAAGAAAATGTCAGTGAGATAGTTTTCGACGTGCTTTCGTCACACCTAGCGTAAAACTCGATACTACATGTCAACATGAAAACTCGTGCTACCGATTCCCATACATTTGGAGCGTTAACGCACCGTAAATACGTCTACTCGATACGAAGGCAATTGTCAAAAACTTGTGCTACCGATTTTTTAGTTCCAAATACGGACACATGGCGCTGATTAATTTTGCATACAAAAATTGTCGAAGTCGATACGTTAACGTAGTCGAACCAATTACGCAGAAACTCGTGCTAGGGGCTCAGTAAGCTGAAAAAGCAATTGAAAAACCTGGTGTTTCGGGATTTCGTAAAACGTGTGTTAAGAGTTTAATATTTCTAATTTTTTTTTTGCATTTATCAAAAATATGTAATGTTTACTAGATAATTATATGACGCAAAAATTTGCATTAAAAGATTTATCATATATCTTGTAATTATTGAGAAAAATGCACTGAAAAAGTAGCTGTTTTCTGTTTTTAGCTCGTGAAACTTGTAGGGGCTCTTAAGCATGCATGAAATAAATCCAATACAAGGTGTATTATTGATCGAAACAAGTTTTCTATTATTAGGCTTTGATTTAATTATACAGCCAGAAATCATAGAGCAACACGGACCAGAGGGGAGTAGCCATACGCAGGCGTTCCCCTCTGTCAAAGTACAAGACCACGCGGTCCTATGCGTACAATAAAACTAGTTGCAGCCCAACTGCGCAGTAGACTAAATCTAGTTACGCGACTGAATCGAAGTCCTAAAAAAATGCCGATTTGTTCTGTTTTTTGCTGCAAAAAGAGATCTGCCACGTCAAATTTACAAAAAGATGGCGTTACCTTTCATATGTAAGTAATTTTTAATCACATTATTACTATTTACTTCTATAAAACTTAAAAATTACAATATTATCGGTAGTGACGTTTCGGATTTGTTTACCAACACAGGCCGCTCGCCCTCATACAATAGGCGGATCGGTCGAGCGACTGATCCGAGTCTGTTTCCGAGTAGTCGCTGTCACCGAGCGAAAGTATTGTTACCGGTTTGTTTGTAAATAGTTATCGATAAAAATGGCAAAGGAGTCTATATCCATACAGAGACATTTTTGAGATTAAGTTTTCTGATTTGTTTAAAATATTATATTGTAAGCTTTATACATAGTTGAATAATAAAATAAAGTTAAATTAAAAATACAATACTTACGAGTATTAACACATATTATTAAAATTACTTAGTGTGAACTTCAACTATAATGTTTTTTAATTTATTTATTGCAGGTTTCCTAAAGATCCAAATTTAAGGGATACATTGAAGAAATTTTGTAATAATACACTAACCTGGATTATATTATTATTAATAAAAAAGCAGACCCACAAACATGTATACGTCATATGTATACAAAACTAATCCATTTTTAAAACCAGTGATAGATACAACTATCATGGTTTTTAAAATGATCTAAAAATTTAGTTTATTTGTTAGATGTTAATTATTGTAGTATATAATAAATAAACATTAAAAACGGGATATTTACCATGTTTACTGTTTGTTGCGAGTTCCCGATATTTCGGTGCAACTCTTTCTTGTTCGGTGGAACAAGAAAGAGGGTAGACCGTTTTGTCTCCTCATAAACACCCACCCGCAATGACTTTCAGTTTATCCGTGATCATGGTGCTTGCAACAGCACCGAAATATCGGGAACTCGCAACAAACAGTAAACATGGTAAATATCCCGCTTTTAATGTTAATGTTAGTATAATAAATAAAGCCAATCTTTATATAATATTTTTTTTTTAATAATATTACATATATAATATTTTTTTTTTTATAATATTATATATATAATATTATTTTATCACTTTATAAACCTAATATCCCTAACCGAGTTCTTGAATTTATCGATAATGCGTATCTACAGTAGTTACAACCACGGCTGTAAGCATCTTATCAGTGTAGTTGCGTTATCTCATTATACTGTTATGACACAGAATAGTACAAGGGTGGAAAGTAGGTTATTGCAAACGAGCTGTCATTAACAAGCCCGAGCTGAAGGCGAGGGTTTTTAATGACACGAGTTTGCAATAACCTACACACCCGTGTATCACAAGACGTTTTTCAATACAGTTGTGAGAAACAGTAAAAACAAATCAAAGAATTAGATTTGTTTATTAACAAAAAATAAAATTTTCAATATGGCGCGTTTTTGCTACTGGACATTTTTTTTTACAAAGAAAACAGCCTATATGCCTATTCGATTTTTGACAAACGTTGATGTGAAAATAATTAACTTAAAACTGGTAATTAAATATATTAAACAACTATTTAAAAAAAAGAGAGAATTCAATGCTAACGTACGGAATCATTAATTTTTCCTCGTATAAAATCGTATCCCATTTTATTCTATGTATGAAAACTCCTTGCTACTAAACTTTGTTAAATTGACTTATGGCGCGTTTTTGCAACTGGACATATTTTTTTTTTCAACGACAGCCTATTCGATTTTTGACAAATGTTGATGTGAAAATAATTAAATTAAAACTGGTTATTAAATATATTAAACAACCATTTCAAAGACTTTTGAGAATTCAATGCTAAAACGTACGGAATCATTAATTTTTCCTCGTAGAAAATCTATCCCATTTTATTCTATGTTTGAAAACTCCTTGCTACTAAACTTTTTTAAATTGACTTATAAATTTAAAACTAAACTGCAAACATAATGATCGAGCTCGTAAACAAAAGTCACGACCGCGTAACAGAAAGATGCCTATGCGTAAGATTTAACTTTCGAATCATAATTATAGCCTCTGAAAGTACGCCATGTTTAACAACTGTATTGAAAAGTATCTTTGTGTGTGTGAAATTGTTAGTGTATTTTTTTATTTTTATGTGAGTTTCGTAGTAACAGACGATTATTTTTGTGTGAGAATTTGAGAAAGTGTGGGTAGAGCAGATTTCCCCCCGCAAAAAATGACAGACAGTTTTGTATCGGGAAAAAACGCTATGGCTACTCCCCTCCGGTCCGCCGGTGGTCCGTGTTGCTCTATGGCTAGAAATATAGCGTAACAAATAAAATTATTCACCTGCACACTCTAGAATCCAGAAAATCACACTGTACAGCATCGATGTTGGTAACTTCCATTTCGTCGGCGTTTTCCTTGAACACCTCTAGTGCGTCCTCGTCGATATCGACGGCCGTCACCATACTAGCACCGAGCAACGCCGCGCCGATAGCCCAGATGCCTGGACCACAGCCTGCGTCTAGCACATTGCAATTTTCTATAGATTCGAATTGTGTCTGCAACGTTAAAAAAAACAAATGGAATTAATGTTAAACTTTAATAAGATAATAAGATATTAATAAGATAAATTCAACCGCGATAGGCCCCCAGCCTATCGCGGTTGAATTTGTCGCTAGAGGCGCTAGTGTAAACTGTTTGTGGGCTTTAAACGCGTGTCTATTTACAATTTTCTCATTATTGTTGTGAACATTTTGCAAGAGTTGATTAATTACAGCAGAATAAGATATGCTTCGATTTTAAGAGAGTTTTGTCTTTATGAAACTTATGTATAGTTCGTTCAATCCACGAAGACGCGCCCCACCAATTATATGATTAGTCTGTTCTTCTTCTTTATATTATTATATAATGATTAATTAGTCTATTCATTGTAGTGTGCGTGTGCACTCATAGGCAATTAGTGTGTACCGATAACACTCAAACATAGACGGAGTCTGCACACATATACTATAAACGGTTAGGAGGAATAGTGGTGGGGCGCGTCTTCGTGGATTGAACGAACTATATTCCTTTTCTCCAAACAAAACAGGACTGCCAAAACTGCGGCAAACACGAAATTATTATTTTTATTTTTGCATTACAATTAATTATTTAATTAGAATAAGAAATCTTATTTGCTCAAACATGTGTATACATACAGAATTAAAATAATACATGCATGCAAGATCTTAAATAAGAAAGGCTCACGACATGTCAGCCATTTCTCATGGCGTGGAAATATTTTAGGTACAATTATTATTATTGAATTAATGATTTTTAAATTTTACAACTATACATTAAACATCATTCACACAAACAGATTTTCTATATTATTTACACTATCCAATGATTTATTATTTATTTCCCTATTCCAATATTACAGATTACAATTATCACAATGAAGATTTACATCACTTTAATAGACATTCAATTATAATGAAATTTTTAATATTATAGGCATATCTAAGTTCGCCACTACTACATGACCATAATTACTAGAATGTTAGTTATAATTATTTATAATAATCACCATGAGTCGTTTAAAAATTCTGTTAAACTATAATATGCTTTTTGTGACAAAATGTTTTCATTGTTTGTTTAAGTTTAGGTATAGTTTGCTCTTTCCAACTTTTGGACAGTTTATTGTAGATAATTTGTGCCATGCAAAAAACACTCTTGCGCATAAGTGCAGTTTTTGATGTATGTAATCATAGTTTGCTATCATCACGCCTATTTCTTGGAAACTTGTCTGCCATACGAGGAAACAAATGTGGATTTGTTTTTACGAACATTGCCATTTCTAATATGAAGTGAAGGTAATGTTAATATTTTATATTTAATTAAATAATTTTCACAGCTATCGGTTTATAGCAGCACTTTTGTCTTCTAAATATGATATCCCTGTCGGTTGAGTTACCCCAGAAGATAACACCATATCTAATGACTGATTCAACTAAACCATAGTAGGCCGTTAATAGCACCTCTATATTTAGAGTACGTGATAATTTATATAACGCATATGCACCACTGCTTATTCTTTTGGCTAGAGCCTCAATATGCGCTTTCCAATTTAATCTTCTGTCGATTGATAGGCCTAAAAATTTATACTATTAGCTGTCTGTATTTTATTATTATTATATTCGATGTCAAGACTAGAGAATAATGATGATCGTTGGCTAAAGTGCATAATCAAAATTTTTATTTATATTAATTTTCAAATTGTTCAGCCGCGTTACTGCTTCAATTTATGTATTTTTTATGTCCGTTTCATACATATGCTTAGTATGGCATGGTATAGTTATCGTACTATCATCCGCAAACAGTGTCATGGGATGTTTAATGGATTTAGGGAAATCATTAATATAGAGTGTAAACAGGGGTGGTCATAGTACACTGCCTTGCGAAACTGCATGAGGGACGGTACGCTCGCATGACATGAAAATTTCTTCAGGTTTGGAGCTCGCTCGGAGTTATTCTATTAATTTGGGTTACTTGTTTTCTGTCATGTAGGTATGATTGTATAAGATTAAATATGTTTCCTCTTATACCATATGCATCAAGTTTATTTAGTAATATATTATGTTGGAAATAATCAAATGCCTGTGTCATGTCGCAGAAAATGGCACAGACTGGTGTATTTTTATCCATGTTTGTCATAACAGTATGCAAGAAGTCGTATATGGCCAAGTTAATAGTTTTTTCTCCCTAAATCCTTTCTGTTCATCACAAAGAATCAGATTTTTTTCAAAATAGGTATTAAGTTCCCTGTAAATATACTTATATAATTTTTGAAATTAGTGATATTGGCCTATAAAATTCCATTAGCTCCCTATCCTGTTTCTTAAATAGTGGTTTTGCAATCGATTTTTTTTAGCGCACTCGGAAATATACCTTCACTGATGCTTAAATTAATAATGTAACTTAAGGAGCTACAGATTTCATATGCTACAGTCTTAACAATTTTTGTACATATGCCATCGTATCCTACACTGTTTGTGTTTTTTAAGGCCGCGATCATTTTGAAATTGAAACTTTGTTTCCGTGCGCTTTAACAACTTTTACTACTTATATTTACGAACCTCATATACTAACCCTCATTGGCAGTGGTCTCGAACCTACCGATTTTTCGGTATTTTTTTAGAAAAGTATAGTGTACTGGGTGCAAACGAAACTAATTAGTCTCCTCGGCACCATTGATGGTGCAGGTCAATGGTACATACGGCAAAAGTATGGTGAAGTAGTTGTATTAATATTAATGATGCAAACGAAACTAATTAGTCTCCTCTGCACCATTGATGGTGCAGGTCAATGGTGCATACGGTACAACGGGGATACGGGGCCAAAGAAATTAAAGAAGACACAAGACGTTACACCGAACGCTTAGTGATACACCCAAATCCCTTGAATCCCTTCACTAAATTTCAACTTATAGCTCATCCTTTCGACAGCTTTCTAGAAATGGTAATAACACCCTTTTATTTTCACATTCAGGTATACTTCTTTCACAGCTTGTATTACAACAACTTCATAGTCACATTTATGTCATGGACAAAGTGATTAATTAGGACACTATGAATAATGCCCGGGCATTATGAATCTAGTCAAGTCAAATTGGACAATGTAATGATATTTATCACATCAACTTATTAACATAAGTGGCAGTAGGCAGGGCACAGGCACATTTCTCGCAGAACGGATAGCCCATGGGGCAGAAAAGTTCTGGAGTGGCGACCGCGAACCGGAAGATGTTGCGTTGGAAGGCCTTCCACCAGGTGGAACAATGACCTGGTGAAGGTTGCGGGGATTTGCAGTGGACGTCTTTCGACTGATATGATGATGATTTATCACATTGTCTGGTCATTATGATATTGATACGTAACGGTTGGGCACTACGATAATTGCACTGCGCAGCGGAGAAAATTTTTATGATCAATTCTAGAAAATATTAATTTACTGCAAAAATCTTCAACAATGTGTTCTGGCAATCTAACATCCTTAAAATTTGTACACACTGTTCAAACTAAATTTAAATATGTATTTGTTTCGTAGCCTATATAAGGTGTACTCTTTTGAAGTAAATTCCAGTATTTCATGCTCGAGATATTTGAAATATTTCTTTCCATGAATTGCTCTTTAAAATGTTTTGCACCAATTTGAAATTTACACATAACTCTTTTTTACACTCGTCCATGCAGCCATCTATGATATTTCTAATATGGTCCCATTTCCATGTATGCCTCCCATGCCTTAGTATTTTGTCATTCACATCCAAAAGTATCGAGGTATCACATTCCTTTTGTTAGAAACAACACCAACTCGTTGTTCTAGACTTGTTCTTCAAACAGAAATTGTACCTGAACGCTGCATGCAGTAACGCTGGTTTGCCTTCCTGAATTATTATAAATATCATATCACTTTGTTCCATTTTATTTAATTATTTATTAATTATTAGATATTATTGATTAATAAGATACGTGAATGTGAATATATAAGGAGAAGATTTTCGATGTCATCATGACATCGAAAATCTTTATAAAACAAAAATAGGTAAAGGAGAACCAGACAGTATTTTATTGCACAATATGCAACTATTTGCTGCGAAAAGAAACTAAAAAACCTTTCATATTATAATAATAAATATTTTGAATTTGACTTTTCAAAATCTGATGATGAGAATCTGGTATTTACATAATCTGGTATATTGAGAATGTGATATTCTGAGATGAAGCCCATTAAAAGACATATATATGAAATATTTACCTGGATAGTGTAAAGAGCAGTAGCAGCAAGGTGGGCAGGAGTTTCATATTGTTCGTACTGAATTTTTGGTTCTGCAAATCCATTGAGGCTTTCCAAATGTCCTTGTAGGGTCTTCAACTTCATTACAGCAGACATTGCTGCTTTAGTGCTTTATCACTTGTTATCAAATCTGGGTAGTACAGGAAGGATCTGATTTCCAAAAGATGAATCTTGGGAGACAAAGTAGCCACAAGATGTGGCGTTTGCGTGTTGTAACGCTGCTCTGTGACTTGTGTTCACTATGTTTGCTTCAGGCAGTTGAGGGAAACCCTAGAATAAACAGCCATAAAATATTATTTAGTAACAGAAACCTGTTGCGTGCTGGTGCCTACACTTATGTATGGAAGTGAAAGTTGGGTATGGCAAAAAAGACATGAAAGTAGGATTAATGCAGTAGAAATGCGGTCCTTGCGAAGTATGTGTGGTGTAACCTTAAATGATAGACTGAGGAATGAGGTAATAAGACAACGTTGTGGTTTAAAAGAAGATGTAGTGACTAAAATTGAAAAGAGTATGTTAAGATGGTTTGGCCATGTTGAGAGGATGAATGATAGGCGACTAACGAAAGGTATTTACAAGGCAGACGTGAATGGAAACGCCGGGAGGGGACGCCCTAGGAAGACATATATAGACCTTATAGGTGATTTTCTTCAGAAAGGCAAGGTGCGCAGTACTCATAACCGGCGTGTGTGTATGACAAGATGTATGAATGTGAGTGAAGCAAAAGAAGTATGTAAGGATCGTAGCAGGTGGCGTTCTGTAGTTTCTGCCTACCCCCATGGGAAAAAGGCGTGAGTTTATGTATGTATGTATGTAACAGAAACCTCTTACATTATTGTAAAACAAATCTTAAAAAGTTTTTATTATATTCTTTCCATTTATGTAAATAATTACAATGTAAGATACTTACAGCAGTAGCAGAAACTGGTGGGATAGAGCACATAGGCAGCTGGTTGATAGGGCTTGGTTGTGTCAGAGATATAGAAGTAGCGGTTAGAGGAGCCACAGCACCTTGCTTCAGGAGCATCTGTTTTTTCAACTGGAGTTCCTCTAATATCTTCCTATTTGTTAATTCTGGAGACAAATTGATTACGAAGGTTGAATTGTTAAAGATCTGAAGGTATAATAATAGTGTCCTTGACCGAATATTAACTTGAAAGCACTGAAGTGAAATGTTCAAATTTCCCTACAGTAGTTCTAAGGCATTATTCATTACATGTGGTGACGCCTGGGGGAGGCCTATGTCCAGCAGTGGACGTCTTTCGGCTGAAATGATGATGATGATTCATTATATGTTGCTGCTTTTAGAGATATCTTTTCCTAAATAAGTTGACTTTGCAAATAATGTCAAGCTGTATTTAAAGGGTATAAGTACAAAAATAAATAACAATTTATTATAAATAAATCTAACCTCTTTGTGCGTTAGGCTGAGGAAACGCCATCTAATATACTGAATATACTGCTGAAGTGCTGATGAAAATTCGTTCGTAGAAGTAGACATAAAATTATCAGAAATGCCTGAATTTATATATTCAATACACCAATTCTAATTCTATTGTTACTTGTCTGAAAAAAGAAACAAGTCAACAAGATTTGATTACGATTATTTACTTTGACAATGACATTGCATTGACACATCAAACATCAACAATTCAACCAATGAGGTAGGAAGTCAGTGAATTCAACACACGCTAGATTTCTTCGACAGCAAATGCGTCAGACGGTCAGAGTTTGTAAGCGTACAAGTACACGAGAAAGAGTGAAACGAAACGTAGTTTCGATTATTTCACATTACAGAATATTAAATAAATATTATTAAAATCTAATAAAATAGTTTTTCAATTCTATTATTTGTCTGTAAAGGTGCTTTTGAAACCTACTTTAGTTTATTTTATTACAGCAGCAACTGACCGGGGCGTAATAACCATTCCACAGAACAATAATACTCAAAAAATGACTGACCAGCCGGAAGTGTGTCATTATTACCAACTATCTACGTCCGGTGAATAATCGTATTTTCCGCTATACCGGTTATGAGGTGTTCGAGTATTTATTGACCTGCTCATACCGTGGTGGTCTACAAATAGAAATCCCCTTTTCAAGACATCGATCTTCGAATGCATGTTAAAAATCCTGTACTTATTTTATGAATACCTTTCTTTTCATTTAGGGTCATTTTCATAAACAAATATTTCTTTGATTACTTATGGGTCATTCAACTCGCCAGTCTGCTCAATACAGCAGACACAACGTGCTTATAAATGCCACAACTACACGAATCACATCCCACATCCCCCGCTTTTAGATCCCTGAACGTCGGGAATGCCCATGGGCCAACTTGCCACATTTAGATCATCAATCCTTCTAGGTAGGATTGCGGTTCGGTTTCCATATGGAATCGGGGAACTAGGTTCGATTAGTAATCCAATGACTCAGTTGACCCTATGACTTGTAGGTCTAATTTTCAGAAGGTTAGCCGCAACTTCTAAGAGGTAAAAGTATCATGGTGAGTCGGTTGCAATGCTGACTCAATAACATCGTCTCTACCGCCTCTTTGTGTATAGAATGACTGACTATTATCATTCCTCAAAATAGGTTGTACAAGCAGTTCTTTTTGAATATTCAAGCTCACTCTGCTCTGGGTTATAAACTGATGCCTATTTTTTTGATAGCTCATGAAATAATAAATTTAGAAAGCAACTTTAAAAATAACCGGTTGTGTGCCGTAATTACCGAAACAATTAAAAGCCATTGTGTCTCGCGTGGATCAAGTCTCCGTGATTAAACCTATTTTTTAGGGTTCCGTACCCAAAGGGTAAAAACGGGACCCTATTACTAAGATTTCGCGGTCCGTCTGTCTGTCACCAGGCTGTATCTCATGAACCGTGATAGCTAGACAGTTGAAATTTTCACAGATGATGTATTTCTATTGCCGCTATAACAACAAATACTAAAAACAGAATAAAATAAATATTTAAGTGGGGCTCCCATACAACAAACGTGATTTTATTGCCGTTTTATGCGATAATGGTACGGAACCCATCGTGCGCGAGTCCGACTCGCACTTGGCCGGTTTTTTTTTCAGTATTGTTTCTTATAAACTAAATGTCTTTGTTTTGAACGTTTTTAGCTTAGGGTTAGATTATATTCAGCCGAAAGACGTTCACTGCTGGACATAGGCCTCCCCCAAGCGTCGCCACACTGATCGGTCCTGTGCGTTTCGCATCTACCGGACTCCCGCAGCCTTGACTAGGTCGTCCTTCCACCTAGATGGAGGTCTTCCAACGCTGCGTCTCGGTACGCGGTCACCATGAGCTAAGTAACAGAAAAGTATCAGTATATTTTCCAGCGCGGAGTAGATTTCTCACAATTTGCAATTTTTGATCGACCATTCTAAGTGTGATTGCAAAACTCTTCAAAAATTCGATTACTCCAAAACAACCCCATTTGGATCCCAAGTTATAATTTCAATTCAACCCATGACGACACGGTTAGCGCAGTAGCTGAGCGATCGGCTGCTGCTGTGCCGCGTGTCGCGGGTTTGATGCCCGCACGGAAATAATATTTGTATGGCCTAAAAGGTTCCGGATATGTATTTTTGTGTATGTGAGTTTAAATGCATGTTAACGCACTCGCGATCATTACCAGCCACCCCACCCTGTACAATGCTGTTAGGTAAAAAGTTTGTTGCAAAAATTAGAAAAAAAAACAAGAAATGATTTTATAAAAAAGCATTTATTTTAAAACAATGTAGGTAATAATATACTTTCTGATTCTTGGCAAAACAGTCTCACATAAGCAAGTCAACATTTGGCCTCTCTTAAGAATAAACATAAGACTAACATGCGCTGCCATAACTCACAAATGAATAAAACTGAAATATCAGATAAATAATATAAAAGGACAAATATAAAATTATTTCCGTACATCTACATTGCAGTTAGCATTGCATCTTGGTTGAGCAATCTTAGATTAATTTGTTTATTAACGTAAATTATTCTAAATAAAAGGGAACATTAACATTACTAGAATTGACTCACAATATTAGCATATATAAAAAAACCTCTAGTGTACCTAATTAACAGTTTTCACAGACGCAGACATTACAGTCCACAATGAGTTTGTGGTTCAATATTGATAAAATTTGATAATAAATGCACAACAAAAATATAATTTAAGTTGCCTTTGTCTTTTACGTTTATAAAAATATATAACAATTTAGAAATAATTATAACAGTTTTCTTCTATAAACAATTTGGAATAATATTGCACAAGCTCAAAGCTAAATTATTATGTGCATTTTTAATAAATACTATAAATATAACAACAAACCAACACAACACTTCGTAACTCTAAATAATTAGGTTTTATGACTCGTCTTTAATGACACAATTTTGTTTAACCATCGACAACTACAATCGTTTACACGGAACAGTATAGCTTGGTGGCTTTGGACGATCCTTATTGTTGATGAATTTGAATGATCCTTATTAAAAATTCGATCTTGCCAAAATTCAATGATCCTTATTAAAAATTCGATCTTGCCAAAATTCAGCCGCCACTGCACATACCATGAATGTGTTCCTACAACTAATCTAACTAATAGAAAAATAATATCACAGGCAAACGTGTCAATTTTATAAAAGTGAGAGTTTTACACCTAGGCACGAAAGGCTTGGCATGACCTTTAGGTTTTGTAACTATTAGTAAGCTAGTCCTACGACTGAGTCTGGTAGCTTGGAGTATTGACAGTTCAGATTATAGTTGTCGATCTAAATCCGTAATTTTAGTTTACAATGTGGTCAGTTTTACAACAAAGGACCGATTTTAGAGCCGCAGAACCGGCAATTTAATTTCCACCAGTGTCCTAGATTTATTATATCAAAATGATACATCTAAGGAACTCCAATGAGGAAACTTTTATTTTAATTATCATACTCTACAAGACTAAAAACTAAGAACCGTCAACCGCGCGAGAATAAAGCGACCACATTGTCCCTCACCGCCACCACCACTAAGTGTTGGTTTGTTAGAAAATATTTTCACAGCACAGGAACAAACACATTCTGGACTAAATAAAATCTGAAAATGATAACAACATTTGTTTTTAAAGACTAGCACGTAATTTTGGCACAACGCTGTGTCCTCTCAGAGCACAGTGGCATCGATGTTGTTCTCTTTATATACAAAAGTTCAAAGATTTTTGCTCAGTGAAAACTAAGGGCGAGCGGGCGGACGCGGACGCGGACGCTTGACGTCGCCACGCCACGCGCCCTGCCGCGCTGCACAGTGCATGAGTGCACCGACCGAGTGCCGCCCCTCTCCACGACATTACTTCTTTAACATTATTAGGGTTTCACAAAGCTTACTACGACCGAGTATCAGGAACAATTTTATTTAGATTTCAATTATTATTTAACAATAGCAAGCAAAGTAAAGTACATACTTTTAATAATATTTGTGCCCAATGTGTCATGTTCGATGTATCGTTTTAAATTTATTTATGAAACCCTAAATTATAGTGACCGATTGTATCGTTCACATGATATGGACAGCTGCCATTACAATCATAAAATGCAAAATAATGTATATTAAAATTTAATACAAAATTATCGTAAATAATTAAAAAAAACTTATTTGAGTAAATAAATTCTCTTGTTCCATTGCTCATTCAGTGCTATAAAGGTCAGAGTGTAAAAATATCTGTATTCATAGCTGCGGAGGTGCTGGAGCTTGTTCAAATGTTCATGTAACTTGTTACAGTACACGTGACAACCTCCACCTGAGACAGGGTAATGTCTTGACCCTGTCTCAAGTGGAGGTTGATTATTATTATTTTTTATCAGTTCAGTTTTAATTTAAAACAAAGTATACAACAAAACTATTGTAGGATGAAGTAGAAAGTATCCGGTGCTCTCTGTACAATGAGATACGTTTATTTTTACACCCCGCCGTAATGAGTATTTTACCCCAACAACACTCTTAAATCCAAACAACAATACATACCTAACACTTTCCCTGTATAAATATATTATAGTCTTGTAAAAGAAACCTTCGAAACCTCATAGGTCATTAACACTACGTGAGAAATTACACAAGAGCATTAGGATACAATATATTGCTACGAGTTAACTTATCATTTGGCACTAAATTAACATATTGCATCTCGAGCATTCGTCACAAATATATATACTTGCAAATCCATTTAACTCTCAATTTATCATTTCTAAATTACAATTAAATTTTTCATTTACTTCTCTAATGATATAATTTTCATTGGGCCAAAAATTTCCATGTTCTATGTGAATGTGTTATGAACTATAAACGAAATACAAATATTTCTTATATTGAGCAATCTGTCCATTCCCTTCTCACTTTCAAATACCTAAAGGTGTTTTAGTAACGGGAATGTGTGCTATACCAAACGTTAAAACACGAAATAAATAGACAAGACGCGTTCTCGGCAAGTAAAATTTGGCAAAATTGAGCATTAAGACTTTCAATTGGCATCGTAAAATATTACATATTAGTAAGATTTTACTACGTAGCACTGCGTGACTACTTATATATCCTAACTCTGGTAACTGTAACTTATTCATAGGTACACCAATCTCTTACAGTTGACTGCTAAAGATGTGCAGATAGTGTACTGTGTAGTGTACACGGCTCAGATCACAGAAACGGAACTAATTGTACATCGACCACCTTTACATCGCAGCGTGTGTGTGACGGCGCGTTGCAGCAACAAGTGCTACGCTACACATCACTATTCATTGCTGCTGCGACAGTGCATCGTGTGGCCGTCTGCCTAATTACAAGTAACAATCCCATGGTTTGTTCGTTCCGACTAATAAACAATTTATACCAGACAGCCATCCCGACAACTGTCGCGAGCCTTGCAACGTGTAACCTGCCTGTTTCTATGATCTGATGTTATATGATTATGTTCTTTGTACAAGATGTACAAAATAGTGAAAAAACTAAGTATTACAAATTGATATGACGTAAACGTGAGACTTTATCATTATGAGAATTTAGTTATTGTTCAAAAGAACTATATATGACCGTGGACTTCTCAAGAGATCTTTCCAATTTACTAACTACATTTATAACAACTTGGTTAAAATAGTATTTAAAAATGAAATAAATCGTTCTTTATCAAATAATAGTTATTGCTTTTTTGATATGATAATACATCTGTGCGCAGATGCATAGCTATGTCCGGGCTGGGGGGCTGCGCCCGCGCACGGCGGCGTGTGACGTCACCGCGCGTCGCCGCCACCAGCCGGCTACTGATTACCTCTTACGTCTCCTTATTATACAGACCGACTGTACAATAGTATAATTACGTTATAACTCTTAAATGTATATTTTAAAAATATGACTGCTTTATATCCATCATGATCACAGCTCTCCAAAGACTTTACAATATCCAAACCTTGACGCTCCAAAATAAATTCTTTATTATCATTTACACCTATAAAACGAAATGACTATAATATCTATAAGATAGCTCTAAAAATTATGCCATTTTGATATATTTACTTTGCAATTGCAACGGTCCCTCGTACAGCACTTAAATGCCTCATATACAAATTTTAACGTAACGTTGAAAATGACTCGATTTATATTTAAACATAAAATATAGAAAGCAATAAAACGACTGACTGATGTCTATAAAAAAATTTAGAAATAAAGCGGCAGTGTTTGCGAAAATTCGTGCAAATAGAATCTAACTACAAAACATGTCTTAGGAACCTGATAAATTATTGCTAGAGCTTCGGGCACGACTCCACTCCCCTTCCTTACAAACGACAATGCATCCCCGGTACGGCCGGCAGATACATAACGAGATAAAATCTTATCAGTAGCCAATAGAAAAATATCACCTAAATAAATATGAATATTTTACACGGGCAACTCACCGCCGTCGTTCGTCGTCGCGACGCCGCGCAAATAAATATAAATCTTTCCAAACGATCGGCGGGAGCCCGCGACTGCCAGCGCGCGTCGGCCACGACCGCGCCGAGCGGCGCACCGCGACGAGTATCTTTATTTTCTCTTCTTTTTTGGTAAAAAATAACAAGATTATGAAATTGATATGCAACACCATGCGCGGCCATCACTGCGCCTCTGCGTCCGCGTCGTCCGCCGCAGCACCCGCGCCCGCGCCCCCGCGTGAGTACTCGCCCGGGCCAGCCACGCCGCCGCCCGTGCCCCCGCCGCCTCCACCTCCTGGACCCTTCGAAGCGTCGCTAGAAATTACAAAGAATAAGGTGTCAACATCATAATCAACTACATTGACAAGACCACTAGGACTCATAATCTGGTGGTTCCAAGAGATAAACAACAGCATTAGAAATAAAACTGGAAGAGTTTCGTCAAAAACATGAGAGCCATCAGTTCCATAATCGTGTGCTGCCACTGTTGATCGACAGGTAGATGGATAGATTAATTGAGGAGGGATATGAAAGAAAAGAGAGTCGGTGATAACATGGGTTAAGGGTAGGAAGATTGATCGATAGAGTGGATACAGCAGAATACACACATTAGGACGTTACTGCCATGCCACTATGTATAAGCCACAGCAGTTTCTACAATGCCGGCAAAGGTACAGTACTCGCCAAACTTCTTGGCCGCCCTGAAGTTGGCTGCAATGGCTGCGTAGTAGTAAATCTCATACAAAAACAGCACCGTACCGTGCCTTGCACATCGGAAAGCCAACTTCAGGGCGGCCAAGTACTTTGGCTAGTCCTGTATCTGTAGTAGGTAGGGTAGTGAAGATGCAGTCAATTACTCGCCTAGCTTTTTAGGGTTTTGTACCCAAAGGGTAAAAACGGGACCCTATTACTAAGACTTCGCGATCCGTCTGTCTGTCTGTCACCAGGCTGTATCTCATGAACCGTGATAGCTAGATAGTTGAAATTTACAGATGTAGTATTTCTGTTGCCGCTATAATAACAAATACAAAAAAATCAAAAACCCGCCTGCTTAAAAAGCGAACTAAAAAGCTGTAAACAAGAAAAAAACATGCTGTGCAGTCGGAGGATACATATTCGTAAACTGGCTGACCCCTGATCCTCCGACTGCACAGCATGTTTTTTTCTGCCGTGATTTTTTTTGCCGTTTTTTTCGGTAATGGTACGGAACCCTTCGTGCTCGAGTCCGACTCGCACTTGGCCGGTTTTTTCTTACTACGCTGGAGTCGGCTTCGAAAGAGCCCTACTGCTCTTTCCCACGGCCGTCAAGTTCGGCGGAGACAGTTTTTAGGGTTCCGTACCGAAAGGGTAAAAACGGGACTCCCATACAACAATCGTGATTTTTTTGCCGTTTTTTTGTGATAATGGTACGGAAGCCTTCGTGCGCGAGTCCGACACGCACTTGGCCGGTTTTTAATGTATCCCGCAAAAATCATTGGTGTGTTCTCACACAGTAGTTTGTATCCTGTTTTTTGCCGTAGAACGAGCGGTTATTAGATTAGTCGTATGTGAAAATTCAGACGTGATGGACGTGAACTCGCTTATGATGTTATATTGGTATTGGTATTATCGCCACCGCTGGCAGTGTAAAAAAACCGGCCAAGTGCGACTCGGACTCGCGCACGAAGGGTACCGTACCATTATTGCAAAAAAAAAACACGTTTGTTGTATGGGAGCCCCACTTAAATATTTATTTTATTCTGTTTTTAGTATTTGTTATTATAGCGGCAACAGAAATGCAAAATCTGTAAAAATTTCAACTGTCTAGCTATCACGGTTCATGAGATACAGCCTGGTGACAGACAGACAGACAGATCGCGGAGTCTTAGTAATAGGGTCCCCGTTTTTACCCTTTGGGTACGGAACCCTAAATCACGTTTGTTGTATGGGAGCCCCACTTAAATATTTATTTTATTCGGTTTTTAGTATTTGTTGATATAGCGGCAATAGAAATACATCATCTGTGAAAATTTCAACTATCTAGCTATCACGGTTCATGAGATACAGCTTGGTGACAAACAGACAGACGGATTGTGGAGTCTTAGTAATAAGGTCCCGGTTTTACCCTTTGGGTACGGAACCCTAAAAAGAACACTGTTCACCCAATGCTGAAAGCTGAAACAACGTTACGCACCCCATCCAGCAAAACTGGGATACAGCTAGTGGGAACATTTCCATTAAGCGTGTAATTAAACTGGATCCTGTTTTTACTGGACAACTGTATCCCGTTTGCAGTGGCAAAACCGAATGTCAAATTAGAACGGATCGGTTTTTTTTTTGCAAGGTACTGTAAACGGGATACTCGTGTGACTGCTGGTATTGAAACACGTACACTAACTAAATGGGAGCCTGCAAAAAAACCGTACCCGCAAACAACGGGTTGGTTGCCGTGGGAGACCTAACAGGATATCGTCTAGCTGAGTACCAGTATTCTAATGGAGTGACTGGGTGACACGGTACCCCATGGCAAAACTGGTTTCTGATTTCTTAGCTTCCGACTAGCCATAACGACTGCCAAATATATATAAATAACCTGGGGGTGACCGTAAGCGCGGTATCAATTAAGACAAGGTAAGTGACAGATGTATACACGTCAGATACATCTGTCCCTTATTTGATCTCAAATTGATACCGCTCTAAGAGCTTATGGTCACCCCCCTGTTGGTGTTGGCTTCACGTGCTTTCCGAGGCACGGAGGAGTCCCGCAGCCTTATTGCGTAATGAATTCGGCAAGGCAGATGGCAAAGAGTATGAAAAATCGACCAATCACATAGACGGAAATCCACATCGCGTCTTTTATCTCGGATGTGATTGGTCGATTTTTCATACTCTTTGCCCTTTGCCTTGCCGAATTTATTACGCAATAAGACTGCAGGTATTTAAGAAATGGTCACCCATCCATAGTCCGATCTCGGCAAGCATTGCTTAACATAAGCTCAATCCTGGCGGCTGTTATTGTTTAGCCACGAGCTCCCTTTGTATCTATACTAATATTATAAACAGGTAATGTTTATGAGTTTGTGAAGTTGTAGGGGGTAATCTCTGGATCTACTGAACCGAAAGAAAGCTACAGTATTCTTGAGTGTCATACATAGGCTATAATTTTTTTTTTTTTTTTTTGAGAATTGCAATAAATAACCATCCTTTGGCGTGCGCTGAGAAAACTATTGATGATACATAAATAATATGTACTACATGATTTAAGTAATGAGTACTTAAATCATCATTCAATCATTACCTACATGTAAGTATATACATTTTCGTATACTAGTTGTTATTTTTAAATATTATTTTGTATCCATTCACAATGATGTCCTTTTTAACGAAAAGGTTGACTGGTAGAGAATGCCTTGAGGCATTAAGTCCGCCTATGTACCACTATTGTACATGAAGTTTAAATAAATAAATAAAAAAGTCTGCTAGACAATATATCTAACTATCATAGTTAAGGCATAATAGAAGCTTTTATGTTCTAAATTTTAATTAGATCGCCGGTAGAAACAAAAGTTGGTTACATTCGTATTGTAGTACTAGCTGACCCACGCGGCTTCGCTACTCAACCTACCCTACCCTACATACATGATTATTGCGTAGCCGGAAGCTCCCAAAAAGATTTTTTTTTGCCCGTTTTAGCAACATTTTTCATTTATGGTCCGCTCCTATTGGTCGTAGCGTGATGTTATATAGCCTATAACCTTCCTCGACAAATGGACTATCCAAAACAAAAATGTTTTTTCAATTCCTGCAACCAGTAGTTCCTGAGATTAGCGCGTTCAAACAAACAACAAACAAACTCTTCAGCTTTATAATGTTAGTATAGAATAATTTTTATTCTTATTAAGGGTGTAGGCAGGTGGTAGGTTTCGCTCACGTCAACTGGCTACCCAGTTGACGGGAGCGAAACCGCGGGTGTCAGCTAGTCTATTAATATATCAAATTCGCAGTAGCTTTGAAGCGAATTCCTGCATGATGGATGGATGAATACTTACTAGTTCGAGTATGAGGAGCGCGCACTCCCGCCGGGCGCGTCCACGTCGCAGGGCGGCGGGCGCGCGGCCGCACTCAGCAAGTAATTGGTCGAATCGCTGAAACAGTTCGACAGCCTGCTACAAATTGTATTACTGCCTCGAGTGGCGCGGTACAACAATACTACAACGTTCTTAAATAAAGTAGGTATCGTGCTACAACCCTATCATTTTGCTGATGGTGCATTATATTAAAACAAACACTGCAACATGACACACTTTGCAAAAGGTTTTTATATTTTGGTGACAAAAACCTCCTCCTTCTTATGCCATCTCTAGTAATCGAAGAATGAAAAAAGGCAGCTCATAGACTTTACAAAAAATAAGTCATTTAAAAGCATTGTGAATACTGTTCTTCCAGTGCTATCCTTGATATATGAATGATATGCATGAAAAGCTACCACAAAATTATTAATTTTCGATATTGTCACCATTACTCAGCAGAAACTCGCCTTGAATTATAAATTATTGATATAGGCCAGCAGTTCAGAAAGGTTACTGATAATTGAAAAAAAAATAGATCATTGAATTCAACGCAATAGAAATCTTAGTTCTTGCATAACTGTTTACAATTATTTGATTTCATCCCGAATTGAATGGTTTTGGTATTGTAAGGTTCGTTCGTTCGTCGGGGGAATGCTACGAAATAGTATTTTTGTGATAGAATTTTTTTAAATGGATAATAAATCATCGGGGAACATACATAAAAAAAAAAGATTCCGACGAATTGAGAACCTCCTGCTTTTTTTGAAGTCGGTTAATTATTATTAAAGAGCATTCTTTAAACAAACTTTACAAAACCAAAACCATTCGTTTTGGGATGGAATCGACTGGTTGTGAATAGTTATGCTGCAGCCTTATTGCGTAAATAATTCGGTAGTATAATAATATAAAAAACCGGCCAAGTGAGTGTCGGACTCGCGCACGATGGGTTCCGTACTTGGTAAATTGCGGTTTACGATTTATGACGTATTAAAAAAAAAACTACTTACTAGATCTCGTTCAAACCAATTTTCGGTGGAAGTTTACATGGTCATGTACATCATATATTTTTTTTAGTTTTATCATTCTCTTATTTTAGAAGTTACACACATTTTACCACTTTGGAAGTGTCTCTCGCGCAAACTATTCAGTTTTGAAAAAAATTGTATCAGAAACTTCAATATCATTTTTGAAGACCTATCCATAGATACCAATGAATCCATAGAATACGTATGGGTTTATGAAAAAAAAATTTGGGTTTCAGTTCTAAGTATGGGGAATCTGCAATTTTTTTTTTCTTTTTTTGTGTGAATGCGGTTCACAGAATACATCTACTTACCAAGTTTCAACAACATAGTTCTTATAATTTCGGAAAAAAGTGGCTGTGACATACGGACGGACAGACAAACAAAACATGACGAATCCATAAGGGTTCCGTTTTTTGCCATTTGGCTACGGAACCCTAAAAATCGACCAATCACATGCGAAATGAAAGACGCGATGTGGATTGCCGTCTATGTGATTGGTCGATTTTTCATACGCAATAAGGCTGCAGGTCTCTGTTTAAACGTAACGATTTCCCATAATGAGCACAAGATTATCTATCTATAAGATTAGCCTATCTACAATACAAAATAATAGTAGATTATTGCATCGAGCACAAAGTAATTTATTATTGCACCGAGTGCCTGATTTAGAGCCCGAGCGCTAGCGAGGGCTCTAATCTAACAGGCACGAGGGCAATATAAATTACTTAAGGCGAGGTGCATAATCTACTTTTCTTTCAACTATTACCTAGAGGAATAGTAGATAAATCACTTTTTTAAATTTCTTTCTTTTTGAAATCAGAGTTAGCAGCAATATTTTTTTTAAATTTGGAACAAGTAGGATAGAAATGAATAATACGTACGTAAAAAAAAAAGTATTGATATCGGCTGGCTGAATAGAGCTAATCCATTGAGATTGGCAACTTTTGGTGCGATTAAAAAAAAACAGTGCAATAATGAAATTTCATACATTTTTATTGCTCTAGAGCATTAAAGACTCGCTTTGTACTGAGTTTTTAGTGTGATTGTGATGCAATTAAAGCATAGTTGGAAGAAAAGATTTTTATTTAGTATGCTATATTTATTATTTACCCCAGGTATTGTTGTCTTAATTTTATAAATTACGGGCTAACTGGTAGCTGAACTTAACATAGTTAAGAATTTGGCAGTTGTTAATAATTTCAATTTAACGTTTGCAAAGAGTAAAATGCGGAGTGACGTGAATGGATAAAGTGAGAAATGAGTATAATAGAGGAAGTTTGTAAGTGGCGCCAGTGAAAGAAAAGTTAAAATTTAACCGTTTGTCCTTTGTATGGCCATGTGATGAGGAGGGATGAAACGCATGTTACTAAAAGAGTTATGAATATAAATGTGGATGGATAGAGAGGGAGGGAGGGGACGGCCAAAGAAAAGATGGATGGACTGTGTGAGGAGTGATATGAAAGAAAAGGGAGTTAGTGATAGCGTGACGGGGGACAGGACGGTATGGAGGAACAAAACGTGTTGCGCCGACCCCAAGTAACATGGGACAAGGGCAGGAAGATGATAAAATAGTAAATTATTTGCAACACAAAAAAGCGACACTACACGTGTACCGAATATAACCTAATCTAACCCTAAGCTAAAAACGTTTAATACAAAGACATTTAGTTTATTTATAAGAAACAATACTGATAAAAAACCTATAGATAATTAAGAATAGGTACCTACTGATACTAAAAAAACCTATACTCAATTAATATGATGACGGTGTTACGCTCTATCAATGGAAGGTTAATTGAAGTAGGCTACCGATAACCACATAGTAGAAATTACAAAGGTCATCCAATATAATTATGTACCTAAACTTTTTGACAGTTAAAATATTAATGGGGTCGCCACGCTGCAGAGGGTTTGACTCCATGAAAGAGTATGCCAAGTTTTAATACTCTTTAAATAATTAGGTATGCCAAAAATTATTGAACTCTTTCGAAAAGAGTATCTTCACCAATGAAAGCGTCCAATAATGTTTGGCCATACCTAATTATTTAAAGAGAATTTGTCATATTCTATCAAGGGGTCAAACCCTTTGCCTTGCTGAATTCACTTACGCAATCAGGCAGCAGAGGTAGCACAATTTCATAAATGTTTATCTCCATATACTTGCAAAATTTTCCACAAAAGATTGGTTAAAAATACAAAAAAAAATAGGTTGAAAGTCAAATATTTTTGCCACTTTTTATTATCTGCTATCTATCAGTGTTCTATAATTTATATCTAGTAGTATCTATCTGTCGTGAGCCACCCAAATAGACCCAATCAATCTTCTTAATATTGATAAGTGAACTTTATCAGCCTAGGCGTCCCAATGCAGGGCAAGAGGTCTTTTCTCATACAGAACAGTTAGGGCATTGATAAATAATTGTATTGTAAAAGAACTTTTCCATTTGAAATATGATTAACACAATATCAGAGGTGTTTGTTTTGCCATGACTTGCTCCATACATCTCTACGAACAAAGCATATTTAAGATATGATTACTGAACAAAGGCACAAGAGTTGATTAACTAGTTGAGAAGTATTATTACACAAAAGTTTGAAGTTGAAAGTCAAGGGGCCGGTAATGGCCCCGAGTCCCACATTATCGGGCGCGCGGCCTGCTATCTGAATGTTATGTTTTGCACAACGTACCAGCATGGCGAAAACATGTCAACACTGTCTCGCAAATAACATGATTCAGCTGATATCATTATTTTTTTGTTCGAGGTATTCTCTGATGTCATGTCGTAACGTAACTATTTATGGCGATAAGCATGGCACACATGGTAAAGCGATAACCTCCCGTACATTTCTTGAGATTAAAAAAAATATATTAAAGTGTATTATCATCTAGTAGGTACCTACAGTCTGCTTCAGGTCAATATACCTATCATCGTTTGAGCGCAAATATTTTAGGAGATAATTATGAGTACAGAAATTACTGGTCCACTTCACTCTTATACCAGTCTTCAGTTCAAAAGGTTTTTTTTTGTTTATATTTCGAACGATTGTAACATAAAAGCCGATATTGCGATTAATTTATAACTTGATAAAACCATGAGCAGTTAATGTAACTGATCATTGTAACTCAGCATTATCTCAATATATCAGAGGCGTTAATCAAGAGTTTAAGTTTTTTTTTTGTATAAAATATAGACTCGCGCTTGACCACTATCTCACCTGATGATGTGGTCGACGGTGAATCACGCTTGCCTAGAAAAATCCTATTCACTCTTGACTTAAAGACCCCTAGAAATTAATATTTGTATAGTGTTACTAAATAACTAAATAATAAAGCAAGCTTGCCTTGCAATCTCCATGTCCGCCTGTATTGATGCGGGGAGTCTGTTGAAAATTAAGATACTTATCAAAAAAATTCATAACACATATCTACCTCGTAAAAAGAGATTATATCCTCATTACCTGGTAACCTTGGTAGTGAATAAATTCGTATTCATCATGTTAAAAGGGGCTCCTAGAATTAGTCATTGAAAATACTAACTTTACCCTGCTATCGAAATCCAAAATTGGATTAGGAGGTATCTAATCTAATTGGAGAGGGGAGCTACAACCTAGAGTTGGTAGCTTCAAAGTGAGTGTTCACCTGGCGGTCCTCATCCGCAGCGCGGCGCAGTTCTCCTTGCACTTGTAGGCGAGCACCTGCTTGATGCGGCTGACCTCCACGTCGGGGAAGTGGCGGCTGACGTAGGAGATGAGCGCGTGCACGCGGCGCCGGTCCAGCGGCGGCTTGGTGGGGCGCGACTCCTGCCCCGCGCGCGACCAGCGCTGCCCCGTCACCGAGCACGTCGCCAGCTCGATCGGCGAGAACAGCGCCGCCGCCAACCCTCGCGTCACCTTCCGATAGTCGCCCCACTTCACACCGCGCAGGAGCTCCTCTCGGATCTCGACGCCCTCACCCAACTTTATCTAGAAGATAATGCATAAAATGTTATCTTTAAACCCGAAAGACGTCAACCAGAAGCACACTCAAAGCTTTGACTTAATTAGTTATCAGACATCTTCTGAATCAGATGTTAAAGGCACTCTGCGATGTCCGTACAGATTTGGGAATCGAACTCCAGGTCGGTTCCTGTAAGATAGTTTTATGTTCAAAATAACGAGTTTAATCATGATTTTATGGGATCGTCTGAATTATCTAAGAAAACATTGTAATGGTTGTTTCGTGGTGCACTTACAAGCCTGGGCGCGGCAGCGCCTCCTCGCTCGTTCTCGCGCTTGATGACGAAGGGCAGCGCGCGGCGGTGCTGCTCCAGCCACACGGCGTCCGGGACCGGACGATTGCGTCTACCGTCCCATCTCCCTACAGCTATACCACACGACACAAATGTTATAGGAACAACAGTTACTTCGCTGAATTGAATAAGGATGAATGGAAATATGCGGATAGATTGCAGTCTCGTTAGGAAGACCGACTCCTAATCAATTCCGAAAACGATAAGTGATAGGCGGCCATGGCATAAAATTATTAAATAACTTGATAAAAATATTTCAATTCCAAGGTTTTAGTATTCAAGTGAAATATCAAGGTAAACACGATTGACACGACATATCGATAACTAAAAATCACAATTTCTTCGCAATACTTTATTTTTTGATATTTAGTAAAAAATACATTGATGTATGTACACAAGTTTAATAAATCTGCACAAAGCGAATGTGCAGATAAACGTAATTACATTTTATTAATTTTCACATTAAAGATAGACAAATTAGCAGTCGGTAATTGCTTGAAGTACTAAGTTTGTAACATTAAAACAACGGATTATTGGAAACAAGTTAACTATAGACAAAGAACATTTGATTGACGATGGTTTGAAAGCGGGACAATGTTATAAACGAACTTGAAGCTGATTCAATAAATTGACATGAATCGCCGATAGTACATTAATGTGTTCTTAATTGCAGAAATTATAAAAAGTATAATAGTTCTGTATTAATAACATCAATAAACATTACTATCATAATGATAAAATTTCTAGTTTTATATAATTTCTATTTAAGTTCAGCAGTGTGAAGAGATTCATTTTTTTTTCTATACATTTATATTTTTCATTTAAATATGTCAATAATAAAAGCTGCGCCTTAACTTAGTAATTGGGATTAAAATTATTATTTAAGAAAAGTGCTTTTTAAAATTACTATTACTAATACGTATAAGCGATTATTTTAGAGTAATTATTATTGCAATTAACTTTCGTCGTTATATTTTAAATATTTAAAACTGTTAAAAATAAATGCAAGATCGAATTTTGGAGATCATGGAAATAAAGTCACTTGAGATCACACATTATTCCAATAAGTTTACAATAAATTTCAAAACATAAACTAATATTGTTACTCACAACCCTAATCATACCTTTAAGAAGTGTCCCCACTAAATGCTTTTATTACAAAATGACTAGATGTGATTTTTTCATGGCAATCATTTAATACATCTACAAAAAACATTAAAGAAATAACCGATCAAAATTTAAAGTTATATAAAAATATAAGTAATAAAAAATCCCTCCTCTTACGTTCTACGTTGTTATAATGTTGATACAGTGCGCACTATGACACTGGGCTAGTGGGATCTATGGCAAGTTGTGAACTCAACATTTTCTACTCAATTATTTATTTATCAACATTATTATGCTAACATATTATGAAGCCAAATGTTTGAGCGTTGTATCTGCTTCATTTCATTATTAAAATATTATTATATTTTACTATCTCTTGCTCGCAAATGAATTAGGGTGCCGTAGCCACTAGGAACCTGTATAATTGTATGGTGCTTAGATTTAACTTATTATGTGTATAGCATTTTGAATAGTCTTCATTAATTGTGATAGCTATTTTCTAATAATTTAATATCTTATGTAGTACGCCGGCTGGACTATTTTCTGGGGTGTGCAACTTCACCAGGGATGGTGAAGATGCACTCCTCGAATAGGATGGGTTATAATTTTCCCAATTATAAAGAGACAGAACAAACTTTATCGACTTTAAAGAAAAGTTTGAGAAATAAATAAGGAAAATACAAGAGCGAGCGAAGCAAGCTCTATAATTTTAGTAGCACGCCTCTTTCATGTATTTGTATATTTTATTGAAAGCCAGATGATGTAAGTTCCCCTCCGTCCCGGTGCCCATGATATCTTGCCTATTATAATTGTAAATACTAAAAATAACGCGAGGATAAACTCTATTATTCATTCGTCAAATAATAATCTTCAACTAAACTATCGGCATTCGGCACCCTTTAGCAAGACAATCCAACGCGCGTTCGGCCATTTTAATAAATCATGATATTACACGTTTACGAATATATGTATATCACTGTGTAATCAAATCGATCAAAGCCATGGATTTAATAGAAAAACCAACTGATTATTTTTATGTGGTGTGCATATCAAGGATGCATAAGATTTAGTATGGCAACATAACATGGTGTTCCACCCTAAACAAATAATATATTGTAGTTATGTATCATTTTATATACGATTTTTGAAGACTTACTTATATCTGAGATTTGTACAAACTATTTACCGGGAGCCGTCCAATCACTCAACAATAACATTGTGTAAAGATAAAACTATTGTGTATAAAAATATCACTATTGCTGTTCAGCGCGGGCTTATGGACACTGAAAGCTGCGTACATGAGTCCGCGTGGTCGACAAATAAACGGATGTGCTCGACACTTTCCGTCTTCTGCAGTACAAAAAAATTAGACTCTATTATGAAAATACACCTATTATTTATTTATTTCTATCTCGGACGGAAAGTGTCGGTCAAATGTGGATAACGTGTATAATGTCTGTATGTATGTATAATAATTATGTAACCAGTAAATAACCTATGTTATGTTATGTAAAATCAGCACCGGTTGCAACAAATGCTTTAACAACAATCAGTCTATTGTCAGAAAGGAAGGTACTGTACGTGTCCCCGTAACGAGCTTCCATTAGTCACTTAACTAGAACCCTTATCCACCATGCCCGTGAGGCCGTGACTCAATGGTCATGCGATCGCTTTATGACTAAAATGTGGGTTTTCTATAGGTATATTAATAACAAAATTCCCCTTACTTCTTGAATGACGCAAGGATAGAGCTTAACAAAATAATCGTTACAAATACTCTGAACTGTTATACTATAATATGATCAACATTACCGGTTTATTGCTATGTTAAACTATTAATAGAGAAAACATCTTCCTATCGCGTAATAGGAAGTACTAAAAGAAACTCGTTAATGGGACATATATCTGGCACTCGGTATATTATAGAAAGGCACACAATAAGCGGAGAGGTGTGACGGCAAACAGGCCCCCGGCGACACTCCGATCACAGACTAGATATATCTATTGACAGTCTTCGTTACGACTTTATAAGCCACATCTTCACGACTTCGCCGTACGAAGAGACACTACGCTACCTTCAGTACTCTATTCAGAGTGTGGCAAGGTGGAGGAATGCTACAATATGGATTCTTTGTTGGAGAAAGAACTAAACGAATAGCTCGCGATAAGCATTCCCACTGATAAATAGGTGTGCAACAGTTATCGGCGGCACGTCGTCATATCTATGGAGATTGCAGCAGTGTAGCGTCTCCTCGACGGTAACGTTCCTCTCGGGCGCGCGGGTGCCGCTACCGGCTACTGTTGGAAGCTCTGGGCGGGCCGCAGCGCGGGGAGTGGCGGCGGCTTGAGGCGCAGGTGCGCGGGCGGGTGCTGCGCCAGCGTGTGGCGGCGCAGGTACAGCGGCGTCTTGAAGGAGCGGCCGCACTGCGCGCACGCCACCGGCTTGGCCTCGTGGATGAGGCGCACGTGCTGGCGCAGGTTGGACGCGTTGCTGTACCGGCGCCCGCACACCGCGCACTGCGCGCCGCCCGCGCCCCCGGCCGCGCCCGCGCCGCCCGCTGCCAACAACACCAGTTCGCACTCGCAGCTCTGCTCCCTCGCTTCTACCCGCACTGCACCCGCGCACCGCACGCACCACCACCGTATTCAAATGCCACTACTTCACACCTACTATCGCTTCATTCAATGAGCAAATTGTATTATGGATGACATTACCAAATGAACCTAGTCTAGATGAACTGAGCTTCAACAGTGCCCTATAAAAGTGCATAACCAAGGGTTGACGATGTCTACAGATTTTATTAACTGTTCCAATCCTTGTTAGTTTTGGTTAATTTATAAGACAAGGTAACAGGTGTTAGCATTTGAATAGGATACCAGTGGGCGGTGGCAGTGGGGCAGTGGGGCGGTGTGCTGGTGAGCGCGTCGCCCGACACCCGCGCGCCTAGCCACCTGACTCATAGACTACGAGATCGCGCGCGCTCTCAGCTAACGGCCGAATTATTATTTTTCGTCAAATAGGCTAAAAAACAAAATCTTGTAAAAAGAGGTTCGCCGGGGGCGCGGCTGTCCGAGTCGACGTGTGCGTGTGATAATGACGTGATAGTGAACAGAAAATGAAGATATTTACCTTCCGCATTCTCGTCTCGTAGGTCCGTGTTCATCCCGGCCATCAGATCCATATTACCTGCGAAAATAATTGAAACCATCAATATCTGCATACTCCTGCCTTGGAACATTTCCAAACGCATGTATGTGTGCACTGTGTGCAGCTACAGACCTTGCAGGGCAGCAAATGGATTCGCGAGCGCATTGTTCTCGTTGTAGTAGATCTGTGGAAAGCTGGAACGCTCCTCGTCGCTGGCTTCTTGTTCCATTACTTCCATTTTTGGTTCCAAAAGATCAGTTGCATTAAATTCTTGACATTTGTCTGTTCTTTCAGGGTCTCCGGGGTCCATGAGAATATCACTCTCTTCGTTTTTCACCTCAGGGGCTTCGAGATCAGTTTTTACCCTTAGAGCTGGGTAATTGGGAATTTCTCTATAGTCATCATTATTAGGCCTCATTTGACTAGAAGTTTGAAAAGGAGCTTCTTCATTGAGATTGTTTCTGGCATCATCGGGAGAATTTCTCGTGGAGCGACGACTTGTGTTTTGTTCTTGGTCTTCAACAGAGGTCGTCTCGACATTTTGGTTTGCGGCTTTGGAGGAGGAGGTAGAGTGTGACGGCTTGGCGCTGAGCAAATTACGTAGTTGGGAAGGAGGTGATTTTCGATTCACTTTCTGTAACAGATGAATGAAGAATGAGAGTGTTAGTAAGGGAACATGGCCATATTTTGTGTAAGAGAATGTAGTGGAGACATTACTTTATCGTTGTGTTGTGAACAGTCTGTGAGGCCTCTGATCTGCAGCGCGTCGGCTGTCCGCAGAAAGGCGCTGAGCTGCGCTTGCGCGATGTTCACCTGCCCCACGTACATGAACTGCAGCAGCGCGCGCACGTGCGACACCTCGCAGTCGCGCATGAATATTATAGGGTGAGGACATGGATTGTTCTGAAAGTAACAATGTGGATTTAATCAACAATAACAATCAACAATAACCACCTTATCTCTTCTTCTTGATAAATAACAAAATTATGTAACTCTTTAATTAATCAGTTTAACTTCATAAATACTCATTACTACAACTACTCTGATAAACCCATAAAACTGCTTTTTCCATACAAAACATAACTTATTTATAATTGATATCTAAATAAAAATATAGTACACTGACCAAACATGTTAGTTTTATTATATAATCAAGAAAATATAAATAAAACCATTGTTCATAAATATTATAAGAGTTCAGCAGCCGAACACTATAACACTGTTGCCGTCCCTGTCCTTTGCAAAGAGAATGACAATGACAGGTAATGTTTATCAAATGTTTATGAATGTCAAGTTTTTATGGACAAGGGGGATAATGTTTGAACTTTGGAATCAAAAGGTTAACATACAACTAACCAGTGTAAAGTGTTCTATTCTTATGTTGTATTAAGATATTGAGAAGACATGCTGTAGATAGTTGCCTACTATCTTTGTTTAATAATGGTGCTTGATTAAACTAGCTCATGCATTGTTAGTAACAAGATAAGATGTGAATAGATTGATAAAATGTGATAGGAAAAATGTTTACAGAGAATATCAATACTTGTATAATCCTAAGTCTTAACCTAGAAATTAGAATGTCTCAAAGTAAAGTTATTTATAGACTGGTGAAACACTCAATGACTATTCACCCTTCCATTTAAGCGGAGATTTCTCCATGAACAGTATCTATTTTCAGATTTTTACACTTTGTTCAGTGCCAGAGACTACTTAAGTTAAATCTTGAGTGATATTGAGCACAAAATATAAACTCATTTCTTTTATCTCAACTTGTACATGGTGATACATAAAATTAATTGATCTGGTATTTCCATACAGGGGAACATTTCAAGGTAAAAGTTATTTCTTTAATGAAAGTATCATTTCAGATTTGGATAAGATATAGTTATCATAAAAACCTCAAGTTGTAATTCTGAATGGTTTATCAAATTGGAATAGGTAGTTTGATGACCGCAGCCATCACATCAAATTAACTAAAAAAAGTTCATTAGAATGCACATCATTCAAGGCAATACAATACACATTGTAATAACTTAGCCATTCTGAAAGTTTTACCATGTGTATGTAAACAGTAAAGACCTTTTAGATTAAAAGCAATTAGAATATGTTTGAAATATTATTTTATGATTAAGTACTAGTGACCATACTTTTTCTATTGATCTACCCATACAATGAAACCATTTAAGTAACTGTAACAGTAAAGTAGAAAGAGCAGACAAGTATAGCATAGCTGAGAAACTTTCATCATTCATTTGGCAGGTCATCTTGTCAATATAATTCTCAAAGATTTCAGTACCAATGACCCCAGATAAAAGTGTGTGTTACAAAACCATTTTTAATATATTAAAAATTAGGCAAACATATTCATTAGCATGGACTGTAATGGTTACATTATATGTATAAAAAATTCATTATTATGCTCCCAAGACAAATGTAATCTATAGCCCCAATGGTAATGAGTTAATTAGAAATTGTGAAACAGAATTTTAAAGTAGGTACAAATAAATGAAATCACGAGTACTTAACCGGAACGCGAGACATGGCATTTGTAAGTAGATCAAGTGTTTTATACATAACAACTTTCACTAGAGTCATTGTAATGGTGACACATCAAAGTGTGGGGAGTGAAAGATGGACTTACTTTAAATAATTCCTTGAAATATGGACTACATGCCGATAGAACCACTTTATGCGCCTCCAGCCGGTGCCCCTCGCATGCCAGGGTGACATCCACGAAGTCCTCATCATCGCGCAATGCCTCGAATTGAGAAGTTATATTCGCTTGAAAATTGTTCCATCTCAAACAAAATTGCTGGTCGCCACCCAGTTCTGTACCTTCCATTACTTATAGACATAACTCGATATCCCTGCTCATTTAATTGGTTGATAAGAATAGTTAATTATTGAAAATAAATATATCACAGTAACTTGCAATTTCAGTCGCCGTCTGGCCGAAAATCTTATGAAAGAAAACAATCAATAAAATCTCGTACCAATATAAGAAAAATAAAAACTTTTTAATTTGTCATTTGGATGGTACATTCACTTCAACGTTCCGTTACACGTTTCGGTTCAACACCGGTTTTTGCCTTTTGTCTAAAATAAATTAATAATACACTTTTAAAAACAAATCACATTACCTAATCCTTTTGATAAACTAATGGACAATATTATTGTAGTACTTGAATGTTTTATTGCCTTAGTGTATCCCTAAAATAACTGTTTTACGTTTTTCTAATGTTAAAGTGGCAACCTCAGAGGTCATTAGTATTTTAGCCGCCAAATATAAATATAAGATTTGTTCACGTCACGTAGGCTTCAAGGCTTCAACCCGTATATTGCCCATAAATATAAGTTTCTCTGTGGCTTCAACGTAGGATTAGAGCTCCGAGTCATCATACCCAATCAATATTACCTAATTTAGGTAAATTAACAATATTATTTATAGATATCACCAAGCAAAAAAAACTAATATTTAATTTGAAAGTTTAGCACGAATATACTAATGAATTGCCAATTTAAAAGAATATTAATGACCAGCTTCTGCTGGCGGCTTTGCACGCGTGCAAAGTGTTCTTCTAGCATCCCAAGGGAACATATATTTTCCTGCTAGATCATTATACCGGGATAAAAATATATCAGACTATAATCTATCTCATATCTATCTCTGTGCCAAATTTCATCCAGATGCTTTCCGCCTTTCTGGCGTGATTGAGTAACAAACATCCATCCAAACTTTCACATTTTTAATATTAGTAAGAATGAAGTAAGATGAACACGAAACCCAACTTCCTGAAATAAAATAGAATGGAATACAGTACTAGGTACTACTCTAAGGTACTACTACTTACATCCGGCGACCGGATTTCTTTCAAACTTGATATATATTTCATAATATCTTCTCCATAATAATGAGCAATCAATAACAAAATAGTTATAACCAATGGTTATAAATTAAGAGCAAAATTGAGAATTCGGATAACTTGGGGCAAAATACCCAAAATATTTGAACTACAACATCAGCTTGTCTGGTGTCTTCTAATATTTTGCCACTTGGGACTGATCTTATTCTCAATCTCAACAGTTCATAGTTATCCAACTTTATTTGAAGGGCTGAATAGCGACAAATTGCGGCACAACCCGTATAAAAATAACTACACTGTATTGATGCAAAATTGCAGTACCCAATGCTCTCATATACAGCTAGCTCAGTATACAACTGTTTTAAAATGTGGTTCCATGTCAGAGTCAGTGGCTTTTCTATTGTTTTGATGATTACGGCCACAAAACCTGTTAAAGCATAAAGGGTGTATATGTCCAGGTTGACTTCTAGATAAAATTCGGTTTGCCTTCACTTGTTCAAACCCTGGCTACTACAATAAAATTAATAAATAATTATTTTCCTGTTTTATTTTGGTAATTAAATGAAACAGGAAATCTGTATATGTATAATTTTTATATTTTATTTCTTATGTAAAAAAACCTTGTTTTATACAGACATTTAGTTACAATATCATGGATAAATCCACTGCCTTATTGGTCTAATTTATGGAAATTTATAATTCCGTTGCTATGCATTGTAAAATAAAATTTTATACACATTAAATTTAACAAAAATCACTGAATAATTATGAAGATACAAAGTTACAAACATACAAATCACTATCAGTAAATATGAGACTTATAATACACATAAATGAGGGACATTAATGAATTATGAAAGAATGAATATAAATTTAATGTCCACTCCCTTTGTCAACCTCATGATAGTTGAAATATCAGTTAATTGACTTTGAACTACAAAAACATTCACACTTATCTCTTAAAGTAGTAAAAAATAACAAATCAATATCATAACAACAGAATTTAGAGAGCTTGTTCTCCTTCCACCATTTCTTTTAGGTTGAGTAGTTCAAACTGTCCAGTGCCTTTAGTTTCTGTCCTCACCATCTCATCCAAGACTCTAAAGTTGCCAGGGTCAATCAAACAGATGATATTTGCAGTGCCAGAGTCCCAGTTCTCTTCTTCGACAGTCATGGCAAGTTTCACCACTTTGTCCTTAGTCTTCCTTGCATCTTTTCCAGTGAGTAAAATCCTCACTCTCATTTGGGCTCTCTCAATCGGGATCTCTTTTTTCAACAACTGTATGACATCAAGTGATTGTTGTTTTGCTCCTTTGTTAACATTAACAGAGAAGTGGATATCTTTCATTGCTTTTTCTATAATGGAGACTGGATATGGCCTCTTTGTTTCAGGATTAACACATTTTTCAGCAACCGTTGTAGCAATATCTTTGAACAGAGAATCTATCTGAGAATGCCTTTCTTTGTCTGAAACTTGTAGTTCGCCTTTCTCCAATATCTCTTTACATATTTCTGTTTGGTCCTCTTTGCCGAATATTTTTACCAATTCTTCCTTTTTAGCAACCTGTCCTTTTGAGACATTGGTGAATACTGTGTGAGTCTGAAGAACTTCATCTATGTCTTTTTCCCTGAAACAATTTAGATATTTGATTATTAGGTAGGTAGAGTTAGATTGAAGTGGAGTATGTAAGGATTGTAGCAGTTGGCTTTCTGTAGTTTCTGCCTACCCCCCCATGGGAAAAAATCGTGAGTTTAAGTATGTACCTATGTCAGTAGTTAAAATACTAAAAGCAAAAGTAATATTTGTATATGTGACTCACAATTTATTTCGCCAAGATAAAACTTTATTCTTGTAGCAAGCTATTTCAAATCTCTTGCCACCTTTCTTTAACCTTACGATTGCGACATTGGTTAAACGTATTTGATTAGTAGGTGTAAATATTTTAGACATAGTGAGAGAAAATCTGTAGACAATAAATTAATAGATTCAGGTTGGTTTAAACACAAATTCTAACGACTTTGTAATGTTCTAAATGAATGCAAGCAAAACAAATTACAAGATTTACAAGACAATTATTGTCTGTCATTTGGAAAACTCTGACAGTCAACTTGACACTTCATGTCAGAATACGAATGACCATAGATATTTTTTTTTTTTTTGTATTTGTTCCTGACGGAACAGGCTAAGGTCTGAGACCATGCTGCCTAAACTTCAGTGCAATTTTAACATTCCTTAGTATGCATTAGAATACGGATGTAACAGATTCTAATGTTTTATGGCGTATTTGGCAGCAAATTGTATTGAGTCAGCCTTCCCAGCAAGCTTAGCGGAGGTAGTCAATACTACAATAAAATTCTCCGCTCCACTATCCTGAGATCGCTTCTGTCAATGATTTCACATATTGTCCAGTTGCGTAGACAGTTGAGACACAAAACTACACCAATTTTATATCACAATATCCACTAGGAATCAATTTGCAAATAATATTAACAGCCGCTGAACTTCACTCGAAAAAATCCCGCCAAAAACTCATGACCATAGATATAGAAAACTCAATGAGGTAGGAAAACTATGGAGACGGCATATTCTACTATATGAAGAATAGTTATACAAATATCTATATTATCGACACACGCATGTCAAAAAGCCTTTTTAACTAACCAAGAGCTGCATATGAAAAGAGAGACATCTATATGTTTGTCAAGGACTAAACTTGGTAACACTTTTCAGTGACGTCAAAATCATGTCTATGCGTGACCGGTCGCCATGTTGATTGCCGAGTAAAATTGGTAGTTGTGTGCCGTATATGTACGTTTTTTTGTGTAGTTGAGCTGTCAAACAGTTGCAAATGGGCAGCCATCTTAATTGCCCGATTTTTGTAGGTATGCACGCTAATTTCGTAGGTATGGCAAGGCCATAGGTTTATAAGTCAGTGAGAAAACTCGAGATTTTTCTTTATCTATGCGAATGACTGACAAAAATCCATAGACAAGAGAGGAATATGGGGGGAAGAAGTACGAAGATAAAAAAATTAAGGCTGACCAATACGTTCAGTTTCCGAATCAAAATACCTAAAACGGAATTCCGACTCCCGCAAAACTAGAGCAGCCGTTAGGTTTTTTCTGACCCATAGTGCATAGCTCGAAGGGAGGGGACGGTCAAAGAAAAGATGGATGGACTGTGTAAGGAGTGATATGAAAGAAAAGGGAGTCAGTGATAGCGTGACGGGGGACAGGACGGTATGGAAGAAGAAAACGTGTTGCGCCGACCCCAAGTAACATAGGACAAGAGCAGGAAGACGATGAGTGCATTGCTCGAAAAGAACCGAACGTCAGGATTTTATTTCTTTCGGCAACTATAGGAACGTGTGCGCTACATAGAATACTTTGTATGAAAATGTCTTCCGATTCCGAATCCTAATTTTATTCCAATTCAGTAAACACGTATCAGGGTCGTGTGTGTCCAGCCTTAGGATGTTTAGGCCATCATTTCAGCCGACAGACATCCGCTGCTGATCATAGGCCTCCCCCAAGTGTCGTCGCCACATGGACCGGTCTCGTGCGTCTCACACCCAGCAAACTTTGATATTTATATATATGTATACACATATATATATGTGTGTATACTCTCTCGACTTCGTAAACACAACAGCGTATAGGTTAGAACACGCACGAAACACGCGCACGCCGCACGGCTTACAACTATAGCAAAAAGTGTCGTTACAACTTTTCGTCTTAATTATTTCCGTCTAGCCCCCTTTCGCAACGCGCGATAAGGAACTTCGTTCCAAAAACTAAAATGTTATAAATAATTAAAAAAGTTAATTCAAAAAATCAAAAACCCGACTGTAGGAAGCAAACTAAAAAGACGTAAACAAGAAGTACAGTGCAACATAAAAGAGTAGAAATTAAATGAGGGCGCCACAATCGCTCAGATAGCAACCCAGTTAGTACGACCGAGCTGATCTTGATACTTGAATAGTATTATTTATTTATTGGGTATAAAAAATGAGTAAATATATTAAATAAGTATATTTATTAAATATTTAATATGTAGTAGTAATAAAACAACAATTTCACAAAAAATAAGTATTTTTAATAATCAAATGCTTTCCATATAAACTCAGATATAAACTAAAATTAATAAAATCTAGTAAATCAAAATCTAAATACTCTACACCTTCCATGGGATCACTTAAGTTCGTGTAGTCTATTTTAAGCTCTGGTATTGATTCGTCACTGATTTCTGAACCACTCTCATCGTCACTGCTGTCTGCACCATGGGACGACCTTTCATGTGTTTAGCTGGTGTTGAGAATTTCCCACCGTTTTCAATGCCGTGTTGCACGATTCTGCGCACTGTGCTTACAGAAACACCTAAAACAAGCAAATAAAAGAATCACTGTCAGTCCGACGAAAGAAGTTTCGCGGTAAATAAACGTGAATATATTTTAAAATTGTTTCTTTCCATTTAGTCGATTGCATCAACAAATATGGCACAGTAAAAAAAAATTTCGTTACCGCAATAAATTACATTAATTGTGTTTGCCTTACTATCAACGTTGTTAAGTCGCGCTATAACTACAACGGTATTTGTTTACCTTAGCATAACCTCAAAAATTGTAAACAAATAATTTGTAAATGATATGTGGTTCGAAAATTTAGCTCCCTGAATGTATTAATCGTTTGAAATTAACGTTTAGCGTAACTTTCAATAGTTACTTACCAGTAAAATCTGCTGTACGATGGTAAACATCTTCTAAGTTGCATAGAAGCTTCCCAGCTTGGAATTCGGCTATACACCACATATAAACTTTGTAAACTATATCACGGGCACCTCCACGAATTACCTTATTCATGATTTGCCACTGTTTTTCTGTCCACACTCAGAAATATCACACAAAAACCAAAATTCTTACGAAAATCGAAACCGATCGAGAAAAATTGACAGCTCAAGTACTCATTTTAGATGTTGCCAGAAAATGAAAACTATTAGTTCCCAAATATTTAATTTCTACTCTTTTATGTCGTACTATAAAACATGCTGTGCAGTCGGAGGATACATCTGGTTTTGGTCAGCCAGGTAGCGAATATGTATCCTCCGACTGCACAGCATGTTTTTTTATAAACAAATTGATTCTTCTTATCGCTACTTTAGCAATGCTAAAAGAGCTTTTACAATAATATCTTTTAAAACGTCATGATGAATATTTTTTTGGTTTGGTTGAACGAAAACGTTAAGGTTAGACCACATACTACTTAGAGATACTAGGTTAGACCGTACTACAGACTGTACTTGTACGAGTGCATGGAGACATCTTATGGTCCTGCCACACTATGATCCTCACGCTGCTCATCACTCTACTCCTCGCGCTGCCGCGATATTGCCCTTTTTGCCCACACACTCCCCTACTCACGCAATTAATCGCGACTATTCGCACTAGACTGTTAACGTTCGCTACACAAAAACTGTGGCAGCGTGCGCGATATAGTATATTCATTTTTTTTTTATTTCGGTTAACTTAATCCATACAGTTCGATTAAATAAAAATACAATAACATAATATATAAAAAAACACATTCAAATTTCCCGTTTAATAAAGGATCTCCATAGCGGAGAGGAGATCCTATCAGCTACACTCTTCAGAATTCCGTTGCAGCTGCCATGCATTCTGCAGTCCAGGGATACAGTTTTTTTGCGGATGACGGCATGAAAGCCATCACTGCGATACAGCGCAAACATCCCCGATGCGCTACAGAAGTGAGGCAGCCCCAACATCATCCTGAAGATGTTGTTATACGCGCAAGACATCCAGCGATCTTTTGGTGTGACTGACCCATATACTTCCCGTATAAAAGCTTTGACAATACGCCTTAAACATAGTTACCTTTACTTGTTCAGAGCATCGGGAGAATCTGCGGGCAGCATGTTTCCTATGACCGCCAAAGCCCTGCGCCCCCTCTCAATGTCCAGATCGTCCTTAAATAGAATAGAAAAAAAAATCGACATAAACACAACACAACAACAATAATCACAAATTAACAGAGAAGAATAGTAAAAAAAGTACAAACAGGGTTTAAGAATTATTGCGCCTGGCGGGCGTGCCCATACCGTAAGGGTTACCAACTCAGCGGTGTCTTACACCCAGCACCAATACAGAGGGCGCCGCCGCCGGTCGGTAAGGAAATATTTTTTCGTAAAATTTGTATGAAGTCGTTATTCGTCTCGCTAGAGTAATAATTTTATGTGCCCAGTGCTGATTTTCAGTTGGCACCCCGCTAGTGACACACGGATGTGGCACGGGTGTAGACTTATCTTGCGCGCACTCTAAAATACACAGAACAAAAAAAACGCCTACTACAATAGATACTTAAAATACATGAAGTTATAGGTAAAAATGGAGGCCACACTTAGAACAAAATCTTGAGGCAAATACCTACGTATCTCCATCTCGCTTTCTGTGGGCCGACCTCTCTTTCTAGTGTGGACTATAGTATTGCTATCTTATTTAAATCTCCTAGAAAATTCTTAGAAATAGTCACCACACTAGCCCAACCAGAAGTTAAACATTCAAATAATTTACCTATAAATAAATACTTGAACTAAGATTAGTTCCATAATTGAAAATCCTAAAATTGTAGATCACAGCATATCTGGGTTGGCAAATTCAACGAAATATAATCCCATTTCTTAAGGATTCGGTAATGTTGCAACATTGGCCCTATATGCCCATGGTATAATAACACATGGTATTCTCTTAACCACTGACTTATAAACCTATGGACTTGTCATACCTACGAAATTAGCGTGGATACCTACATAAATCGGGCAATTAAGATGGCTGCCCATTAGCCAATGAGGTAGGCCATTTGCAACTGTTTGACATCACAACTACACAGATAAACGTACCTAAACGGCACACAACTACCAATTTTACTCGGCAATCAACATGGCGACCGGTCACGCATAGACATGATTTTGACGTCACTCAAAAGTGTTACCAAGTTTAGTCCTTGACAAACATTTAGATGTCTCTCTTTTCATATGCAGCTCTTGGTTAAATAAAAAGAGACAAAACGCTTTTTGCCATGTGTGTGTCGATATTATAGATATTTGTATAACTATTCTTCATATAGTAGAATAGGCCGTCTCCATAGTTTTTCTACCTCATTGCTCATAACGTGACAGCTGGGTCACGTGATTGGTCCAAGACTACGTCATCAATTGTGTTGCGGTTCTCAAACTTTTTTAGTGGGGAAAAAGATAAAAATAATACAATTTTTATCATTTTTAATAAAGCTACATATTTGATACTTTTTGTATATTTTTGCTTTGCTTCTTTTTTAATTGATTGCATATTATGGTTTTATTTAGTTTCCTCTCGCGTAGATAGAATGATATTGGTATATTGAGATGGATGTACGAAGTAACAAGAATGGATGCAGTGAGAAATGGGTATATTGGAGGAAGTTTGATAGTGGCGCCAGTGACAGAAAAGTTGAAAGGAAACCGTTTGTCCTGGTATGGTAATGTGATGAGCATGTTACTAAAAGTGTTATGAATATAAACGTGGATGGATGGAGGAGGGGAAAGCCAAAAAAAGATTGATGATGAGTGATGGCGTGACGGAGGACAGGACGGTATGGAAGAAGAAAACGTGTTGCGCCGACCCCAAGTGACATAGGGCGAAGGCAACAAGATGATGATGACTTTTAGATAGGTTCTCGTTTCATACTGAACTACAAGTCCTCTGTGGCATCATGGACAATCCGAGTCAAATTTGTGAATTTTTCATTGTGCGTGATTTCACGTTTGACCGTGGTATTGATATAATTGTTTCTCCATTATATCAGCAAACCTGATCAATTCTTTGCAAGGGTAAATCAGTTTACCCCTCGATACAAAAAAAACAATCACAGGCACCGCTACTAATTTTTTTTTTTTTAGCCTGGGGAAATGCACATGCATGCTATGCTACCACGGGGAGATAGCGCAGTTATGTGGGACTCCAACCCACTAAAACTCCACGGTGTCCTCCTGTGCCGCTTATGGCGGGAACACGGGCACACGTTAGCACTCACCGCGAACCCGCCGCGGCTGTCTGTCACCGGACCCTCCTTTGAGGTGTACCTCCCATCACGCACGCCGTGACCACCCCAGGGACCAAACAAACACATGGGCGCCAGACGACCCCGTGTATGGCACCTTTGGTCCCCCTGTGACGGGACAGGTCAGTGGCCCCGCCACCTACCACTTTACCATCGGCCGCAGTAAATAGGGACCTCTCCTGCGGCCCCACCGCGTCCGCAATCAGACGGTGGCGACCCCGTCCAGGCCGCGGAAGGCAGGGAGAGCGGTGCACCGTAATACCGGCACTATTCTCCCGCCTCGGTCTCCAACCCTCAGCCACGATATCGTATGGGACGCTCCATATGACATCGCAGCTCGCCTCAGATGCAATGCCACCTGTTGCTAAGCGGCATTGCAACCTACTTGTTGGCCGCTACGTCGTCGTCTTAATCGGTCAAAGCCCTGACGAGCGGCCCCTCCTCGGGTTCCTCTTCGCTTCACCGTGGGTGAACAAGCCACGGCTACTGAGACACGAAAAGAAACTACGCTTTACAACTTTTTTGTAGCTTGTCTGTCGAGTTTTTTATTTGTTCTGAGAGCTCGACCGACAAGCTAATGCGTTGTTTCGTTGTACGTATCATTGTGTCATACGGCAAGGCGTACCTAGTTTTAACCGGCATCACCTTGTTGTTTGCAACGTTCCATATTGGTTTTTATTTGAACTGAGGTCTAGGTATACAACATGTATACAATGTCTCTGACAACTCAAATGTTGTAAAAGTCACACGCTGCGTCGTGATAAAATGGACCAACTTAATTTAGACGCCAAAATAACACATTTCAACAATATTTCGGACAGACTCTCTAAAATTAATGTACATTCGGCTATCACCCTCATTCATTATTGTTGCTTTGGTCCAAATTTCATGTACTTTCTTCGCGCTTCGCCATTATGCATAAATTCTCTTGGACAAAATTTATCAGATTATCCGTCGCACACTATTATCTATCCTAAATGTGGCCCTGGATGACCGAGCGTGGCTGCAAGCTACTCTACCCATTCGCTTCGGTGGGCTCGGCATCCGCAAAATTTCTAGTTTAAGCCTACGGGCGTTCCTGTCTTCGGTCCACAGCACTGAAAAGTTAACCAGAAAAATTTTGTTGCCATCACTGGTTAACTGTGAAGTGCCGTACTCGACCGATGCAGTGAATGCCTGGAAAGTGGCTTGCCCGAATACAGCGTTGCCCGAGACCCTTTTTTCCCAGAGACAGTGGGATGAGCCGCTCTGCAGGTTGGTACGGAATAAACTTATAGATACGTCCACCAATACTGCTGAGCGTGCGCGCCTGCTGGCTGTGGGAAAATGGGAGTCGGGCCTCTGGCTACAGGCACTACCGTCACCCAATATAGGTACTATGTTGAGTGACAACACCTTCTGGATCGCTACATGTCTGCGTTTGGGTGCTCCTAGCGGAGCTCCACATCGTTGTCAATGTGGTGAAGCAGTCGACCGCCTCGGACACCATGGCCTATCCTGCAGTAGGAGTGCTGGTCGGTTAGCACGGCACGCTAGCATTAATGACATCATACGTCGGGCTCTTGTCACCGGCGGGGTGCCAGCTGTTTTAGAACCCAATGGCTTGGCGCGCGGCGATGGGAAGAGACCAGACGGGATGACCATAATGCCTTGGAAGGTGGGTAGGCCTTTGGTGTGGGATGCAACATGTGTCGACACCCTTGCGCCATCCCATCTTCTTAGCACGGCGGGCTGTGCTGGGGCAGCTGCTGCTGGTGCGGAAAACCTCAAACGGCGCAAATATAACAACCTTATTGGAAGTTATATATTTGAGCCGTTTGGGGTTGAAACATTAGGTCCATGGGGTCCGAGTGCTCTTCGAGTATTTCGCGAAGTAAGTAAACGGTTAGTCGACTCTTCACGTGACCAGAGGGCTGGGCTTTTCCTTGGCCAGAGAATCAGCATTGCCATCCAACGTGGCAATGCTGCCAGCGTTCTGGGCACTTTTCACGTTGACAGCGATGTGGCCAATTTTTTTGACGCCCTATGACCCCTGCCCTTTTATACGCGTTCGTAGTTTTATTTTATTTATATTTAAACACCATTGGGAAAAGCGGTTTAAGTCTTCTTGGAGTTTATATGGATCCTGATTGGACTCATCAATCATATAATTTTTAAATCGTCCGCGTATAAATATACCTTTGAGTGTACAAAACAAGACGCTATATCGTTTATGAATATATTGAAAAACAATGGGCCCAGATGTGAGCCTTGGGGTACGCCTGAGGGTGTTGGAAACAGGTTTGACGAATAACCGTTGACCACAACCTTAGATATGCGTTTAACAAGGTAAGACTCACACCACTGCAATAAATTGCCAGCAATTCCGATTGTGTGTAATTTATTAACTAATATTTTATGATCCACCTTGTCAAACGCCTTGCTCAAATCAGTCACATCTACGGGTGATCCATGGTCCACGGCATCGGCTAAATCAGATATGAAGCACGCAAGATTGGATCCAGTAGAACGGCCTTTCATGAAGCCGTGTTGTTCAGGCATCAATGTATGTTTCACATGCCACGAAAGTATAGGGTACACCAAAGCTTCGAACACCTTGCCAAAAATAAATAATAAATATTGGATAAAATAAACTAATATAAGATAAGAATTAGATAAAAGATTTGTCAATATTAATGTCATTAAATTTTATTTGTGAAGTCTGAACGAATACCTAAGTTTAGTCTTAAAAGTTGTTGTATTCCTTATGTCCCTAATCGGCGGTGGAATGTTATTCCAACATTTGGAGGCTGCGTACCTAAAACTTCCCCGGAAGGCTGCAGTACGGTGTTGTGGGGTAGCCAGTAGTTAAGCACAACGCCTGGCCTTGCGCTGCCGGTGTCAGTTTATCCACGCAAGCTTCGAGTACAGATATGGTGGACATTTATACTTGATGACACCGAAAAGTAGACAGGCCAAGTGCAATTTCCGACGCGATTTCATTTTCAAAATATTATGCTTGTTATGAAAAGGTGTGGCTTCTTTCTCTAACCCTTTGAAGAAATCTTACGGTACGTGCCAAAAGTCGAGGTCCCACAACAGTATCAGCATAATTTAACTTCGTCAGAACCAGACTTTCAACTAGCTGTATACGCAGATCTTCACTTAAATACGGTCGCATCATCATCTTGCAGTAAGAGCCTCAAAACGTAACTCCTGGTCCATGATCAAACCCAGATTTCTCGCCTCATAAACACGATGAATACTTTGGCCCATTACGATCACGTTAGCAAGACCACTGTTTATAGTATTGAGTTGACTCCTTGCACCAAAAAGCATAAATTTAGTTTTTACTGGGTTGAGTAGCAGGGAGTTTTGTTTTGACCAGTCCTTCGTCGTCCTTCGTCCTTCGATCTTCGTTTATTATATAATTTTACTGCAGTCACGTAGTCTTCCGGTTTAAAAGAAATGTATAATTGAATATCATCAGCATAAATATGAAATTTAGTTTTTTTTTAAATATTAATAATATCTGCACTGTACAAAATAAACAAAGGAGGACCCAATATAGATCCCTGTGGAACACCTTTTACCACTTATAAAAGGTGTTCCACAGGGATCTATATTGGACGGAGGCGGAGGAGTCATATAAGACAGAATACTAGATCCATTGGCATCTCGAATTTCAACCAGTTGTTTACGATTACCCAAATAACTGCTGAACCATGCAACCGTAGGTGCGTCAAAACCGTAATACGTCATTTTAGAGAGAAAAAGAGACAAATTAATAGCATCAAATCCACGGGAGAAGGCCAGTAGAACCAACAGGGTACAACATCTCTCATCTTGAGTCGCTAATATGTTGTCCGTAACATCTATAAGTGCTGTTGCCGTGCTACCGCCTCTCCTAAAACCCGATTGTCAAGGTATGCAGTTAGCTGGATATTTACTACTTTTGCCAGCACTTTCGACAAGAAGGGTAGAATACTGTATGGGCCTAAGGTATTTTATAGTGCTAGGGTTCGCGACTTTAGGAATAGGACGCACAACAGCAATTTTTCACAGGTCAGGAAAGGTCGTCGTAGAAATGGAATGGTTAATAATAGAAGTCAGCATATTTAGTTTTTCCATAGAATCTTAGGATGATGAATCTTACTATTAATATTATGTTTAAAATAAGCTACTTTTTCGTAGTATAAGGACTACTAACAAGACTTTTAACTCCTTGTAATACACGGTTTTACTCTCTGAAACCGAGTTTTTACACCGTACGTGAGCCTGATTGCGCAAGCACATCATTAACTTGATGTTATCTGTTATCCATGGATAGGACCGTTCCTTAATAAACATAGTTTTACGAGGAGCATATTTATCAATTAATATTTATCTTAAGACCCTCGGTAGTTAAATGCCCCAGGTATTTAAATTTCGTGACACGATTTATGTACAAGCCATTTAGGGTAATATTATGTGCAGCACCATGTCGTCGGCGTAGCTAATGTTGTTGGTGCAGACGCCATCTATCGAGCAACCGACACGCTTACTAGTGAGCTCGACGATGAGGTCATTTATGTACAGTCGAAGTCAAACCTCCCTGTCTCACCCCGCTTTCCAACATATATGCCTCAGAGATTGTATTAATCCACCTTACAAAATTTGTTTGGTGAGAATACCAATATTAAAGCATATAGAGCACCACCACCGGTACACCCGCATTCCCCAACTTTCTCCAGAGCACATCATAAGATACAAGATCAAAAGCTTTGGAGAGGTCAAGGAAACACGCATACACCGGTGTCCTGCGGTCCATATAGTATTGGAAAATATGCTTGAGACCAAGGGCAGCTTGACGTGGATAGCCCCAGACTAAACTCAAACTGCGCATCATGTAATTTAATGCATTTATTTAGGCAGGAATCAAGCATACCGTCCAGCACTTTAGCACTTACCGTTGCGAGCGATATGGACCGGTAATTCCCCGAGCTGTCCGAGATACCCCCAGTCCTGTTCTTCACAATAGGCATTACAATGGTTTTCATTAAGTCTTGTGGTAAGTATGAGTGACTCATGCATATCGTGAAAAACATGGCCAGGACCCTCGGTAGGTGAACCCGGAACCCCGTATGCCCAGGTGCTCTATATGAGCATCACGGACATGTATATTCCAGCCACATAAGTGCCTACCCTTATTTAATTTTGTGTCACGCTTCCCGCTTGACCCAACCGCGGCGTTACTCAGGGTTTCCACAATATTGTTATAGAATCTATCCAATACAATTTTGTATTCAACCAAGCTGCATGACCCACGACTGCATTCCGTGAATTCGGTGGGAAAATCAGTGGCTCGAAAATTCTATTTCTAGTACATGGTAAGTTTTTATCTGTGTTTCATCTCTCCCGCCCCAAACAACCGAGTCACGCCGCATGTCACACGTCACCAACTTGGGCCTTAGGACTTTTGTCACAAAAGTTCTAACAAGTACCTAAAGGTAAATGATCCCGATGATCCGACAAGTAAACATCTCCCGACTACAGTTTGCCAGGCCGATAATGATCCCAGACAGAGGTCTCACACAGTATAGCTTACAAAGGTTGAAAAAAATTTTTTTTTTTTCTTTTGGCTTTTACTTAATGTATTTTGATTATATAAGCAAATATATATAAAAAAGTTACGCTTTGGCGATCCGTGAAGTGATATCCTCATCAGTTCCTCCAGTCTCTGACACGACGCTCCCGAGATACGTAAATTTGTGGACGCGTTCCACTACCTCAGTGCCGATTAATATCGGCGAAGAATTCCTCACACCTGTACGCATCTCCTGGGTCTTCCGGATGTTAATTTTGAGCCCAGTTTTCGCCACCTCCTGGCGCAGGTCATTCAGTTTCGCTTGCATGTCAGCGTGTGTATGACTCAGCAGGCATAGATCATCTGCATAGTCCCTGTTTGGACGACATAGCCTTCAGGCTCAAGATATGGAGGATACAAGCCAATGAAACCAAGTCAATAAATGTCACATTCACTAAAAGAAAGGATACCTAGCCTACCTAAGCCTAAACCTAAACCTACCTAAGCCGAACATGTTAAATAACTTGTTTTTTAGCTTGACAGGTGCCTTACATGGAAAAACACATTTTCACGAAACGCAAACAACTTGGACTGACACTGAGAAAGTACTTGGGAGGAATTCACAGCTACACCTGCAAAATAAAACCCTGTTATACAAAGCTATAATCAAGCCTATCTGGACCTATGGCATCCAGCTATGGGGAACAGCATCACACACAGCGGTTACAGAATAAGAAAGAAGATAAGAACGATCACAAACGCGCCATGGTATGTACCAAATAAGGCTACACCATGATCTGACGATTACCACAGTCAAAGAAGAGGTAAAGAACTAGTATTCGGACTGCGACACTGCGTCTGCGAGATTATGTGGCCAGCCACTCGCGCTTATATTGCTGGTCCTTTCTCCTTTGACTCGCGCCCAATATATACCGACAAAACAAGAAGCGGTGGGCATGACGAGGAGCATGACCGGCATAACGAGTAATGTTGCCACACTACGTCTCTGCTTCCCTTAGAAGCTGCTTCCGTTCCTATGCCAGATGCCACTCGACGAGTGTGTGGCAGGGCGTTTCATTAAACCATCGATAATCTGTATCATGATATCTCGCATACGTTGTGCGTCCCAAAAATATCGTTTATCTGTGGTTGTGCTGTGTGTCAGACGCAACGCACGACGTGTATTTCTAGAGAACTTGGCCGTCATTTTGTTATATTTGTGTATTTTATCTGCGATTATATGTGATTAATCTTTAAAATGGCGAAATTAGTTGATATATACAACAGCGAAAAAGAGCCTGTGATAAAAAGACGGCAATTGCCGTTAACTATCTACGAAAATCTTACAGTAAGTGGTTTCATGCACTTTGACATTACCACAAGCGTAGATTAATCAGGGATAGAAATAATGAAAAATAGTCAGTTAGTATTGTTGCTAAAAGTAAACATTGGTTCGCAAACTCTTGCACTGATATTCCGTTTAATTATAGGTTGCAATTACGGCTATGACAATTTATCAAAAGTTCATTGATTTCATTCAATGTAATGACGTCTTGCAGATGACCTTATTTTGCGAATATATTCCTTTGTTGGAATCTAACGAATTTTGTTTTTGTTTCCAGATGATCATGGATTTAAACACAATGGGTCTTATTTGCGACAATCCACAAGTAAAAGGTCGCGATTTCGAAGAATTTATGCGCAAATATAGGATCCTAACGACGGACGAACTGAAAGCAGCGCTCAGAGTCGATGCTTCTGATATATTTAATGTATTAAATCAAAGCATTCCTTGTGTAGGCTGTCGAAGAAGGTACAGTACCATTTGAATCAAATCCCATGTTTGATTGGGAAGCTGAATATTATTTTGTTATGGTAACTCAAATTGGTTCATTGGAGCTGGAAAGATACCTTTGCCTCCTACTATTTGTGTAGGTACTCTACTAACACAAGCACAAGCCAAAAAAACATGCAGAATGACTTAACAAATTAGGCTATCTAACCAATTTGCTAGTGATATGATAAACCTAAAGATTAATGCACTCATGATAAAGTAATAGTTCAGCCTGCAATGTCCTCCTCTAGGATAAGTGACTCCCATTTCTTTTTTACATTAAAATGTAGTAAGACTGACAAACATGTTAATCTAACGATGTAGTGACAATTATAGACAGGCAATATTGCTTATTAATTGAGATAGAGTCATTAGAGGCAAACTGATTAGCTAGACAAGAACTTGCATTAGATATCTATGATAGATGCATGCAGGAGAAGAATAGAGATTTTGAGAAAAAGAATTTTCACAAATTAAAAATAGGTTAAAATATGTATGTAACTAATAACTGTCAATCTCAAAAAATTACCATTTTAAATGTTTCTGTTTTTTATGTGGGCATGTAAAAAATCTATCTAAAGTCTAAATTCAAATAAAAGCCTGTTTGTTGATAGCCTCTTCAATTGAGAATAGATGGGTCAATATGGTTTGTAAATTTTTATTTTGGTAGCGAGGGCAGCATGATGTTTGTTGGATCAGGGTAGTCAGTTATATGCTTGTGTTGTGTTAAACCGAAAATACCACAAGCAATGGTGGCCAAGTAGTTAGAGCCTGTATCATTTAATTAATATATCAAGCACAAAATGTCAACTTAACCTCAACAATTTCAAACAAAATCAATACTTACACTCGCACACAAACATCAATGCAATAGACATGCAATCCATAAAAACACAAAAGGTTGTTTGCTTTCCAAACTAAAGCAACATGGCCCTGTGTTATGGGATATGAAGCCCAATATTTTAGAAAGATTTTTATCACACTAGGTATTGTAGTTAAATAAGAAAAAAGGTTAACAGATTAACATAGGAAAATATTATTATGTAGTAAATGTCAATGTACAATAAGTATGCATACCTACTCATTTGCTCAATGCTCATGGCTGGCTTCATGTAACTATCAACGGGTAATCGGCAATGGGCTTTGAACAAATGTGGTGGGCTCCATGTTAATAATTATTTATTTTGTCATCTACTTTTTTTCAGCATTGTACCTATATGGCTTTTTTTCTTTTGCAGTGTGGAACGCCTTTTTTATCAGCTATGTAAATCAGGACATCCCACATTGGATCCATTGGTGCTGACACCAGATGAAATAATGACAATAAGAGAAGACAAAATTATACATCCACAGTCCCTAGCCACTTTACTAAATGGTCACAGGTATTACTTGTTTTGTTTTTTCTAGCTTAGCTTTAAATCTGGTGATTATCCTCCGCATATACACAAACTCTCTTCACAATGGTAAACATAATATTATGATCTGATAATTTTATTATAATGTACAAAACGCAGAAAGGTAAAAAAAGTCTGTGTATTATGAAAACTGACTAGAGATGTCGCGAATAGTTGTTATAGCGAATAGTCGAATATTCGCCATAAAAAAAAGGAATTTAAAAATACTTTATTTATTTTCAAATAATCATATTACATTTGTAGTAGTCTCTAGAACTTACCAATCACTACTGAAATCTAAAAAAAAAACTAAGATTATGATAAAAGAAAACAATAAAGCAAGCTCTGCTTATTCAGAAAGACTATTTTCTGAAGCAGGTTTGATATATGAAAAAAAGCCACCGACTTGATACCAATCATGCAGAAATACCAGTTTTCTGCTCCACAATCATTTTGGACTTTAAATATTAAATTATTAATTAAAAAACCTAAATTTTTAACTTCAACATGACTGATCCTTGGCTAACTTTTATATTAATAATAATAATAATGGTCTACATCCCTACATGGGTCCGATGTAGACCAAGCAGCGTCCGTAGCCTGGCTGCGTTTCGGTGACCTGTTTGGGGAAACCGAAGGTTTTGTCTGTGCAATTATGGACGAAGTTATCATGACGAATAACTACCGGCGATTTATTGTGAAGGATGGCACGGTTGACATCTGTCGGGCATGTCACCGCCCGGGTGAATCGATCCGTCACATTATCTCTGGATGTTCTCGTCTAGCTAACGAAGAGTACTTGCATAGGCACAACCTTGTAGCCAGGATCATCCACCAGCAACTTGCTCTGAAATACACTCTTGTGGCATCGGAAGTACCGTACTACAGGTATGTGCCCGACCCAGTTCTCGAAAATGGCAATATCACATTGTACTGGGATCGATCCATCATCACTGACAGGACTATTATCGCTAATAAGCCTGATATAGTGGTGGTGGATCGAATCGTGAGGCGTGCAATGATTGTTGACATAACTGTTCCGCATGACGGGAACCTCGTGAAAGCCGAGAAAGATAAGCAAATCAAGTATCTTGACTTGGCTCGCGAGGTTGTCGACATGTGGGATGTGGACACAGCGATCATTGTACCGATAGTCGTGTCAGCCAATGGCTTAATAGCCACGAGCCTCGACCAACACCTTAGGAGGCTCTCGTTAGGCGGCTGGATCAAGGGCCTGATCCAGAAAGCAGTATTGCTGGACACGGCTCGCATTGTTAGGAGGTTCCTCTCTCTGGAGCCCTGACCGCCGGTAGCTTGGACCCTGTTCCCGATACCGGTGGGCCTCTATTTTTTATATTTTTAAATGTTTTTTATTTTATTTCATAAAAATATTTAAAAATGTAATTAATAAGTAATCTAATGAATAAAGAAAAAATAATAATAATATCCAGAAAGCAGTACTCCTGGACATGGCTCGTATTGTTAGGAGGTTCCTCTCTCAGGAGCCCTCACCACCGGTAGCTTGGACCCTGATCCCGATACCGGTGGGCTACTATTTTTGTATTTTTAAATGTTTTTTTATTTTATTTTGTATAGAATGATATTTAAAAATGTAAAAATATGTAAATATAATAAACAAATGGAATAATAGTACTAAATGTGTTTTGTTTTTAAAGAATAATAAAAGTTATTTTTAAGTCTATAGTTTTTCTGATTATTAAAAGTTTATTTTTATTAAGACATCTATTCGTCGAATGTTGAATCATAGACACTATTATTCGGTATTCGACGAAAAACGAAAAAAAAACGAGTAATACCGAATAATTGCGAGTATTAGCGGCATCTCTAGTATTGTCTGTATATAATTTGATATTTAAGTACTGTTGTGTATCTAAAATGTAGGTACTTGGAAATGTTATTGACAAATAATATTTGTACAAGTACCCCACATGTGGAATATATTACTTCAGTGTAAGACTACCTAGGGCTATCCACGTAATAAAAACAGTGAATTACCTAATTCGTGTTTTATTGGACATAATAAGTACTTTCTTTGAACTTCCAATTGTTGGATGAATTATTTGAATAAACATGCAATGTAAACATATCCAATAAAACTAAATAATTTATTTCAGTTCAGGCATCGAGTGTCTAATTCTCAGTCAGCCACGGTGGAAGAAATCCCAGCGGTGTACTCTTCATTCATTAGAGGCGGGGACAGCTCGAGGTTGGGGAGCTCAAACCACGACGACAGCTGGGGCGAGTGCGGCGGCAGGGGCGACTGCGCCATGCGGCTGGGGCTGGGCGGCGTGGGGCTGGGGCGGCCGGGCCGCCTGGCGCGCCGCTTGGGACGCCATGCGCGCATCCGCCCGCGACCACGTCACGCTCGTACACTTCAACACGCTACACGACACGCTCCACAACTACCTAAGGAAACACCGCTTCTGTGCTGATTGTAAAACTAAGGTATGTTTTTATTGTCCCTAATAATCCATACTAATTATAAATTCGAAAGGAACTCTGTCTGTTACCTTTTCACGCCTAAACCACTGAACGGATTTCAATGATATTTGGCAAGGAGATATATGGCATCCTGGAAGTCCAGGAAAGACATAGGCTGCATATGGTCTACAAAAAAACAAAAAAAAAGTTGGTAGGGTAGGGTAAGGTAGGTAGAGTAGGGTGGGGTAGGTACGTAGATAGGAAGGTAGCCAGCCGCGGGGACTAGTTTGGCTAGTTTTATTATAAGTCGAGTCAGAGATACTTTTTATGTATTTTAAACTGTTTCAAATTGAGTTGATGGACCACAACATTGAAGAGGCTCTAGACATTCTATGATCGAAAGCGTCGCGATTGCGCTTGGAATAAAGGCAATATCGTATAGGAATGCCAAGCGCTATCAACATGTCACATGATCAATCCAATACATTTTGGCATTTCGATCGTTGCCGTCGCTTCAAAAAAATGGCTTATGGAATGACTCTTTGTCAAGGGCCTCGGTGCTTGTTGCAATTGCATATCTGTTTTGACACCACAAAGCGCACACTCCTTCCCTTTCATTTTGATAACTCAACAGTATTCATTGCGTGTTTTACGCTATCGAGTAGACGGATTTTTTAACATATGAAACAGTTAAAGCAAGGGAACCGCACCGTGCGCTATTCTTTGTACTTACACAATTAGGGTGTTGGAGTACCATTCCTTTTGAAATCTTACATTCCAAGTGGATAGCCAAAATGTGATTGCATTATGCTGTTCTATTGTTCTACGAGAAAAGAGTAGTCAAAGTGTTTACCTAAAAATATTTTTTTATCTACGCTGGGCCTGCATGGTGGATGTGGGAGTGTAGTGTACACTCCCTTATGAGAAATGATGAGGCTTGTGCCTTTTTTAGTTCTGAAGTTGATCATTAAAATATGAAATACAAAGTTGTGTTTCACTTACATAACTTAAAAATATATTTATCAATGGAAGACTAACTGATAATACTTGCAGAGAAATCATTGTTATCAACTTTTTTCAAGAACTGATGCAATAACATTGCTTTTCTATTTAACTTTTTTTTCAAACAAGAAAAGTACAGTTGTCATTAGAAATTATTTTTTTCGAAGTCTTTTCTTTATTATAAGCTACCATAGAGTATCATCTTTACTTGCTCCATTTTGAAGTTATGTGATAGTACTATCTAATCAGCATATATTTTATTCTAGATTTGAATAAGTTATAGTAGGGGAGCCCAAAAGGCTAAATAGGAATTTATTCGAGCGTCGGGGGGACCTATTGGATTGTGAAAATTAAATGCTAATAAAAAAAAAGGTTATATGATGTATGCCCGTTGACTGGTGGGGTAGCGGACGTGTACAGGTTAAAAAAAATTGTCGCAACGAAATACTGGGTGCTTCAGATATGAAATAGTGTATGCGCCCCAAGTGTTTCTGATAACGGAGGAATGTTAATCTGCCGGTTTCCATGGTGGGGTTGGCTGTACGAAGGGGAAGAAAAAGAAAAAAAAAAAAGGGCGCGTCAGATATGGAGAATTGATGTCAAATGAACCCTTAAAGAGCTCCTATTCAAAAGACTGACGATTTGGATGCGACCAAAGGCCATGACCGATTTTTGAAATTACAAAATAATCGTGACATTGAAATACTCGAGCGCGTCGATATTTTTGGTTTGTTTGTACTGAATTAGCTCCAAAACTACCGGACCGATTTTAACCATTTTTTAATCAATAGAAAGCTAAATTATAAACCCATAATTTATATTAAAAAAAATAGAGATGCTTAAGAAAATTGCAATAATGTAACCCAAAGAACCAAAGTTTTGCCTATACAATTCATTATTTTGCGTGGGCTGAGAAAACTATTGATGATACATAAAGATTATGTACTACATGATTAAAGTACTCATTATTACCTACCAAAATGTCCTCGAGGGAATATCTTAGTTAAGTCAAAATAGCAGCTTTTGTGTTCTAAAATTTAATTAGATCGCCGGTAGAAGAAAAAGTTGGTTAAAATCGTATCGTAGTATTAATCCTTATTCAACAATCAATCAATTCAATCATCAAGGGTATTTCTGTAGCAGTAAAATTACTTTTTACCCGATTTCCGAAGGAGGGTAATGTGTTTATCAGTCAATGTATTTTTGTTCCTATGTGGCGTTCTAGAGATCAAACGCGTTCATCGATTTGGATGATTCTTACGTCAATCGATTCGTCTTAACCTTGCGAGTGTCACTGGTACATTAAAATTGGAAAATAGAAAAATGGCGGCTTTTGGGTGTCATATTGTCCTAATTTTTTTGTGGGGTACATATTCGCAAGCTGGCTGACGAAAACTAGATGTACCCTCCGACTGCACAGCATGATTTTCTTCTTGTTTACGTCTTTTTAGTTCGATTCTTAAACAGCCGGCTTTTTGATTTTTAATTCATTCGAATCGGACATTTAATTTCGAAGTTATCAAGAGTATAAACATGCAATACGTGAACCGTGCGACGCCGCCGCGACGTTCCCTACTCTTTAAGTGATAGGATATTCCGAATATTCCCACGAAATCGAAACTTTAATTCGCGGGTTAAACCGCGTGGCGCAGCTAAAGTTATATAGTCAATCAATCTGCCTAGCATTTTCCTAACTATATTGGGGTCTTACCGGATTTAGCTGAGTACTAGTGTTTTACATGGAGCGACTGCCTATCTGACCTCCACAACCCAGTAACTGGGTAACACGGTGCCCCTTGGCAAGACTGGTGTCAGATCGCAAATTTCTGACTACCCGTAACGACTGTCAAAGATCTTCAAATGACAGCCGGGACCAACGGCTTAACGTGCTTTCCGAGGCACGGAGGAAACTCAGTATGTTGAAATGGTCACCCATCCACGGACCGACCTCGTCAAGCGTTGCTTAACCTCGATGCTAATGTTATATAGTAAAATATATTTATTGCCAAAAACAACAACAACATGTACCAACATATGTAATATTATTTATGTTTGTACATGTTTTTGTTAAACAGTTTTAAGTGTTCAGAGCTAGGCTGCCCGTTTTTGGAAATAAATCGTTTTGTATGCAAAAATCCTTCTTAGGTTTCTGTGACTAGTCTGTTCATCTGGCAGGCTATCATGAGATTCATTAGAAATGTTTTTGCAACTAAATTACTAAATTTAAACGCTGGTAACTAGATTTTTGTTAAAATGTTGACATCATCAAAAATCGGTAGATTTATGGATTGTGGCGGTAGAACGGTAGACTAGGACCGAAAGCGGTAGATCTACCGAAAAGTTCGTAGATATGGCAACACTGATCTTGGTGACCTTGGAGTTGAAACTTGGTAAATAGATGTATTCTGTGAACCGCATTAAGATTTTCAAAATATAATAAATTTTTGGGGTTTTTCATACTTAGAACTGAAACTAAAAAAAAAAAAACATCAAACCCATACGTGTGGGGTATCTATGGATAGATCTTCAAAAATGATATTGAGGTTTCTAGTATAATTTTTCTAAACTGAATATTTTGCGCGAGAGACACTTCCAAAGTGTTAAAAAGGGGGTTCCCCCTCTGTAACTTCTAAAATAAGAGAATGATAAAACTAAAAAAAATATATGATGTACATTACCATGTAAACTTCCACCGAAAATTGATTTGAACGAGATCTAGTAAGTAGTTTTTTTTAATACGTCAAATCGTAAACCGCAATTTACCAAGTACGGAACCCTTCGTGCACGAGTCCGACTCGCACTTGGCCGGTTTTTTTTTACTAGTCTGATTGGTTGCCCTAGATGCACGACCCTATATGTATGGTGGGAGTACTCAATAGGGTGCAATGTTCCCTTCAAATGTTATTCTGCTGCGCTTGAGTAAATCCCAAAATTTCCAGTTTGGCTCCCCTACTATGTTATGATAAATAATAAATATTATTATTGTTACCTTCAACTATAGAAGCAATTATTTATCATGCGCCATTGGCCCTTTTCTCACAGGATATAATATTTAAGAGTAACTATTTTGTTGATGTTGCGCATAATATTAGATATATTTTCTTCTTTATTTTGCTGTCATATCAGTTATCATGTAGTAGTTGAAAGCTAAAGACTGTATTTTTACTAAAATTATTTAAACAATAAAAAAACAGATAGTCACTTGAGAAAATATAATGTTTTCATTTCTTCCAGGTATTGAGAGCTTATCAACTATTAGTCGAAGAAAAGGAACCACAGAAAGAGAAGGGTTACGTCGGCGCACTTTACGGCGGTATCAAACGGTGCCTTCTAGACAAACACCTTCACCTGCAAGCCAAGACTGACTACATCGCGCACCTCATCGCTAGAGCAGAACCAGAACTACTCGGAAACCATAGAGAGAGACATGCGAAGACACTGGAAATTGCACAAGAAGAGGTAAGTTCAACTGTGAGTCTTGAGAACGACCGGATCGTGCCATGGAGAACTAAACTAAATAAAATGTACTAAAATGTTGGTTGGAAAATCTGTGCTGATCCCGGGTCCTAAGGATTTATTTATTTCTGTCACATAAAAGATAAATAATAAAATAATGTTTGTAGGTACTTATCTGTCTCGGTATATGTATTTATGAGCGACTACAACGCATCTCCTTGAGGCTACGCGAAGAAGAAGGCACCTGTCAGACGCTCGCCGCGGTAGCAGTAGAAGCACTCTATCGCAAGTTTGAAACCGCCGTCGAACACAAAACCGGAGTTTCGAAATTACAACTTCTGTATGATGAAATCACTCAAGAGGAACAGACTAGGCAACAGAGAAAGGAACAGAAGAAACTCAAACGACGCAAGAAGAAGGAGCGGCAAGCTGTCGAGAGCAAATGCAAAGTATGCACAGACATGGATCACTATTATTTCGCAGTTCTAATAAAAGATTTCTGACTAACACTTACATTTATATTCTACTCAGGAGGCTGATTCAGAGGAACCAGATGAAAAGTGCCAATGTGAGGAATGCCTACTAGAGGAACGGGACACGCCGACTGATCTACTTTCACCGCGAGACTACATCAACCACCAGTGTTACGAGGCCAGCGGCGACGGCTGCCAGTCGTGTCAGGACGACACTTCGAATAAACGTCGCTCACCCAAAAAAACCGCCAAGAAACGGACCAAAAACGGCAACCTCTCGCCCAACGAGCATTCCCTAGACTGTGGCTATTCATCCGGGAATAACGGAGGTTGCTGTGAAACTATGTCTGGCTCTTCCTCTCTTATGAGCTCGCCCGAAGGTTCAGAGGTAGCGTGTTCCGAAGGGTTCTGTAATCATGAGAGAGGCGACTGTTTAGATTTGACCAAGAACGATAAGACTTTGTGCACAGGCTTTACACTTTCTCTACAGGAAATGTTAATGGTAAGTTGCTATAATTTTATAAGAGGGCCCTGCTCAGACTTTAAGTAGCAAGTTTTAACATAGTTTCACTATTTTCAGGACACGTGTTCATCAGACGAGGAAGAAGATACCAGTTATATTCCTATAGAGGAAGTAATGGAATTCAAATCGCGTAGAAATATAACCGAAAAAAGACAGGAATTGCGACAGAACCTCCGCCAAAAATTCGCTCAGCTTTGTGTGAACACGCCGCAGTTGCCGCCGCTACTGAATCAGGACAAGCAGCCTGCCTAGCTGGCGGACTGCACCTGCTACATCATTCAACTGCACTTTGTAAAACAATCATTTTACTTAAAAATGGCAAAAAACTATAACCTGCTTCCATGGTCTGTAGATGAATATACACCTTAGATACATAACTGTTATCCAGTAATCCGGTAAGTCATAAGTCTTCTAATCTGGTCAGCCATTTACTGATTATGATTCATACGGTTACAATCCCAGAACCTCTACATTCAATAGAAATTATTCATGTTAAACAATATAATAGAATATCAGGTTAAGTTCTTCAGATATGTATATTGTCATCAGTAGTAATAACAACTACAGTAAAATGTCTAAATACTCAGTACTCAACATTACTTCGATAGTTGAAGGTTAATAAGCAATCAGTGCAAATGTTGAATAGACTGATTTATGTTCTTGTGTGAAGAAAATTTTGGAGTTTATATATAGTTTTTATTTTGATGAAAAAACCATATACAATTAATATCATGTCATCTTTTGTCAACTTCTGGTATTGGAATGTTTGGTAAAATTGTGCCTAGCACTGGGAAAAATTGCAAGTGCATGTTTGAATGATTCCAAACAATGGATTGACTGGATAAAAACCAGCATTTAATATATTTACTATTTAAATTGTTAGAAAGCTTAGTAATGACATATTTAAAGTAGAATTTTTTGATCAAATTATTTTATTTCAATGCTTTATGTGACTCAATATTATGTGGTACATGATGAATTATTGCTCTTTATCAAAAAACGCTTAGAAAAGCAAAGTCGGGAATTACCTTGGCTGTTTCGCCATTGTTATTAAAGTCAGAAAACATTTGTAAACTCAGTTTTAAATATATACTATATAATACAGTGATAACAAGTTTTATTTTTAATTTCCCAGATTTACTGTTTGTACAGTACTATTGTTAATTTTACAGTACATGTAAGAAACCACTTATTTTAGATCTTAGAGAAGCCTCCACATTTATCTGTATCTTTACAACTGTCCAATACAAAGTGTTGCATTTGTTCCTCCAAAACCAAAAGAATTTTTCAATGCAATTCTTCTGTCTGCATTCCACGGTTTTGATTCATTAGCAACATAATTCAGATCATCTACAGGCTCTTCTAAATTGATTGTTGGTGGTATTGTACCATGATGACAAGCTAATACAGTGAATATTGCTTCTAAATTACCTGCAGCACCCAGTAAATGTCCATGAGCCCCTTTTGTGGATGAAATAAATATATTTGAACTGTGATTGCTAAACATAGTTTTTATGGCTGTTGCTTCAATACCATCTCCTACAGGGGTTGATGTTGCATGAGCATTAATGTAAGTAATTTCATCAATATTGATGCAGCCATCTCTCAAAGCACGCCTCATTGACAACATTGCTCCACTCCCATCGTCTTTGGGAGCAGTGATGTGAGAAGCATCCCCTGATAAGCCATATCCTAATATTTCAGCATATATTTTTGCATTTCGCTCTAAAGCATGCTGATACTCTTCTAAAACCAAAATAGCTGCTCCCTCACCCATGACAAAACCATCTCTTTTTTTATCAAATGGTCTTGAAGCTTTTTCTGGTTCCTCATTGAATGATGTGCTTAATGCTCTTAATCTGCTGAATCCTGCTATGGCAAGAGGACTGATGCAAGCTTCTGCACCACCACACACCATAACATCTGCATCTCCATTTCTAATAAACCTGAAGGCATCGCCTACTGAGTGCGCACCAGTTGCACAAGCAGTAGACACAGCATGATTTGGTCCTCGGAAGCCATACTTAATGCTAATCTGACCAGCTGCCATATTTGGTAAAATTCTTGGTACAAAGAAAGGGCTGACTTTGTTATAACCGACTTTCAATGCATCATTAGTGTCACAGACATCTTTTAAATCTATCATTCCCATCCCAACAGCTACTCCAGTGGCCTCTCTGTCTATATCAGATTCTGGCAACCATTTTGCATCTTCCAATGCCTCTGCAGTTGCAACAAGCGCAAGGCATGTTGCAGGAGCCATGGACTTCAGGTTGGACTTTGACAACGCTTTTGCCACTTTGTCATCTGGAGGTATTAAGCCAGCTATCCTACATGGTAATTTGGAATATTCATTTCCTCTCAGCGCAACTATACCACATTGGCCCTTTAAAATGTTTTGCCACACCAAGTCTGTGCCTGTACCCAGAGGAGATACAACTCCCAGTCCAGTAACAACGACTCTTCTTCGCTGCGGAGACTGCGAGATTGTTCTAATGTGACGGATTAGTTTCCCAGGCATGGTTTGATATGATTATGGATGAAATAAAAATGTTATACCTACAAGGTTATAAGATATGATTTAAAGACAATAATACAATATGAATTTAATTTTCATATTAAATCCTACACAGATAATTCTTAACTATTACTTTAAACTGCAAAAATCATTTTATTAAAATAGTAGGTAAACAAAATAGAAACCCGTTTTTAGGTTACAGCATAGACTTAAATAATCTGTGGTTTTTGAAGTTTAGGTAGAGTTGCCAGTTTAAAAAGAAAGTTATGGAAATAAGTTTTAAAAGCAATTCTTAATCAAATTGAACTATCTATAGTCGAGAGACATTGAAATAACTGATAAAATATTTTTATTTTAACATCATTATTTTAATCACCCACTTGCTGCCAAGCGAGCACAGTTCTGTGATAGTTTTGAGTCACGCATTTTATCACGATTTTTGCTCCCTAACTGTGATAAAAATGTGTGACTCAAACATGTCACAGTAGGCCGTGCTCGCCCAGCAGCAAGTGGGTAATTAAAATAATGATGTTAAAATAAAATATCTCAGTAATTTCGATGTCTTTCGACTTAACCTTTTCTTTCCATTTGCTTTAAGTAGTTACTTTCCTGTTCTATCGCATTTTTTGTATTCACTTTTTTTGTTCGTAAAAGTAGGGATGGGCAGACAAAAAATATATTGATATATATAGAATCCATATTAGATAGTACCGATCATACTCGGTCAAAAATATCGATTTAACGAGATTTTTGCTTTCAGACTGCATGTTTTTAAATCTATTCTCAAAACATATTCTGAAAATTACACACACACACACACAGACTAACGTTATAATTATATTTCATTTGAGTTTTCGTCTCTGCGGTAGTATGGTCTTTCTTTTTACAGCTCTTGCAGTACAGCCTTTGCCTGTTTTTCTTGACATAATATGCTTCTGAGATTTCAGGCTGTTCATTTCCCCTCCTCGCTTGGTATTCTTCCAGAATCTTTAGTATAATATCTTCAGGATTAGACAGGGTGTCTCGAGATTCGATGGCTGTTCTAAAGTTCTCAAAAGTTGTCGGTAAACTGTAGAGAAGCATTATGCTAAGCAGTTCTGGAGGTACCTTTAAATATATCTGCGAGTTTATCCACGATGTCCATGAAGTTATTTATGTGGTCATGTATATCTTCTCCTGTGGTCATTCGTTTTAGAACCAACTGTTTTAATAAGGTAGCTTTCCTCGCAGGCCCAGTGCTTTGGTAAGTAGCTTTCAACTTGTCCCATACAGCTTTAGATGTCGCGACTTTAATTTGTTTTAATTCAGACGGTGACAATAAAAGTAGGATTTCAGCCCTTGCCTCTTTTTTGAACGCCGTTCTCATCCGCTGCATCTGTAGCTGGTGGTAACGTTTTCTCACCGCTTACGATGTCCAAAAGTCATTGGAACGAAGTTCCTTATCGCGCGTTGCGAATAGACGGAAAAAATTAAGACGAAAAGTTGTAACGACACTTTTTGCTATAGTTGTAAGCCGTGCGGCGTGCGCGTGTTTCTCGTGTGTTCTAACCTATACGATGTTGTGTTTACGAAGTCGAGAGAGTATATATACATATATATGTGTATACATACATATATATGTGTATATATATGTATATATATACATACTAAAGGAACTTCGTTCCATCCGGGTGTCCCTTGACACCTCTTAAGTTTTTTTTAAGATAAAGTACTTTATCTAAGGGATGGCCAGTATCATAGAAAAAAATTACTCTAGGCCCGTACTCACCGAGTATCTATACTACTATATATTTATATTTTTGGGGGCTGAGTCACCCTCGTCCGTAGGAGAGAACCCCATACGAATCCCTACACGTGGCCCCCGGGTGGTGCAAATCAGGTGACATCAATTAACTGGTGGTAGGTTACGGCCGAAGGCTTGCGACCACCCACTGGGCAAAGACGTGCCGCCAAGCGGCCTAGCCGTGTTCCGGTACGATGCCCGGTGTAGCCAACTAGAGGAGTTGGGTCGAGATAGCTGTTCCACTGCAGGCGTTCCAGCCTGACGCGCGCTGTTATGGGCCTATCGGGAGACTGGTCGCGAAGGGTAGCGGGATCCGAGGCACGGTGCGCCGCTGGCCGACCGCAGGTAGTTGGGAGCCCAAGTAGTGTGCCAGCCACACACGAAAGGCTGCCCCGCCAACTGTCGAAAAATCCCGGAATGCACCATCGTGCTGGTTGGCGACCAGAAGACAGGGCCCGATGGACATTCCCGGGGGGGCTCGGGCTTCCCCGCGGTCGCCAGATCAGTCCCCTATTGATAGCTTCCTGTCAGTGCGTGTCTGTAGGTTGCCAGCGTGGAACCTCATCTCACTGCCTTCTCCTCACCTTTTATCACTCAAATGCAAAGAAAAAATAAAAGAAAAGCTGTACAGCGGCAGCACTCCCTGTCACTCAAAGTGCACCTCAGCAACATAAGAGGGCTGCACTCTAATCTCGAAGCAGTCCATCACCACCTGGAGACTGATAGACCAGCTCTTCTTTTCCTTTCGGAGCCGCAGATCGGATGTCCGTCAGACGTGTCGTACTTATCATACCCAGGGTTTACCCTAGAGCACAATTTTAAACCACGCGCGGGTGTATGCATGTACGCCCGAGACGACATCTGTTATCGGCGTCTCCGAAACCTTGAGGACTCCAGGTTTTCTTTGCTCTGGGCACTGGTGGACACAGGCTTGGATAAAATTATCTACGCCTGTGTCTACCGATCGCACAGTGGAGATCAGGAGACAACCAGGCTCACGGAACATCTGTGTGAGGCGGCTGATATGGCACAGCAGCGGTTTCCTTCTGCCCAATTAGTGATACTGGGGGATTTTAATGCCCACCACCAGGAGTGGCTCTTCCCATACCAGTGCACTGATTATGCTGGGCGAGAGACGCGAAAGCTTGCGCTTGCGTTAAATCTCGCCCAGCTGGTCCAGAGAGCAACAAGGGTGCCGGATGTTCATTCGCACACTGCCAATTGCTTGGACCTTCTGCTGACAACAGATCCAGACCGCTACTCTGTGTCGGTATCTTCACCTTTGGGTAGCTCCGACCATTGTCTGGTGAAGTTTGTATCCGTCTACTCCCCGCCCGATCCCAGCCCAAGAGGCACTCGGTGGGTTTGGCGGTACAGGTCAGCAGATTGGGATGGGATGCGTTCTTTCTTCGCATCTTATCCTTGGCAGCCCATTTGCTTTTCTTCGGCTGATCCTTCGTCGTGCGCGGACGCCGTGACGGACGTGTTGCGTCAGGGAATGGAGTACTTCATTCCGTTCTCTGACGTAGCAATGTCTAGCGTTGACCGGCCATGGTATGGCGCCGAGTGCAATCGTGCCAAAACTCTGAAACATGAGGCGTAGCTGGCTTGGGTCGACGCTCGGTCGCGCAAAGCTAGCGACGTCTGCAAGCGGAAGATAGCCTTCAATAGGGCTGCCAAGTCCTGCAAGAGGGTATTGCGAAGGGCTCGGTTTGACCACATAAGCCGTATTGGGTCCAAACTTGCTTCCTATCCAGCCGGTAGTAAAGCGTTCTGGTCCCTGGCTAAGTCGGTCGAATCGAACTTCTGCCGGCCCTCACTACCACCACTGCTGAAACCCGACGGAACGCTGGCCCACTCCGCTGAGGAGAAAGCAAACTTGCTTGCCTCTCTTTTTGCGGCCCCCTCCTTCTCCTGATGGATGCGAGACGAGTATGTCGGACATTCGCATCAATCAAAAAGACGTCCGTAGGGTGCTGCGGAATCTTGACGTGAACAAGGCTAGTGGCCCCGACGGGGTACCGGCAATTGTTCTAAGAACTTGTGTGCCTGAACTGTCTCCGATCCTGACTCGCCTGTTTCGCCTTTCATATGAGACTGGAAAAGTACCGAATGCTTGGAAGCAAGCTAACGTTCAGCCTGTGCCCAAGAAGGGCAGTCGGGCTGACCCGGCCAACTATAGACCCATCTCAGTTACGTCCATCCTCTGTAAGAGTATGGAATGGGTGCTCAACTCCAAGCTCCTGGCATACCTAGAAGCTAACGACATCCTCAGTGACCGCCAATATGGCTTCCGCCGAAATCGGTCAACTGGGGATCTTCTAGCGTATGCCATTCACATATGGAGTGAAGCCATCGAGAGGCACGGGGAAGCGCTTGCCGTCTCCCTCGACATCTCGAAGGCTTTTGACAGGGTCTGGCATGAGAGCCTTATTGGTAAGCTTCCGTCATTCGGTCTGCCCGGTGGTCTGTGCGATTGGATCGCAGACTTCCTGAGGGACCGGTCTATACGAGTGGTTATTGATGGCCGCTCGTCTGACCAACGGGATATCAACACCGGGGTCCCTCAGGGGTCGGTACTCTCAGCAACATTGTTCTTGTTGCACATAAATGATCTGCTAAAACCCGGCACTTTTGGGTATGCAGACGACAGCACTGTTGCTGAGAGATACTTGTCCAATGCGCGTGCTACCGGGCCTCAGATCCAGTCTCTCCGGGAGGCCATGGTGGAGCGCTTGAACTTGTCCTTGCAAGCAGTCTCCGAATGGGGCGATGCCAATATGGTCAGGTTTAATGCTGCTAAAACCCATGCGTGTCTTTTCTCCGCTAAAAGGAGTCAATTCCACCCGGCTCCTACTTTCCGCGGTGTAACCGTGCCGATAACGGACCATCTCGAGCTTCTTGGCGTTACGTTGACCTCGACCCTCAATTTTGGTCCATTCATTGAGGCAAAAGCTCAACTGGCTGCCAATAAGTTGGGGATCCTTGCAAAGGTGAGACGATACTTCACGCCAGAACAGCTGCTCAACTTGTATCAGGCGCAAGTTCGGTCATGCATGGAGTACTGCTCTCACCTCTGGGACGGATCAGCCAAGTACCAGCTGGATGCACTAGAGTCGATCGAAAAGCGGGCCAAGAGGCTCATCGGCAATGAGATATTGGTCAAGTCTAGGCTCCAGAGCCTTGAACATCGGCGCCAGTTTGCCAGTCTGTCGGTTTTTTATTGGTTACATTTCGGGGAGTGTGCGTTGGAATTGCATGAACTAATTCCTCCTAGCCCTTTCCATTATCGGAATACAAGACGTACGGCGATGTGTCATCGGTACATGGTGGACATTCCACCCATACGCACCAAACGTTTTGGGAATACTTTCATTATGCGTACAGCTAAGGAGTGGAATTCCCTGCCGGAGTCTGTATTTCCTGAGAGCTACAACCTGGGAGTCTTTAAGTCAAGAGTGAATAGGTTTCTTCTAGGTAAGCGCGCTACATCGTCGACCTCATCATCACTTAGCATCGGGTGAGATAGTGGTCAAGCGCGAGCCTATCAATAATAAAAATAAAAAAATATAGTAGAATACGAAACCAGACTTGTGTTAAGAAACATATCGAAATAGATACGAATTTGACGCTCTAAAATAAATATTGAATATCGATAAATCGTGATTAAAAATATTGACTTGGGCAAAAAATATTTCATATCGATATTTTGCCCAAGCCTACGTAAAAGTCGATAATATTTTATTTTTCACGCAGTACTTTTTGAACCTTTCATTTCTGAACCCAATACTATTTGTACAAATGACAAATTGTACTCTTTGACATTAACTACTGACACTGACAGCAATTTGTTTGTTTGTTTTTTTCTCCAATTTGACAGTTTCAAAGTTTTTTCTTGAAATGTTCCGTTGTCTGCTAGATGATTTTACAGTTATTTTTACAGAAAAGGTATGTGTATCAGGAAATCACTAAAGTATACTACAGAAATCCTTATTTTACCTGAGTCGTTGACCGATCTAAAAGTTGGAAAAGAATCACTAGACTTCTAAGCGTTGTTACACAATGGTTCTTTTAAATAATTTTAAATTTATAATCTCAATTGCTGTAGTTTTGGTCGCTTTCAAGTATCGTGATGAACTAAAGTGGTATTATGAAACTTTTGTAAGTGAGGTGACAAAAGAAAATTCTGGTATTTTCACTGCAACTAAATTAGCTCAATTTGACGGGGCTAAACAAAGCAGCTTGTATTTAGCAGTATTAGGTACAGTATTTGATGTTACAGAAGGTAAAAGACATTATGAAAAGGGTGCTGCATACCATTATTTTATAGGTAAACCATATTCTAACTATTTACTTCAGTACAAGTGTTTAAATCACTAAGATAACTAGAATTTAACCTTATCATAATGTGTAAAATAATATTCTGCATAATTCAGGTAAAGATGGGTCGAAATCACTTGTCACGGGGAATTTCAAAGATGAAAGTGATGAAAAGGACCATGTTATGGACTTGCCCTGTAATGACTTACTAACTCTGGTCCATTGGCGGAACACATTCAGGAAAAAGTATATTGAAGTTGGTAAGTAACTTTAGGGTGCCTGAAAAGGAACCAGTAGTTTAGTATGGAATTCTAATAAATAACAGAACTACACTGGACAGCAAATAAACTGGGCCACCCGCTACCTTGGAACTCTGATTTGATTTTCTCAAAAACATATAAAATTTACAACTATCAAAGTTATACCTACAGAAAGTGTGTTTCATACTGATTAAAATGAGTATAAATTCATTCTAAAGAACCGACAACTCACATTGTAATCAAGCAACAAACACAATTCTAACAATTCGCTCTAGGGATCTACTCCCTATCTCCGTCAACGAAGTTACGGGCCACGTCCGAAAGTGCTCCGAAACTTCGGAGTGAAAAAAACCAGTGTCAAGTTAAATTTTACGGACAGGTAAAAACACATCGGGAGTAGGGTACAGGTACAAATGTCAAATTGTGTTGTCATTCATTCTTAGTTCGGGCCCCGAACAAATCATCCATCCATTAACGCGATTAGCGTTCTTTTTAGGGTTCCGTACCCAAAGGGTAAAAACGGGACCCTATTACTAAGACTCCGCGATCCCTCTATCTGTCTGTCTGTCACCAGGCTGTATCTCATGAACAGTGATAGCTAGGCATATTTCTGTTGCCCCTATAACATTAAATACTAAAAACAGAATAAAATAAATATTTAAGGGGGGCTCCCATACAACAAACGTGATTTATTTGCCTTTTTTTGCGATAATGGTACGGAACCCTTCGTGCGCGAGTCCGACTCGCACTTGGCCGGTTTTTTTCTACAATGAGGGTAGTCGGATATTTCTTATCATTTCTTTAGTTTTTGTCCATCGTTTGCTCTACTTTTTTTCGGACAATAATGGATACGACACCTCGGGAAGCAGCTCAAGCTGTAGCACTACTTCAAACAGGCGTTGCGCAACGTGACGTGAGGTCGCTCGAAGACTTCGAATCAGCAGATCTTCGGTGCAACGAGTTTACAGACGAAATCACCGCCTCAAGAAGGTCATAAGTTTAGATACCGTCAGAAGAAGACTTGCTGAACGGAACCTGACTCCAAAGAGAGCTGCAACAGGCCCAGTATTAACGGTAGCCCACCGTCGAGCACGACTTGAATTTGCTCGTGAGCATAGGGATTGGACGTTAGAGCAGTGGGGTAGTGTACCCTTCACTGATAAGAGCAGGGTGAGTCTACATGAAAGTGATCGACGTCAGAGAGTATATCGTCGCCCTGGAGAACGTTATTCTCCGTTTTGCATCGAGGAAACTGTTGAATATGGAGGAGGATCGGTAATGGTCTGGGGCGGCAATCGGCATCTTGTTAACCGCACATACAGCGTTAGTTTTCATCGAACCGACGCGCGACGGGCCGTACACGTGGATTGACTTCTCATCGCTACATTACTGAAATCCTCGCAGATTATGTGGTACCTTACGCAGGATATATCGGGCAGGATATGCAGATCGCTACATTACTGAAATCCTCGCAGACCATGTGGAACCTTACGCAGGCAGGATATGCAGTTGATGCATTATAATGCACAGCAGCCTCATGTTGCTGATGTGGTGACCCAGTATCTACGCGACGTCGGCATTCGAACGATGGACTGGCCAGCTCGAAGCCCGGACTTGAATACGATAGAACTATGGGATGAGCTGAAACGTCGAGTTCGAGCCCGGGTACCTGTTCCAACAAGGCTTCCAGAGCTGCGAATCGCAATTGAAGAGGAGTGGAATGCAATCCTCAGATTTCGTCGTCAGGATCGTGAGGTCGATGAATTCGAGGATGCTGGCAGTTATAAGAGCAAGGGGAGGGAATACTGAATACTGACCACACAATGTTTTTCTTTGTTTTTGCCTTTTTTTTTTTTATAACTTACGATTAACACGACTGGAAAACGACTCTTCTTTGTAAAATTCTTAATAAACACTTAATAATGATTAATCCCAATGAATTTTCATTCATTTTAAACATCATAAAACGCACTTTCTGTAGATAATAATAACTTTGATAGTTCTGTTGTAAGTTTTATACTTTTTGAGAAAATCGAATCAGAGTTACAAAGTAGCGAGTGGCCCGGTTTATTTGCTGTCCAGTGTATGAACAGAATGGGTTTACTGTCTGTTTCCGAATGTCATATCCCCGATGGCTGATTCCCCAAAGTCATCAGATCGAACGTCCGAATCGCCGAAATTCCATAGCACCGATTTACCACAATTTCGAATAGCCATTAGATCGAGAGAGAGATCGTCCGTTTCGCCGAAAACCCATTGCAACGATAGTTCTATGCATCGAATTTCTATTGGCTCGACGTGCCAGTAAGTCGAAAGTTATTCAACCTAAAATATTCAAGATGACTAAAAAAAGGAAAAAAACAAACCAGCAGGGTTTAATCAGCCACCGGGGATATGATATTCGGAAACAAGCAGTAAACCCGAACAGAATAGAGTGAGAACAAAATTGAGTGATACCAACTTTCTGTTGGCCAGTTCTTAGAATTAAAAGAACTTCAAAAAAATATTACAGGTACCCTCATTGGAAGATTCTATGATGAAAATGGCCATGAGACAGCTTATATGAGGGAGTTTTACGATAAAATAAAGCAATGTGAAGTAGAAAAAGAAAGTTCTAAGAAAGAAGATCAGAAATACCCTCCTTGTAACATTGCATGGAGTGCTGAGGAAGGCACCAAAGTGTGGTGCACTAAATCAAGGTTCTTTTTTGTTTTATTTGCTGCATCATTTGGTTATCATAACTTATTTGGTCAGTGGTTCGTCTTAGGGGCGGAGTTCAGAATTTTGCTACATCAAGAAGGTTCTATTCCATGTTTGTGGTCTCTTTTTTTTCGAAATTTTAACTGCGCAATTAGAAGATTGTAATGAACACCTTGTAGCGTTGCCAACCTTTTTTAGGGTTCCGTATCCAAAGGGTAAAAACGGTACCCTATTACTAAGACTCCGCGGTCTGTCTGTATCTCATGAACCGATATAGGCAGTTGAAATTTTCACATATGATGTATTTCTGTTGCCGCTATAACAACAAATACTAAAAACAGAATAAAACAAATATTTATGTGGGGCCCCCATACAACAAACGTGTTTTTTGCGATAATGGTTTGGAACCTTCGTGCACGAGTCCGACTCTCACTGGGCCGGTTTATAGTGACTTTGCTTAAAAAGACTTACTGGGTAATACAACAGAATTTAAAGGTCACTCTATGTGCAGTTAATTGTTTATAAAGACTATAGACTAACAACTGCATTTTAATGATCCCTTCAATGTTGTTTTAAATGGTTTTGACTGTGTACCTACATTAATAAAAAAACTTTCTTACATTAATTTCGCCTCATATCAACTAGTGCAGCATGAGAGTGAAATTATTCTCTAAAAATATGTATGTTTTTGTAGTGGTGGTGTGAAAAGGTCTTGGGCTGGTGTTCCTCGCCAGCTCTTCACTCCTGGGGTGGAAAAGCCTCGCTGTGTCTGCCTCAATGGAGTTGATCAAGATTCTGCAGGTCTTATCAAAGAATATGAAAACTGCCTGAATACATCAACAGAGTGTATAGTTAAAACTTGAATGTTTATGCTGTTGTGGTGCTTCTACAGGTAGTTAATTACAGGCATTTTTTTATTGTAATTTTTTCTCAACATTTTTTTATCTAAGATTTTCTCGATTTAAAGAAGTTTCTTGTTGAAATTTATTCAATATTGTTATAGGCTCAATAATAAAAGAAATAAACAAGTTGTTGTGAACTTCATTTAATACTAACATAGACACACATGAGTAGAAGTTACCAGGTAGGTAAGTCTTAAAATTACGTATTCTTATCTTTAATTAGCACTGAAGTTTCTGTTTTGATCACATCATCCAAATCCAAACATTCTATAGTTTTGAGAAACACTGGCATCGGTATTTTCTTTCTATTCAAGTAAGATTTGTTTCCCAGCAGTTTCTTTATTTTAGCTCTGCGTTTCTTAATTTTTTCTTTTGTGTATTGGTTACCTAGTTGGAATGTTAACAGTCTTTTTATTTTCCTTCCACCTATCAGCACTTCATTCTCACTATTCTGACCTTTAGGCTCTTCATAAATAGTTTCCAAAGTTTGTGACACAGCTTTAACTTTTTTGTTCAGATACAATGCTTCTATTTGTTTAGGGTTTGCGTTTTCAGTCATAATCCGTTTACTTGGCTTCATACTAACTCTTCGATTCAATGATTTACATTTTCTTTTTCTTAAAACTCGTGATGGCAATTCAGGCACTTGTGATTCCTCTCCTGTATCTTCAGTAGGCTCATCAACCTCCATTATATCTAAGTGTGCCATTTGACTCGGTAGTTCGGTGTCTAGTCTGTGAAATGTAAGTAAACTACATTGTATATCGAGTATCGACAGCAACACTTGAAAATAATAGAACACAAGTAAAAATTTAGCTTACCTAGACGCATCCATTATTTTGGTTAATAAAAATTACTTCTCGCATAATTTCTGTGTCTTAATAATAGGCTCATTCATAGAAAACAGCTGATAATAATAAAAAACCGTTGTAATTATACTAAAAATCTAAAATTGTATGAACATCAAACAACAGCCGCGCCTGGAAATGTGGCAGTTCTCATTCTATAAATCTATGAATTTTGACAGATGGCAATTGACATTGCCATATGAAAAGCAAAATTTTTAAAACAAAATTAATGCCATGAGATTCCGGTTCCACCTGTCCAATCAAACGATGAATAGCTTGCATGTTTTTTGGGTCCGCGAGACGATAAAGTGCACTTGACAAGTGATTGAAGCGAATATTGATCGTTTACCGCACACACTTAACGCTACCTTGAAGCGGTCTACGGCTTGACCGCAATTGATAGAAATGATTGACGGCAATTGATGCGCTTGCGCTTGACGCGACATGACAAGATTTTTTAATTTCCGGCCGCAACAGCGAAGATGGCGGGTTGACGTTAATGGAAAAAGATCTCCCGGATCTATAGTAACAATGGGAGTCCCGCAGGGCTCAATTCTTGGCCCTTTCTTGTTTCTTATTTATATTAATGACTTGCCTTACCTCATATAGGATAACCATGATATAGCAACACTATATCATGGTTATCCTTTGCAGATGATACTTCACTTTTGTTTAAACTTAAACGTCAGCAGCTGGTTACTGACGATGTAAATAGCGCGATCTCAAAAGTAGTTCACTGGTTCAATGTTAACAATTTACTTCTTAATGAAAAAAAAACCAAATGCATTAAGTTTACCTTGCCTCACGTCAGGCAGGTGAAAACTGATGTGTTGATAAAGGGCGAAGAATTGAATCCTGAAAATAGCACAGTATTCTTAGGATTAACCTTGGATGCTAAGCTTCAGTGGGGCCCACATATAGATAAATTGTCAAAAAAGCTTAGCTCCGCAGCATAAGCTGTTAGAAAAATTCGTAATAACTGATATAGAGACAGCCCGTTTAGTGTACTTTAGCTATTTTCATAGTGTAATGACGTACGGTATTCTGTTGTGGGGAAACGCCGCCGACATCCAGACTATCTTTGTTTTGCAGAAAAGAGCTGTTCGTTCAATTTATAAATTAAGCCCGAGACACTCTTTCAGAGAGAAATTTAAGGAGATTAATGTAATGACTGTGCCTTCTCAGTATATTTATGAAAATCTTTTGTATGCCCATAAAAATATAAAATTGTTTAAAAAATACAGTGATATCCATAACATAAATACTAGGAACAAACACAAATTTGTAGTACCAACAACAAGGCTCAAGAAAATAGGTGGCTCGTTTAGATGTCAATGTGTGCGCTTTTATAATAAGCTTCCAAGCCACGTACAAGTTCTAAGTCTTAATAAATTCAAATCATTCATTAAACGTAAGTTGTGCCAGAAAGCGTTTTATTCCATTAAAGATTACGTTGAGGACAAAAAGGCTTGGGGTTGAGCTGTTCCAATTAAAAATTAATTTTGGTTTTTTATGTTTTCCATCAGAGACATTGTAATACCTAGACGGAACGTATTTACGACGATAAAGAAACTGTCAATTCTTTCGTTCTTGCTTATAGAGAAACTCTATGAAAAAGAAAGAGACAAACATAGACAAACGCTACCATCATAAACGTCAAAGAGACCACTTTTTAGTCACTGTTGTAACCCATCGGTTAGCAGCTCTAATTAAAGTTTTTCGCTGTTTTCAAGCCTTCGTATCGTTTATTGATTAGTACTAGATCTGTGCCACTGTCATATCGATATTATTGAGTTTAGTTTTGGAGCGATCTACAAATGTCTGTAAGAATCGTCCCTGATTGCGGCTAATTTTACGTTTTTTTTGTAAGGAATCTTTATAATTATTTAAAGAGTGAATGTGTACTCGTACAAAGAGCGAACTTATCAGTCATTGTAAGAGTACAATTCCATTCTTTCGTAATTTTTCTGCGCATTATACGAGTTGTATAATAATGTTTCATCATGAGATCAAAGTGACAGTTTTTGGTACACTCGTACGACTGTACAGACATGTACTGATCGATATACTGATGAAGACTGAAAATAAAGTTTACAGACGAGTATGTATATAAAAGTAAAAAAATAATAATAACAATATTGTTTAAATATAATAATTTAATTTAAAACAATAATATGTAAAAAATAACATGATTCATCAACCTGTGTCCATAAATGGATCAAGGGATAGCGATAGCATGATTCATTAAAATGCAGTGAACACAAGCGAGAATATAGTGAAGGTGTCCAGTTAGCTCGTTTCATATTCTTGATCCACTTATTTCTTAAATAAGTACTCTTAGGAAACCTGTGCACAATCGATATTAGATTAATAATCACAAATAGCAAATAACCTTTATGAAATAAATTAAAGTAAGTAAAATAAAAATACAGTATCGATAAATCTTTCTCGTGACTTTTGTCACATCTCTTACATCAGAACGTAAGTACGTAAACTATCATAGCTCTATCAGCAAACGTATAAAAGTTAATTATTTCACTAAATAGAATGGTTTAAATGATACTATATGTCCTCGACGTATTTAGAACTTAGATACCTTTATTCCGGACAGCCTATGAAATGTATTCCTTGCACAATAATTTCAATATGCTAGTCGATAACTCACCTATGGAAAGATATCCTTTGATTATGTTCTGTTAATACACTCATTCTACTCTTACAATCGATAGCCACACACGACATGGTTCATGCAGATAATTAAACAACAAAATTCTTCCTGATATAAACGATACGAAGGCTTGAAAACAGCGAAAAACTTTAATTAGAGCTGCTAACCGATGGGTTACAACAGTGACTAAAAAGTGGTCTCTTTGACGTTTAGGATGGTAGCGTTTGTCTATGTTTGTCTCTTTCTTTTTCATAGAGTTTCTCTATAAGCAAGAACGAAAGAATTGACAGTTTCTTTATCGTCGTAAATACGTTCCGTCTAGGTATTACAATGTCTCTGAGATAAGTATCTATAGCATACTCGGCCACACTGGCACAAAAGATGGCATAGACAAAAGCATATGTATCTCTTTTTGCTTATGACGTTATCTGTTAGTGCGAAAGTGAATACCGATATTGAAATTGCGTCTTAAACACGTTCCGTCTAGGTATTACAATGTCTCTGTTTTCCATCGTGAATTTTGTTTTATTATTTTTTTTTGGTTTTCTTGCAATGACAAGAATATTTACTTTTAAAGTATTATATTATTTTATTTTAATTATTGTTAATGTGAAGACTATGTAGACAATTTTTTTTTATTTTTTTTTTATTTTTAATTTATCTTAGTTTTTAATCGTGGTCTGGCATATTGAGTAGTTTTGCGGCCTACCCGAATGTCTTTTCTTTGGTATTGTTCGTCGAATCGTTGAGCTCCTTAAATTCTGTGTTGAGCTGCTCGGTTATTGACAAATGCGTGCACTGACTGGACAGGTCCACTCAATCTGGCTGGTTCTTTCCTCAAAAGACCATTTCAGACATCAATCTACATGGTATTCACATGATCTAACCAAGATTTTTGGCTGGACTTTAAAAGAGACTGTGACCTCTGAGTTTGTTTCGGCCTTTCTTCTCAGAGTAGTCAGATAGGAAACGCTGACCTCATCTAGTTTTAAAAATATGATCGACATGTAAAAGTGTTTGTACAAACCAACTTACAGAAATAAAATCATTTATCATTTATCGAACAGGAGCTAGACGTGGCCTTTGCAAGAAACGCAGATTAACGAGCGTGATTTTGTCCTATTACTAATTTTTCTCTACAGTGATTTGCCTGTTGTATCGAAAGTATGCAATTAAATTGTAAGCAAGCAAAAAAAAAAGATTTCGACAAATTAAAAACCTCCTCCTTTTTTTGAAGTAGGTTAAAAATAAAAGGTCGATTGCTCCATTGTGGTGGAAACACACTTGCGTGGCGTGTCGTGGCATGTCGCGCCTGAAGCCTATCGGTTTCATACATTTAGTATTGTTAGAGGCACATTTTATAGTGTTAACACACGCTCGGATTTGGTACGACCGGAGATAATTTAATGTTCAGATCGGTAGGCGAATGTGCCGTGCGCATTTGACTGGACTTCACTTCACTTCTTGTTTGAATGGCACCAGATGTGTATAATTTACACAATTCTGCCAATGTCAGGGTTACAGAGGATAAAATGGGCGTCAAGTCCCCCATCCAGTGAAACCGTCAATCACGTGAGACTTGACTTCAGATGGTTTTCAGTAGAAACTTTTCAATGTAAAATGAAAGGTGGAAACATACTTCCAAAACGCGACGCCATCCGCATCGCAGTACGCATCCACATAGCAGTACTAATCAATACCATATATTTATTGTGGTCAGAAACGCATAGACAACACGCCATGTGATCACACGCACTCCCACGCGTTAACATCCAGACGGTCTGGATCAGCGTGTTGCCGGAAGAACTTCGCACGCGGTGTGTACGTGTGCAAACCAGCACATGAGCAACAGACGATCTCATGTATGGCACCCTTGGACCCCCGATGACGGGTCAGGCCATTGGCCCCGCCACCTGTCACTTTTCGGCCGCAAGGGATAGGGAGAGCGGCCAATGCTATACCGGCACTCCTCTCCCGCCGCGGCCTCTAACACTCAGCCACCGCCTCATTTGCGATATTGCCCAAGCAGCACCGCAGCCTACTTGTTGGCCGCTACGTCGACGGTTTAACGGCAAAAGCCCTGACGAGCGGCCCCTCCTCGGGTTCCTCTTCGCTTTACCGTGGGTGACCAAACCACGGCTTATGAGCCCCCCCCAAAAACAATGTGGGAATCTACTGAGGGGGTCTGGTCAGTACCTGAATGAAGGTGGAAACATACTATTGAAACCCGACCCGACGCCACCCGACGCGAACCGTGCACATATACAACACCCCGCGTGATGCTACAACACGATTCTTTAGAATAGGGTTGCCACCTATCCGGGTTAACCCGGATTTGTGCTAGTTTAGAAGGCGGGCGGGCGGGGTTTTACTCTAATAGAACTCTTCAAAATATTACAGCAAATCACTCGGGATTGCATGTCTATTTATTGTACACTAGCTTCTGCCAGCGGCTTCGCCCACGTGAAAAGTGTTTTATCGCCCAAGGGAACATTATAACGGGATAAAAAGTAGCCTGTGTGCTATTCCTGACTATAATCTATTTGTCTGCCAAATTTCATCTAGATCCGTTTAGCCGTTCTGGCGTGATTCTGGTTGAGGTTGATTGGGGCTTGGCGTGGTTCGTGTGTCTTTCGTAGGTACCATTTTTTTGCGTTATGGACACCGACTTCCAAAAACAAAGTTATTTTTCACTTTGTGTTTTCTTATTTGGAAGTCGGTAGTATTTTTTTGTAAAAAAGTTTTTATTTTTCACTTTTTAGTTGTACCTACCTAATAGGCAAGTTGTTAGGCAAGTTTCCTATAACGCCAGCATAGATTACCCGAATATCATGAAACTTGAACAAAACTGATCAAATGAGAGGTCTACTTACCCCTTAAGAGCGTACTTGCGTGATGTTATGTTATGAAATGATATAAACAATAAACAGGCATGCGATTGCAGCAGTCCCGAGAGATTTGCCGTTATTTATTGAAGAGTTCCGTTGTATATCTTCGAAGTTCTTCATCAGATGTTCACCAAATTAAAATGGGACCAATTTCGGAACATACGCATTCATAAAAAAAAAAAAACACACACAAGAAGTCGAACATAGAACCTCCTCCTTTTTCGAAAGTCGGTTAAAAATATACATACTACATACCAATTTTTTTTTCTAGTGTCATTCTTTCGCGTAAAATCTTAACATCGCGATTCAGAAAATGACTTTAAATGCAAAATGCTATCTATCGAATAGCGAGTTCAACTGTCCGAGTAACTGAATTGCGAGAGCTGTGATAATTTTACTTCTTGAACACTTTAAATTCATATAACTTTTGATAGAGTGAACCGATTGCGATGAAACAAAAACTAAGTAATTCTTCAAGATACGCACAATTTTTACGTATAAAAGTTATCTACATTGGTTTCGTACATTTCACGTGATGCGTGCACAAATAAACAGACAAACAGACAAAAATTCCAAAAATGCTAGAAATGGGTTCTGTTGGTTATCCTTTAACACCCTGGCTATTTTTTTTGGAATTTTTTCCGATGTACAAAAAATATTTTTCTACAGATTTATTATATGTATATTGATAGTGTTTACACACGTACGGATTTGGTACGGCCGGACCGACTCCGCCCACAAATGCTTTCTCGCTTACACACGCTTGTTTGGACCGAGACGGAATCAATTTAATAATAATAATGTCCGCGAACCACTCTACACACGCTCGGATATGGTCGGGGCTGGACTAACCCCGCCCACAAATCCGTGGTCCGGCCGTACCAAATTCGAACGTGTGTTAACACTATAATACTATAATCACGGTATTGGGATGAATTCATATCATATAATACTGAGTACTATTTTACTAATTCTATGAATTGTTCATCCGACATTTTAAATTAAAACATACAAAAGATATCTTTATGCCAGGAATGCTCTCGACCGACTGACGCGTGGCGTCGGGTGTTAACTAGGAACACACTGTGTGCGAAGCGTTGGGTGGCGTGTGTGCCCCCTCTCCCGGCAACACGCTGAGCCTGTAGGACATGTGTTCCCTTCTTATTAGCCAGCCACGTGCGATTCGAATAACCATTCCAATACAAGCTGTTGATTTTAGTCCTGCAGCCTCGGACATGTGACAGTCGGTTTGACCAAAGGTAACGTACTGAAAGGGCACAGTTGCTACGGTAAGTACCTGAATAGGATTGGGCGAGAGGACACAGCAAATTGCCACCATTGTGAGTTGACCTAGATTCTGATATGTCTCTAAGTGTCGGGTCTCGGTCGCCAGGACCGGGTGAGAACTGTCTTTGCCAGTACTAGTGAGGGCCATGCTAGCGGCGACAGAAAACTGGAGGGAAATGGCCTATCCTTCTATGAGATCGTGATGTTCCAGAAGGAGGCCACCGAGTGGAATCGTGAGAGGGCCGATCTCACTCGGAGAAGGAGGCAACCGCCTCGGTGCCTAACACGCCTGTGTATCATTTAAGGCAGGCGGGTCTCCGCGGTTTCGGGCGCTCAGAGTTGGGACGCTGTCCGTTCACCGAGTAATCTAGGGAAAGACGGTGGTACAGTGATTACGTGCTACACTCCCCGATTATTCCCCCAAAACTCTAGGCGCCTTTAGAAGGTTCCCTCTGATAGCAAAAAAAGGTCTTGTCTAGGTATTCATCTCAAATGCCACTATTATTATAGAGCGCCATTTCCACGTGGCTGTTTTAATGGCCGAATTTCTTTCAACTCTCATTTTATTTAACACATTACAAAATGGTTAGCCTTTCTTTTATTGTAATGTTAGCAGATGTATTATCGCTCATTATTATAAAAAATAACATATTATTTGGCTTAATTTAAGTTTCGAAATTTAGTGGTGTTAATATGGTCCGAAATTTCGAAACTATGAAATTTCGAAATGCATGCCCTAGTCCATTAAGGGGCGCATGTTTGGTCAAGCAGACTATCAGGCGTCGGACGCTGCAGGACTATAAGCTTGCAGCGGAAAATAGCCATTCGTATCGCACGAGGTTACCGAACGGTATCCTTTGAGGCGGCAACTCTCCTAGCACGAGGGTCTATAACCGAATTCGCGCCATCCGGCAGGAATGGCAACACGCGCTCGAGCGGTGGTGCAAGCGGCTAAAGCACCCGTAATTTTCGCGCAAGCGTGTTGGTGAAGCCCCTACCGCACTTCGTTCGAAGCCTCGCTGAAAAGAGAAGAGCGCATCTCCTACGGGCTCACTCAGGTACTGACTGATGGACACGGTTGCTTCGGTGAGTACCTGAATAGGATTGGGCAAGAGACCACTGCGGAGGTGGCCTTGACTCTGCACAGTAAACGCTCAAGAAATACTCTGTGTGGGCCTATGAACGGCAGTTCTTGGTCCCCGGATCGGGCGAGACCTGTCTTTGCCAGCAGTTGTGATGGCCTTATTGGCAGAGACAAAAAACGAATGGAGAATGGCCTCCTTTTGTGAGACCGGGATGGAACAGAAGGAGGCCGCCGAGCGGGATCGTGACAAGGCGCACGGTTGGCACAGTGGTTGAGCGATTGACTGCTGCGCTGCGTGTCGCGGGTTCGATGCCCGCACAGAACAAATATTTGTATACCTAGAGATAGTTGTTCCGGCTCTGGATGTTTGTGTATGTGAATTTATATGTTTGTTTTTTTAAACAAAAGAAAAGAAAAGAAGAAGGCCCATACCACTCGGGAAAGAAGGCGTCGGGGATGCAACCGCCCCGCCTGCATCATAAGCGGGCGGGTCTCTGTCCGCCTACCAAGATACTCCAGGGAAGACAGTGGCACAGCTATCACGTGCTGCCGTGCACAGCGAGGCTCAGGGGAGACGCTCTTTCAGTCGCCGCAGGAATGTGTCCTAACAAGCGCTGTCCAGAGGGGGACCCGGGGTGGTCTTTTATGAGGTCCTGGTTCCTCAAAAGTCCAAGCGCATTTTAAAGGTTTCAAACCGTTAAAAAAAAAAATGCGACGGCAGGTACACTCCTGCAGCCTTATTGCGTGAATACTGCAAAGCAAAGGGTTTGACTGCTATCAATCGACAAAGCACACAGACGGAAATCCACATCGCGTCATTCATCTCGCATGTGATTAGTCGATTTGATAGCGGTCAAATCCTTCGCTTTGCCGAATTCACTTGCGCAATTCGGCTGCCGAGGTTTTCTTAGGAATGAAGAACTATTTGAATACCTATGAATACTGCGTGTGTATTTCTGGATGATGAGTTTACGGAATCCTTAAAATATACGGTGGGTATGCTAGTATTATATAATCTGTGCGGTGGGTAAGTATTCAGTAAGTTAATACCTACAAATTCTTAGTTAGAAGACAAAGAAATGCTGCTGACTATGCATCTAATGGCTTTAGGTACAATTATATTTAAAACAGGTAAAAGTAGCAGTGTTAATCTACTTGATTTGCTAACTTGGGCGTTATTCAAGGAAACGATGTTAACTTTAACCTATCTGATCGTGGTTCATACACGGCATGCTCCAATGGTAGCGTCCACTTCTGTAGCAGAAGTGCACGGTATTATCTGCATAGCTTGGATGTGGGTAACTAAATACTACAAAGACGATTCCATGCAACTTGAAAAACATGATGAATCATAGTAATGAAACACTTGTCGTTTATAACGATTTATTGTACAAAACAATAATACATTAAAATGTACAGGTATGTTTAAACTTTTGGACTCAGGTCCCAAACACTGGACAATCATGTAATTATCCTTCCTTACAGACACCATATTGCTCGTCGAGGCGTCAGCACTAATAGAAATGACTCGACTCTAGATAAGCAAACTAGATTATAAGGTAATAAAAATATAACAATAAATTAATGAGTGCTCTCAACTTAAGTACACATCGTCTATCGCACTGCTTCTGTCGACGGGCACCATGTAGTCTTTAATTAGAACAACGTAATATAACAAATTGATTAAACCTCCTAAGCATACTGTAGTATATACACATTATGAACAACATTATGTCCCCTCTGGTGAACTAGCGCAGATGAGCAGGTGGTGGGGGCGGCGCCCCGCCCGCCTCGTCGCCGCAGCCTCCACTCACGCCTCTCCTCCACCGCTGGCCCTGGCCTATCTAGCCTAGCCTAATCGTAGTCTTACGTGACGGTCTTTTTAATTCGTAAACATCTAAAAGCCAATTAACATTATACCGGGAGACGAGAGCGGTAGAAGTAGCAGAGAGAAGCGGGTTGAGGAACTATGATTCGGTGGCTTTTACCACCTGTCAATGACCACCTCGTTCACTGCAAAACAACGAGAGTGTTAGTGTCGTGTGCGCTCGAGCGGGGGTGCCGTCCGAACTTACTAGGTCTTATGCAGATATCACAACCGTGTCGTAGTTACATTAAATGTGTAGTTTCACTGCGGGATCACAACAAACAATGAGTGTTCATGGAATATGTGCGTGCAGTGGCGCTGCGACGGCGTTCCGGCGCTTACAGCTTCCATTCCGGCTGGGCTGGGGACACAAGGACAACACAACGTTAGAGCATGCGGGAGCGTGCGTGCGCGCCACGGGCGTACCTGCCGTGACGCGGCCGGAACCAAGTTTTGCAATTCACAAACAATTGCTTTTTTATTTATATATTGCTTGTTAATTATTTTTGGTAACCATATTATTTTTAAAGTATTTCTAGGCGAAACAATATCGCTCCGGTTACAGATCATGTTGGAAGTGAAGTTCAAAATGCAACTTATCTGTTGCAGGTTGAAGCATCTCATACAACAGGATAGATCATACTTCTTGCAAAACTTGCTATATAAAACTTGTTAGCGAGGAATAGAACAGTAATTAAACATTTATTTGTACGCTAAGGACATGGGGTTTCATTTCAATACAGAGGGTCACAGAGGGTGGTAAAATAATTTCATAATCAGGGGAGGTATGTGTCATGGTCATGTAGTCACTACTGGATCGTGAAGGGAAATAATTCAAACATTAATATTGTTGACTATTTTAATATGTAAAATGTATAAACGACTGTACATTTCAATAAGTTAATCTGATAAACGCAACAAGTTCCAGGAGGTTGGGGGACATTCACAACAAGGGTTTTTGAGCATGCCCTTAATTGTGCAGTGTATTTGGGTTTAATGGTTGGCAGACCAGTTACTGGTCACAGTAAAAATATACAAACAGTATGGAAACTACCTACAAACGCCCGAAACGGCACACTCACACTGAGGCACTTCTGCAGTGCTGTCAGTAGTGCGAGCCGCTTAGGGGTCTCGTCGATGCGCATGTTTGTGTGAGTGTGCAGTTTCGAGCGTTTGTAGGTAGTTTCCATACGGTTTGTATATTTATACTGTGTACTGGTTGTAGAGGTATGAAGGCAATAGGTAGTTACAAGATATCTCTAATATGGGCATCATTCAATGTAGTGTTTTGTTTCATATACTATATTCGCAAGGTATGTGTGTTGCATATAGAAAAAACACATAAAATAATATAAACTTCTAACGGTTGTAGTCCTTTCAATCGAGTCTTGTTTATAGATTTGGGTATACACATAAATAATTTAGTATACTAAATAAGTATATATAATTGTTAATGCATCATATCAAAAACGGCACTCTTTAAATTCATAAACCATGCAAATGTTTACATGCAATTTTTATTACTCTTCATTATATAAAAAAAAAAACATATGTACGTACTAACCTTGTACCACACTTAACTGAACAAATGTTGAATTTGGTTTTATAAACTTAAAAGTAATATTATGTCTCGATGGTGAAATACTTGATATAAAAGGTTATAAAGAGCAAGAGACAAACTAAAATTACATCAATTAGTAAATATAGATAAATAAAAGTACTATATCGTACATAGGATCTTTAAGCCGATTTTAAGTTCGTACATACATAGACTATATTGCTTTATTTCAATAAATTATTGTGTAGTAAATAATGTAATAAATAGACATTTTACACATACACAAATTCGTTAATAGTATGAAATAATTATATTGAAACAAGCTTGACATGATATTGTTTCGATGTATATGAAGGTCACTAGTAGCAGAAGTAATAGTTGTGACGTATTACTTGAGCTACGAAGGGTGTACGCAGGCGGAGTGCATGAGACTCGCAGTAATACAGCGTAGGAAGCATGATGGTATGTTGTTGCCAGACCAACCACATCGTTACTGCAAGATTACTGAACAGTCGGACCCACAGATGAGTGCCTGCTGAGCAGTTAGCTTGAAGTATCAATACCGTCGATCTGGCTGATTTATTCTATAACTGGCTAGCAGTCTTTATGCAATCCACCTAAGTTCACACTAAGGCATGAGGTTAGTTCAGCCTAGGGACACATTCATTAGTTAAATTAGCTTAAATTAATAAGAGCGCTCCTCAATACCAAACAAGGTTTGATAAAAGAAAAAAGAAATGCATAATTATAGGAATGTTAAGAAGCGACCACAGTGAAAGGACAGAGGAGAAAGACATTCTTTTGAAAACAGTACTACCTATGCTGCGAGAAAATATTGTAACCATGTCCCTAATAATACACTTACGATAAATTACACTAAGCTAACAATGCACATTACTATTAATTAATAGTATGTTCTATAACATGTCTGCTGTCCAAACGGACAAGGTACTGAGCTATGTGCGAGTTTACTATAATATATTTGAATGCGGAGCTTTCCATGCTACTGTATACAAAATGTATCAAATGCAATTAATCTAACTTATAAATACCGTTCAATAAAACCAATTTTTGGTGTTTCATTAGTTAGCATTCATAATGAAGGTCTTCACAGCCACTTCACATCAAATAAGTGTATAATATTATGTATATGTACTCAGTAAAAGGAAGAGAATATTAGTCGAACTCACGGATTTGTAAAAAAATGAGCTCCAATAAATTTATTGTCTCGCACATACAAAATGCATAATCACTAGAGCGGGCCGCATTCGCCGCCACGGCTCTGTAAGATCTACTCCTAAGCAGTACAGTACAGTACAGTACAGACATCAGACAACTACCACACGCCGCGCGCCGGTCAGCCGACATCAGCCGATCGCCGATCACTCGTTCACTAGTCCTGTGTCCGTCACCAGGCACTCGGGGTCACTTCACACACCGGTGCGCAGAATTAGCATTCCAAACTGTTAGATGACTGATACTGTGGTGAGCGCAGCTCATAGTCTATCGGTTTCCACAGTTAAATTCCTTGCGCTACCCACACACGAAATAACTTATCAGTTCACACACGAGAATAGAAAATTTTTACTGCAACATGAATATAATAGGTGGGTGGCGCAGAAATCGATAGGAGGGTATTAGATGTGAATCAAACGGGGTGGTGGCACGGCACACGGGGGCGGGCCGGCTTATATAGGGCCGTAGATGATGAGGCCAAAGAACACGGCCCACATGAGCACAATCCATTGCATGCCGTCGAGCCAGTGCATCAGCTGCGAACGCTTCTCACCGTCGGAGATCTTGCGCGCGACGAACTTCAGCACCTCGTCGAGCAGCACCACGGGTATCGAGAACTTCATCACCGTGACCCACTCCTCGATGGACAGCGGCGTCACTTGGAACACGGTCTGCGAACACACGCACAGAACAAAGGGTTAGCACAGGACTGAGCGGCCACGGCGTCCGACGACACTACAGCAAGCGGTACTCACCGACAGGACCTCAACGTAGAGGATGACGAAGTGGAGGGTGAAGGAGAGAGCCATGGAGCCCACGAGCCACATGTTGGACCAGGGCGGCATGGACACCAGCGACTGGTTCTCAGACAAACTGTTCATGGCGTTCAACATCTCAATTGTTACTAATACGGACAGGGCCATGGTCATAGGGTGAGGGTCAGTGAAGATCTTGCAGTCGATACCCTGAAATCGCAAAAAAATAATTGAATATTTGTTATGAAATAAAAATGACAAGTGTGAAAATGAGCCAATTGTTTTTGGTCGTACCTTGAACTCATCACCTCCGCCGAGGCACTGTAAGTGGTGGGTAAGCTGCCAGTAAGTCATCTGGGGTCCGAAGGGCGAGTACATGAACCACCAAGTGGCAGCACCGACGGTAGCAGCACCGACGTAACCACCAATAGCCATGTACCTGGGAAGTTAGGTATCAACAGTTACAACAACTGACTAATTCATAAGAGTTATCTGGCATTGTGTCATTCTTTAACTACTTGTATTATATGATTACCTGAAGAACAGCCATCCAGAGATCAGACCCTCATCAGCCTTACGGGGGGGCTTGTCCATGATGTCAAGATCGGGTGGGTTGAAACCAAGAGCGGTGGCAGGCAGACCGTCAGTGACCAAGTTGACCCACAACAGTTGCACGGGGATCAGAGCCTCAGGGAGACCAAGAGCGGCAGTCAAGAAGATGGACACGACTTCACCGATGTTAGAAGAGATCAGATAACGGATGAACTGCTTCATGTTGTTGTAGATGGCACGACCTGAAGTAACAAAACCGTCGTTTTAATTTCTGGATCCTACACATAATTTGAACACTGTTTGTGTTATGTTAATATGATGAATACTTGCCTTCCTCAACAGCAGCGACAATAGAAGAGAAGTTGTCGTCAGCCAACACCATCTCAGCGGCAGATTTAGCGACAGCGGTACCAGAACCCATAGCAATACCAATTTCAGCCTTCTTCAGGGCAGGCGCGTCATTCACACCGTCACCAGTCTGAAACGTCACAAGTAACATGTCATTGCTATCCAATATCATTCCTCCAGTTCGAGTGCTCCAGTTTATAAACATCGCTGCCCTAACGTAAACAGAACACTTCCAATATGTATTACAACATGTAAACATTCAATAATGTTGGCGAATGGTGTTCCACTAAATTATGAAGATATCGTTTACAATGTAGCAGTTATTTTGCTGTTGTGTTGATTCACTGACAAACTTGGGATTTCGTTTGTGTTGTGTTCATTTAGTAAAATGCTAACTTCTTTTTAAAAAGACTTGGTTGTTGTATGATGTCTGATTCTTACCATAGCGGAGATTTCGTTCATGCTCTGCAGGTACTCAACGATCTTGGACTTGTGAGCGGGCTCCACGCGGGAGAACAGGCGGGCCTTGGCGCAGGCGGCGCGTTGCTCGGACACGGGCAGGTCGTCGAACTCGCGACCAGAGTAGGATTTGCCAGTGGTGTCTTCTTCTTCAGTGAACACGCCAATACGCCTGAAATGTACAAGTTCATAAACATCTCACAAGTTCTTAAAATATTGCCATGGAATAATCAATAGTGCATGAGAACTCGTTTCGCTCAAGCAAGTGCCTATTTATTACTGATTTGAAATGACAATCTTTGAGGTTTTTTACGAACTAATAATGAGTGTGTGTTTAATTACCTGCAAATAGCTTCAGCGGTGGCCTTGTTGTCACCAGTGATGACGATGACACGGATACCAGCGGCGCGGCAACGGACGATGGAGTCGAATACTTCCTTACGGGGAGGGTCCAACATGCCGACGACACCGACAAAGGTTAGGTTGACTTCATAAGTGAAGAATTTGGTGGAGTCTCCGAGGTCCATCTCATCGGGCTTCAGTGGGTTATCAGCGGTAGCCAGGGCCAAGCAACGAAGGGTGTCGCGACCGGTACCGTATTGGCGGGTGAGCTCCAGGATGCGGTTCTTCAGGGTCGAGTTCAGAGGTACCTTGGCAGTTCCGACACGAGCGTGCGTGCAACGGTCAAGAACTCCCTCAGGTGCGCCCTTGACGAACAGTTTGGGTCCAGTTCCAAGACGGGAAGGCTTAAGGGGTGTGCAGTAAGAGGACATGGATTTCCTGTCACGAGAGAACTCAAGAGTGAACTCTTTCTTCCATTTGGTCTCAATCTCTTGGCGTACAACAATAGCAGAGGAGCGGCGGTCAAGTCCAGTTTTGGGTACATTGAAGGGGTTCATTTTCTCAGCGAGTACAATAAGAGCGGTTTCAGTGGCTTCACCGACCTTCTCGAATGCCTGTTTGAATTCGTTGAAGTCAATAGCGGAGTCATTGCACATAATGCAAATGGTGCCCAGTTCGTGCAGAGTGTCGAATTCAGCAGCCTTGATCTTCTGTCCCTTCAGGTAAACGTCACCAATAGGCTCGTAGGTGGAGCCAGTGATTTCAAATTCAAGGAAGCTGCTGTCGCCACCTTCGATCTTCTCAAAGACGAACATACGGGAAACAGACATCTGGTTGGTGGTGAGGGTACCGGTCTTGTCAGAGCAGATGACTGAGGTGCAACCGAGGGTCTCTACAGAGGGCAGCGACCTTACGATAGCGTTCTTCTTAGCCATACGCCTGGTACCGAGAGCGAGACAAGTGGTGATAACGGCGGGCAGACCTTCGGGGATGGCTGCGACGGCCAGGGCGACGGCGATCTTGAAGTAGTACACGGCACCCTTGATCCAGCTTCCACCGTGGGCGGGGTCGTTGAAGTGACCGATGTTGATGGCCCATACGGCAACGCAAATAACTGAGATGACTTTAGACAACTGCTCACCGAATTCGTCGAGTTTTTGCTGCAGAGGTGTCTTGATCTCCTCAGTCTCGGACATTTCAGTACGGATTTTACCAATGGCAGTGCAGAGACCAGTTCCGATGACAACACCGCGGGCCTTGCCAGCGGCGACATTGGTACCGGAGAAGAGAATGTTCTTTTTGTCCTGGTTGACGGCGCGGGGGTCGGGAATGGCATCTGTGTGCTTGATCACGGAGACAGACTCTCCGGTCAAGATGGACTGATCAATACGGATGGTAGTCGAGTAAATCTTAATAAGACGGATGTCAGCGGGGATCTTGTCACCGACTGACACCTCAACGACATCACCGGGTACAATTTCTTTGGCTCGGACTTTCTGTACACCGGATTTGTCGCCTCTGATTACTTTACCCATCTCGGGTTCGTATTCTTTTAAAGCTTCGATGGCGGATTCGGCGTTTCTTTCCTGCCATACTCCTACTATAGCGTTAGCAATAAGAATAAGTAAAATAACGAAAGGCTCTACAAAGGCGGTGAATGCGTCTTCGTGTTCTTCAAATAAAGCTAATACCTGAAAATATGATAATAATATTGTTAATACTTTTGTAATTGTATGTGCATCGATTCTAATTCCAATGATCTATATACTTACGAATGAAATAATAGCGGCTAACAGCAAAATCTTTACTAAGAGGTCATCGAATTGTTCCAGTACTAACTGCCATAAACTTTTGCCTATAAGTAAACAATAGAAAACGTTATATTTTTGACATGTTTAGGGACGATTTTTCAATAGTATTAATAAACTGAACAAAAAAGTAATATTTTCTATACACAAGCTGACAAACCGCCTCTTTCACTCCTCTATAGTTATCCGACTATTGAAAAATTAGCCCTTAATCTTCATAATAATAAACCACAGGTAACACTTAGGGAGACATATTTTTCAGGAAATTTGGGAATTACAGGTTTTAGTTATCTTGAATCTGACGTAAATGTTTATTGGTCTCTTCGTTTTTTATTTCAAGAATGCAATATTACGAAATGTAGGCCATTAAATATTCTAGTCATTAATATGTAATGCAAACTTGACGACAAGATTCAACAAACGTGAGTTTCCTTCAAGGTTTTGTGCTAAACAAAAAGTGTCTCACGGAACCTTGGCATGGTTTTATTTGAATACTGGAATAAGTAAGATTCTAAGATGCAACACTTATGCCGCATGAAACTCTTAATGGTCACGCGTTTTATTTACAATTTTTTTCTCTAATAATAAGCCACCTCGAAAGAAATTCAATGATGTTTTTTGTTAGTTTATTCAATAGCCTGCGTTTCCCTATATGTGTCAAGTAATCGTCGTATGCGCAATTAGTTTAAGCACTTAATTAACATACAATTGGGAACCGCTATACTTCCTGATTACATTTCCAGTAGGACGGCTTTGTGTATTAGTTAAGGAGATTTCCTGAGTGCTATACTACTTATCTTCAAGGATGTGGACGTCATGTCTGCTAAACCTTATCTTCCAGGTATGATTTTTTACTTTTAAAACTTGTTATGGATCAAGTTGAATCTTTAAAAGGAATCTCAAACAGTGAACGGATTAGGAATTGGAATATGGTGTCAGTACATCTAGGTCAGATAACTTAGAAATATTTATCAAATCGATGCGCTTACCCTCCTCCGTTGGCAGTTCTGAAAAGAGAAAAGAACCATAATTAGAATTTTGAATAAAAGATCAAAGGAGTTAATGTAGCAGGCGATAAACTAGTCAGAACAGGCATGCGATCTATGTCGGCAGTTACGATCGTACATAAATACACTAGATCGGCGGGAGCGAGCGGTGCGCGGCGGCGGCGGCGGCTGGGCAGCGCCGGCGGCGGAGCGAGGCTCGATCAGCGATTCGACCAATAATAGTGACGTCAAATGCAAATGTCGGCGCCCCATTTCAACGTGATCTGCTCACCGTTTGTCTAGTTCTACTCTACGCAGCTTATTTTGATTACTACGTTATCAGTATGCGCTAAAACCGGCTTCTATTCGGATACTGCGCAAAAATCAACAATTCCAAAACAAAGTAAACCACGTGTGATAATATTTACCAGGCCGCTGGCTAATCAAGGTACATACACAGTTTTTGCGATACAGAATTATCGCACTTCTTTGATTTTAACTAGCTACTGATAATTATGCTAATAATAAAAAATAAAAGGATATTGTTGTTTAATTTGGACTTGGTGTCAATGTTTTTTACAAACCGGAATGCTTACGCTCATCGAAGAGGATAATATATTAAATTTATAAATTACTTCATAGTTCTAAATAACACTACAGAGTATAACAGGTTAGAATAGGTGAATTTTATTTTTATATATGAAATATTTATAAGAATATATTTATTGTAAGATTAAGTTCTTAAGACCTTGTGGATACAGATTACTAGAGTAGTGCCACAACGCTTATTATTATGTATTGCCGTAGAAGGTTACGCGTCAGCATTTGGTTTATTCAATGTTAGAATCGTGCCCTACAAAAAATGCCTTTGTTACGTATACATAATTATGTTTGTCTGTAATTATTTGTCTACTCGTAGGTAGGTAAGGGTCGAAAAACTTGTTATATTTTTTGTTGGATCGACATTCAGACTTTTTATCATGTCCATTATATAAAATCTGCGATACAACTGTATGATAAGTTGTATTTTGGTATAACGTATCTTGTTTATGATTAAGTAGTTGCTGGGCAATGAGCGGGCCACGTCTCCGGCCCGTGCGCGACCTGCATGGTGACCTCAGACGCGCACTCAGTTGCTACGTAACAACGGCGTCGCAGACGCAACGCTTCTAGCACAATCCTTTTGCTATCTAGTCTTATCACTAGTACTTGCCTAAATTGACGAATTGTGATGTTCATATTAAACGCTGCCCTTACAATTAGAATATCCTCCCATCACGTCGTTTCCGGGAGTCGAGTTTAGACTGAGTCGAGAGTGGGAGCACAGTTGTATGCATGATTCGCAATAAGCTTTTTGGACGCAGTAAATAGCGTCCATAGGAATGTACGTGGAATCAGTATCATGTTTTCCATGTCTTAATCTTGTAATCGGGCAACGTGCGCTAAGTCAATCGTTGTATCGACTCTATTTGCGTACGCAGTCCGGCTGCCAGCCACGCTGCCGTGACTAATGTAAGCAATTAGTCCACGCATCGATATCGCCGTGTCAGCATCTGTGCTCGCTCGCGAGTCGCGCTCATCAATAATACTAACAACGGCACTTAAAATCGCGAGGACGCCCATACACTTAAGTGTCACGTCCTGGATAACCGACGTCAAAATAGCGTAGATCGTGTACGTGTCGAGACTGACAATCTTATAACACAATACATAATATACCGTCACGCTATATACACTCCATAAACATATCAATATATTGGCTTCTATTCTAGCTGTAAGTGCTAACTTTAACTGGTTACAAAAACAATGGACGAGGAAAATTAGCTATTTCAGCGTTGAAATTATAAATAGACTCGCAATAATATAGGTAACGATGATAGTAGCAAACAGATGACCTCAACCTCATGTTACAGGTGGTCAGCGATTACCCTGACTTTGATTGGAGGGATTCGCTGAAGACAGAATCCAATTATGGATCAATACAACTGTAACGAGGTTGGTAATGTGAGAAACTTTCTTTGTGACGGCGGCATAAAGGTGAAAGTACGATAAAGAACGGACACTGACTTTGTTGTTTTCTGTTTCGCAACTTCTGTTAGTCAAGCCTTCAGTTTTTTTGATGATATCGAGAGAAAGGCAAGAGAAAACCATCACGAATTTGCAGCAACGGAAATGTTCTACTTGGATTTTCAGTAACTCTAGATCATATTTACGAATCTGGAGATAGTATGTACTTCATAATTGCTATTTAACAAGCTTTTATTTAACTTGCAATGTATGTATGTAAGTGTGTTCGGGACAAATCTTGCAACTGAATTTTAAAGCAGTTATCCTCTACCGATTAAGGTAAAATTTTGCATACACGTTTAGTTTGGATGACAATGCATGGTTTAGCTAAGTGACGTCATTCTAAATCCAATAATTATAATAAATATTTTTTTTTAGATAAGACATAGTAAGTCCAAAAGGGTCTAAGGGTCACCTTAGTGCGACACCGGCCGGACGCTGGACTCGGCACATACCAGGGAAGGATGGCATGAAGAGTAGGTCTATAACATCAGCAGTAGATAAGCTGACAATGACGATGAGGTAATGAATTGTAATTTGACAAATTAGAGCCCTTTCATCTTGAGTATTGGTAAATTTATCAAGTTGATTGACAGACTTTTAAAAAAATTAGTTCCGCATTATTTTCAGACATTATCTTCCAATGAATGTCGTATTGAAGGGATATTATTGGTTATTTGAAGTGCTTAGATCGAAGCCATACAAAAATCTTAGAATAACTTCACCGTAAATATAACGTGTGGCAAAAATGTACTATCTTTACGGTTTCAATGGTGAGAAGATAAAAGAATTTTCTAACAGATAAAATATTGGAACGTGCAATGGTCGTGTGGATCGCGCGTCAGCCGCGTTCGTAGACGCAATCCGCCAACGTAGATCGTCCAAAATAAACCTGGGTACCTATATAATATTTCAGCCACTAGGCACTCGAATCTCGCCGCGGGAGCAGTCAGCATTCCCGGTGTTGCCGTACGCTATCGACTCCTTAATGCACTCAAGCACTTATGATCCCGCTGACGCATCGCACTTCAACATTCCCCCACAAAATGAATCTGTGGTAAATGATCATTTCCCCTAGAATCCTACTCATATAAAACGAAACTAAGGTTTAGACTACAAAGAACATAGCATATTATACATAGATATTATAGTTTATCGATGTCGGTTTATCGTAAGCTACTCACATGTAGTTATTACGTATATAATGTTAGTTTTTATGTTTCGAGGACAAATCATTATTGAACGAGTATCGGATAACCACCGCGTTTCATTAGAAATAAACGATCAGCCTTAGTTCAATTTTGATAACAATCTAACTACTTATTAGTATTTTGTATTATTAGTTTTGCTGAGTAGAATTAATGCAAATATTTAAAGAGATAATAGAACAGATGTTTAACGAGAAGTTGTAATTACAAGTGAGCATGCTTTTAGTGATTATAAATGTTCCTTTGATAATGGTTTCAGTTTCTGAGAGATCTAAATATTTTTACGCCAAGACTGAGAGCGGATAAGTGTGTTATTGAGTGTAGGAGGGGGTCGGTTTTCACGGAATGAAGATTGCAGTAGGAGCTAGCATCATCTGTTCATACTAATCAAGTTCTAAATCATTCCTTCTTCTCTTGTTGCCTAGGGATGTAATAGCAATGTGTAGGTTCCTACTCTAAAATATAATACAATAGTAAGAGTAATTTTAAAAGAACCGATACTCGACCTACATCTACATAGAAACTGTTATGATAAAAACACAAGAAAAAAAAAAGAGGATTTGAGAATATTTTGTTAGGACGCTCTTAGCTTAGGTTCATAAAGCAGGTGTGAATGTAGAGTGTACATACATTATTTTAAGTGCGTGTCAAATAAAACTAGTGCTGATGATGACACACTTTAGCTTTTAAATTCTATTCTCGCTTGAGGTTTTCGGTATTGTGACCGTGCCTCACTCAGTGAAGTGACGTGTAGTTTATGTTTTCCGCAGCAAAATAATCGTCAGTTGTACGAAGCCGAGAAAATAAACAACAAGTCTCGCGGGATTTCGAGCTAGTGGTGTATTTTTTTAACGGTGTTATCATTATCCACATCTATACAAAGTCGTAAGCGGCACCCTGCAGGTGAATGATGATTTTGGTACCTATTGACAGAGGTCTTTGTATGACTAAATGACAAAAAAATATGTAGTGATTGATTGATCCTACCAGTTTGTTTCTTTTTATGTCAACATGTGTGGAACAATAATCAAATTCTATCAAAAATAATATGGTAAAACAATAAATACTATCCAATACAGAAGTAGTAAATTAGTATTCGTCTTCGTATCTATAACAACAGGTTAGGTACCTGCTTATTTCATGGCAAACTGCTTATAGATACGGCGTGTTTTAGCGAGAGTGCGAGGTGTTAGGTTGATAACATGGAGGTGTTGAGGCGTGAGGGCGCGTCCCCGGGGCCCGTGGGCACACGCACCGATGGCAGCCTCCGCCTCACCGCTGATCGACCACCGAGGACCCACTATAAATAAACATCACGGAGAACGCACCCACCCCCAACCACCGAGAATAACCTCTATGCTTCGAACTACTCGCCCTATGACATTTATTTTAAGGCTGGCCATCACAAATGATTAAACACACGTTTTAATGCTTTTCGAAAATTAAAATTATTAATGACATCTAGAAAGATCTATGAACTTGCTCTAAATACCCACATATAATTATCTTTAGTGCAAATATTTAGCATAAAGATTAATCTATAAACCTTGTAATAATACAAAGAGGAACTTTGTAAATATTTTCAGAGACAGACAACAAACAAGAAAATAATATTAAAGGTATTTTTCTTTTGTTTAAACAATTAGCAAGGTATCTACACAGAAACAATAAAAACCTTTATGCTTGTTAAATGTATTCTAACACTTAGTAAATGGTAAAGATTGCGAGAATTCGTTTTTATACTATCTCTCTAAGTCACTAACTAAATATTTGCTCCAACTGTAGCAAATATTTAGTTAGTGACTAGAGAGATAAAACGCCCATTAATATTTTGTCAATACTAACGACCTGCCCTGGTTTTTCTTAGGAGGAAATAATATAGTGAAAAATAGAAGTATCTTTAAATTGTCGTTTATAGTAATTTAGGATTAGCATTTGGAGTTTCGTAAATAGGCAATCAAATTAAATCAATATTTAGTTGAATTTTCCTCCTAATTCTGGAAATAATTTCGGTCACGAAATTTGTGGGAATTTATAAAATTTTGATGACGCGACCAGGATGCTATTTTATTTTATTAAGTAAGTAATGCAGCAGTATTGCTGTTGCTTCTCAACAATATAGAAGAAAACAAACATCAGTTTTAAGTCTTTGACCATTATTTTGTCTTGTGACATGAGTCTAATCAATGAATCTAACAAAAGAAAAATGTGTAGTAAAAATTGATAGGTACTCAAAAAACACTTTTTCCTGTACAATGAAAATGCCTTATGGAAATATTGAATAGGATTTGGCGTTATCTCCGCGCAATTAGCTACGGTGCACCGAATGGGGAGATTATGTACTTCGAGCGGATTCATTTACACTTCGCCCACAGCCTCGGATATTTGCGTAATAAGCATAATATTAAGTGAAACACATCTATCGGGATTGCTTTCATTCAAACGTTCTATCACGTACGATGTGGGCCAGTCTCAATTTTTTACCTTGTCTACTTTCATAAATATTTTTATTTTTTTTACACCTGGGTCAGGAATTGATTGCTCTTACATCGTTCTCGGAAGAATTTCACCCAGGCGTGTTTTGACGCTATTCGTTTGCCGACAGAGTAGAAACACGTGAATTAGGGCAATGTTACTGACATGTGGTGGCTCTGAAATTGGAACCATTTCTGGAGTGAGTCAACATAGTTTTAAGCAATCTGTTCAACTATGAGAACAACAAAATACTGCAAGGCTTCTTTTTGTGTTTATAATACTGAAGCACACATAAACGGTGTTTGAAATAGAAACAAACACTCTCGAGTGATAGAATGCAATTAGTACCTAGGTGAATGAATAATATTACTGTGTTACAAATGGACGCAATACTGCTCATTATAATATGAAGTCGAGATGGCCAAGGTGGTCAGTACACATCTCAGATACTGGCACTCAATAGACCATTCACGTTGTGTCGGAACAATTTGTTTTGATGCAGTTCATCTCCTGAACATACATTTTGTGTTAGTTTCCTCGATAATATAACAATACTAATGCATGATAATAAATATACAAATAATATGCAACTATCATGAAACGGAAGATGTTTGACCTTGTGTTCACATAACATACATTGATAATTTGGATTAATAAATTATTATTATTACATAATATTCTCACCAGATTTATTACATAGCAGAAATTATTGTTTTAGTAGTATGTAAAATTATTATGATTGTCTAATAGTGGGTATTTATTACCCACAGGGTAAAGCAAACAGTGTTTGAAGTCAATTGAAAATCTACATTTCTGTCATATATATTTCAATTACCTTCTTATTTTTATCGCAAAAGACTTCATCTTTTCAAGATTAATGATTCATGGCCAAGTCCGAGCTGCTGGCAAAATTTCAAATGACCCTGACTGATAGCTTGATTAAAATTAATGAACTTTATTTATACCAAGTTTTGTAGATGCTGACTAACTTAATCTGTATATTAAGGAAAATTTTATCTAGACTCATCATTAGCTGTCAATTAAGCCAAGCCAAATCAACACAGATAAAAGATAAAATACAATATTGAAATAGTTATCAATTATTGTTCAGGGTTTTTATTTTTACTTTAATGAATAGGAGAGCATTATAATTTATCACTATCTACAAATAATACATTCACAATATACTAAGGCCAGGTACTAGAATTAAATTGCAGTACATAATTACAATAGCAGCCATTGAGAAGCCCATCTCTGATCCATTTTTGGCCATGGATGTTTACGGGTTGATTTGAAGATGACCTAAGAGTGGCAATAAGGAATACAAAGATGTATGATACAAAAGATGCAAATTGTAGTTGTAGCTCTGCATATTATTATATGATCACCAGAATTAAGCAAATTCTAGGTGTAGCTTTGCATATTATTAAATGATAACCAGAATTGAGCACATTCTAGATGTAGCTTTGCATATTATTATAATTATGATAACCAGAATTGAGTTAACTGCTTTGTGATGATGTCATAGTTGAAGGAAAGATAATTATGATGGTTTTGATTGGCAGTTAGTGCACCACCATGATACCAATTTTCAATAATCAATTTAATGCAGCACTAACTAACTTATTGTATGGTTAGAATTTTGTTTCTTATACACTTATGCAGAATAAACCTAGATCTGTCATGCTTTAAAATTACTTGAAAAGACGTACATACTTCTTAAAACTGTTCTGTATAGTTCATCACACATTATAAAACAGATATGAAAGTAATAAAAATTGTTTACATGTTTCAGGTAAACAGTGTACTTACCATTTGGCCCATATTTATCTTGGTTCCTTTTTATTTGGTCTGCACTGAGGCCTTTGTCTGGGTTTGTACCGAAGTACCCTAAGACTTCATCCACGGATTTCGAGTGAGCGTCCTCCATGGTGGAATTACTACGTTGCCGTCAGTTCTAAAAAGCAAGAACAAAAAAATATAGGTTAGAAATGACGAGTCATCATTAACAACTTGATAGCTTTGAGGTTATGTTGCTTTTGTGCGAGAATTTTAAATGCGACGTATTTATACTGACGTTTATTTTTTTAGATATAATGAAAATAACTGGACAAAAGAAATTACTTTTATTTTTCGGTAAAGGGAAATAGTTTTATTGATATCGTGTATTTTTTAAATGAAAAAAATTAAGAACAGATTTCTGTCGATTACAGATTTTGAATTCCACAGCTCTATTCTCAAAGATTTTAGTAAAATATGAAGACGAGTATTGTTAATAGATTTAACGAGCTATTTCCTAAATCGCAAGCACCGTTTGACCACTGCACCACTCACCAATAAGTTCTTTTTTAAAACATGAGAAGTGTCTGTCTTATTTTAGTATTCCACTTATTTTTAGCTTTAACTCTTATTTTATAAAGTTATTACTAAAATTTGTACTAATCTAATACTTTTTCTCGTAAATATCATAAACGACACGAACACGTATCTAATCCAGCCGTCATTTTTTACCAAACTGACGTACAAGAGGGGTCGATGGCAGCGCCACCTTTTACGCGGGATTGATACTATTTTTGTCAAACGAGATTCTTTTTCTATCAAAATGTTTTATATTTCGCGTATAAAATTCAACAATCTAGTAAACGTTAATATTGTTGCTAAAAAATGCTAAATTAAGTATTATTTTCTTAATTTGAAAACTTAATACATTTAACGATCATACATAAATGTGGAGCCATGCTATAGGTTGAATTTGTACCACGTGACTCAAAGCTATTTTTGTGCCATAGGCGCCTACAAAATGCGGTATTTTTAAAATTCTGAAATTTGTTTCGCGTTATGTAACACTTTTATCACTTATTTATAATCACTAATTTCCTTTTGAAACTGGTATGACACTTAATTTGCACTTGGGATAACTACACTCACGGTTGTTTGGTTTTATAGTGGTATTATGAAACTTACTGGAATATTTTTTTCGACAGCGTCGGGAAGGAAAGAAGAAATAAGAGTGGCGCGGGAGATGTTTTCCCTCCGCGCCCCGAGTAGTGACTCCCGGGCGAAGAGCGACGGTTTTAGAGCGGCGCGGGCGCGGTGGAGGGACACCGTCGGAGATTTCTTTAATTATTTTGGCAACAGTACTCGATGGCACAGTCGAGTCGCTTTCCAGGGTTGCATGTCGCACGGCAGCCGTCACCGACCGTCCTATGATGATCTTTTTATAGCGGTCGCTGCCCGGCTCGAGCTCCCGGAGCTTGTTGTGTGATGGTTACTTCTGTTTACGACTATTAAAAAGGTTCTCCTTTTTAATTTAACACCATGTTATTCTTGTGGTTTAAAAGGTATTACCGACGAAGTTATTAAGAGAGAGAGAGAGCTTTCAATAATCGTCAATCGGCCGTGTCGGGAGGGATAAAAGAACGATAAGCTCATACCATGCGTGTTTTATCATGATAAGCCGCACTGAGCAAACATTAGCTTATCGCTTTTTAAGTGGATTTCAGGAAATTAAGTTTTCAGATCGTTTTCAGCTTCAGTAGCTTTGCATTGTTAGTCCTTTCTGCTGACGTCAAATACGTATTCTTGTAGCAAAATGAAACAATTATTTGTGGATGTTGATTATCGGGTGGATAACTAATGCTGTACAATTGGATCGTGGCCGACACGTCGACATTGGTGTTTAGGTACCTGCTGTTGGCAATGATAAGCTGTCCGATGACGCTGATCTATGATACTGAATATTTTCCCATCATGTCTTCACCTAACAGATTGGACGGATCCGTCATAATCAAAATGATGAACTCGTAAATATAACCATAGGCATACCGTAGGCGTAATAGCAATTAATATTTTGACTACGAGCTTTGAAGTGTTTACGCTCATTGCAGACACAATCATGGAAATTAGGCTTTAGGTAGAAATTGTAAGGGCGGTTACGCACTGCACGTCCGTGTCCGTGATTTGAGTTCCGAGTTCAAAATATTCTGAATGATGACAGATTATGACGGATAGAGTTCGGATGTAGTGCAAAAGCTTGCCTACAAGAAGTACTACGGCTACTTTGGGACTGAAACTTCACGGACACGGATGGGATGTAGTCCGTAACCGGCCCTTACAATCGTAGCAGTCCGTCAAGAATCTTAGCACAGCATTACTATTATCTGTCAAACGTTGTTTAGATCCACTTAACAAAATACATTGTACAAAGCATGGTTTTGGTATGGGTAGATGCCCTATACTTATCGAGTTTATGTTGATTTAGTCGTCTGGGCTACATACCATTAATAAAAGCTTACATATTTTGATAAATCACTGAACTCAACATATTTAGCTGAAAATACAAAATATCAGTTTTCACGTTGGCTTTTTACAAAAACGTGCTTTTGTAACTGACGTAATTATTGTTATAAAAAAAAAGACCTGTGCAATGTCTTTTGAGAATTTAAAAGAGCGAGTTTACGATATCGATTTCACGGCAGCTACGGAAAAATGTCAACCTTGTGTGAAGTACTTGAAATATATTTAGAGTATTTTAGAGAGTGAAAATAGAAAACCGCAGGGAAACCGCTGAATGCCAATGTTAACGTTTATTTTAGCGTCTGGAAACGATAGTGTTTTAAAGAATATATTTCTTTGATTAGCATAATGTGATTATTTAAATCTGGCGTGTACCCGGGAAGTAGTTACCTACCAACATTGAATAGTCTCTCTTACATGAAAATAATTCAGCGACTATTAAAACTTTAAAATTTACCCACGCCAGATAATAGTTCGTAAAAACAAGATTTTATGGTTCATAAATAAAATACATCAAAGGCCCATTTCTATAATGACAATGAAGAAATTCTTTCAGTGTTCCCATGCGACAGTTTGTCAAGATTTCTTGGAAGATGCCAGGTTACTATACTTCATAAAAGATAGCTTCATCTCTGCGAAAGCTGTAAGTATTCAATACAGTAACAATGGCGCTTGACAGGATAACAATAACGTAACAATAACGTATACGTCAGTTTGACATATGTCACAGAGATCAAGCTATCTTATACGAAGTATACAGTAGGAAATTCAAACCGGAAATGTGTTTGTATCTCCCTTCAAATATTGAGATATTTGAAGGGAGATACTGTTCATGTTCATGAACACAATTTTTTAACTTAAGTAGATATTTTTTATGAACTCTAGACATAGATATGATTTATATATTTGGAGAAAGGTATGTTTTCCTATTTTTCAGGCTCGTATTTATTTAACATTAAACTGTTCCTTCTATTCGGGTATCTGTATTTTTTTCTTAGCCAACGTTTTAAGAAATATTGAATAGTCATATTTAACTGGAAGTAATCCATATACGGTGAACGATCAGTATTTTAACTGGATGAAGAGCAGGTACAGGTACCACAGTATTCAAGTAAAGTCAGGCCATATAAATGAAATATATTTGGGTGCCTACTTCAGGTGTCTACACTTTAACGACAGTTATTATGTTATTAACTATTGAAATAATGGCAATATGAACTACGAGTAACGAGCTAAATTGATATTAAATATCCTTTTAAATGGAAAAGTTTTGATGTTTAATACGATAGTGATATTATTTAGATTAGATTAGATAGCCTGATGCTATATGAACAAATAGAGGTTCTGAATAGAGGCAAATGCCATATGTCTAGGTCATATTTAGGTGGTTGGGGCTTCTTTATGCAGGCGCCTTTATTTTAAAATTATGCAACAAACAGGACATGGTAGAATCAATGATATGAACATTAGCTCTGGGAATTTTATAGAGATCATTATAAAAAATGAGTAGGTTAGGTATCCGACGAAATCTTAGAGAATCTGAAAAATTATGATATGTTTTTTAGGGTTCCGTACCCAAAGGGTAAAAACGGGACCCTATTACTAAGACACGCGGTCCGTCTGTGTCAGTCTGTCTGTGTGTCTGTCCGTCTGTCACCAGGCTGTATCTCATGAACCGTGATAGCTAGACAGTTGAAATTTTCACAGATGATGTATTTCTGTTGCCGCTATAACAACTAAGTAATATTTACGTGGGGCTCCCATACAACAAACGTGATTTTTTTGCCGCTTTTTGCGATAGTTGTACGGAACCTTTCGTGTGCGAGTCCGACTCGCACTTGGCCGGTTTTTTATATATTTTATTGGTTCGCGCTTGACCACTATCTCACCTGTTGGTAAGCGATGGACGGTGAGACACGGTTGCCTAGAAATGACCTCTTCACTCATGACTTAGAGACTCCTAGATTGTAGCCGTCGGGAAACACAGACAACGGCAGGTAAATCCACTCCTTAGCTGTACGCACCGATGGCTCATCGCCGATGATCAGATGTAGTCCGATGATGAAACGGGCTAGGTGGAATTGTAACCGATAAAAACCGACAAACTGGCAACTCGGCGACGGTGTTCAAGGCTCTGGCTTTAGCTTTGACTTGACCAGTGCCTCATCACCGATGAGCCTCTTGGCCCGGTTTTCGATCGTCTCTAGTATTTGGCAGATCTGTCCCAGAGATAAGAAAAATACTCCATGCATGATCAAACTTGCACATGATACAAAATGAGGAGCTGTTCTAGTTGTTGATACAAATTGAGATGTTCTGTGTAACAAGGGTTGTGAAGGCACTATCAAGTCAAATCGTCAACATTTTGAGCAATATTTCAGTTGCTTCCTGGACTTATCAACGTTGCTAATTAGGGAGTGTGAAAGCGAAGGAAAGGAAACATTTGCAACACGCACATTCCTTTGATGTTTGCCACATAAATAAAATCAGATTTCAACAATTTACAATTTTGTTTTTGATTTTTGTTGAAAACTGTATGTTATTACTGAGAAACATTTTTATCGGATGTGTTGATAGCAACAAAGTTTCCAACTTGCGTTCGGTGGGGACAAATTTCTTTAAAAATAATAAGTATTACAGGTATTTTATATTTTTTTCGTCTAGTTATTACTGGTACAGTCAAAGCTAGTTTTGGGGGCTCAAATGGCTAGTTTTTGTAGAAGTTAAATTATCCACAACTGATTTAATATCATCATTATTTCAGCCGAAAGACGTCCACTGCTGGACATAGGCCTCCCCCAGGCGTCGCCACATTGACCGATCCCAAGCGTGGCGATTATGGTAAAACCCCCCACCCCCATGAATAGCACTGATTTAATATGTTGTATAGAAATTAAAATAAAGATTATACCTAATAACCGTGAAAAGTTGAAACTCTTCTGTATAAAAAAAAATATTGCCGTTTCTGTTTTCGTAGAGTGTGACTTCACTTTTGACCCTCAACTGTACCAAAGGAAATGCGATAAAAGTTTACAAAAGTAACCCAATTGCAATAGTATCAGGCCTAATCTCCCATCTTGTGCAATCGATGATTGAGCACAGCACTTCAAGCCACTGTTTTCTTTGATCCGCAGATGTGCTTCATGTTCTGATTGATAGTAATGGACGCATGCGCATGTGAGCCGACCGGATGACTGCTTCGCAATAAATGATCATTGCAGGTTTAACGAGCGATTAAAAATCACTCTAGCTCGGCTAGCGTACTATTTTATAGCCCATCAATTAATATCCACGTTGTCCGGTATTTTAGGATCACTTCGTCATAGTTTATGAAAACGTTTAACTAATGTTGGTCCACTTGCTCGTGTAATTACGAGCTTGGTTTAAACTTTTGGCACGAAGTAAAGCCTTCCAGTCTGTAATCTGTATGGTATGTTTTTTAACTTATCCCCTGAACAGAGTTTCATTAATTATAGCAGCAAGTTAGGTGCTTAAGAAGATCATAGGCTAGTTTTCATTCCAGAAAATGGAAACTTAAACACATGAGCTTTGGAAACTGCTTATAATTTTGTACCTCATCATTCAGTTAATTGATTTAAGGGCCTTCCACCGCTTTAGTGCCGTAAAACGGTTACTTTCTAAAGCATACTTCTTAGTAACGTACAAACGTAAAACGCTACGTTAAAAGGTGGAAAATAAAAATATATTATTGATTCATGTGTATTATTTGTGAAACATGGTTTTTGCGAATAACTAATAGTTTTGCTTTAAAAAAAATAATTAAAATCACGATATTTTTTCGCTACTCCTCCAAAATGACTTGGATGTTTAAAAATATTTTCACACAGAAAAATTAATGCCTTGAATTTCTTCATAACTGAAATAGAAAATGTAAATCAAAGAATATTTTGCAAACGAAATTGTCCAAAAGGAAGTACAATATTGATATTCTGGCTCCGAACGGGCGCACGGCCAGTACTGCATTAACATTGGTGAATATATACGCCTTAAGTGAAAACAAGCCTTCTATGATTGACGATAGTTAACAAAACACGTGTTTTCGGTTAACCTACTCCTGTAATTATTGTTTACTTTGTATTTTAATGCTTTGGGAAGCTCAATGTCGTTTCTGTTTGGTAATAAAGATTTAATAGCGCATCATAATTATTATCCATAAGTTTACCCTCATTATAATTTATTGACGGTCAGTATTTGAATTAACTTCGATAAGTCTTTAGTTTTTTTTTTGTTTATGCCACTATTTCCTGCATTTCTCACTGTATGTATGTTTATAGTTTGTGTCGGATACTTGCATCGTTACACACGTTGCGTGTACGCATCCGACCTACTTCCGACGTGAGATCGTTGACTTGCAATGTGAAATGAAGAAGTAGGTTTTGTTGATGTTGGCACCCGGTATAAATAGTACCTATGCAGTTTTCTGCATCGACTCATTCGAGAGCTTCAGATGTTTCATTCACAAGGCTCTAGATTCATTCGATATCAGCGAAGGCCATAGTCGAAATGTCAAAACGTATAGGATTGATCACGTGATTTTTCGATATCTGCCTTTTTGACGATCGCTATCGCCTCGCTTTCGATAGTAGAATGCCACTGCTCTGAACTAAAATAGCCAAGGAATCATTTAGTAGATATGCTATTTACCTGACCCTATTACTAAGGAAGTCTTCTTTACCATGATTGAATCACACGAAATAATTGCCAATTTCAATTTCATCCGTTTTTTCTGGTTTCAGGTTCTTGGATTGTGTTACTTAGTGAAATAGTATCTACAGTCTAGCTCGTCTTTCTAACTCAGCCTTGTTTATTATAACTGACTCACGTTTATGAATCAATATTTGGTTTGCTAAATGGACGCTGACGTTTTGATAGAAAATTATATTTTCTTTTTAATTTTACCCGGGCCAGATGTTCGTTTATGAGTTGGTGGGTTACGATAAACAGATATAGTCGCTAAGCAAGATTGGACTTTGATAGATATCTTCGTTCCTGGGTTTGTAGTTTATAGGTAAGCAGCAAGATTATGTAATTTCAGGTGTATTTTGGATTTGATTGAGATGGAAACATGGTTCGACATGTTTAGTTTTCTATCTTTTGTATTTTTCCATCATATTGCGTGTGTATTAGGGAGTGTAACGAAATAACGTTATTCATATTTGGGGCGCGTTCTCTGACTCATAATTAACGTTAAGTGGACCCTAATCGATCATTTATTCTCATATCTAACTATTAACGATCAATAAGAACATACTCAACAAAACGGATCAGTGGGACGAGCTTTTAAAATTCCTAGATAATTTAACGAGTACCGACTTGCGTATGAATATATTATTCTTATATCAAATATACCCGGCGTACCGAGCCATATCGTAAGGCTATTCGTCATCTAAAATAAACGGCCGAAGGTAATAATCAAAATAGAATTATCGTACTGGGGAGTGTCGTAATCGTCTGCTTTGGCAGTACTGACTTGCGGGATTTGGCGGACTACATGGATTTGGATCAAGTTCGTTATGCGTGTTAAAGGAGAAAATAGCCGGTTATAGACAATGCCGGGCCGGCCTCGATCCATTTGGCGGTGAGGTTTGAATGTCAATCCATTAATTGATACATCCAATGTCTAACTACTAACATACGAAATGAGAAAAGTTTGGATAACACAAACCCGATGGTCATTGTTAACCGCGAGCGATTGTGTGTTGATAGAAAGGCTGGAGAAGCCAATGTTTTGAGCACACAAAGTTGTTTTAAGAATCCGTCTATTCAGCTATATGTTATCCACCTCGTCAGTATGTAATTTATAACATCGTATACGATGCAAAAACAGTTGGTTATTGTTTATTTTGAATTTGATTTTACGGTTTAGTAAACTTTATCTTGCAAGATATGTATTTTTTTTTGTATTTCTATTGAAGAATCTGTACATTTGCTTTCGTTACTCATTTATTTTAGCATTGCGCGGGCGCATGAGGTTACAGTCACATCTGACAGCTCATGAGGGTCACAGCGTGACGTACACACGTTTAAAAGACATTTTAAAATAGCGCTGCGGATTTATATAACATTTATATTGTATCTTCAGTAAATATAATAAGTTTATGACGGCGCGTATTGACGTCAGAGTATATTAGGTGCTTTGTTACAATATTTCATGGGTTTACTATCTGAAACGAAGAGTATTTTTACAGCTGTAACTGAATAGAATAAACATCGCTATCTGATTTCAACTTATGAGGATCGATTTGATAGATTATGGAGATGATAATTTTTAACTGTTTCAATATTTGAGCAATATCTTATCAGTGAATCTAAGATTTATATTAAGTTCTTAAACTGCAGTTATGATAGCTTAGTACCTTTGTAAAAGAATTTCAAATTCAATGTGATTTTCAGTCATTAAACAAAAACGAAGTATTGTTTGAAATAAAAATAAAAAGTAGTAAAAACCCGTTAATTTAATTTAGTGAGTGGGTAATTGAGACGTGCAATGGTTAGCTATTCGAATTCCTCACTAAAATATCTTCAGCTCATAATATCTAGCACATAATCTTGATCTACGTCACACGAGAAGATGGCGCCTTTGGCCTCCACACCGAGGTGTTATGATTTTTTAAATTTATTTGCTTTCGTAGTGTTATGAGTTGTCACAAGCCAGTATTACTAGGATATACAGGATTAAATATAAGTTTGATACAAATATTATATGTTAACTTATTTATACTTCACCACTAGATGGAGATCACTAGTTTCATCATAAAATCTTCAAAAATACTTTTTATTCACTTTCGGAGAACTTATACTGGGTATTGTTGTTATAATAATACCACCTCCATTCGTTTTTCGCTCCTGGTAACACTGGCTTATGTAATCAACTCTGCGTTTACGTTGGAGCGGTTGCTATTTTTCAAGACGATAATTTTTCACATCTCGTTTTTATCGCATTCGCACTGAAAACGTCCGTTTACTCTTCAAATATGAAAGCACATTCCGCAAGTGGGGCAACACTGAACAGTCACTGCACAGATATCACAGTCCTCGGGTCTCGGTGCACCGGTGACAAACAAACTTACCGTATCACTTTATCACTTGGTCCCTTCACTGGTATGTGCGATACATATAATGTATTATTTGTTTTGTAGGTACTATCGGGTAGAGGTTGCGCGCCCCATGAGGAAAGCGTCGAGAGTGCGCGCGCCGGGCGCGGGAGCAGATTGCCGCCCTCTTTTATAAGCTCCGTTGTGGGCAGCGGGCCCGCTGCCAGCGACCGCACTCGCGCAAACATACGCACTCCTGCGCAGCAAGCCGCTCCACCACACATCACTCTTAACACCGCCCCATAGAACTCAAAATCAAACAACCTTTACTTCTATATCAGAAAATTAAAGTTGCTAGTTCCGTAGTCACTGATAACATTTGACGTTACCTTTAATTTACAAATTACTACAAGTAAAATGTACATCATTAATTGTTAGCTTAGAACTAAATTGATCTGTGTGTGACGAGAGGTAATTAATATTCGTGACGTAGGTATTTTAATTTGTTTATTTGCAGCTGGATTGTTAACATTATTATGGTAATTGAGGAGTATCGTGGATTGACGCGGCTCCATGATATGCTTCGCTGAATATTCGCTGTTTACTACTTAGTGTGCTACGAAGTGCTACGCCGTAGCAGAGCTGGCTGAGGTCTACTTATGCTATGTGTAAAATTATAAAAAAAAATTGTGCAATTTTTTTGATGTATATACAGTTTTATAATGGTATAGACTATGAAATTACAAATAAATGTATCTTCTTTATAAATTATTGTTGTTTTATTCTTCCTTTAATTTCCTTTCCTTCTAAAGACAATACAAGACCAAAACAAGAGCAGACACTGTGGCAGACAGCAATATCATCATCTTAAGGAAATTAATAATTCAATTATGTTGCATATTGAGTAAAAAATCCTGACAAATCCTAGAAGTACTACGGCGTAGCACGCACTGTAGGACTTGATGCTATAGCGTAGCACATTTAGTCAGAATAATAATACTATGAGCAGGGGGCAAATCCGCTAACTCCTTAGGGCCTTTTCTTTAGACTTTACTTTACTTTAGAACCAACGATATGCTCATGAAGATGGGTTTAACCGCGACACCCATGTGCAGGTTGCGTGGGGAACATACAGAACGCATAGAGCCTTCTGTGCACATGCGATGCACTATTGTATGGCTGGTAAGCGAATGAGTCTTCTAGGGATAGGATATCCAAGACCAGAAGACTATAGGCTCATATCTCCTAGTCTCGTTGTGAAACTCAAGAAGAAAGTTTTCAACTAGATTGGGCAGGAGTAGGGTATCTAGGGGACCACAAAAGATCCCAATGGGTCCAAATGTCCGAGTTATTTCTCGGCCCCTCCACAAGATAAGATAAGCATAATAAACCATCTGTTAGTATTTTTTTAAATTCGTTATGTACGGCCTTGGAATTGGGTAAAAGGAAAACACCCAAAATAGTGGAGCTCTATGGACGAGCCCTCTGCTCACCAGTGGGACAAAACAGACAAAATAAAAATATAAAAAAAGTTCTGTACTCCGTCAGGTATCATGTTTCTTTATCAAAGATTACCTTCCATAGCATCGAGAAAATGTTTAAGATTTAAAACTATAGCTTAGTAATAATACCTATTTACTTACTTAAACTGCCTAAAGTACATCATAACCTGATCAGCCTTATTTATAACAACTTTCTAACCAAAATTAGTTTACCTCTTCATTATGACGAAACAGAAAATAAAAATAAATAAAATAAAAATCCGCAGGGTAGCTTTGTGGTGAGCTGGTAAGCAGTGGCGACCCCACGGACCTGATCTCCAGGGAGAAGCCTTGTCCCTCATCTCCAGCTTGCCTTTACTGGCTGGCCGGAGTGAACACTGACGGGGAACAGAGCTCCCACCTCTCTCTTGCCTTAATTGGCTGGCTTGAGTGGAGATTCGTAAGAGCAAACGTGCTCGGAGGAAGGAGGTTAACCCAGTAAGATGCTGGTAGGGATCTTGACCGTACTTCCGGGATTGTCCTGTTAGCCGTGGTATACCTCTCCACTCCTCTTGCACCTCCGTTTATGTTTCCCCCTTGGCGCTACATCACTAAAGTGCTAGCGACTGTTTATGCCCCACCCCCATTAATTGAGTGTGTAAGTCATGCCCTGCCATTTTATTACCGTGTAGATCAACAGTGGTCAGGCAGGGGCAAATAGTCCTTTATAGTTATAGGTAATCGATCGACGAAACCTCGCAAACCAATAACCCAACGTGTTTTATCTCCATATTCTGCAATACTGCATACTGGGATAAAATCCGGTTGGTTTCAGATTTAGGTTAGGTTAGGTTAAAACGGGCTGTTTGCCGCAACTCCACGACTTAGCGCGTATTTTGCGTTGGTTTATCTTTCATGTCTAATAAGGCCTCTGCGAATTGGTTTCGGCCCCTGGTACGCCTTTCAAAGGTCCCTAGGGCCCAGATATACAAATATGTTTCTGTTTTCAAAGACAGATACACACGTCAAACTTATTCCATCCCCTCTTTTTCCATTAGGGGTTAAAAAGATCGAATAGCGACTTCCTGGTTAACCTACAAACAGCAAACGATTCGTCCAAGTCCAACAATCCATCTGTCTAATGTTCTGATTATGGAAATAACATCTTTAACTGCGACTGTTCATAAAAAGGCTCATTTTCAGCAGACGACATAACTATGTTGATATAACAGGCAAGTGGTGAAATGTTGGTGAATTGTACTGAGCTATACAAAACTATCTACCCTTTCAGGAAGTACAGGATGTTTTTATACATTAAATAGAAACTGTGAGGAGAGCAATGGAGAGGGCTATGCTCGGCGTTTCCTTGCATGATCATGTCAGAAATGAGGATATCTGCAGGAGAACCAAAGTTACCGACATAGCCCGAAGAATTGCCAAACTTAAGTGGCAGTGGTCAGGGCACATTGCTCGCAGAACGGATGGCCGATGGGGCTGAAAAGTTCTGGAATGGCGACCGCGAACTGGAAGACGATACGTTGGAAGGCCTCCCACTAGGTGGACTGATGACGTGGTTAAGGTTTCGGGAAGGCGCTGGATGCGAAACGCACGGGATCGTTCAATGTGGCGACGCCTCGGGGGGCCTATGTCCAACAGTGGACGTCTTTCGGCTGAAATGATGATGATGATGTGAGGAAAGTGTGTACCTACTCGCCTTTCTACATAATTATATTCATGTTATTAACATTTAGATTGGTGGCAATACATATTATTCATTTTATTCTTGCACACACGAAGATGGATGGATGGAGGGGGGGGCGGCCAAAGAAAAGATAGATGGACTGTGTAAGGAGTGATATGAAAGAAAAGGGAGTCAGTTATGGCATGACGGGGAACAGGACGGTATGGAAGAAGAAAACGTATTGCGCCGACCCCAAGTAACATGGGACAAGGGCAGGAGGATGATGACACAAGAAGATGCCTGTTCCTAAGGGTAGATATTGGCAGATCATATTAATTAGTGTTTATGCCTACTCAACCTCACGTCTTTTTCCATGGGGTTGATGCAATTACAAAACGCCACCTGGTCTGCTACGATATTTCGTTTCTGTTCATACATTTGGTTCCGTTCACATACGCTAGTTGTGAGTATTAATAACCATTTATAACACCCTCGTGGATAAGGTTGTCCCTAAAATCGTGTTTAACTACAGTTTTGTAAAAGATTAACATAAACAAACAGGCCACCTCTTAAAAGCTCAAGTAAGTAGACGGAATTTGTTTGGCTACGAAAGTGCTACGACCGGCTACGCCGTAGCAGGATTGCGTAGAAGGCCTACGTAATATGGGTCAGTCGGTCTTGTGACGTCATCGAAGAAAATACTATACAGTCAAGATTTATCTTGTGTTAATTGTTATGACGAAATGCGACACTATGTGTTTGTAGGTAATACCTACCTACTTACTTCAAAGTCAAAGTCAGATTTCTTTATTTCAATTAGGCCATTATGCGGCACTTTTGAACGTCAAAAATTTAAATTTAGATGTAATAATAATTGATTCTACCTACTTACAAATACCTACACATGAGTTTTCAAGGGACTAGTCCGAAAACACTTGTTTATTGCGTGATACTCTTTAGAATATTGTTTTCTTAATATTTATATTTAACGATGACACAGAAATAGTCGCTAAATAATTGCTACTTACAATACAGCCGGCATGACGTGGACATACGTAAGCCAGCTACGTGTTTCGACGGCGACGTAGCACCAAGCTAGCGGCCTTGGCTTTTTATTTATTCATAAGTATTTCAACGTGTGCAAGCGTAGAAAGCTCACTTTGTAAAGCATGTTTAAATTCTCACCATCTAGGTATATTCACTGTACATACATATATATGCAAACGATTCTACAGATCATCGTTATACAGAGTGTAAGGGAATGGTGCGATCATCATCATAATCAGCCTATTAATGTTCCCACTGCTGGGACACAGGCCTCCTCTCTGTGAGAGGGAATGGGCCGTAATCCACCACGCGGGCCCAGTGCGGGTTGGTGGATGTCACATGTCTTCGAATTTTTGGTTCTAGGACATGCCGGTTTCCTCACGATGTTTTCCATCACCGTTTTTGAGAGCAGTGGTGAATGTGGTGATGATGTAATTTATACTAAGTAAAGCGCCTGCCTGGGTTCGAATTCAATTCCTACTACTTGTAAGTCGCCGCCGATACCATTGGGCCAACACTGCTCTTGCGATCATTTTTTAATAAAAAAAAATATTAAAATAGCGATAGTATTATTGTATCGCCCATACAAATTTTGATCAGCTGACGACAACTTTGTATGGGGTTGCCTATGACTTTCATGGAGAAAGTTGTTCATTTACATGGGCAGAAGCAGTTTTTAGGGTTCCGTAGTCAACAGAAATCCCTTAAAGTGTCGCCATGTCCGTCTTCCGTCCTCAGCTTAGCTCAGAGAAGCTTAGTTCTAGAAATATATAATTATAAAGATATATATATTAATCACGTCAATTAAGTGGTAAAATAAAATAACGAGAATTTTGCTTTTAGTGTACCTCCCATAGAAATATAAATATTATATACATGGTACCTTCTGTACACGTAAAGTGATACCTACCGTTGTTTTCTTTTGTAGATCATATACACATATTTTATCAGTGTGTGAACAAGTTTGTGGAAATCGGTTGCCGTAGTTTGGCCGCGTGGACATGATATGGAAAATGTCGTGAGGAAACTTTTGCATTAGCGTATAAATGAGAGTAGGGTTGGGGGCAAATAAACCATGAATAAAGTGTATGAATGATGATGCTAGAAAACTTCCATTCCAAGAGTATGGATGAAGACATTTTCTGCTGATCCCAAGCAAATTCGGATAAAGACATGAGATTGATTATGATGAGATAATGTTTCTGCAATACTTTAGAACCAATATATATTTTAATTTCGTTATGCATTTCATCGTATGTGGGGCAGCTTGGTAGAGAGAGACCAGTAATATGGGTTCAAAATTAACAAACATTGCTGAACATTTTTAATATTATAAGAAATTCTGCTATGCTTATGTCACAACACTCTGTTTCCGCAGTCGTTTCCTGTATGACATCGAGATCAAAGGTTTCATATTAACGTTTGAATGTTTAGAAATGTGTACGATGGTCTACATATCTTCATGTCTATTTATTTGACATAATGTCATCATTCAAGGCGTCGAATTTTGAAAGATAAATAGGTAATTATTATCCTTTAATTTAATGACATTGTTCTGTTAATTATTTTGTGGTTTCATTTAGATTATATTTTTGGGTTATTTGTTAATTGTTTATTTCATTTAATTTTCTTTAACAGTCTTAACGAACACTCTGACGTGAGAAAATCCGATAATACCAGTCTCGTCGTCTCCAGTCATCGTGTTACCCACCTGTTGGGTTGTATAAGTCACATAGGCAGTCGCTCCATGTAAATTAATAGTTAGGACTGGGAGCCGATCCCAACATAGTCGGGAACAGCATTACTTCACGGGGCGGTAGTGCAGTTATGTGGGACCCACTAAAACCCCACGGTGTCTTCCTGTGCCGCTTATGGCGGAAACTGGGGGCGCCAGACGACTCCGTGTATGGCGCACTTGGTCCCCTTGTGATGGGTCAGGGTCAATAGCCCCGCCACCTACCATTTTTCGGCCACAGGGGATAGGGAGAGCGACCAACGCTATACAGACACTCCTCCTCCCCTGCGGCCCCACCGCGTCCGCCATCAGAAAGTGGCGACCCTGTCTAGGCCACGGAAGGAAGGGAGAGTGGCGCACCGCAATACCGGTACTCCTCTCCCACTGCGGCTTCCAACCCTCAGTCGCGATATCGTATGGGTAATTCGTATGGCCCCATACGACTTTGCGGCCCGCCTCAGTTGCAATGTTACCTAGGCGGCACCGCAACCTACATCTTTTCCACTACGTCGTTGGCAAAAGCAGTCCCTCTTCGGGTTCTTCATCGCTTCACCGTGGGTGGCCAAGTCACGGCTACTGAGCGCCCCCACCTCGACAATGCGGGAACCCACCGGAGGGGGGAAGGTGGTAAAAGCCCTGGCAGATAGTTTGATCGTTTATTTATATATGTATATAAAAATGAATCCCTATTTCCTTTGGTCACGCCACAATTTGAGAACGGCTTCACCGATTTCATTCATCTTTTTTTTACAGGTCAATTTTTTTGTAGTAAAAAAAAGATAGGTAGGTCGCTTAGGTTGGTAGGGTAGGTAATATAGGGTAGGTGGGGTAGGTTAGGAAGGGTAGGCAGTTGACGAGAGTTAAGTCGCAGGCACAGCTAGTTTTATAATAAAATACTCCACAAATGACGCGATGATAGAAATTAAACCTCTGAATATAAAATAGTTTATTTTGTAAATACTGCTCTAAATTTCCCATTCTACGATTGACGTTCGCATCCCAATCTCTTACCAAGCAAGAGTCATAAGCAATTCGCGGTTTCCTCAGGAAGATGTAATTTATATTTCAACAGTTTATTTTAATTTTTCAATAATTACATTTCAATAATGAAGTACACTCTTCGCCGACTGAATATTGTAATGTTTTTTTGTAGAATGTTGTATATATTAGAATGGTTTTTATTATTTAGGTACTAACTAAACTTTACGTACCTATATTGTTAGATAGTAGCCTTAAAGTGCATTTTATTTTTAACCGACTTACCAAAAAGGAGGAGGTTCTATGTTCGACTTTATGTATGTTTTTTTTTTATGTATGTTCACAGATATCTCCGTCAATTGTCACCGATTTTGAAAATTATTTTTTTGTTTGAAAGGACATATTCCGAAATTGGTTCCATTTTAATTTGTTGAAGATCTGATGAAGAACTTCGGAGATATACAACAGAACTCTTCAATTAATAACGGAAAATCTCTCGGGATTGCTGCAATCGCATGTCTGTTTATTGTTTATACCATTTCATAACATAACATCACGCCAGTACGCTCAAAAGTGGTACGCAGAACTCTCATTTCACCGATTATGTTTTGAGTTTCATGTTATTCGGGTAATCTATTCTGGCGTTATAGGTACTTACTAAACAACTTGCCTATAGGTACAACTAAAAAGGGTAAAATAAAATAACTTTTTTGCAAAAAAATACTACCGACTTCCAAATAAGAAAACGAAAAAGGAAGTCGGTGGTTTTGGAAGTCGGTGTCTTTCGTAGGTACCATTTTTTGCGTTATGAACACCGACTTCCAAAAATAAAGTTATTTTTCACTTTTTCGTTTTCTTATTTGGAAGTCGGTAGTATTTTTTTGCAAAAAAGTTTTTTACATTATATTATAGCTAAAAGGATTTCATCATCTACATTATATGTATCACTAATCCTACAACTGAGAGTTTTGCAGTGTATCTTTAAAGATATTTAATTTTCATAGACGTAGGTACCGCAAATCTCGACCTAGATTCTATGTTCATTGAACATACATAAGTAACCAATCATACATACGTGAATCTCAAAGATTGATTACTACGTACACTTCGTTTTGATGTTTATTTAAATAGCATGTTTTAATGGATCATAATTACTTAGCGTTTAGCGATATCTATAGAGCACCGATATCTATCATAGTCAACTCTATATATTTTAATCTTTTGATCTCAGTACAAAGCTTTACTATTAAAATACCAGTATGAGAACCTTCCCTTCCAGCTTACATGATTTCGTGCGATACAGAACACGAATCGACCAGAGAGAGCATCGCACATTCGTAGTATTATATTATCTGTGACATCGTTGCATTAGCTGTTAGCATAATGTCTCACAATGGCGTCAGAAAACGACAACTTTAAAAATTCCTTAATAAACGCTGACGTCATTAACATAACGTATTATATTCATGTCGTCAATATACTCGAGTACGTAGATGATTTCGCAAGCTCTCACGCGCACGTACTTTCAGTGTTATCTCTAGAAACGTGAGGGATGCTGCACGTGAACTTTGATGCGACGAGCAACACATGCGCCTGCGCTTGTTACTATGGTTTCAATGCCAAGTACCTGTACTTCAGGAATAGTTCATTTATACGTATAAGTACGCCATATAATATGTATTGATAATGGAATAAAACCTGTTATGTCACTGTTTAAACGTTTATGAGGGTTTTAGTTGATTTTCAGGGTATTTTCCCATATTTATAAAACATTTTGAAAACAGTTGTCAAACGTGTGATTGATGTATCAAGTTTAATTACAGAAGTAGTTATTTTAAGACAAAAAGACTTAGTATACAGGAATAAATTCTGGTTCATTATCAACAATAGAAACGATTATCAATCCGCCTCTTAAATTAATTAACTTGGCTTAAATTACAATACATGTTCTAATGACTGCTGCCATTTAATAGTCCTCTATGAACGTGAACAACATCACCAGAGACAGAGCGATTTACTACAACGAGACACACATAACATGTCTGATAAAAGATGTAACTAATGTATGTTGTCTCCACAGTTTAATATTACATTTTACTATCCAGATATAGCTATGAATCTTAGCTCCACAGTTATCTGAGGGCAGATTTATAAATCATAAATGAGTAGGCATTTAACGTTAAGAACGTGCCAAATTTTGATTGGTTTTCAGGCTAAAATATAGTTTGAGAAATACTCAACTTCAAATGCTAAATTCAGTAATCTGGAAAATCTAATTGTCAGTTGCCACGTGCATGCGCTTTTGTTCGGTTTCCGTGTCGCCTTCTCGCCAATTTTTCTATTGGTATATATTTGGCAGTGCTATCAGGCCATAGATCTAGTTTGGCAACGCGGCTGGGCCTGCTTCATTGCCAGCAACATTGTTCCCACCAGACACTAACGTGTATTGCGCACACGTCTGTCAAGACCACTATTAATCTTCCGACAGACTGAAGTTTTCTAGACGGACGCTTTTCTGGATTGTAGCTGAGACACTTCGGGGCAAAGTTCCAGAGTGAGGTCTATCGGTATTTCTATGTTTTGCACCGCTTTGGCATAAGAACGGATGGAAAAGTTTTGGCTATTTTCGGCTAAATATTTCCGTGCCGGTATGCCGTCGGAAAAGTTTTCATTTGTTGCTTTTCTATTTGTTCCTATTATGGCAACCTACTACCCGGTTTGCTGTTTATTCAGTCGCACTTTGGATACTTAGATAGGTACTGTAAATCATCCGCAGCCGGATGCTAAGATAGTCTGGAAATACATCCCATAATAATAACAAGAACCCATTCACTTTTCATAATTTATGTTTGTTTAGAACACTAAGTCGTTACGACGGATTACGATTATAATCTGTTATCTAAATTGCAATATATTCTGCTATTTTAGACTGTTTTTGTATAAAATCAATTTATGATATCGTAAACTAAACATGTTAATGAATATCTGGTAAGAACTTTTCTGTAGGGTTTGGTGAAACATTCACGTTTGGCTAATAGGTATGTTTATTGTGGAACACCACACACGTGTTTATTTGTGCACTGGCGGTTCCAGATTTGGATTTTATGGTTCTATGATAATGGCATCTACAAACGACAATAAGTGCGTTAGATACAGCTGTAAATAATGTTTAGCTTTTATCGGTATACAAGGGTCGGCAGGTAATTCCTGGCGGCGCGCCAAGCTAGCCCACGCATTCGCTCGCCTACTGAACGACTTATAGTAACCCAAAATGAACCTTAACGGTTCAAATTTTAAGTAATATTTCTAATGTTTGTCGAGCAAATCTTGAAATTGATGTCCAAATCTCTATTGCCATCTGCCTTGAGGCATGTATTTTTATTTTATCGCGTTTATCGCTGGGCCATCGTGAGTTGTGTTCGTCAATAAATCACGAGTCGCTGAAGTGTTGATGTTATGTGCAGGGAATGTTATGAAAGATCGGTATTAATACCTTAACATGTTCAACAAAACGAAGACGAGTGATGAATTAAGACGAAATGGTAATCCATCATGAACATGAAAAGTAAAGTAGCGGTTAACGTAATCCATTTAAACTGTTGATAGAGATCGTTTAATCTTTTATATATACAAAGGAATTGTATATAATATTACATTTATTATGGATATGTTCCTAATTTATTATGTTGATAAATTGCTTCAATTTATTTCTTGGCTATGTAATAAATAAGTCATCATCATCATCATCATATCAGCCGAAAGACGTCCACTGCTGGACAAAGCGTCGCCACTCGTCGCTCATCGCCGGTCTCGTGCGTTCCGCAACTAGCGGATCCCCGCAACCAGGTCGTCAGTCCACCTGGTGGGATGCCTACCAACGCAACTTCTTCCGGTTCGCGGTCGCCACTCCAGAACCTTTCTGCCCCATCGGCCATCCATTCTACGAGCAATGTGCCCTGCCCACTGCCACTTAAGTTTGGCAATTCTTCGGGCTATGTCGGTAACCCTGGTTCTCTTGCGGATCTCTAAATTTCTGATCCGATCACGCAAGGACACTTTGCCATTTGCCATTGCCCTTTGGGTGACTTTAAGCTTTCTGATGAGGCCCATTGTAAGCGACCACGTCTCAGAGCCATATGTCATCACTGACAACACACACTGGTCATAGACTTTCGTCTTGAGACACTGTGGTAAGTTGGTAAGTTGGACGAGAAGATACCGCGCAACTTCCCGAATAAATATGTACGAAGTGAATATGATAGTTATTACGTATTATTTAAGATAATGTTGCTACAGATTTAAAAGGTCGTAATGAGCTTTTCATGTTGGGTCGCTATCAGCTATCTGTGTACCTTTTTTACCATTTCCTGCGTTAATTTTGCAATCCCTGTTCTTCATACTGGGCGTTATAGAGTTGCAGTCGCGTGCAGTTCCACCGATTACCGGATATTTTGCTATTGCGGCATCCCGGATTATCTATATGTCAGAGGTAATAAAATGCTGCTATTCATACAACCTACCTAGATATCTAATGTAAGATAATAATAAGTATGTAAGATTTTCCAGTGATGGTTAAACAGTCGGGCTTTTATCTGTACTAATGCTACTGGGGTAATAATATAAAGAGGAAAGATTTTTTTGTTTGTTTGTACCGAATAGGCTCCGAAACTACTAGACCGATTTAAAAAATTATTTCACTATTAGAAAGCTACATTATTTCTGAGTGACATAGGTTTTTAATCCTGCAACAGGTCCTGTGAGGTGGTCCACGGGAGCGAAGCCGCGGGGAACAGCTATTAATGTCTATATCTAGTAGTCGAGCAAACAAAAGCACAACCGTACCATCCTTTTCTCGAAGTAGAAATGTCCTTAAAGTTCAAATGCAAATAGCACAGTATCGGTACGACTCCGCTCTAGGTACGTCGCGTCCAGTACATGTTTTCGCAACTAAATTAGAATGCTATCCGAAGCGAAGTGGAATCAGCCCTATGACGCGAATCGAGCTCACTTGTACGATTGACATTCCTTAGACTGCTCAAACTAGAACTATTATTTCAGGCTCTATGTATCTAATAAAATTCGCACATGACATGAGGATTTCATTCTGAAAGCTTAAGATATTGTTTATTAATATTATCATAATGTCACCGCCAGAAAACAAAAAATAAAAGGCGTTAACATCTGTCTACCAATGCATTCCAATATTTCAAAACGATACGAAAAAAATGTATCAAACAAACGTATCCCGGTAAGGGGCGTCCTTGTGCTCCGTAATAAGTTAATATCACATAACGCGTGGACTAGGGTATGCAGTTTCGAACATTTTCAATTTCGAAATTAGCTTACGAAATTGGGTTCCACAGTTTCTAAATTTCAAAACTGGGGAGCCAAACATAATGGGTAATCATAATAATAGTTTAACTTAACTGAAAATGTAAAATTGGTATTCTGGATAGGTATTTTTTTTTCTGCGTGGATATATGCTCATGCATGCTGCGCTACCACGGGGAGATAGGGCAGTTACGCGGGTCTCCAATCCACCAAAACTCCACCGTGTCATCCTGTGCCGCTTATGGCGGGAACAAGGGCTCCACGTGCACTCATCCGTGAAACCGAAGCGGCGCACCAGAACTCATTACGTGACCGAGCCGTGACCACCCCAGGGACCAAACCAGCACATGAGCAACAGATGATCCCATGTATGGCACCCTTGGAACCCCGTGACGGGTCAGGTCAATGGCCCCGCCGCCTAACACTTTTCGGCCGCAAGGGATGGGGAGAGCGGCTAGTGCTTTACCGACACTCCACCCCTGCAGCCTCGGACACCTGACAGTCGGTTTGGGGCGGAGGGGTCTGTCAGACTCTTACTGACTAAAAACCACCCCGGTGTTCCATCTCACACCTACGCCAGGGGTGGCCGGAACAACGATACTTCCACCACCCCCAGCTAGTGCTGGCCCGCCTCTGCGTGTGCCCTGATGTGTGGCGGACCTGGACCCATTTAGAGGGGCTGGAAGAGCGCGTTTTCCGCCCTCCGCCGACGCCCGACTTGTCTTCTGCAGATCGGGTGAGCGGATGAAATCGCCCTCTCCCTCTCCGCAGTCTCCTTCTGCGAGACGACTGTTTCGCAGAAAGATACCACCGCGTCCCAGGACTCCTCGCTGTCGACAATAGACTCGACTACGGCCAGCAGCGACAGGTCACTGCCTACTTCTGAGATGAGGGCACGGCGTAGCTCCTCCCAAGCGGCACATTCTGCCAGCGTATGTCACGCCGTGTCCTCCCGGCAGTCGACGCAGTGGTGACACCGGGCGTCCGGCTCCCTGTTTATGCGACACAGGTACTTCCCGAAGCAACCATGCTCCGAGAGCACCTGCGTCACCCAAAACGACAGGGAGCCGTGCCTCGTCCCGAGCCAGCGCTCGAGCACTGGCTGGACCGCCTCGATGGTAACGAGGCCGGCGGTAGGGCGTGAAAGCCTGTCCCACCATTCCACCACCAGGACCTCACGACGCTGAGACCGACGCAACTCCATATATCGCTGCTGCATCGGCCTTTCGCCCCGCGCCCGCGCTTCCTCGCGTCACCGATACAGTGACGCGAGTAACTTCGCCTCCAGGTCCCAGGGCGGGGATCCGGCCAGTACACAAGCCGCCTCGTAGGAGATCGTGCGATACCCCCTGATGACTCTGACGGCCTGTTTTGCGGCTTCCGCAAAACAGATGCTGCTGGCCGTCAGGTCAGTCGCCCAGATCGGGGCCCCATAAAGCCGCCTACAGGCGGCGCGCGGGCCCCCCAGGTTGGGAAGCAGCGTTGATAGCGCCCCAGCCGCGCTCAACAACTTGGGCGCCAGCCGTCGGCAGTTGAGGCAGAAATCCCACCGGCTGTCGAGCACCAATCGTAGGTACTTCATGGTTGACTCGACAGCGATTCGAGCCACCCCGACGACGATGTGGGCATCGGGTGGTGGCGCCCGTCGGGGGCCATGAAACACCCATGGCCTCCGACTTGTTGAGGGCCACCTCCAAGCCAAGGCGCCGTATGCGGCTCACCACCTGTGAAACCGCAGCCGTCGCCAGCAACGCTGCGTCCCTGTACGAACTCCCCCGGGTGGTGACCAGCGTATCTAGTTTGCGGTCGTCACTCTAGAACTTTTCAGCCCCAACGGCCATCTGTTCTGCGAGCAATATTCCCACTGCCACTTAAGTTTGGCAATTCTTCGGGCTATGTTGGGCCTTGGTTTTCTTGCGGATGTCTTCATTTCTGATTCGATCACGCAAGGAAACTCCGAGCATAGATCTGTCCATTGCCCTTTGGGTGACTTTAAGCCTTCTGATGAAGCCCATTGTGAGCGACCACCGAAGTTTCGGTTCCATACATCATCACTGGCAGCACACACTGGTGAAAGACTTTCATTTTGAGACACTGTGGTAAGTTGGACGAGAAGATACCGCGCAACTGCCCTAACGCTGCCCAGTTGAGTCGGTTTTGACGGTTGACCTCTTTCTCGAAGTACTTTGTCCCAGTTATAACCGTCCACAACTTCGAGTGTAGGTTGTCCGATCTTGATAGGAGTGGGTGCAACATGGGCATTAAACATTACCTTGGATTTGTCCATGTTCATTTTAAGACCCACTCTTTCGGAGGCTCCACTAAGGTCATCGAGCATTGTACTGAGGTCCTCCATGGTCTTAGCCATGACCACTATATCGTCGGCAAACCGAAGGTGAGTGATGTACTCGCCATTGACGTTGATGCCTAGCCCTCTCCATTCCAGAACCTTCAAGACCTCCTCCAGTGCAGCAGAGAACAGTTCGGAGATGTGACGTCTCCCTGTCTCACATGTTGCTGCAGATGGATTGATTCAGAGTTCTGATCCTGAAGTCGGAATGACATGGTGGCGTTTTTATACAAACACTTCAACACCTAGATGTAGTAGTAGTTTATGTAGCTCACTAGGTAGTCTATTTGGCACCGTTGAAGTGACTGCAGTACAGCTCAAGTCTCGATCGAATCGAAGGCTTTCTCAAAGTCCACAAACGCTAAGCAAAGACAGGTTATACTCTTCGGTCTTCTGTATAACCTGTCGCAGCGTATGCATGTGGTCTACGGTGCCTTTTCGGAAACCGGCTTGTTCGGGAGGCTGGAAATCGTAAAACCTGCGCTCGAGACGATTCGTGATGACTCTTGAAAAGTACTTGTAGACATGGCTAAGAAGTGAGATGGGCTTATAATTCCTCAACCGGGCATTGTCGCCCTTCTTGAAGAAGAGTACCACCTCACCCCTGCACCATGCCTGTGGCGTTTTCACTTAGAGTATGATGAAATCAAACATATTCTGAAGGGCCCTAAGTACCAGTTTTACACACACCTTCAGGAGTTCGGCCGTAATTCCGTCATCACACCTTGTTGTTCTTAAGTTGTTTGTACAGGCTGACGTCCGGGATGTTTTCGGTATAGTGTCGGGTAAATCTAGCTCTTGGGTCGTTTGTTAGTTTACTGATTGAGGTGTACAACTGCCCCTAGAACCCATCGTTGTAATCGTCCATGGAGCTCCCTAAGCACTCGAAACGATTCTGGAGTTCGAGCTGGAAGCTCTCGGGGTTTTGGATCGAATCTGTGCTGGACGGAGCGTAGACTTCATCAGTCGAGACCTTTCCAGCTTAATATTTAAGTTCAATGTGCCTCTTACCATACCGTGATCAATACCGGTTTTCACCGCGTTGATCACAAATACATCATTGAACAAATGCTTCTTCGTCGACATGATGAAGTCTATCTCATTGTTCGTTGCACCATCAGGGCTCTGCCAGGTCCACTTCCTGTGCTCACGCTTTCTGAAGAAGGAGTTCATCATATAGAGGCCCTCTTTTTCCATAAAACTGGCCAGTAGGGGACCCCGGTGGTTCCGTCATCCAAATCCAAATTGCCCCACTCGCAGCTCATCATCGTCTCGTTTGCCCAGTTTCGCGTTGAACTCCACCATGACCACGGTGAAGTGAGTTTTGTGGCCATGCATGGCTCTAGAAATGTCCTCATACATGGTCTCTACTTCGTCGTCGAGGTGTGCCGCGGTCAGGGCGTAGACCTGTATGACCTTCAGTGAATATCTTGAGGATATTCTGAGCATAAGGTACGCCACCCTGGTCGACACACTCTCGATCTTCACTACATTGATGACAAAGACTTGTGGACGATAAACCCGACACCACTCTGGGACTGTCGGATATCCTCTCGGAAGTAGAGCAAGTTACCGGATTTAAATATTATCGAGTCCTAACCCTCTCTCCGGAATTCAGATAACCCTATGATACTCCATCGTAACCTGCTCAATTCTTCCTCGAGGTCGATGATCTTCTCGTCGGTACAGAGTGTACACGTGTTAAATGTTGCCAGGGCCAGTAATCTTTTTGAATTCCGGTAGCCGGTTCTCGTTCGGGGATTCTTCGCACCCCTTGCCACGCCATAGCCTCGACCGCGACGGTAGTCGAGGGTAGACGGGCTACAGGGCACTAGGGGCCGTTTTTTCACTGTGCCAATTATTTCAGTTTGGGGTGATTGCCGTAATTGCCTTGCTTGGCAGGCGGATTGGCGATCGCAGTTTGTTGTTAAAGTGCACAGAGAACACTGTTGCCCATCTTCTGGTGTGTCCCTAAGTCGCCTCTTACCACGGGAAGATATGGGATGGTCATGGTGAAATTCTTGATATCCGACACCATACGGAACACCTAGGTACTGAAAAGTATTAAATTACGAGCCAATAAATTATACTGTCCCACTGCAGGATAATGGTCTGTCTGCCATCTTCTCACTCTGCCCGGTCTCCGATAAAGGAGAAGAATACCAATAACCCACTGATATATTCAATCCGGTCCAATAGTGCCTTGACACTATAGCCCAGTTCGTTACGAAACTTTCAAAGGAAAGTGTGTACAAAAGCCCAGCGTCAAATTACCGGGCGGCCACGCTCCAGCAAGCGTACGACACTCGGTTTCAACTTGACACGTTCCTTTGAGCCACTGAATAAGAGCTAATCACGAATAGCGATCGATGGATCGTAACCTAGTAGTTATATTTGGGAATAATTGATGCTGTATTTATTATTAGTGTTCCCTGGCTATAGGTCCTATCGGGTTACCTTTTCTTGTTGAATTAAAATGATATTATGATCCTTCTTATTAATTACTAGCTGTTGCCTGCGACTTCGTCTGCGTAGCATTAGTACTTCGAATAGCCCATTTTTTTATATAGCGCTATAATATTGTAGGGTTTCCATACAAATTTTCACACCCATACGGATGATTTCCGGGATAAAAACTATCCTATGTCCTTCCTAGAGTCTCAAACTATCTCCATACCAAATTCCATCTAAATCGGTTGAGCGGTTAAAGCGGGCAAAGGTAACAGAAAGGCAGACAAACAGTGTTACTTACGCATTTATAATATAACATTTTTTTTTAAAGCAAACACAAACTCACACTTTTACAGTTATACACAAATGGCAGCTGTATTAAACAGTTTTGATAACAGGTTTATGTTTTTTATGCCATCCTTATACCTACGGGATAGAACTCAAAATCGGTTGAACGGACTGTAAAAAGGCGTCGAAACATTTCTAATGTTATTTCAAATGGAGTAACCTCGTATTTGCTGCATCTCTTTTATACCAATAAAATAATACTTAGAAAGAGAGTTAGCGCGTAGGGTTCCTATCGTTTGTAAAGTTTGCGTTTTTCTCGTAGTTAGTACGTTTTCGCATTGTTACGGTTTTAAGTTTTAATTTATTCGCACGCAAGTAGATGTTTTGATCCGATACAGTTTTTGTGATATCGGTTATTTTGATATACTTAGTCTTGGCATAAATATAGTAACAAAGAAAAACATTTTTTTTTCTATTTCAAATAACATTTATTACTATTACAATGTGTTCATTTAATACATAAAATATAAAAAGCTTACTCGAATTGTTCTCCATTGGCTGCAATACAGTCCTTTAAACGTTAAGGCCAGTAATCAATAGAAGCACGCACTCTTTCTATGGATAAATTCTTGACTGCCAATCGTATGGATTGTTTTAGGGACTCCAAATTATCATGGCGTTTAGAGCAAGCCGTACTCTCTAAAACTTATCATAAATCATAATCCAGCGGATTAAGATCGGGACTAGACGACGTCCAGTCTTCAGCTCTGATGAAGTCGGACAAGTTCGATTCCAACCAAGACTGCGTGGACCGAGCTTTGTGACCCGGCGCCGAGTCTTGCTGAAAGGACCATTCTTGGTTATTGAACATGGTGTTGTTAAGGGGCTTAACTACCGTCTCAAGAATGGTATCTTGATACACTTGTGCCGATGTTTTGATACCTTTTTCACAAAAGTATGGCTCAGTCACTCCTTCATAGCTAACACCCCACCAAACCATCACTGAGGTCGGATAATGCCCACGTTGCACTCTGTCGACTAATTGGGAAGCTTCCTTAGAGCTTTGAGCATAAATACGGTCATTTTGTTTGTTAAACTGTTGCTCAATTGTAAAAAAAAACTCATCCGTAAACAAAATTTTTCTGTGACCTCTCTTTGCGTACCGCTTCAGTAGTTGTTTCGATTTTACCACCCTATTCTTTTTTAGATTATCAGTTAAGAAATGACCAGTACGTCTCTTATAGGCTGCAAGTCCCAAGTCATCTTTCAAAATACGCGACATGGTTCTAGGTGCTATCTTCATCTCCCGAGATAAAATCTTTTGCTTTCGGACAGAATTTCTTCGAATTCTTTCCCTTACTGCTTTTACCACCTTTTTCGTACGAACACTACGTGGACGGCCAGATCATTTTCTGTCACAAACAGAGGAGGTCTCATTGTACCTATTGATAGCCCGGTACACAAACATTTGACTAATACCAAGCGTATGGAGAGTTTTAAAAATTGCATTTGGCTCCAAACTACTTTGTGTAACGCAATCACAGCGATTCGGTTCTCTTTATCCCCCCACTCCATTTTAATATTGCAAAATAATGTACAATGTATTGGCGCCAAAATAAGAAAACACAATGAAAAATGAAAGATTCCAAATTCAAATGTAATATTTTGTTTATTTTCAATTCTAACAGTATGTATGGCCAGACTTAGTAGATATCGATACGATATGATATCTAACACACATCCGATATAAGTTACGTTTTGATATATAGGACCCATCCCTGGTAGCGGCTAGAATACACCCTACTAGATAGAAGGCTAGAATAGAAGGTCCTGGTATAGAATAGTGATAGAAAGTCCCGGTATAAGTTACTATGGGTAACTAGGAGGAGAGATGGAACACATTTGTCGCACTTAGATACCCATTTGGTCCGTTGTGCAGGCCTCTTCTATGTGAGATGGAATTGGCCGTAATCCACCACGCGGGCCCAGTGCGGGTTGGGTTTTAATTAACTTGCAATGTATGTATGTAAGTATGTTCGGGTCAAATCTTGCAACTGAATTTTAAAGCAGTTATCGTCCATCGGTTAAGATGAAATTTTGCATACACGTTTAGTTTGGATGGCAATGTATGGTCAGCTAAGTGACGTCATTCTAAATCCAATATAGCGGACGGCCCAAGATGGCGGACTAGTTATTTTTTGTGCACTGCCATGATATTGGTATCACATGAAAGGGTTTGCTGAGAAGAATACGAAAAAAGATTGATTTAAAACAAAGATTTTTTAATGAATAAATTATTCTTCTTGCTGTTGGTATTGCTAGTTAAGTGTCCATGATACCTCATTTGTAAACATAAGACCTTAATAGCGCCCGTTAAAATAAATTAGTGGATCCGTATAGCTCTGAAACTCATTTTTAATTCAGCTGAACATATATTGATGAGTTATGTGACACTAATTGTTGCGGCAGTGTTTTCAGTTATTTTCGGCGCTTCCAATCTGGGGTATAGCCGTTTAGTAGGTACTTACTGTGATATATTATAAATTCTAGGCAAGTAGGTACGTATCTAACTATAAACCATCTATCTGCCATAAAATTTTAATGAAATAGGTATTTGTCTCGGCTTTGTACAAGGGTCAAGTCGGTCATTCTTTCATATAAACATAGTATGGCGATTACTCCATTGTTTGACAGTGTAGGTTCAAAATAAAAAACCGGCCAAGTGCGAGTCGGACTCGCGCATGAAGGGTTCCGTACCATTATCGCAAAAAACGGCAAAAAAACACGTTTGTAGTATGGGAGCCCCACTTAAATATTTATTTTATTCTGTTTTTAGTATTTGTTGTTATAGCGGCAACAGAAATACATCATCTGTGAAAATTTCAACTGTCTAGCTATCACGGTTCATGAGATAGATCCTGGTGACAGACGGACAGACAGACAGACAGACAGACGGACGGATCGCGGAGTCTTAGTAATAGGGTCGCGTTTTTACCCTTTGGGTACGGAACCCTAAAAATGATATCAATTTGTCTCTTCTTTATCTAACTCTGTATGGAAACAAAAAAGTAATTTGAAAGTTATGAGCGTCGAGAGTTCCATATTCCAACACTATTTTTTACGTATCTTTGTGCAGAAATAAATACCATAAGAAGAAGGAAAATTGCAAAACAGTCACCATACAGGGATAGATTCGTATTTCAATAATGCAAATAATTTTATTTTGAACAGATACATTCTGTAGTTTTTTCTTAATATCCATATTCCCAAAGGTCGCGCTCGTTTTCGTTCTAAATCATCATTAATTTCGCTACAAATTTGCAAGTGTGTATTCTTTTTTTTAAAAAAAAAACGTTGTCCCACTCGACGATGTTCAAGGCTCTGGAGCTTTGTTTCAACCAGTGCCTTATTGCCAATGATCCTCTTAGCCTGTTTTTCGATCGATTCAAGTACATCAAGCTGATATTTGGCAGATCCGTCCCAGAGATGATAACAGTACTCCTTGCAAGATCGAACTTGCGCTTAATACAACTTAAACAAGCTGTTCTGGCGTGAAGTACCGTCTCACCTTCGCAAGGGTCCCCAACTTTTTATACCATCTCATCACAGCTTCTATCCCATTTGCACGTGTTGTCGGATGAGATATAATGCATTTTAACCCCGCCCACAAAATAGTTCGTGCTGCTGACTAGGGCACCCTTAATATAAAGACAAAATGCTTATAGGAGCATTGTGCCGAATTAGTAACCTATAGAGGTAAGCTTCAAATACTTGCATATTTATTCTTAGATACCTAACCATTATCTGCCTAGCCTTTTCCCAACTATATTGGGGTCGGCTTCCAGTCTTACCGGATTCAGCTAAGTCGTACCAGTGTTTTACATGGAGCGACTGCCTATCTGACCTCCACAACCCAGTAACTGGGTAACACGGTACCACTTGGCAAGACTGGTGTCAGATCTCAAGCTTCTGACTATCCGTAACGACTGTCAAAGATCTTCAAATAACAGCCGGGACCAACGGCTTCACGTGCTTGCCGAGGCACGGAGGAAACTCGGTATGTTGAAATGGTCACCCATCCACGGACCGACCTCTTCAAGCGTTGCTTAACCTTTATGATCGACCCGTGCGGCTGTTATTATTTAGCCACGAGCTCCTCCCATTATTCTTAGATACCTAACATTATAACGAAATATGTATTAGCTAAGTACTAGGCAATATTGTGCATAGTAAAATCAGCTTATTATTTACGAAAACAAAAGTATATACTTACAAATAACAAAAGAAACACATCGATTTCATTTTCACGTTCCCAATACTATAAAACTCATAAGCAATGATCGTAGGTGTTTCGAATGCTAAACATTAACTAGAAGCGAATAAGTGAGATGCATACACACGTCAGATTTATGATGGAGCCGCCGATACATCAGATTTATCATTTCTCGTGTATTTTTTTGTTTAAGTGCAAGTTTATGACGTGCTCAAATCGGTTTTGTGTTTCGCTAACAGTATGTTGAAAAGCTGTGTAAATGGAGCTCTACTAGGAACACAATAATAAAGTTTTAGAAATAGAATAGGTGTTGATATTCATATCTTGCATATGTTACTTTATGTAAGTAATATATTTACATAGGTATCTATTATAGTAAACATTTGTGTATGATTATTTTAACTATATACATATATATTAAATTTTAAAATTTTTACTTCAATAATAAAATGATTTCTATTTTTTTTATGCACCTGCCATGTTATCACTCCGCCACCCTTGCTTGACTGGTAGAAAATGCCTCGGGCATTAAGTCAGTCTGTGTACCTGTAGGTTGCATGTAGTTTTAATAAATATATAAATAAATACGTTTTTGCTATTATTCACTTTTCAATCAACTCAGTGAATCGCAGTCCTCCGTTAGACTCGCCCAATTTGCGTCATATAATCCGGTTTTCCGCTTCCGTCATCTAACCAGTCCCATCTGCAAATGTCATATTATTTATATGAACAAAAATTCAAAGATAAGGTCACCGGTTCGGGTAGACTTAGACCCGTAAGAAATTTTTTACGCAGCACATAGACTATCCAAGAACAACAACCTAAAATGAGAAATAAACTGTGGGAAGAACTTCACCTATCCCATTCGACTTCTTGAAACTCCAGCCGGACGAGCATGGCCTCTGTGATAGGCTTGAGTCACGCATTTTATCACGCTTGCTCCCAGACTGTGATTAAAATGTGTAACCTTTCACAATAGGCCGTGCTCGCCCGGCTGGAATATCTGTCGCCTATCACCGTGAACTTTAGTGGCTTATATGGAAAGCACTCAATTGGTGGCACACCCAAGTAGGCAGCTGCCAACACAACATGCCAAAATGGTGTTTTATAGACCCGTCGGCGTCGGATACCCACTATGAGTGCGCTGCCCCTGTCCAATACGTGTGCCACTCATGGGAGTAGTCCAAGTGCCCATAAATTGTACTTTAGAGGACTTAATAAATGCCACTGACACTGCAATTAATGCCACCATCTGGCCTCAAACTAGCTACAGAGTTTTACCATCGAATCGAAAAGATCATCTAAACATACAGCAATCACATTTTCGCCATACAATTGTACCTGGGCCTCTATTGCATGCCAACCATCATCATTATGATGTTTATTTTGAACCACTTGCTATTTTTCAGGTATTTCAATCCGATTTCATCTGGTTTTAGTCCGACAAAGTGTAAAAGAAGAAAAGAAACAAATCGGTTTATTTAACAGTCTGAAGATAACACTTAAGTTTAGTCATTGATCTATAATTGAAGCCGGCGGAAGTCGGCAATTAAATTCGACGTTAACTTTAGACTATAGCGTCATTGACGAACTTTTCACGACTTTTCGGTGAAACTGGAAAGAAGATTAAAAGTAACATTTCTTAGGTCAATGTTATAAAGTTGGTTTGGGCCTCTTTTAGCCACATTCAGAACTTCTGAACCGTTTTGAGATTGAATTTTTGTTGGTCACTCAACCTTTTATTATTAACTTACATCAGCCAAAAGCTTCGTGAAAGTCGGAAACTATCCCAACTATCCAAGGAAACATACTCCTGAGATAAAAATTATCCTATTTGAGAATTTGGTCACCCATGTGCCAATTTTTATCCAAATACGTTCAGCCACTAAAACCTGAAAAGTTCAAGGACGTCTGTCCTTGACCTTTTCAGGTCTAAAGGGTTACTGCCGCATTTATAACATTAGTATGGAATATTACAAAGAGGTAAAATTTGTGAGTTTGTGATGTTGTGAGGTTGTAGGGGGTAATCTCTGGATCTACTGAACCGATTTTGAAAATTCTTTCACCATTAGTTTTCTACTGGTGAAAAATTTTTTTGAGTGTATAATATTCTTGAGTGACCATAAAAATAATTAGAGATCCTTATGAACATTGTAATAATGTAACCCAAAGTAGCAAAATTTTGTCTATAAAAATCATTCTTTGGCGTGCGCTGAGAAAACTATTGATGATACTTAACAATTATGTACATACTACATGATTAAAATACTCATTATTACTTACAAAAAAGTGCGAGAGAATAAATTTAACTATCATAGTTAAGTCACAATAGCAGCTTTTATGTTCTAAATTTTAATTAGATCGCCGGTAGAAACAAAAGTTGGTTACATTCGTATGTAGTATTAATTCTTATTTAAATAAATAGTTTAACAAATTTGTAGGTAGGTAGATAGATAGGTAGATAGGATAGGGTAGGAAAGGGTAGGTATGGCAGGTAGGTAGGTAGCCAGTTGACGGCAGCGAATCCGCTGGGGTCAGCTAGTTTAACATAAAGCTATTTGTGTGTGTTGTAGTTAACGTGTACACGAGCGATGAGGGAAAACTACTAAAGGATGTTTTTAGACATCAAATCTGGGCAATCCCCAGAACTATTCTCGACGGTGGCTTTAGATAAATCTTGGATTTACTATTGCAATGTGCAAACAAGTGCTCAAAGTCACGTAGGTATATGTGTTTCAAAATGAGGATTATGAGATCAAGATATGCAAATTGAGTTTTATTTTTAACTAGCTGTCCCACGCGGCTTCGCTTCCGTCAACTGTGTACCTACCTACCCATCTACCCTACCTGCCCTACATGCATGATTGTTGCGTAACTTAAAATGTTTACGCAGCGCACGCAACGGAAGCTCGTAATATGGAATATTTTTTTCCCGTTTTTGCAACATTTTTCATTTATGCTCCACTCCTATTGGTCGTAGCGTGATGTTATATGTCCTATAACCTTCCTCGATAAATGGACTATCTAACACAAAAATAATTTTTCAATTCCAACCAGTAGTTCCTGAGATTAGCGCGTTTAAATAAAACAAACAAACAAACTCTTCAGCTTTATAATATTAATATATATATATTATAATAAAATAATGTATAATATTTATTTTATTATATATATATAAAAAAATAAATAGTAATATATAGTATAGATATACTTGGTCATGTTTCTGTTATTGTGGATAAATGTAGAAAAACCATCTTTAAAAAGGACAAAAGTGATATTTGATTAAAAGATTTTGTTTAATCATTACGTGTGGGCGAGAAACACACTACTGAATTTTATGTATTTCTATGGGGAACGCTCCATTAGTCCCGAGTTTTTACGCAGCTTTAAATAGAAGTTGAGCTGTCACTGGAATAACTAAAAATAGTCAGCTGTAACGTGACGAGCGATAATGAAAAAAATCACAGCTACGGCGGCTAAAATAGTAACAGTGATTAGACCGTGTTATGACTTTTCTGTCTTGCAGTTTGACTAATTTGTGAATCAATCTAAAATATATCCGTCAGATGTTTGTTTATGTAGTTATAGCTGTTTGATTAATGACTTCGGAACCTCGGGATACCGCGCAGTCGTAGCCGTTTGATTCGATTATAGAATCAGTTGATGATTTGTTTTCCAATGACGATTGGCGATCGTTCTTTTTCCTATGGCCTTCCTGATTTAGCTCATAGAGAGCACACGCAATTTCGGCCACGGCAGCTGCACGAGCGTCAAATACGAATACTTCCGCATGGTTTATGCACACAAACAGATAACGTTAAGCATTTAAGAAACCATAAACGAGATTGACACAAAATTTTGTTTCTTTCGCCTTGTCAAGATTAAGAGGGCAAATGAAACGGTCGTAAATTCGTCTGAGACCGAGCAGTACTCCCACTCGCAGCGCATATGAGTGTTGTTATAATAGAATACTTTAGAGACGCGTAAAACAATAATTAATTTAAAAAGAAGTGTGCTGGCACTTGTCCATAGAAAAATTCCGCGCCGGAGCGGGCTCAGCTCGCCAGGCGCGGAGCCGTCGGCAACCGCGGGATGTTTCTGAATGTTTGTCAAACTCAAGTAATAAATGATTCTCTCACATGTCTCTGTGCTAATTTACTAAAATCAGTTACTAAAACATTAAGCTGTAAATCTTAATTTAACATTTTGATTTATTTCTCAGCTTTATTACTCGTTTGAATTTTATCGTTTGCGAATAGGGCTTTTTTTAGTTGGCTAATTATTTTCCTTAATTATTTCTGGCTGGGAATTTCTATTTTCCATTACGTATAGTTAAGGAGCCACGTGCATGCGACCAATAAATTCAGTTTCTTAATCATGAGCCCCAAGTAATCTGTTTGCTCACACTGCGATTTTATAATGCCACAATAAATTTCAATGTTCACAAACATTAAACGTTGTTGTAATAAATGATTATGTCCGTTTCTATTTTTCTAATAGTTCCCCAATGCAGCCGCTATGCAAGCAATATAAAGTGGAAATTGTTTGTGGTATCAATTCACGTGCAATTAATCATTATTAGCAGCTCGTAAATGTTTCAGCTGACCGCTTGTAGCAGTCTCAGCTTGACTGCTGCGAGCTGCAACAAACATGGTCATAATCACCCTAATTTGCAAACATTTAGGTAATAACAGTCTGTTGTTATGAGAGCACAGTTTAGGTGCATGACTGCTAAAAGGCACACATAATAAACGAAACAATTTAAATATTCGTAGCGTGCTACAACATTATATACTGAGATCCCACTGCAAGTATTTTGTTTTTGATGTAACTTGATTGTTTTATGAACGTTTCTTGACAGTAGTATAGATTACTGTGGTTTTTTTTTAATTTTTGTTTTGGCTTCGTACGGTTTGTGCATTTAGCCAGTGTCACGTTTAGATTTAGAAGTTCTAGTTCCCTTAAGTTTTTAGTCTAATGTTCTAGTTAGGCCCCAGTAAAATGGCGGTAACTTTATTGAAAGCTTCTACGGAGTTTCGTCGATAACATGAACAAACTAGCAAACTAACAAACTAGCGTGCACGAGTGTACGTGCACGCTCACACATATTATTAGAATAAAAAATCACAATTTTTACACTATTAACATTCAACTTAAATCAATTTTAGGGAAATAAAACAGAGAAGCAACATTATTAGACGCCATTACGTTCCCGCCAAAACTCTACTGCGGGGTTGCCTGGCCGCAACTAGTTTTTCGTATATATTTTTTTTAACTCTTCCCTACACTAGGAACTTCTCCTGTATCGTGGATACATATGCCACATCAACTAGCTCTCAGTTAGCCGCCCTTTATGGGATGCCAGGTTTTGCAGGTAAACTGGCAACCCGCAGCTTGTGGCTAACTGAGATCTGGCAACCTTATTTTTCCTATTTTCTACACTAGTTTCTTTCAAATGACGTTTATATTTGGGGTTAATTATCAAACATAAATTTCAATTTATTTTATAAAGGTTATTTATTGCGTCTAGATATTTCAAGGCAACCCTGCAGCGATCTATTCTATTATTCATGAAAATTAAGTTTCATCAAAAATTCCTGCAGATTTCTGCAGTCGGATCTTAGGCTATTAGAAAGAAAAGAAAAAGAAAGAAAAAGTATTTATTTGTGACCCGCACAGGAGACACGAGAAATCAGCTTAAAATTAAACAAAATTAAAAATAAAAACCCCGTGCGAGACCAAATAGGCTCCTATCTCAGCATGTGCAGCGATATCCAAAAAAGGAAATAACGCTGCGGGAATTACGGGCCTTTTTATAAAAAAAAACTATAAGCAGATTCTTAATCATCTATGGAGATTTATTTGAATTACACAAGAGTCTGCAAATCAGTGCTTAAACTTCTCACAATTATGTTAATAGTGTTCAAAACACTTGTTGAGAAGATATAAAACTTTCTGAAACACAGTCTAATCGCTTCCAGTAAATCACCTTTTATAAGGTCCAACCAAGGTTAGAATTTCGTCGGCCATTCTTTTCCTGGAACTCTATGAACCCGAAGTTTTTTTTTTATAAAAATTAGAAAAGAAACAAAAATAAAACCAGGGTCACACTGCATGTGAAGTTTTGTATCACGTGCGTCAACGTTCCATTAAATCAGGAAGAAAAAAGAACTTGAACTTTTGTAACGTTTCGACGTCATGATTTATTTCACTTGTGATTAATCATCATCATCATCATACATATAATAAATCTGTAGAAAAAAAATTTTTGTACATCGAAAAAAATTCAAAAAAAAATAGCCAGGGTGTTAAAGGATAACCAACAGAACCCATTTCCAGCATTTTTGGAATTTTTGTCTGTTTGTCTGTTTGTCAGTTTGTCTGTTTGTCTGTTTATTTGTGCACGCATCACGTGAAATGTACGAAACCAATGTAGATAACTTGTATACATAAAAATTGTGCGTAACTTGAAGAATTACTTAGTTTTTGTTTCATCGCAATCGGTTCACTCTATCAAAAGTTAGATGAATTTAAAGTGTTCAAGAAGTAAAATTATCACAGCACACGCAATCCAGTTACTCGGACAGTTGAACTCGCTGTTCGATAGATGGCGTTGTGCATTTAAAGTCATTTTCTGAATCGCGGTGTTAAGATTTTACGCGACGCGACGACGGGACGACGGGAGCGAAGCCGCGGGCACAGCTAGTTTTAAATAAGAATAATACGTCGAATTTTTGTGTTTTTGTTGTAAAATGAAGCAGGAATGTAAGACGATGTTTTAGCGCAGAACATTGTGTCTAGATTTAAAATGATTAGTCAAGGATAATCTTATAGGAATGTCAGCAAGTTTTTTCCCGATGTGAATATATTACTATAACATATTATTATACCAACGGTCTGATTACAATTCGGTATGGCACCACATTGTATCGACTAGTTTTAGGGTTCCGTAGTCAACAAGGAACCCTTATAGTTTTGCCATGTCTGTCTGTCCGTCCGTCCGCAGCTTAGCTCAGAGACTCTTAGTACTAGAAAGCTATAATTTGGTATGGATAACCATATTAAGCACGCCGACAAATCAACTGCCTAACCTTTTTCCCAACTATATTGGGGTCGGCTTCCAGTCTTACCGGATTCAGCTGAGTACCAGTGTTTTACATGGAGCGACTGCCTATCTGACCTCCACAACCCAGTAACTGGGTAACACGATACCCCTTGGCAAGACTGGTGTCAGAACTCAAGCTTCTGACTACCCGTAACGACTGTCAAAGATCTTCAAATTACAGCCGGGACCAACGGCTTAACGTGCTTTTCGAGGCACGGAGGAAACTCGGTATGTTGAAATGGTCACCCATCCACGGACCGACCTCGTCAAGCGTTGCTTAACCTTGATGATCGACCTGTGCGGCTGTTATTATTTAGACACGTGCTCCTCACGCCGACAAAGTAGAAAAAAAAAATATAGGGTACCTCCTGTACACGTAAAGTGGGGATGTTTTTTTATCGTCTTTTCCATGGTGTAGGTGTTTCCATTCAAAAATATTACGGGGCAGTAAAAACCATTTTTCGATTCAGTGATCCGTTTGCGTAAAATTTTGCTGTTTGTACGGGACCCTCTGTGCGCGGGTCAGACTCGCACTGGGCCGGTTTTTTTCTTCTATGTATCAAACTAGTAGATGAGGAGTGACCTTTTGAATTAAAGAATAATACCTCAGTACTGGTGTTGAAGTGAATCCGGTTAGACTGGAAGTCTAACCCAATATATAGTTGGATAAAATGCTAGACTGATTTATTGATCAGATCAATAACAATATAACAACTTTTTTTATAAAAAAAACCAACCGACTTCCAAATAAATTATTTACAAAGTGAAAAATAACTAATAAGTCAGTTGTATTTTTTTGTAAAAAAGATTTTATCTTTCACTTTTTTGTTGTTGTTATCTGTAATGGCCACAGTTATGCCAGAATAGATTACTCGAATAACATGTTACTTGAACACAACCGGTGAATTTAGAGTGTACCAGGGTGAACTGTACGTGTACACGTCGACCTGCGTATCCCTTTAGAGCGTACCGGGCGTGATGTTATATTATAAAATGGTGTAAAGAATAAACAGACATGCGATTGCAGCAATCCCGAGTGATTTGCCGTCATTTTAATTTCTTCATCAGAAATTCTTCATCAGATCTTGATCAAATTTAAATGGGACCCCATGAGAAGTAACAGGTTTCAAATAAAAATAAACCAGCCAAGTACGAGGACTCGCGCACAGAGGGTTCCGTATCAACAGCTACATTCACCAAAATAAATAGGTAACATTACTAACGTTCATAAACAATGAAAGCACCGAACATTGCTCTAGCTAAGGGACAAAAATTCTAACTTCGAAATTCGAACTTTGCCGTTCGAAAACTTTTGTCCCCATATCACATCACACATCACATCATCAGCCTATTAATGTTCCCACTGCTGGGACACAGGCCTCCTCTCTGTGAGAGGGAATGGGCCGTCATCCACCACGCGGGCCCAGTGCGGGTTAGTTGTCCCCATATATCAATATACAATTTTTTTACTTTTCCAAGAACATTTTATAAGATTTTCGACTAATACTAGTAAACTTGTAAAACCTACTTAGCTGTGATACTCGTAGTTTTCCTTTTAATTTCGTTTTATATGTCATGCACCAAGTTATTATATAATCAGTGCACTATGCATAATGCCCGGGCATTATGAATCAAGTCAAATCAAATCGGTCAATGTAATGAATACTGATTTAAACCTCTACATTTATCACACTGCCTGGTCATTTTGAATTTTTGCTACGTAACGGTCGGGCAATTCGATAATTCATCATTAGCCTATTAATGTTCCCACTGCTGGGACACATGCCTCCTCTCTGTGAGAGGGAATGGGCCGTAATCCACCACGCGGACCCAGTGCGGGTTGGTGGATGTCACATGTCTTCTATTTTTTTTTGGTTCTCGGACATGCCGGTTTCCTCACGAAGTTTTCCTTCACCGTTTTGAGAGCAGTGGTGATGATGAAATCATTTACACAAAGTAAAGCGCCTGCCTGGGCTTGAACCCACGACCTACAACTTGTAAGTCGCGGCCGATACCACTGGGCCACCACTGCATTCGATAATTATGGTCAATTAATTAGTCCTAGAGCGAGCGAAGCCAGCTCGGAAGCTTAGGGCATCCCGACACGGATAGGTTAGGTTTGAAGGAGAACAACAACGGGAGCTGAAGTGAGCGAGCAAATCTCGTTTACAAAAAGCTTTATCTATATCTATACTAATCTATATCTATACTATTATTATTATAAAGAGGAAAGATTTGTATTTTTGTATGTAACGAATATACTTAAAAACTACTGGACTGATTTCAAAAATTCTTTCACCGTTGAGAAGCTACACTATCCCCGGGTGACATAGGCTACTTTTTAGCCCTGTACTCCCACGGGAACAGGAACTACGCGGGTGAAACCGCGAGGCGTTCCGCTAGTAGTTACTAAAGCCAATCAAATTCACAATGATTGCTTCATTTGTGTCTAGGATGTGATTATAACATCGGTGCATTGTATTGACGTGCGTCTGGGATTCAACTCAGCTGTAAGCCTTGAATCTATAAGATGAATTGCTCGAAGAACCTTACTGAGTGACCAATAAAAATTGTGTACGTCCGCTGGCGTCATACACGCTGCGTCAATTTACTCCTATACCTTTACATACGTCATTGTAGCAAATACATTATGTAGATACGTGGTTATTTATTGAACACGGAAGTATACAGTAAGTATGTAGCTGTAGTATGCTAAATAACAAATACATGGTTATGTAGATCAAGCATTTAGTAGGTAAGTAGGTCATACAATCACGCTCTTTCTAAAACGACTTTTTGATTTGCTGATGGTATGCAGATAGTATTGTTTTTAATAATTAAAACGTTACCCCACCACTATTAATTTCTCCTGTATCGTGGGTGCGTTTACAAACATATAAACTCACATACACAAACACCCAGAGCCGGAAAAACTATTTGTAAGTCATACAAATATTTGTTTCGTGCGGGTATCGAACCCGCGACACGCAGCGCAGCAGTCATTCGCTCAACCACTGCGCCAACCGTGCCTGTTGATGTTGATAATACACAGATGAAAATAGGTAGATAATTGTGACATAGGTAGGTACAAGCAATCTGTCATTAATTGATGATTTATATGTTGCATAACGAAATAGTCGTAATCTTCAATATAAAACATTCAATAACATGAAAAGAGCCTAGACTCCAAAATCACTAAATTCCAAAATTTAGGTTAAATAATAGAGTACTTTTAAAAGTCATTATACAGCCCGTTAACGCTAATAGCATCATCAAAGTTGCCCCAAATTTACCGGGAACTTTCAGGAAAATGATCTTGGTGAAATGTATCGTCATAATCAGCAAACTTTTTCGATAGACTGAACATTTCATGGAATATTAGTCACTTTTTAAGTCAAGAGTAAATAGTATTGATCGAATCTTACCTACTTCGTTGTTTGTAAATCTTTCACGCAAAAACTGCTGAAAGGATTTTGAATCGAATTGAGGATCAGAATAACAAAAAAGTTATAATTTATAAAGATATTGCTGCAAGTTCTCATACCAGGCGAGCGGAACCGAGGGCGGCAGCTAGTGGCTAATAAAATATTATGCTTGGTCGAGTCAGAAGAAAAAGTAAAACGCATATTTATTATGTTAGGCTACTACACATCGAGGACGGGAAATTATTTTTAATTACTTTTACTGAGGGTGGTAATGGGGCTGCCACGTTATTATTAACTAGCTGTCCCCCGCGGCTTCGCCCCCGTCAACTCGTTACGTAACTTTAACCGTTTACGCAGCGCACGCAACGGAAGCTGTCAAAAAGTAATAATTTTTTCCCGTATTTGCGTCATTTTTCATTCATGCTCCGCTCCTGTTGGTCGTAGTGTGATGTTATAATAGCCTATAATCTTTCTCAATAAATGGATTATCCAACACAAAAAGATTTTTTCAATTCCAACTCCTAGTTCCTGAGATAAGCGCGTTCAAACAAACAAACAATCAAACTCTTCAGCTTTATAATATTATTTATTTATTTATTTATTTATTTAAAACTTCATGCACAAAGGTACAATGGCGGACTTAATGCCTTAGGCATTCTCTACCAGTCAACCAAGGGTGGTGAAGAGATAACATGGCAGGTGCATTATTTAAATTGTGACAATATTATATATATATAGATTAATAAAACAATAAAAAAGAAAAAAGTGTGTCTAAGCTCATGACATTCTTGCATGCAAGTTGTAAAGTTTAAAAAAGGAACGCGTCATTCAAAAACCATAGATCGTACTTAATATTATTTCCATCGAGTACTGTGTTAGAATAGAATACCTTCCATTCGGTATAGACAACTGAGAAGTTAAGGAAAATATATAACATGACGTTACATGAATAACAAACAAGGAAGGAAACAATTTATTATCTTAGCTATTTTTTACAAGCTTTTATTCAACATGCATTTTATGTATGTATGTAGGTATGCAAGTGTGATCGGGTCAAATCTTGCAACTGAATTTTAAAGTTATCCTTCACCGATTAAGATGAAAGGAGATTGCCCATACACAGGCCCTTATGAGGATTTCAATATTATCCAAAAATAGGATTTATATTTTGTGTTTTTTTTCATCCGTGTCCTTTACTCTTTATGTACAGACAACAACAGATCAGGTTTCTTCACTTGGACATTTGTATGCACCTTGTTGCATTGTAATAAGGGTTCATTTCAAGAACAGAAACATCGTTATTTCTCGTGAACCCCACAAAATAAATAAAAATGTTTTCTAATTATGAATATAACGTGTTTTTTTCTACAATATACAACCAAAGTCATCAAGATACAATCATTTTTTCAAAGGGGCCCAAGTTCCCTTACAAAATGGGCATTCCCCTTATGCATACACTTTTAATTTGGATGAAAATTCATGGTTAGCCTTAGCTAAGTACGTCATTCTAAATCCAATATGACGGACGGCCAAGATGGCGGACTAGTTATTTTTTGTGCACTGCCATGATATGGGTATTAAATGAAAGGGTTATCTGAGAAGAATACGAAAAAAGCTTGTTTTAAAAATATTTTGTCGTGAATAATTTTATTTAACAAAAGGTCTATTGCGCTGAAGATCATACCTTTGGTACCTAACCCATACCAAAAGAGTTATTAGGTATCATATATCATTACCACTGCATTTTATATGTATGTATGTAGATCTATTCGCTAGACATTTTTGTACAAAATAACTATAAACACAGAAGTCTGTAACAAATATTTTAATCCAAAGACAAAGACAAAATTCTTTCTTTCAATTAGGCAAATAAGCGGCCATATTGAACGTCAAAAATTTTAATTTAAAAGTAATAATAATATTATTGATTCTACTACTTTACCGAATGGACGGTCCATTCGGTAAAGTAGCTTGATATGGAGAAGAAAGGACAAGAAACTCCACACCTACTCTATTAATAAAAAATGATTTACAATATTTACATACATACATACCCATACTAACACCACTATACTAAATATAGGTATAAAGAATTACAAGCACCAACAGGTAAATTCATTAATTTGATAAATAGGAACATGGTTCTCACATACTTACAAATATTGCAAACATAGGTAAATTACCTAATTCAACAACAACGGAACAGTGTGCGAGTCAATTTCCTAAACAAAAAGTTAATAAAAAACCGGACTGCGTAAAAAGCGAAATAAAAAGACGTAAACTAGAAGAAAATCATGCTGTGCAGTCGCAGGATACATGTTCGCGAGCTGGCTGACCAAAACCAGATCTATCCACCGACTGCACAGCATTTTCTTCTTGTTTACGTCTTTTTAGTTCGCTTTTTGAGCAGTCGGTTTTTTTTACTTTTTTATTAACCTTTTTTATTTATTACTCTTTAGTTATTTTTTTTAGAATTAGGTACATTTATACATATAAAGTGTACTCTTAAACCCTTTTTTTGATACCCCACACGATGGGTATGAATGAAAAAAAAATTGGTGCCCACAATATGGCGCCCAAAATCCGCCACTTTTTATTTTACAATTTTAATGTCGCCAGTGACACTCGCAGCGTTAAGACGAATCGATTGACGTAAGAATCATCCAAATCGGCCAACGCGTTTGGTCTCTAGAACGCCACATAGGAACAAACATACATACATACATAGACTGATAATACATTACCCTCCTTCGACAGTCGGGTAAAAGGAGAAGATAAAAAAGCAATATTATAATTACGAAAATATAAATTAACCAGTTTGTTTTTGTCTTCCTACAATAAAGATTGTCTTATGGAGCAGGACCAGCATTTATAAATTTATTTTGAGCAATATTAATACGTGTTCATAATCGACAAACGTGTCGTGATGCTTTTCCTCCGCCTGGATGTCCGTGAAGAGCGGCCACGTCGTTTGTAGATGCACACAGATTCCCGGGATGTGCACTTGGTATCAGACCAAAATATCTGTATATTATGCAGATATTACATTATGTACGATTACCTTGAGAGTAAAATTAGATAGTTTTACATGCGAGCAAGTGCGCCACGGTCGCTGTACCTACATACATATGTTTAGTGGCTGCACGATCATACTCCGTGAAATAGGGGAAATCATTTTTATTCTGTTATTTGTTTGTGTAGATATAATGGTAGTAAAACTTTATTTTGATCTAGCCAATTGCTGTTTTACGCTTTTTCTGAGTAATAATCTGAAGCCTGACTTATCATTTTCAAATGATTTGTATGGCCCAAATATTGGTTTTGGCTGCATAAGTTGAACGTAATTTCTTATATGTACTCAGGGGGTGACCATAAGCTCTTAGAGCGGTATCAATTTGATATCGAGTAAGTGACAGATGTATACAAGTCAGGTACATCTGTCCCTTATTCGATATCAAATTGATACCGCTCTAAGAGCTTATGGTCACCCCCCTGTTCATTTTATTATAAGTACCTGGGCGACCGAGCTCTGCTCGGGTGAAAATAGAAAAAACAACGTTTTCTAGAAATTAAACCTAGCTAGATCGATTTATCGCCCCCGAAACCCACTGCATTCTAAATTTCATGAAAATCGTTGGAGCCGTTTACGAGATTCAGATTATATATATACAAGAATTGCTCGTTTAAAGGTATTAGATAGATAGATACGCATGACAATAGTCAAATCTTATTTTAAATCTAGGATAAAAACACATCGAAAATTTGTTATTCGATTGTTAGATTGAATCGAAAAATTCGGGTCATTCAAATTAAATTAAACACTGGCAGGCAGGTTGGTTTCCTCCTGTTAATCATCATAAAATTAAATAGATTTTTAAAATATCTTCGTATTTTTCCACGTTGGGTCGTTACGAAGTTATGGGGTCGGTTTTATTGATGCACGGCTGACAAGGCAGTAATTAATCTAGCGCGCATGCTCCGGTGTGAGTGAAAAACGAAGGGTGTGTCTATGGTAAAGTCATGGTAAAGACGTCGTTCAAAATGCTGCGTCACTGAAGACTAATGTGATGGAATCCTCGCTGGATATGTTATCCTGGTAGTGACGTAGAGAAAATCGATTTAGAGGTAGCGCTGAAACAAGACCTTACGTAGGCATTTTTCGTAAAAGAGACTACGATAACTTTTATTCCGTAAATTATAATGATTCGTTTTAATATATCGCTAGGCGTAAAACAGCCTTTGCTTTGCAATAAGGCAAATTTAGTCTAAGTTTCTACTTGCATGTTGTAGGTCGTGGGTTCGTATCCAGCCAGGCGTTTTTCTTTGTGTAAATTAATTCATCACCGCTGCTCTCAAAACGGTAAAGGAAAACATCGTGAGGAAACCGGCATGTCCTAAAACCAAAAATTCGAAGACATGTGACATCCACCAACCCGCAATGGGCCCGCGTGGCAGATTACGGCCCATTCTTTCTTACAGAGGGAAGGCCTGTGTCCCAGCAGTGGGATCATTAATAGGCTGAAGATGATGATGATGAGAGAGTGAAGTTTGTAGAGAAAATCTTATCATAATTTATTCTACAACAACTCTCTATAAAATAGCCACAGTACTTTCCAATATACACTTAAGGCGCCTCCCCGAGCAAAACGCCGCGCTACTCGTTTTTGTGCTGCTTTTTAAGAGCTATCTACTCTTTTTTTTAAAAGAAATATCAAGTAATAAAAATACATTAAATTTCTACATAATATTGATTCTAAAATGGTAGTACACTTTTTTTTTTAAAGAGGTATATGTTTCACTAATCGCCTTCCAACAAAACCATAAAAATGAGAATAAAAAATAATTATTGATAGTATGCATCTCCTCGTAAAGTGTTCATTAATTATTTTTTGTACTAACACTAATGGATAGACAATTTGATAACGAACAGTTTTGTAAGTTTTATTTTTTCAAAGATCAATATTCGATTTTATAAAGATTTTATTCTAAAATCTGGGCGTATTCACTACTGTAGGTAATTCATGCGCCACCAGTGCCGCTAGGCCAATAGGAATGCTCATATCTCATGCTGATTTTTTGGTCAGGGTACGGCCTTAATTTGAAAACATCTCGTCTTCTTATTCTCCTGTATGTATTCATGTCATAGAATAAATAAATATAGAAGATCTACTTGTCGCGTTACCGAAAGTTAGATCCAATTGCGGGCTGACTTAAGTAAGGGAGTTACTTAGTCACCCCACAACTCCCCTTTGTAATGGGGTGACCTCGTTCTTGACGGAGGACTTTAGGGGAGAGACTGGGGTCGTTCATATGTACGCTATTAATGAAAAAGGTGTCGGTCTAGTGGATTTTATCAAAGGTTTGTATCAGAGTAATTAGGCTAAACTTTTTCATTTTGTTTTTTTTTTTGTAGGAAATATGTAGGTTTTACATCTACATGCAGTTAGTAGGAGGCTTTCACCCGAAGTCCATACCCAAAAATCTAACCCGTACTAGCATTTAGAATTTTAGATAATAAGTGAAACTACTAACAAACAACTACTAACAATATTTATAATGTAATACGAGGGTATGAAATTAAAAGGCCTTTTTATTTTATTTTATTACATGTCAGTCCTATTGTGAGTTTATAGCTGACGTTGGTAACACCCTTTGTCTTTTTAGGGTTCCGTATCCAAAGGGTAAAAACGGGACCCTATTACTAAGGCTCCACGATCCATCTGTCTGTCTGTCCGTCTGTCACAGGCTGTATCTCATGAACCGTGAAAGCCAGACAGTTAAAATTTTCACAGATGATGTATTTCTGTTGCCGCTATAACAATAAATACTAAAAACAGAATAAAATAAATATTTAAGTAGGGCAACAAACGTGATTTTTTTGCCGTTTTTTTGCGATAATGGTACGGAACCCTTCGTGCGCGAGACCGACTCACACTTGGCCGGTTTTTTTACTAATGAATACAGGACATTACTTTTAACCGTCAAACTGAATCTATTGATATTATACCAAGTAAAATGTATGTATGCGCGTATTTTGTACGCAAAATACGCACTTAGTCGTGGAGTTGCGGAAAACAGCCCGTTTTAACCTAACCTAACCTATTATACCAAGTAGTCAGACCTACACAAGAAAAGAAGGAAAAACAATTTTTGTCACAGAAACTGACATGCCTATAGATTATACTTAAACCATAGATTTAGAAATTTTTTTGCTACGATATCTATGACTTAAACCCTTATGAAAGTTTTATTAGTACTTAAACTTTCTTGGTAAATGCAATAAAGCATTACATTTAGGTAATTATACTACATGTAGTATACATTTAGGTAGTATACTACAAGTAGAACATGTAACATCTCCCTAAATTTAACGCAAAAAAATAACGAAGAAGGGAGGATCAGAAGCCTCTGTGCCGCCCTTATTCTTTTCCTTATTCAAACGCACGTCGTAACAGTGACAAGATGGCTGCCTCTCTGCATCTGTGGCATATCCACCACAACACGCCGCAGATTTCACATGATTCCCAGGTAAAGAAATGAGACTCTCTATTTCTGAAAAGTTATAATTAGACTTTTTATATAATGATAGTGACATACTTGTATTTGGCAACATTACCCATATCCATTTATTTTTACACACGACACAAAGCTCGGTATGTATGGTGAACTAATTACCTATTTAAAACGAATGTATATATTGTTATTATCCAGTAGACTTTTATTGCAGGCGATAATTACTAATCCACATGTAGCTACAAATAATAAAAACTGTAACGGATGTTGGTTTGTTTTTTGCAAAGATATTTTACTCCTGAAACTGTTAAATCTATAAAAAATATACTGTGTAACTAGGCAAATTATTTGAAGCAGCTTTTTTGGCTCAATCAAAAAATTTCTTCAGTAGAATTTATTTTAGAGATGTGATTCGGTAAAAAGTCGAGTATATTATCACTAATGCATATGAAATCGTAACCCATGAATCAAGGTCTTCAGCTATTTCATGATGAGAATATTTTCGGCACTAAATCTTTTGTACTAACAATAAGCACATCAAAAACATTCCTGACGGTGACATCTGAAGTGTGTCATTCGTTAGGTTATGTAATCTTTAAATGGTTTGGCGAACAGAATTTTGGGTACCCAGTTATTAAAAGTCGCAGCTGGTTTTTTTAAGGAATATCACCCATAAATTTTTAACGCCCGACGGAAAGAGGGGTCACAGATAATATAAGAGGGGTGTTATAAGTTTGACGTTTGTACCTGTGTGTTTGTGTATCTGTCTGTGGCATCATAGCTCCTAAACGGACGAATTAATTTAGTTTTTTGTTTGAAAGCTGACTTTATCGAGAGTGTTCTTAGCTGCGTTTGATGAAAACTGTTCAGCTTTTCAAAAGTTATGGACGTTTTATTGTTTGAATCGGGCTGTTTTCGTAAGATATCGTACCTTAATATTACGTGTTCAATAGATTGTCGATCGAAATGTATCTACTACTACATAAATTACTAGCTTTTTCCAGCGGCGTTAAAACTGTTTTATCATCCCAAGGGAAAACAAACTATCATATGTCCTTCCCAGGGTCTATCAAACTATCTCCATGCCAAATTTCATCTAAATCGGTTCAGTAGATCCAGAGATTACCCCCTACAACCTCACAAACTTTGCCTCTTTATAAGTATAGATTATGTAGCATGAAATAAAAATGTGGCGGGGGTTTTAAAATTGGTTCCAATTTCCAATAGACGGCGGCGCGGATTTAAGTATCTGAAACCACCATATAAAATAATCAGCTTAATCAGACGAAATATGCTAGTTACGTTTCTTTGTATGGGATGAGGCATTTGTATCATCATCATGATCATCAGCCCACAGCAGTCCACTGCTGGACATAGGCCTCTCCAATGGCACGCCATTTGGTTCGATTCTCGGCAACTGTCATCCAGCTGCCGAGAATCGCGAAGTTTTCCAAACGCCGCCCAGCTCAGCTGTATTCTTCTGCTAGCCTCCTTCTCAAAGTTGTTCTTACCAAACTGCAGAGTTTGCACGAGGTAAACGTATTTTCGAACTACTTTGAGAGCACCGCCATTGACCACAATCGATCCCGGAGTGACGTGTGAATTGAACATAACCTGAGTTTTGTCCAAGTTCATCCGGAGACCGATGCGTGCAGAAGATTAAGCTAGGCCATCCAGCATCTGCTGCAAGTCGTGCAGCGACTCTGCCTTTATGACGATGTCATCCGCAAATCTCTAGTGTGAGATGTACTCGCCGTTTATATTAATGCCGCGCCCTTCCTAGTCCAGCGTCTTAAACATATCCTCAACCGCGTTCCTAAACAATTTCGGGGAAATTACGTCCTCTTGTCTAACCCATCGATGCAGTGAGATATGCCTAGTTTTCCGATCCTTGGAACGGTCATTGTTGTGTTTTCATAAAAACATCTCAGCACTTGGATGTATCGCCAGTCAACTTGGCATCGCTGCATAGACTGCAAAACAGAACAAGTTAAGATGTAGTCAAAAGCCTTCTCATAGTCCACAAAAGCAAAATACAGGGGCCGATTATACTCTTCGGACTTTTGTACAATTATCCGCACTGTGTGATTGGGTTCAATGGTGCTGTATCCTCCTGGGAACCCGGCCTACTCCAGTGGCTGAAACTCGTCGAGTCTTCGCGCTAGACGATTTGTATGCTAGAATTATATTATCTGTGGTATAGTTGTTCTATCTTACGAAGGCGGATGAATCGTAGCAAATATAACTCTTATTTCGACGTCATAAATGTCACGTAACCCGCCTTCGTGAGACAGAACAACTATAATAGACTCACCCTCTATTAAGTGAGACATTAAAATGAGAGAGTACCAGGGGGGGGTGAAGGCACAGATGTATACAAGTCATATACATCTGTCCCTTACACACTCAAAATAACCTTACTCTAAGAGTTTATGGTCACCTCCCTAGGTCTCCGCCTACCCCTTTTTGGCGGTATGTCATGTTTATTCACTAACCACAGTTGGCACTTCGATCACAATGCGGTGACTTCCTGTCTAGATTAGATATTTCGTTGCAAGGTCTGATTGCACAAACGATTACCCTTGGCCGAGGCACTGTGTGGGTTAGTTAAAGATTTATCCCACGGAGAGATTCGTTACGACAGAGTTTATTCATCAGTCCTTTTGGCCTGGTTAAGACCAATCTGCAAGTCAAAGATCGCACACAAAGAACTGGTATACTTTTCTGATTCTTCCTTAGCGTAGAGTTCTTTTTAAGGTCCAATTTCTTAGATATTGGAGACTAATTAGTTCTTAGACGTTGAACGGCGGTCATCCTATTTATCCCCTTTATGTAATTAGTAATTAAAACGGAGCAGCAGTAAAACTCGCCGCAGACGACATATTGCTTTACTCTCGGCGACCTGTGCTGTCCCAGTATTCATAGTCATTAATTTTAGGCACCTTTACACTGTACGACAGGAAATCGTGTCGTGGCGTAGTCGGATCGCTTCGAGAAGAGTTAAGAATTATTTTCTTTAAGGTTACACTAGTCAACGGCACGAACTATTTTGTGCGCGGAGTTAAAATGCATTTTATATCAACCGACAACACGTGCGGAAGAGATAGATGCTGTGATGAGCAGTAGGAAGCTAGTTCGCGTACGAATACACACTTTTGCAAATATGTAGCGAAATAGATAATGATTTAGGACGAAACCGAGCGCCAACCCAAATTTTATAAACAGACCTTTGGCAGTCTAGATATCAAGAAAAAACGACTAAATCTATCTGTTTAAAATAAAATTATTTGCTTTGTTGAACTACTAATCTATCCCTGTATGGAGGCCGTTTTGCAATTTTCCGTCTTCTTATGGTATTTACTAGCTGTTCCCCGCGGCTTCGCTCCCGTGGACCACCCCACAGGACCCGTTTTGGGGTTTAAAAAATAGCCTATAGCACTCAGGAATAATGTAGCTTTCTAACAGTGAAAAAATTTTTGGAATTGGATCATTCGTTCCAGAGATTACCCCCTACATACAAACTTACAAATTTTACCTCTTTATAATATTAGTATAGATTCGCGCCCAAAAATGCGTTAAAATTAGTGTCAAAAAGTGGAACTTTCGACGCTCATAACTTTCAAATATTTTTTTTTTTACTTCTTTGCTTCCATACAGGGCTAGATAATGATGAGACAAATTGATATCACTTTTTATTTTGAATGTACATCGTCAAACAGTGGAATAATCCCTAAACTACGTTTGTATGGAAGAATTTTCGACTAGTGTAACCTTAAATAGTCAGATTATGAGAAAGTTATTGATGAGACAACTTTTACAATTTTCTGTCTTTAATATTTCCTCGCTCCTGTCTGGCTCTCTTATAATAGTAGTTTATGATACTGTTGCATAATAAGGGGTATTAAAACATGAGTGTGAGTTTAAAAACCGAGCCGCAGGCGAGGTTTTTAATAGTATTCACACGAATGTTTTAATACCTAGTTATGTGCAGTTTCATACACTACTTTATCTACACTCATACATTTTGGGATTGAACCTACTTAATCTTATTTTTTGCATTTTCCAAGCCATAAAGTCGTGATAAATGCATCATATAATATAATTTCCTTCGCCGCATTTAAAATATTTGGCGGCGTCAATTTTTCGTCACATTCACTAATATCAGACATTCTAAGCAAGAATTTAAAAAAGTCATGAAATTCAGTACAACGAAACCTGCAAAACGTATGAATGGCGCCAAAACCCAGCACATCACCGCATTAAATTGCGGTAAAAAAATCGTGCGGCAATAATAACGCATTAAATCCGTGTTTTGCAACAGAATCCACCGCATCGCAGCGCGAATATAATTCGCGCGAATATTTTAAGCTATATGAACAGGTGGAAAGAGAAAAAAGTTCGCGCAAATTAAAATGGCAGTGCGTAATAAGCCTAAAGCGGGCACTGTTACAGACAAGTTAAAATTGGAATCAATTTTTTTTTATAAGGTACTATAAAAATGGCATTTCCATAAATTTAAATAATTGATGGAATCTCCTTAGTGATTAACTTCTTGGATTTGTCCTGTATCATAATAGAAAATATAGTAGATTATTGCATCGAGCACAAAGTAATTTATTATTGCACCGAGTGCCTGATTAGATCTAATCTAACAGGCACGAGGGCTATATAAATTACTTAAGGCGAGGTGCATAATCTGCTTTTCTTTCAACTATTACCTATAGGAATAGTAGATAAAAGAAACTCATATCAAACAGTTAAAATAGAAGTTTAATTATTGAAATTAAAAGTTATACTTGAGCAATTATTAAACGTAAGGTTAAGTTTTGTTGGGCAAATTTATATTTGTTTGTTTAACTTGGGACTGAATAATATTATCAGACGAGTTAGATGGGCCTGGCTGATTTGTTACAATGAAGTCGTTATAACGGGAAGTAGATGGGCACGGCCACGGGCGCGGCGATGTCGAAAATCACTTTTACAATGCATGTCCTCGAAAAGAGCGTTTTCCAAGCAGCCAAACTGTGCGGAAAGTGTCACTTTTTTTTACTAGTGCTTTTTACTTTCCTGTACTTTTTTAATTTTTAACTCCAACGTCAGCCCGCCGCATAGAGTTTTTATTATTTGAGAAAAGTTTTAAAAATTAGTTAAGTACAGATTATCATTCATATAAAAGCTAAAACAAAACTAATTCATTTAATGCGTTTTTAATTACTCTAGATTTAGATTTTGATCAATAAATTAATTTTAAATATTCATTAAATATGTTTGGCAGAATGAATATTTTGCTCGTGCCTTTTTGCGTTACGACGTGACAGCTTTTATTAGTTAATCTGTGGATATGCTGAGCGCCCTTGAATAAGCGCCATTTTATTGATTTCTTGCTTGGTTCAGATATTTTTTTTTATTTCCTCGCACAATGCATAGTAAAATGTTGTAGATACACGTGCGTAAGATGATTTCCGACTCGTGTCGATTTATCCACTCACTCGCTTTGCTCGCTCGTGAATAAAAATGCCACTCATCGGAAATCACCTACTTCCCGCACTTGTAGCATAAATAACTATTTTAAATTTCTTTCATTTTTAAATCAGAGTTAGCAGCAATCATTTTTTAAATTTGGAACAAGTAGGATAGAAACGAATAATACGTACGTAAAAAAAAGTATTGATATCGGCTGGCTGAATAGAGCTAATCCATTGAGATTGTGCACCTTTTGGTGCGATAAAAAAAAAAACTGTGCAATAATGAAATATAATACATTTTTATTGCTCTAGAGCAGTAAAGACTCGCTTTGTACTGAGTTTTTAGTGTGATTGTGATGAAATTAAAGCATAGTTGGAAGAAAAGTTTTTTTATGATGCAGTTGTTTGAAAATCGAAGGAAAATGTTGAACTATAATGGTTTTTTTTTTAATTTTACCTATCCACGAATATAAAGTACGTGTTTATGCAATATTTTTTGAATTCATAATTGGAACATTACGTTGTGAGTGTAGATAAAACAATTTAATATACAGCATCTAAATACGTAGGTACCGTTCGGAGAAAATTTTAATAGTCAATTGACACGAAAAGAAGCAGAGGAAAAATAGACAAGTAAAAATAAGTATTTAACTGTACCATAAAGGCATATATGCAGGTTGTAAAACCACAAAACCAATTACTTATACTAACTTGCCAAGGCTGCCTGAATATGTAGTAAAACGAGCAGGGTTACCTAAGGACAAACAAACAGTGTTAGTTATTCATAGGTAAATACGAGGCACGAATATTTATTTGTAAACCTATTTGAGTTTTCATCAACATAATAAGTGATTGGTCCGCGTCAAACGAAGTGACCGCTTATTTGTTCTAACAGATTTCAAAAACAATTGAACACAAGAGCCTTTAGTTCCTGTTGGTTAGTTTCTTTGATCCTTTATTTATATATTCTTGTTTGTTTTAGGGCTTAGGTAATGGGGGAAACACCTAGATAGTACTGTAGTTTACGAGTGGAAGCCGTAAGTGCTTTTAACAGGAATAGCTGTGTTTAACCTGCAACGGAGTGCTTACGATTATTGTTTTAACGGAATACTAAGTGAGTCATTGTTGTTTGTAGGTTCACACATTAAGACCGTCATCATCATCATCTTCCTGCCCTTGTCCCATGTTACTTGGGGTCGGCGCAACACGTTTTCTTCTTCCATACCGTCCTGTCCCCCGTCACGCTATCACTGACTCCCTTTTCTTTCATATCACTCCTCACACAGTCCATCCATCTTTTCTTTGGCCGTCCCCTCCCTCTCCATCCATCCACATTTATATTCATAACTCTTCTAGTAACATGCGTTTCATCCCTCCTCATCAGATGACCATACCAGGACAAACGGTTTCCTTTCAACTTTTCTGTCACTGGCGCCACTTTCAAACTTCCTCTAATACACTCATTTCTCACTTTATCCATTCTCGTCACTCCGCACATCCATCTCAACATTCTCATCTCTGCTACATGCAATCTCTTTTCATCCATCTTTTTCACAGCCCAACATTCTGATCCATACAGTACGACAGGTCTTATCACGGACTTGTGAATTTTACCCTTTAACTTGAGGGGCATCCGTGGGTCGCAATTTGTGCCAGTGACCTGTGCGTTACGTCTCGGTCTACCTCGCCATCCCCTTGGACAAGCGAACCTAGGTACCGGAAGTCGGAGCAGATTGGTATGGGCGTTCCAGCGAGAGCTATGGGCACGGAACTAGAGAGACCGCCGAAGTCACAAAACAAGTATTCAGTTTTGTTTCTGCTCAATTTCAGGCCAACACTCTCCAGTCTGTGCCCCCACACCTCCAATTTGCTCTGGACCTCTAGGCCACTTTCGGCAACCAGCACAATGTCATCGGCAAACAGCATACACCAGGGTGCCTCTTCCTGTATGTCCGACGTCAGAGCGTCCATTATCATCAGGAAGAGGTATGGACTGAGAGCCGACCCTTGGTGTAAGCCGACCGCCACACTGAAGCTGCCAGTAGTGCCCACTGTAGATCACACATTAAGACCACCACTCCCTTATATTTCAGAGTTCAGGCTAGAATATTGTTTTTGGTCCGTACAAAGTGTCATTTCATTTCATTTATTCATAAAAACAATTTACATTGTGTTGAATATATACACATGCAGTTTACATACAAATATTATGAATTATTAATTAATATTTCAAGTAAAATTCAAGTAAAGTGCTAAACAGTTTTCAATAAAAATCCATAATTTTTAAAAATAATGTCAAACAGTTATAAAATATAATAATGTCAAAACCGGATTAAAATATAATGTCAAACAGATTTCAATATAATGTCAAACTGTTTTAAAAATAATGTCAAACCGTTTTAAAAATAATGTCAAACAGATTTCAATATAAATGTCACAGTTTTAAAAATAATTTTTAAAGATTATAAATTATATAATGTCAAAGAGAGAAAAACATTAAATAAAATGTAAATCATTTATTATTGTTTGACCTTAGTTCCGATATATTATACAAACATTTTTCTAATAAAAAAGCTTTTAATTTTGTTTTAAATAAGTGCGTGTTATAAATCAGGATCTTCATCTCAGAAGGCAACCTATTAAATATCTCTACAGCTTGGTACTTTGAACAATGCTCTACTATATTAAATTTCGGTGATATTAGTTGTTTAAAATTTTTTTTTTTCTTCGCGTGCTCTATCTAATCTCACGTTCGTCTTGTGATTCAAACTCATGTAGATACTTAGAAAAATGAGTCAAGAGGACCAATATATATAGGCTAGGTACTGTTAATATTCCCAACTTTTTAAAGTAATCTCTGCATGACACCCATTGTGCAATTCTGACTATTGTCCTTATGGCTCGTTTCTGCAGGATGAACGCTCTCTGCCAGTTATAACTGTAACTATTTCCCCAGAGTACGATGCTGTACCTTAACCTAGACTCGACCAGCGCATAATATACAGCCTTTAACTGTTCTATGTTCAATTCATCCCTAAGGCTCCTGAGTGCGTAACATGCTGACGATATGGATGATTCAATAACAGCAAGCTCCGGTTTCCAATTCAAATGCGAATCTATATTAATCCCTAAGAATTTAACCTTGTCCACTAATTCAATCCTGTCTCCATTTATATGTATATCTAATTTGTCATTATGACGAGTCGTAGTCTTAAATAATACGAGGTTAGTTTTATCTATATTTAGCAATAAGTTATTGGCTGTAAACCATTCGCAAATTTTTTCTATAATTATATTAGTATTTAATGTAAATTTTTCTATGTCTTTTGCCCCAATAATTATGTTTGTGTCATCTGCGAAAACAACAAGTTTCTCGTTCGGTTTTATTCATAAAGTTGAGGAAGTCATTTGTAAAAATAATATATAGTATAGGTCCTAAAATTGAGCCTTGAGGCACACCACGTTTTACATATGTCATTTTTGACTTGAATATCACTTCGTGATTATTTTCATCTATACTTTTAATTTCTACATACATTCGTCTATTTTGCAAGTAAGATGTCATAAGTTTTAATGTCTTGCCTCTTATACCATAATGTTCGAGTTTAGTAAGTAGCAGTTCATAATCTATGGTGTCAAAAGCCGAGCTGAGGTCAACAAATAGTCCAGCTACTTTCAGTTTTTCATTTAATTTACTAACTATATCAGTTATTAAAGTGTTCATTGCATCCGCGGTACCAACGCCCTTCTGATATCCAAATTGTCTCAGGTTGATAATTTTGTTAATACCGAAATGTACCATTAGTCTATCCTTTATGACTTTTTCAAAGAGTTTTGATAAGGTGGGTAATAAGGATATGGGGCGATAATTCTTCGGATTGGTCTTAGTGCCCTTTTTGTGTATAGGAATCACCTTGGCCAATTTCAACTGGTCAGGAAAGATTGACTCATCAATGCATTTATTGAAGAAATCAGAAAGAGGCGTAGCTAATATCTCTATATTCTCCTTTATAATCGATATCGGTACGTCGTCGAAGCCGCACGAATGTTTATTAGCCATTTTGCTAACCAACTTTGCAATTTCATTTGGTGTAGTTGGCTTGAAAGTTATATCATTTTCAACTCTTTTTGTCGTATCTATAAGAAAAGACATTGCTCTATCCTTATCTTTATTAGCTATCGATGATTTGAATAAGAAACTGTCGTTAAATATATTTGCAATATCCTGAGGATCAGTGATTACTTTATTGTCTACATTTAAGATAATATTTTTACGTTGCCTGTTTTTCTTCTTTTTAGTATGTTCGTTTACTATTTTCCATGTTTCTTTCACTATATTTTTTGCGCGGTTTAAATACCGTGATATTGCTTGCCTTACCGTGTATTGACAGAACATGTGGTTAGATTAGTACTTAAATCGTTAGTAATGTGAAACAACAGTAACTAGCTCATTAGTTCTTTAGTTGTCATTTTACCTTTAGCATTAGTCTTATCAAAGATAATAGATCAGAGCAGAGCCTGTCATTTTGAATCTTGAATAAAACGCTTTATGCAATAATTGATAAAACAGTTATTATTACTGACTTCAAAAAAAATAGGTAATTAATTCGACACGTATGTACCTATGTAATATTGTTATGATCGCACAATATTCACATATGTTACTCTGTATGGGCTTCTACATACGTGTGCCAAATATCATAAGTGTTTATGTTTGCCCGAAGAATTGCCAAACTTAAGTGGCAGTGGGCAGGGCACAATGTTCGCAGAACGGATGGCCGATGGGGCAAAAAAGTTCTGGAATGGCGACCGCGAACCGGAAAGCGTTGCGTTGGAAGGCCATGATCTGGTGAAGGTTTCGGGGATCCGCTGGATACGGGACGCACGGGACCGGTCAATGTGGCGACGCTTTGTTTTCCTTTTTCATATATATTTGTCAAATTTGTACACTAAGCCTTTGTTGACAGCGCAATTTTGAGCATATTTTGAGGGTCTACTTCTAGTGCTTCTAAGGATAATGTACTGGTACATTATCCTTAGAAGTACACCTGGGTGTATGTATAGTATATATCTTTAATTTTCAGTTTATGAAATATCTTTTAAATTGGTCCAATATTGGAGGAGGAAATAGGCGAGAGCCAAACCTCGAATTATGACTTTTTACTAAGGATATTCAGTTGGAGCTTTCTGCCCATATTTCCTCTTAAAACAATTTCTCTACGTGTTTGTGTCGCCAATCGTCGTGTATAAACGTCTCCCCGGGCTGGCACCTACCGCCAAGGTGGCAGGTGACCGCCACTCATCTATTAATACTGCGCACGCTCAATGGGGGATTTATAGCCTTCATTACCGCATTAGCCGCCGTTACAGCAAATTGCGAGATTGAGCCCTGCCATCAGCGGCTGCTTAGCTCGAGGAGGCTGGTTCGTTAGCATTATCACTCTCGAGGGTAATGTGATGATGTGAAAGGGGTACGAGGGACCCCGGACACTAGATAACATGATTCTATTCTTTCTGCGGTAACGAAACGATTGGCAAAACTTCAGAATGCTTGTGATTTACTGGGGAAAATTTTGTTAGATTTGGGATTTCCATGCTTAATATTAATGACTGTTGGGGATTGAGATTAAATAATAACTCAACTTCAACTTCTTGATAGTAATTATATTGTATAAAAAATGAAACGGCAATTTACAAATGGTTGGACACGCGCGATCGCGACATTTCGCAAACGCTGAATTTGGCCGAATTCAGCCTTTACGCACACACGTCGATCTTTAATGTTATATTGTTCTATGGGAGCCCCCCCTAAATATTAATTTTATTCTGTTTTTAGTATTTGTTGTTATAGCGGCAATAGAAATACATCATCTGTGAAAATTTCAACTGTCTAGCTATCTCGGTTCATGAGATACAGCCTGGTGACAGACGAACAGACATACAGACAGACGGATCGTGAAGTCTTAGTAATAGGGTCCCGTTTTTACCCTTTGGGTACGGAACCCTAAAAAGCTTGTTTAAAAAAAAAGGAATAGTTTTATTATACAATTAATTCATACAATAGGTTCAATATTCTTTTCTTCAACAAGTTCAAGTCTACATTTGTTAAATTATCTAAATTAACAATAGCGACATTTTATAGCGACCAATTTCACCAAAGAGCCGTGACCGATGCACATGAAACATCAGGATGCTTATAATTTGTTTTTATTACTTACCGATCGTAATAAACTATAATTTTAATGAGCGTTTTGACGAGCATCAAAGATGTGCGGTCATAAACGACATTGTTTATATTTCGACGGAGCAGCGCGTAATTAATAAATTATAGACATCCAGTCCTTGTAGAATGTATGATTTAAAAGCTGTAAAAGGTTGTTGTTAAAAACCCTTATTTTGGCGAAAATGTTGAGTATTTTTTCCTGCTGTTGCATCGATATCTTTATAGATATCACCAGTAGATTCTAGCAAATTCGCAAACAAATTAAAGCCCGCATTGTTCGGTTTTAGGGCACAACGAGACCTCGACGGGTGCGGTATCGACCTGTTACCCTTTAGCCAGATATAATTAATAAAAGTAAACTCTTCTTAAAATTTCGCAGTATGGAGAGATAAAAATAAAAGTTATTGAAAGTGCTGACTGATTTAAATGTATTTTGGAATTTTTTTTTGGTTTTGTAATGGTCTAAGTGCATATTTCAGATCACACCAGGGGTTCCGACCACGGGAGCCATCTCGGCGATGAGTGCTATGACCATGAAGCAAGTCTGTTATTACATCAATGTCACACTGCTGACGACAGACCTGGGGAACAACAACAAAAGGGCTCACCGTCAACTATATTTAGCGATGAAATCGACGAGTTGGCGAGTCCTTATGAAATGTATGATTTGCAGCAGTAAAAGTTAACGAAAACCTTATTTTGAAGAAAATGTAGCGTAATTTTCCTGATTTTTGTATGGATATCTTCATAGATACCTTGAGTAGGTTCTAGCAAATTCGCAACTAAATAAAAGACCACAGTGACTAGTTTTAGGATATAATGTGGCCCCGAAAGCTACAGGATATCACTGTTGTCTCCTCGCCAGACAGAATCAATATAGTTAGGTACCTACCTACCTAATAGTCAACTTTTCTTCTCAACTTTGGTCATGTAGAATAGAGCAGAGCTGAGAAGAAATTGAAGATCCTGACTAATGTTAATGGGTTTTGGAAAATATATATTATGGTTTTGTAATATCTAGTGTCAAAGTGCGTAGATCACACCAGTTACGACCCCGGCAGGGCTCTGGAGGACGAAACCCCTCTTGGCGATGAGTGCTATGACCATGAAGCAAGTCTGTTATTACATCAATGTCACACTACTGACGACAGACCTGGGAACAACAACAAAAGGGCTCACCGTCAACTATATTTAGCGATGATTATCGACGAGTGTAGGTAGCTGTTTTTTGTTCCATACCAAAATATTACAATATTAATAGATGTTTTTCGTAAACGGTTCACAGGTTATTTATCTGAATTTATTATAAATTTTTACTATGTTAAAATACGACTAACTACCGCAACAGTCAGTTTTATCTCATGGATTTTGTAAAACATAATTTAGCAAGTAGGCGTATAAAATATATAGGGAACTAGACGGCTTAAATACCTTTTTGTACAATATTTACCTATTCCTTAAAAACACGTCATACATTGAGGAAAATTACCATGTTATTGTCACGTCCCTACGTCACAAACTGGTTGTACAGAGCACGTAAACATTTGCATGTACGCCTCAATTAAGTAAATGGCGTTTTATAAAAGCAATAAAAGCAATCAATGTGCATAATTATCTCCTTTAACAAGCAATTGATTGAGTTACTTGTCCCGATGCTCGTCAATTAATAGATTTACAGACTTAATTGTGGACTCGTTTCAATACAATAGGAACCATTCAACTACCAACATTCAATCAGACGGTAAAAAGTTGAATGCTCATGGACGCAAGTTAGATGAAAAAGTATTACAGCTATGCGATAACGTCATTTATTGCGTCAGAGGAATAATAATCTAGTATCTACTAGAGAAATGCTAAAACATTGTGTTAACTGATCAAAGAGATGTTCTTGTAATCTAAACAACGGAGCTTGCAGAAGAACATACAAAACAAGACAATTAAACTTGAAAATGAATGTTACTAGGTTTTAATTGTACGGTTTTTAGTACTTCTTCATTAGTGACGTAGGTGTTTTCTTGTTCGTCATCGAATCTATTCGCAGCAAACGACAAGGCATAATGGTATCTATCGTCTCATTCAGATATTCCTTGTGTACACAGTTTTGACAAGCAGTTCTAACACTTAGTTTGGCAACGTGATCAAAGTTTCATTTCAAAGTCATACTCTGAGGCCATAGACAAGTAAAATTCGATTACAGCGACGGCGATGGTCGAAATATTAAAATGTAAGGGATTGATCACGTGACGTTTCGATAGCATTTGACATTTCCATATATTTTTGACATTTTGACAATCGCTATAGAATAGATATCGCCACGCTTTCGATTATAGAATGTCACTTGTCTAGGGCCTGTGATCAGCTTTCCAGATAAGAGCTCCTTAGTCGTGCACGTTCACACTGCATTGTACTGCAAGTTTGCCCAGGATCACACTTTAAACGGCATTACACCACACGTTTTTTACAGTATCAACAGCGGGATGTAACCGTTATACTGCAAAAACGTGCAGTAATATGTGTGTAACCACGGCTAATTGTGCCACTAGTATGCGATAATTTTCATGAAAATCTACTAGGTCAGTAATAGGCACGGACTTCCCGGTGGACAGTGTTCTGCGGTAAAAATAAAACAATGTAAGCTTTCAGGAATAGCCGCGGTCGGAAATAGCGGGTGCGGACGGTGACGTGTCCTTGGCGGCGACTGCCCGCGCTGCCCGAAATATGTCATTAGCGGAGCGTCATGTCGCAGCTCGCTGCCCGCTGGTCGCAGCCGCGCTGGTCGCTGAGGGAATCTTGGAAACACATCTAGGGACGGCTCATTACTAGCACCGCCACTGAGGGATGTCCTAAACGAAAGGCATGCAGGTTTTATAGCTCTTTTCAGTTTAAGTGGCAAGGTTTCTGAAATAGAAAAGCCGCTGAAAATAGAAAACGTTCAAAATGCATTGGCCTCAGATGCTAGCATTCTATGCTACGGTTTTTCAGTGTTCAGTTTTCAGCATATTCTGGCATACTCGTCTATTTGTTGACTCAGAAACTAGACTACTTTATCTCAGTCATTCAAAGTGACAAGTGACAGAACGGTTCTAGAAATTTTCAGTTTTCAATTTCCTCAAAACGGAGTCGAATATTTAACCTAATTTATTGCATCGCTTGGAGGGTTGGGCAACCGCGGAAAACTAGTGCTAGCATTGATGCCAGCCGTTTAATTTTAAATGTACGTATGTAAGCGTCACGTCAAAGTCCCCGCGACCCTGAGAAGTTCACATAGGCACAGCACCTGCTCGCCATATATATCAAAGGTTGTCGTAACGCTATCGTGTGTTTCTTAAATTTCGTGAAATGTACGCTCATTGTTTGGCAGCGACGCGACGCGGAAAATATGTACGCCAACATGTAGTTAAATTGATGGGATTCAGGTTGATTGCCGGTTTGGACGCTAAAATTAGCAAATATACATGTGAACCCGTCCGTTGTTGCATCCACTGATTTGTGGCATCAATCACGGCCATCACGACGTACACGTTCCGTTTAGTGCCGCGGATCGGGAGCTGGCGCGGTATTGTGCACGAATAAAATTTTATCGGACATAACTGGTTATTACAGCTTAGGTGTTTATTTTTGCTGGCGAAACAAATGAAAACTGTGCAGTATTTCCACTAGGATTTCCCGAATACCTATCTAAATTGTAGGATTAAAGTGAGTGGAACGTATGTCTATCCTACAACTAGACTGTGGGCCAACAAATTATCGTAAATTGTGCACCATTGGAGCATACACGCGAAATGTTAACAGTTTACTGCCTCGTTGTTTGTCAAGCAGACTTCCAGGTGTCAACACGGTTTCTTAAAGTCCACCCACAACCCATCCCCTGTAAACGACAAAGTAATCATTCAGACGTTTACGGTACTCATGAAAATAATACTCGTATTTTCGCGTCACTCAATGAGTGTTACAGCTCACGTTGCCCGACTTAGTTGACAATGTACACGTGTAAAGAGAATATTAATACTATACTATGATAATTTGCAGATGATAATTCGAATATAACTGAACAGACGACCCTGGCCCTCGGCAAGGCGACGTCTCGGCCTAACGCTAGGAATTAGGAAGTGCGTAGAACATGGCAGGCGGCGGGTGCGTGATCAAAACAAATATAAACCGGCGGACGGGCGCGGGCGCTGTCACCCACCGGCCAGCCGGCCACAGCCAACGCTCCCCGGGACCACTGTACACTGGGCCCAGTTCACACTGAGAATACTCCTCATCCTCAAACCACGGAGCAGCTGAAACAAGGCCTATTAAAATGAAATAAACTTTTACGGACTGACCTTTGGCAATGTGTTATTTTTTCGTCAGACTTGTCATATAAATTATGTTTTCAAGGTTACGTGTATGGTCTCGAATCGTTTCGAATACGAATCACATGAAGTACGAAACTTCGTATTTTTAAAACCTGGAATATACTTGGTTGATTTAGCTAGGTAGGTTATCTAGTTAGATATCGTTGTGATCCCTGACAGTGAATTGTTTCTCTGAAAAAAGGTAAAGAGCATTGTCTTCGAAACTTCATGGGTTCCGGTTAAGATATTAATAAAAACCTCGAAATTTATTTATATCGGACACGACGATGTGCTCATTGTTCACTGACATTGTACATGTACATGTTGCTGACATAATTTACTGGCTATTTTATTTATGACTCTTGCTAGTAATATCTTTAAACAATACTCGCGTCAGATTCATACTGAAGAGCTTTTACGCTACGATTGTAATGGAGAGATTAAAGCACAGCTCGAACAAATTCCACAAATTCCTGAAGATGATTTATTGTAGGTGCAGGCGATCGTTAAACACGAAACAAAAATATTCCCAGATTACCTACATTTATATTACACATCAATAAAACAATACGATATTGCACCCCGAACGTAATAAAAATCAGCGTCAGTCATCTGCTATATTGGAATAGTGCGGCCCACGCAGACCAAAATGAAAATATACTCGACGACGCCGGTTGCCAAAGAAATTAAATAGAGTAGATTTTTCAGTTGGACTGACACGCGATGAACAATGGGTCTCGGTTACAAGGGAAGGACGGCAGCGACCAGTGGCGCTCGCGCACGCTAGGGCTGCCAGGCACTAGCTCGTGTCTGCTTAGAAGCAGACACGAGCTAGTGCGGACCAGTTTTTCATAAAAGTTACATGGAATTCTCAATCGAAATTCAATTCTAATTGCAATTCTTTTTATTTTGTAGAGATAATAGTTTAAATTTTGTATAATCCCCGGCACGTAAGTTGGCAAGAGTTGTTAGATGTGCATAAGTCGTTTTTCTTGGTATCTTTGGTAGTAAAGCGGGGCGCGGACAACGTTTACGTCAGTTCCGGGCGAACAATTGGTTGGTCAGTTGACACAAGGATCGACTGATTGATGTCGCGTCCACGTTCCGTTCGCTATATATGGTGGTTGGTCAGTAGCGAATATGTCGAACTTACCTCCGCTCCTTACTCACCACCACTACGAAATCTTGCCAACTTACGTGCCGGGCACATAAAATATAGTGTTCTTTGCTGTATTATTTGTAATGTTCAGATTAGTTTACTGCTTCCAAATGCTGAAGAGTAATAGTATAGATTTATGCACCAAGGGGAAAATTCTAAGTAAAAAATGTCCTTATGGCATTGTTAAGAGGTTGGTTCGAAAATCGAACTGGCCACCATTAGCAGAATTTAAAAAAGCAAGGACTCCCAAACCACAAAAGTACGTACCTTTAAGTAATGAAATAAACTCCACCCCAACTGCTATAAATTTACCTAACAAAAATGTTACTTATCTACTCATCTACTCTATCGTTCTATAACAGCACTAATGTATGACCTAGACTAGAGTCAAGAGCAAACCCATTACAAATAAAAAATAAATAAAAAAATGTTTCCAACATCAATATTAAATTTTGATTTAGGTTAATTATAAAATAAATACTTAATTTATGGTGCCCTGGCGTTTTATTGTCTCGCAGAAGGTGTGAAAAGTAGAGTATGTTCCTCTGGGATAAAGCCTGTATTTGTCTTGGGCAGCTTGAACCCTTCGCTTCACTCAGGACCCTACATAACTCTTAACTCTAGAGTCCCTCGTTACGCTCAGGGTTCAATATGCCGTCCGTGACGTTATCCCCTTGCTTTATCCCCTTGGTACATAATCTACTATTGTAATTGCATATGTTAATCTAAACCATTTTGCGAGCCATTTTGTGTGTATCTGTGTGTGCCAAATAAACTAGTTTTCTTTCTTTCCATAAGGTAAAATGTATCGGGAATAATATATAGGTATACGAAATTATTGGCAAATAAATGATTCTGCTGGGCTGGTCACATCGCACGCTGCACAGATAGAAGGTGGACAGTAGAGACCACCAAATGGAAGTGACGATCAGGCAAGGTAAAAACTGGCAGACCAAAGCAGAGACGGGAAGACGGTGAGGAGAGATCGGATCGACCAGAGCAAGGATAGAGAAAGGTTGAAAAGTTTGGGGTAGGAAAATGGGGTCCATATCCTATAATAAATAGATTTAATTTAATTACTTTTAAATTTAACTTACACTAGATATTAAGCAAATCTACAAAACTTATTAACAACATTTGAAATGTAAAATTAAGGGTACACTAGTCGACAGCACGAACTATTTTGTGCGCGGGGTTAAAATGCATTTTATATCAACCGACAACACGTGCGGAAGAGATAGATGCTGTGATGAGCAGTAGGAAGCTAGTTCGCGTACGAATACACACTTTTGCAAATTAGTAGCGAAATGGATAATGATTTAGGACGAAACCGTGCGCGCGCGTGTTTTATAAACAGACCTTTGGCAGTCTAGATATCATGAAAAAACGACTAAATCTATCTGTTCAAAATAAAATTATTTGCATTGTTGAACTACTAATCTATCCCTGTATGGTGGTATTTATTTGCGCCCAAAAATACGTTAAAATTAGTGTCGAAGTGTGGAACTTTCGACGCTCATAACTTTCAAACATTTTATTTTTTTGCTTCCATACAGGGCTAGATAATGATAAGACAAATTGATATCACTTTTTATTTTGAACGTACATCGTCAAACAGTGAAATAATCCCTAGACTTCGTTTGTATGGAAGAATTTCCGACTAGAGTAACCTTAAGGGTTATGGAATAAATAGTTTTATTATTATTATAAATGATTCTGTATCTAAAACCTGTATTCAGGCAGTTTTCGTTAACTTAAAACAGGAAATTGACTAAAAATACACATGCACGCTTCTGAAAAAGACATATCACGTGCTCATACTAGTAGTAACGGAAGTGATGTATAGCTGCTCAATAAAGAGGTCGCCGAAGTTTTGAAATGGCTGTGTCCACTTTGCATAATATCAACACTTCACGACATATTATCAACAACATTATGTTTTCCGACGTAGCACACCAGTACAACATGGAAGTCACGACAAACAAACTTTATGTTTTCACAAACATCTCGCCAGAAGTTGCCTTGGCTCAGTTTTGGCTGGCAACATTTCCGTTTATCAGATTGAAAGGCCACTGCCACCTGGTTCGTGGAAAGGTGCCTTCGGATTACAACTCGACCACGACGCCTCGACACTAGAGTCCAACCCTAGGGATGAGGCGTGGGGGTCGAATAGCCGAAAATTAGAAAGACAGCTCGACCTCGACGAACTAATTAGTCTAAGAGCGACCAAAGCGAGGTCGCGAACTTGGGGCACCCAACACGGCCGGATTGGATCCGAAGGGAGGAAAGGAATTATGGAACATATACTTTTGTGACAAACCGTATGTATCCGTTACTGAGCGTAACTAGTATATCGCCTGACACGAAGTACCGAATCGGTACTTTCAAATATGTTTCATTACTCGCATTTGTCGGTATTCGACGAGACGAATGACGTATAGCACTGCATAGTCTGTATAAAGCAGGGGTCAGCAAATGGCGGACCGGGGACCGGATCCGGACTGCCGCTGCCGACCTATTTTGTGTGGACCTTACTTCGATCAATAATACTGATCGAAGGTATCCTAAGTAAACAGTGAAATATGATTAACTTGACGAATTATCATCAAAATCTGCATTGATATTATAATCTTTATTTGCATACATACTTAAGTGTATTATTACAATTTTGACAAAGTAAATACACGTAACGTAACGATTTAAAGGCTGAGGGAGGGGGGAGGCGGCTTACTTTACGAAACACGACGGATATATTAAAAAAAAAACGGTCAAGTGCGAGTCGGACTCGCGCACCGAGGGTTCCGTACAATCAGCTACAGTCACCAATATAATTAGGTAACTAGGTCAACGGAAACTACCATATAGGTTTTCGACCCAAAACCTATAGGGTACTTCCAGTTGACATATAATTGTCAATTTTGGTTAAAAGCACAAGTAAAGGGCAAATTCCGAAAAATAAAAAAGTTGAAAATTAAGGTAAATTTTGGTACTTACAAGTTTTCGCAAGAGTTTTCGTTTTTTGAGGAGCAGTGGTGGCCCAGTGGTATCGGCCGCGACTTTCAAGTTGTAGGTCGTGGGTTCGAGCCCAGGCAGGCGCTTTACTTTGTGTAAATTATTTCATCACCACTGCTCTCAAAACGGTGAAGAAAAACATCGTGAGGGAACCGGCATGTCCTAGAACCAAAACTTCGAAGACATGTAATTTTATAACCCAAGAACGGGCTCACCTATCCAAACCAAATGTTTAGGCTTTGTTCGGACTATTTAGTAGATGGTTTATGTGAAGTTTATTTATACATTTATACATTTTTATTGTCTTAAGCAAAGGTTTACAATTTGGATTAATGTCTTAAAAAAAAAAACTAAGTACAATGTGACATCCACCAACCCGCACTGGGCCCGCGTGGTGGATTACGGCCCATTCTCTCTCACAGAGAGGAGGCCTGTGTCCCAGCAGTGGGAATATTAATAGGCTGATGATGTTGAAGTTTTCGCAAAAATCTAAATTTGCCCATATCTTTTTATCGTGTTGACTCAGGGCCTTGATTTTTATACACCTAATAGGGATTATAGACCTCAGTATCTGTTATAAATTTCAACTTTCTAGGTCCACCCGTTCCTGAGAAAATCGGTGGTGACACACGACACACGGACAGATGGACAACTCCGGACAATAGAGTGATCTTATAAGGGTTCTTTTTTTTTTACCTTTTGAGGTACGAAACCCTAAAAACGGACCCCAAATAAAAGTAATTGGTGACCCCTGGTTAGTATAGTAGCAGCATTAAATGAATTTTGAACTTCGCCGAAGCGAAGTATTATAAAAATTTAAATAGACTCATTTGAGTGTTCCCCTCCACGGAAATCTTTAGTAAAAGGCGAAAGATTTATGCGTTTTGAAGGGAAACCAGAGATACCAAATTATACAGATTCGAGTCGACCCAACCAAACTGCAGAGAATCTTTACACCGCGATTTAGGAAACGACCCGTATTGCACAGTGCCATCTGTTGGTTTACTCGATCTCGATATTACGATGACTCGGACTCGGACTCGCTATGGAAACTTCAATAAACTAGAGATGCCTAAATACTCGTGGACCTAGTTTTTGGAATAAGTATTTAAGCGGACGCGCACTTCCAAGACTCAGTACGCATTTTACCTAGTACGTCTCACCTCTAGTTTTTTTTTACCTTTTGAGGTACGAAACCCTAAAAACGGACCCCAAATAAAAGTAATTGGTGACCCCTGGTTAGTATAGTAGCAGCATTAATTGAATTTTGAACTTCGCCGAAGCGAAGTATTATAAAAATTTAAATAGACTCATTTGAGTGTTCCCCTCCACGGAAATCTTTAGTAAAAGGCGAAAGATTTATGCGTTTTGAAGGGAAATCAGAGATACCAAATTATACAGATTCGAGTCGACCCAACCAAACTGCAGAGAATCTTAACACCGCGATTCAGGAAACGGCCCGTATTGTACAGTGCCATCTGTTGGTTGGTATTGGAATTAACACATCACGATTGTATTCCCCATAAGGATAGGCAGACGGTAGAGGTGAGGATATAGCTTATCCACGTTTTAGTAAGACCTAATGTTTAGTCTGATTAGAAATGTGCTGAGCTAATTGGAACTGATACTAGATTGTATTTCGCATTTTTACCAGACTGCTGACATACATAGACTGATACACATTACCCTCATGCGTGTATCAGTCTATGTATTTATGTATGTTGCGTTCTAGAGACCAAAAGCGTAAAAAGTTACTTAAAAATATCAAAAAACCCCACTGTACAGCAAGATTTTCTTCTTGTTTACGTCGTTTTAGCTGCTGTCGGGTTTTTTTGATTTTTTGAAGTAACTCTTTTTATTCTTATTCTTTATTGTACACAAAACAAACATATACAAATACAGTAGGACAGCTTATGTACAAAGGCGAGCTTAACCCATAATTAGATTCTTTTACAGTAAATTGTCATTCTTTGCCATAGAGATTTTTAATTAAATGAGGACAGCATTCAAGCAATTCTTACTAACTATATAAACTAAAAACAAATACGTGTACAGCACACAATGCATACACATAATACATAATATCTAATATAAATAGAATCCTAAATTAATAAACAAATACTTAATCATCTATGCGTCATGTTGACAGGAAATGTTCCCTTGTTCTTTTCTTGAAAATTCCCAACGAAGGGCTGTCCTGTATGGAGTGAGGGAGATTGTTCCAGAGGCAGACAGCACGGCAGTGGTAAATGATCCACCGTAATGACTTGATGAGTAGGGAGGAAAACAAAGAAGAAAACATGATGAGGAACGCAAGGTTTTCCTCTTGGAAGAAGATACTCAAAGCGTTCCCGAAGATATGAAGGAGAGGTAGGGTTGTGAAGAACAGAAAAGAGTAAAGAAAGAGTGTGTGTATCTCGGCGCTGCCGAATGGGCAGTCACTTCAACCGCCTCAGAAATTCCGACACATGGATGCACAAATTCTGTAATCGTTCGAGCTTATTAAGAAGTTCCTCAGTCGCATCAAGGAAGCAGACATCAGCATAGTCAAGAAGAGGAAGAAGAAGAGACTGAGCAAGACTTACTTTAGTTGAGAAAGGCATGAACTTCTGGAGACGCTTCAGAGACCGAAACGAGCAAAATATCCTCCTGCTTACTTCTGCAATGTGAACGTCACAAGATAGGTTTGACTTATTGATTGCGGAGGGATGGAAGAAGATAGATACTGTCTCTATGTATGAATTTCTGTGAGATGAATGTGTGCCTGAGTGTGTAAAAGTCTTGAGCTGAAAATGTGTATCTTCTTATTTTATGCTCTTTTTATCGTATTCTTTTTAGGGTGCCGTACCCAAAGGGTAAAAACGGGACCCTATTACTAAAACTCCGCGGTCCGTCTGTCTGTCTGTCACCAGGCTGTATCTCATGAAATGTGATAGCTAGACAGTTGAAATTTTCACAGATGATGTATTTCTGTTGCCGCTATAAAAACAAATACTAAAAACAGAATAAAATAAATATTTAAGTGGGACTCCCATACAACAATCGTGATTTTTTGCGATAATGGTACGGAACACTTCGTGTGCGATTCCGACTCGCACTTGGCCGGTTTTTTTTATATGTATCGGAAAAAATGTTGTTATAGTGTAATTGGCTTCGGACGTTCTATTTCAATAAATAAATAAATGACATATTATAACACAATATTATAATAAATATGCAGATAGTTTGGAGAGGGTCCAGCGGAAATTTTTGAAATCAGTACAATACCGCTGTTACCGGAACTTCCCATCGTATAATGACTTGCTAAAAAAATTTAATGTAATGAGCCTAAAGTGTAGAAGATTATACCTTGAAACGATGTTCCTTTATGATGTGTGTAATCACAGATACGACTGCTCAGATATTACCAATAGAGTACATTACTTTGTTCCTAGAAGTGTTTTGAGGCGGGGGGTGCGCGCGCGCCCTCTATTCGCTGTTTCTTCCTGTCGAACAAACGCTGGAGCCCGCGCACCTCTGCGTCGTATTTGTAATGGTTTCAATGAACTTTTTACTGACTTGGACATATTTGCAATGCCCACTAATAAATTTCGCAACTGCCTTATTGAAGCAATAAAGAGCCTTTAAATTGTTATTTAACGGAATGTAAAATTATTTGTTTCTTTGCTTTGTATCGTTTGCTCAAAACTAACTTTCTATTTTATATGATGTGGATAACGGTGTGAGTTGCGCATTTATATCATGTTCTTTTAGTGTTAGCCATAAGTTTTAAATGTGTAACTGTTGGTTATTCCTAAATAAATAAATAAATAAATAGACATATCAGCAATAGGCATCTTGTATTCTTCTTAATTTACCCTTATGTTCGTTGGTATTGGTACCGCTACCACAGTCAGGGAGGTGACCATAAGCTCTTAGAGTATGTTATTTTGAGTGTGTGTAAGGGACAGATGTATGTGACTTGTATACATCTGTCCCTTACGCACACTCAAAATAACCTTACTCTAGGAGTCACCCCCTGTCCGGAATATTGTAATTTATCTATTCATCCATTGAGATTATTTTGAACTTCGTCGAAGCGAAGTTAAACAAAAATTAAGATAGACTCATTTGATGATTTGAGTGTTCCACGGAAATCTTTAGTAAAAGGCGAAAGATTTATACGTTTTGAAGGGAAAATGCCAAACTTTAGATTCGGGCCGACCCAACCAAACCACAGAGAATAGTATTGTACAGTGCCATCTATTGGGTGAAATAGCACCTAACAAACCTGTCTAGCTCTCATAACAAATAAACAGGTATCAATACGGCTACCAACTTGGTTTTTAGGGTTCCGTACCCAAAGGGTAAAAACGGGACCCTATTACTAAGACTCCGCGATCCGTCTGTCTGTCTGTCTGTCCGTCTGTCACCAGACTGTATCTCATGAACCGTGATAGCTAGACAATTGAAATTTTCACAGATGATGTATTTCTACTGCCGCTATACTAAAAACAGAATAAAATTAATATTTAAGGGGGGCTCCCATACAACAAACGTGATTGCTTTGCCGTTTTATGCTCAATAATATTAATAACGGCAACCGGTAGACGCTTGAAATATTCACAGAATATTTAGTTGTATATTCACTTCAAAAAATAATTATTATTAAATTAAAATAAAATATTAAATTAAGGGGGGCTCCCATACAACAAACGTGTTTTTTATGCCGTTTTTTGCAATAATGGTGCGAAACCCTTCGTGCGCGAGTCCGACTCGCACTTGGCCAGTTTTTTAAATTCATGTACCAGGGCCTGGTAATAACTGCTGGGTCACAGGCCTCTGTAAGAGGGAGAGGCTATAATCTACCACGTAGCTAGCGCGGGTTGGTGGATGCCTCACGTTTTCGAATTCTTGGTTTTAGGCTGGAAATATGCCGATTTCTTCACCATGTTATTCTTCATCGTGTTCAAAGTAATGAAATGAAATGAAATGAAATGAAATAATTTATTTGCTAAATGTAGGTATACAGATTAGATGTTATTTTTTTGTAGAGCAGTCCCGATACATTTTACCTCAAGACATGCAAAATTAAAATGTAATGTTGATGGATTATTACTATATACTTTTATCCAGCTCTAATTTAAATTAGGAAAATGGAAACAGCTTTTCCGCGTATCAACAAAGCTAAATCCAGAAGCAGGTTACCATCGCTTGCTCTTATAACTAGGGACCTAATTTGTGTCATATTCGCGATGGTGACAGTCATCGCCAGTAGATTCACAGTCGATATTTTAAAATACTTATGGCTATTTGCCCATCAACAACTGTATGCGGCGCACAGTCCGTTAATTAATGTAATTTATTTAGTTTTTAATGAGCATTTTAAATTATTCACTCTCGGATAAAGTGGAGACGAAATTCTATACGTACCTAATTAAAAGAAAGCATGAAAAACAAAGTAATTTGCATTGAGTAAAACAGTTTCTAATTAACTCCTAAAAACCTAACCTAGCTTTCGGTTCAAGTTGATAAGAGCAACGTAAGGTGATTAGCACTTGTAATGACCCTATATATGGGCGGCCCTATAATATGGCGCACGGTTGGCGCAGTGGTTGAGCGATTGACTGCTGCGCTGCGTGTCGCGGGTTCGATTCCCGCACGGAACAAATATTTGTATGACCTACAGATAGTTGTTCCGGCTCTGGGTGTTTGTGTATGTGAGTTTATATGTTTGTAAACGCACCCACGATACAGAAAGAAATTCCTAGAGTGGGGCAACGTATTTAAAAAAAAAATACATGATTAGCATGGGCTGAAATGGTGAAAACATTCATTTGAAGCCAATACGTTAACGCAATGAAGCTGAGATAAATACAAACTTATTGGTTAGCGCTCGACGACCATTGTAGTGAAATTTATTATTATTTGTAAACATTATCTTGAATCAGGGTCTGACTATTGTCATTTAAGAAGGGCGGTGAAGCGAAGGGTTCCGGACAAAACAACAGCTGCGCTTGCTCCTGATGCCCCCTGGTACACTAATCGAAAATTCTTCCATACAAACGTAGTCTAGGGATTATTCCACTGTTTGACAATGTACGTTCAAAATAAAAAGTGATATCAATTTGTCTCATCATTATCTAGCCCTGTATGGAAGCAAAAAAGTAAAAAAAGAAAACATTTGAAAGTTATGAGCGTCAAAAGTTCCACATTTCGACACTAATTTTAGCGATTTTTGGGCGCAAATAAATGTCATAAGAAGACAGAAAATTGCAAAATGGCCACCATACAGGGATAGATTAGTAGTTCAACAATGCAAATAATTTTATTTTGAACAGATACGTTTAGTCCTTTTTTCATGATATCCAGACTCCCAAACGTCTGTTTATAAAATTTCGCGCGCTCGGTTTCGTCCTAAATCATTATCCATTTCGCTACAAATTTGCAAAAGTCTGTATTCGTACGCGAACTAGCTTCCTACTGCTCATCACAGCATCTATCTCTTCCGCACGTGTTGTCGGATGATATAAAATGCATTTTAACCCCGCGCACAAAATAGTTCGTGCCGTCGACTAGTGTAACCTTAACGTGCTCTCCAAGAGAACGTTAAACGTCTTTTGCTGCTCGTTATAATACGGATAGATTATAATAACAGTCTTGAGATTTACAGTCTACAGAGCAGTCTTCAATTAAGGCGCCGATTTCCTTGAGTAGCTGATTTTAAAATGAGAATCACGTCTAAATGGCTAGTCGTAATTTTTTGAAAAAAATATATGTTATATTAGACTATTTTCTTAGTAATTTGATCTAAGCAAATTTTGAGTTTTATTCGTATAACATAGTGTAATTAATTTGTACAGTTACGTCTAAAACGGACAAAAGCATGACAATCACACCAAAACCGCTGGGCGTATTTTAATGAAATCAACACCATCTCAAAGACAATTTAATTATCTACATTTTGATCTGAGGCTTTTTCTTTTAAAGTCATAGAATAATAAGGAAAGTACAAAAAGCTACTAAATTTCGGGACGCGCGGGTGTGAAACAAGTGCGCGTTTTGTTCCCTCAAGGTCGTTGGCGTAAGTCGTCGTCTTAACCAATCACTAAATTGGTGAGACACTGGACGGTGTAAGTGTCGGTAAACTGATGTTTTTAGGGTTCCATACCTGAAGGGTCTAAGGAGCCCTATTGCTGTCACTCACGTGTCTGTCCGTCACACAATGACCTACAAACTTGATAAATTTTATGATAATGTTTATTATTACGTATACTTTACTCCTCCTCCTTGTGTCATATTCCTCAGTATTGAGGGTCGTGAGTCGTGACCTCCCTTCTGCATCACCTTCCCTCGAATGATCGTTCTCTATCAGTTTCTGTCTCTGGCGGTGTGGAAGGCGTTGTAAACTGTAGAGTCAAGTGCGGTGCGGATCTGGTCAGACCAACGTATAGGGCTGCGTACAAGATGCCTTTTCCCATCTTCTTTGCCGGTCACGATACGCCTCTCGAGGTTGCCACCGTCTTTCCTTGCAATATGGCCGAAGCATTCTAAAACTCTGCGCAGATACTCGTATGACAGATGCGAGGAGATTTTGAGTTCTCGCAATATGACGTTAGCCCGAAATTCTGTCCAGTTGATACGGAGCATCTTTCTCCATCACAACGTTTGCGGTCTGCAGCATTGGTACTTTACTAACAAATACCTATATAATAAAACAGATTTTTTCTTTGGTACGAAACCCTAAATGGGCGAAGACCGACACGCACTTGGCCGTTTTTTTTTTAATTTAAGATTTAACTTTAACTTATTAGCTTTCATAGATGAGATATATAGCAGTTACTCCGTGTTACATACTGATAGGTGCCTATTCATATTATCATTGGAAGCTTCTGTAAAGGTGTTATAATAATAAATAAATAAATAATAATAAATATTCAGTAGCGTCTTGTTAAACTGAAAGCCAATTCCAACGAATTCGGTTAAAGATTTGGTGGGTTACTGATTTTTACGGCTAAAGAGCGTCGACGATATTCGAATCACAAATACGTATTTGTTTCCAACATGATAATTAATTTGCAAACTCTAAACAAGTGCGGTAGATAAGCTATAACTCTGAGTACGTGTATTTGCGGAAACTGAAGACGTTAGTGCAAAATTGTTCTCAGCGACCTATTTACTGGACAGGAGAATGCACTGTGCACATGTCCACAAAACATCCATCAATTCTCTACCTACAGATATGAGGCGCAAGAGTTATTTTAGACTTTCGGTTTGCAGGTGGAAATCTATTTTAATTGTCTCATGCGTTTGCGACCAGCGCGAGTTACCTGGATTATTAGCTGTTTACGATTCATTTAGCTAAGAGGAAGTTCGAATATTATTTATGTGCCAAAGCTTTTTAACACGCTTTTATTAGCTTGGTATGTATCTATGTATCTATTTATCAATGTATCTATGTATCAATGTAACGGAATCTTAGAATGTGATTTTCACCCCCTTCAAAACGTGGGATTGATTTGAAACTTTGCACACTTATCAAGGACCGATGACAATGCAATAATTTAGTCAAAGTCAAAAATATTTATTCAACTAGGCCAATAAGCGGCACTTTTGAACGTTAAACAAATTAAAATTTACAAGTAATGAATGTTGATTCTACCGTGCGCGTTTTAATAGTTTGTCCCATTAGCCTTACCAAGATCTTCAGGATTAGCGACTTTTTAGTTCAATTTACCATTAAAGCGTGTTTTTTAGTTTTTAGAACTACAATTTATTTTAATTTTCTTCAAGAAACCCGCGGTAGAGGCGGTCTATGACTTGTAACGCATCATGTTTGAATTTCATGATATATCAACTATAGCGTATGAAAAATTACGAAAGCTTTCGTTTTCCGTAATCCAATGACTGTTACGAATTCGGCTGCGAGATTTAAAAACACACAGATAGTTTATCTACTTACCTACTCCCGGAAAACATCAACGGTTGATTTTTTTGCTTTCCTCATAATCTATTAGAAGAAACAGAAGCAGCTTTGATATATTCCGTCGTTACATTACTAAATTATGCATAAAATCGTGGGCGGGCATATAATTACCCTGAAACAGTAAATAAGGCACACATTGTTAACAATTTTACGCAGGTTGCGGCAGCTACCTACAATGTTTTAAATGATGCGTTATTTTATGAGTTTTGAAAGTTGTTGCTGGAAATGTTGGCAGAACACAGCTTGCCAGACAACGTTATTACGGCGTAAATTCGGCTTTACCGCTTAAGGTTACTAAACATAGATATTTCTTCTGGCTTTACTAGACTTACAAAGGTACCAATGTAATTTTGAATATTTTACCAACTAAATTAGCTGTTTTCTGTGTATAACATTTGAATCTCAATCGCTGAAATAAAAGTTCACAATGCATTTGGATGCTGGCTTAGCTTGCCAGGTTTCAGTGTTCTTTAATTTCTTGTTTGATTAAGATTTCACGATAAACAAACACTAACTAAATCGTCAGTTAAATACATTAAAGATTATTACAGTGTTTCGTATTAATGAAATCCGCAATCGATGGTTTAATCGTACTTTACGGAAACCTCATAAGCGAAAACTAAAAATAGACACGTTGTGTTGGCTGGACGCAGTAATGAATTAATTTTCAGGAAGTTTGTCGGCACGGGGCGTCATGTTGTACAAGTGAACTGTAAATCATCATAAATCAGACATGTCAAAACGTTTGCCCGCAATGCCCGCCATATTCCGGCCGCGGGCACAGGCGCTCCGCTGTGTAAGCACGTTAACTCATGCGCTGTTTGCTTAGCCCCGAGTTATAATCTCCTGCCGACATTAACGCGCTTGCGCATTACATATCTTGTAAATTTAACCTCATATTTATGCACTATATGAGGGAAGTCATATGTATGTTATCCGATATTCGGCGCAGTTTACCCAATTATTATAATAATTATTATATTTCCCATGGTATTTTTCCAGGATAATTTGACTGTGATATTCAGTGATAGTGGTGTAGCAGTCCATAAGTAAAAGAATCTTTATACTCGGATCAGCACCCTAATGAGGATTTCCGTGTTTGTGCTCACCAGTTGGAGTCACTGGCGAGCAAGGTACTTTTTTTTTAATTTATTAGGATTGCGCTTGACCACTATCTCACCTGTTGGTAAGCGATGATGTGGTCGACGGTGAGACACGCTTGCCTAGAAATAACCTATTCAATCTTGACTTAAAGACTCCTAGATTGTAGCTGTCGAGAAACAGACTCCGGCAGGAACTTCTCTTAGTTGTACGCATAATAAAAGTGTTTCCAAAACGTTTTGTGCGTATGGGTGGGATGTCCACCATGTACTGATGGCGCATCGCCGTACCTACGTCTGGTAGTCCGATGATGAAACGGGCTAGGTGGAATTAGATCGTGCAATTCCAACGCAGACTCCCCGAAAGGTAACCGATAAAAAACTGACAAGCTGGCAACGGTGTTCAAGGCTCTGGAGCTTTGACTTGACCAGTGCCTCATCGCCGATGAGCCTCTTGGACCGCTTTTCGATTGACTCCAGTGCGTCGAGCTGGTATTTGGCAGATCCGTCCCAGAGATGAGAACAGTACTCATGATGCATGATCGAACTTGCGTTCGATACAAATTGAGGAGTTGTTCCGACATGAAGTACCTTCTCACCTTTGCAAGGATCCCCAACTTTTTGGCAGCCAACTGTGCCTTTGCCTCAATGTAAATCAACATAAAATACAATATAATAAATATACTTACTTCTTGTTATTACGTGCAAGGAAGCAAAGTTTGAATTCAAATTTCTAATGCCGTAGAAAAGGCTAAAACGATTTGATATTTAAGACGACGACTAACGCCAACGACCTTGAGGGAACAAAACGCGCACTCGTTTCACACCCGCGCGACCCAAAATTTTGTAGTTTTTTGTACTTTCCTTATTATTCTATGACTTTAAAAAAAAAGCCTCAGATATAAAAGTTGATAATTAAATTGCCTTTGAGATGGTGTCAATTTCATTAAAATACGCCCAACGGTTTTGGTGTGATTGTCGTGTTTTTTTCCGTTTTAGACATAACTTTACAAATTAATTACACTATGTTATACGAATAAAACTCAAAATTAGCTCAGATAAATTATTAGGAAAATAGTCTAATATAACATATATTTTTTTTATAAAATTACGCCTAGCCATTTAGACGTGATTCTTATTTTAAAATCAGCTACTCAAGGGAATCGGCGCCTTAAACGCATATCAAATCGTTTAAGCCGCAGTTTTGCGCAGCCCATTTCTATCGTTAATATATTCCGAAAAATAAATTCTATTAAAGCAGTGATTGGTAAAACCCGTACCTATCTTAACTACCATATTTAGAAAAAAATATACTTCAATAAAATGCCTCTCAAGTTAAAGGGTGAAATTTACAAGTCCGTGATAAGACCTGTCGTACTGTATGGATCAGAATGTTGAGCTGTGAAAAAGATGGATGAAAAGAGATTGCATGTAGCTGAGTTGAGAATGTTGCGATGGATGTGCGGAGTGACGAGAAGGATAAAGTGAGAAATGAGTATATTAGAGGAAGTTTGAAAGTGGCGCCAGTGACAGAAAAGTTGAAAGGAAACCGTTTGTCCTGGTATGGTCATCTGATGAGGAGGGATGAAACGCATGTTACTAAAAGAGTTATGAATATAAATGTGGATGGATGGAGAGGGAGGGGACGGCCAAAGAAAAGATGGATGGACTGTGTGAGGAGTGATATGAAAGAAAAGGGAGTCAGTGATAGCATGACGGGGGACAGGACGGTATGGAAGAAGAAAACGTGTTGCGCCGACCCCAAGTAACATGGGACAAGGGCAGGAAGATGATGATACTTCAATAAAAAAAAGATACAAATTCAAAAAACCTGACTTCTTAAGCGAACTAAAAAGATATAAACAAGAAGAAAATCATGCTGTGCAGTCGGACGATACATATTCGCGATATGTGCTTTGTGCTGTTAAAACGCCTTTCATTTTGGTAACTCGAACAATATTGCTTGTTTTACGCTATCGAGTAGTATACTCGATAGGCGGAATGAATGCAAGGGAGACAATCCGAACCGTAGGTACTCTTATTACACAATTGTGGTGGTGCTCGTTGCAATAAACTAAAGTATTCTTTAAATATATGATCATAATCTTCAGCTGTTCCGCGATAACAGAATTTTATTTCGTATTAACTATCAAGGCTGAAAAATTACGAGCCGCTAGCGAAAGCTTCAAAATAAAACACAATACTTCAATACTAACATTTTATTTGTTTGGTTGTTTGTGTAACCAGAATAAATGTATTTTAATTTTGTTCGCTGCATTTAATTAATTTAATTTCTAAAGAAGGAGTATCTGCATAAGTAGGTAAGGATTGTAGAAAGTGTCGTTCTGTAGTGTGAGTGTTTTTATGTAGGTATGTATGTGATATATTTCTAGAAGTCTGACAAACGAAAGTAGACACTCAAATTATTTGCAAACTTTTTAATATGGCAATGCTAAACTAATGACAACCTGATTTGTTATGGTCTTGATAATAGCATTTATTAAGAGAAAAAATCATAAAACAATTAAAAGTGGATTACGGGAGACGTTGTTTCGCATGATGTCTAAATATCAAGAAAAACAACAGGAGAAAGACGAAGAATTAAAAAAAAAAAAAATTTTTACGTGTGTTGTGAATAAACCAAAATTATTATAGAATACTGTTATTTTTTTTTTATTGAGATTGATACATAATATCTAAAGTATCTATGTACAGTGCAAAGCACGCACAAATTTGACATCATTGTGTCAGCACTTTACTCGCTACGCGCGGTCTATACTTTAGTACACAATTATCACTCAAATCGCGTGCACTCATTATCATTCAATTAAATTCTGTTATTACGTACTCTTGCGTATTAATCAAACTACCATCATTAAAAGGTGTAAAGACCCTACATCTTTTTGGTCCTTCGAGCATCCGTATATGCGGGACTATTTCGCGTTCATAACAGTGTGATTAAACTGTGAGCACGGAAGTACAGCTCCTGCGACTACGACCGGTGGATAGAGTAACATCCGTCTACTGCAACACAACGACTGAAAATCTATCATACAACAACAATCATGAGCACCAGCATGGAAAACATTTTGGCCAATCAAGATCGAATTATTCAAGCCATGGAGCAGCAACTGCGGAATTTCAAGAAGGATTCTGCGGATCGAAAAACTCCGGCTAACATCAAAAAACGTTTGCAAATCCTGGATTCATACTGGAGGGAGTTTCAAGAAAATCATGCTCAATTGTGTGAGTTTGAAGATCGTGGTTATACCTACTTTTCGGAGAACATGTACGATAAAGCAAGAATTTTCTACAATGAAGCTCAGGAAATCATTCAAAATTACAAACCGCCTACTAGTACGGATCATGGGGATAAGTTGCCTAGCGCTACATCAATGCGTACATCAGATACTCGCAATCAAGAAGCTGCGGATGAGCAACAGCAAACGGACATGTTGTCAGTTGATCCAGATCAACCAAATATCAAGCCAACTGGCACCCCATCCACATCATTGTTCAAGAAGATTGTCTCTCGAGGTAATGCCAGTAAATTAGAAGAAATGCTCCGCAAGCAGAAGAGTAACTTCAAGGCTTTATCACGAGCAATCAGGAGCGTGGATATAGAGAGCCTCACCGAAAAATGGGAATTCGAAGATGTGCTCAGAACCATTCAAGCAAAATGGTCAACCATCGATTCCCTGCACTGGGAAATTGATAGTGAGATGTACTCAGAAGATGAGGAGTATGAACAGGAATATAGCAACTACGAAAAACGGTACGTTGACATCAAAAAGTTGGTCAATAGCAAGATGTATTCCGTTTCATATCGGGAAAATTTTACACCGAAAATAGATATTCCTACCTTCTCAGGGAACTATCACAAATGGATATCATTCAAGGACTTATTCCAAGAGGCTGTCCATAACAACAAAAGCATCCCAAGCGCCCAGAAGATGCAGTTATTAAAAAGTAAGCTGAAAGGCGAAGCAGAAAGGATCATTCAACATCTCAACATCAGTTCCGAAAATTACCAAATCTGCTGGGACATATTGAATCACAGGTATAACATAACCATCATCATCCATATTATAGGTATGGTAGGTAGGTATAGGTATGTATCTAGTATAAAGTACCTGGGAGTCATGATTGATAGTTCTCTCAGCTTCAAACTCCACCTGGACCTACTATCTTCCAGAACTCGAAAACTAATTTTCATTTTTAAAAATTTAAGTCGTATTGCAGATAAAAATGTAATTAAAATGGTTTACATGGCCCTGTGCCAATCCATTCTCACTTATTGTATTACTTTATGGGGTGGCACTTGTAAAACCAACTTAATAAAACTGGAAAGAGCTCAAAGAGCGGTACTAAAAGTAAGCCTGTCGTTACCTTTCTTCTTTCCTACCAAAGATTTGTACTTGCTCTCTGATGTGCTGACAGTAAGACAACTGTTTATTCTGTGCTCAGCTCTAAAACAACATTCTTTAATTGGCTATGATCCACTACTTAATGCAAACAAGAGAGTCAAACACAGGGTTTGCCCAACACTCACTAATCGTAACACTGCCTTCTCACGCAAATTCTTTGAATTTCTTGGTGGACATCTTTATAATAAAATAAATAAGAAGCTAACAGTTTACCCTCTTACAAGAGCCAATTGTAAGAGGGTTATTACTGCCTGGCTTAAGTCGCTCAATTACGATGACACTGAAAGTCTGCTTATTGTACCATCCTAACCAACTGCGTATGCTGTCACCTCTTTCACCCCACACACACGCACTCACACACACACTCACTCTGTCCCACACACACTCACTCAGACGCATACACGCTCCCACACACTCGCACTCACACTCGCGCACACATACTCACGCACACATACTCAATTACACACTCACTCAATTTAGTTCCTCTCACCCACTTTGTACCACCATAACAGCAACATCCTCACTCACCTAGCTTAATCCCTCTTAACTATTACTTCTTACTGATGTTGTATACAACTGTCATCTATTGTCCGGAGTCTGGAGAGGCTGGTAATCTGTCATACAGGTCTCCTAGTACAGAAACCAGTCTCTCACATAGATCACAAGAGTTTTCGCTAATGTTTTGTTTGTTTTTTTTTATATTGTCTGTAAAATTCTATGTGAGAGAAGAACAATAAACTTATTATTATTATTATTATTATTATTATTACCTACAATGCAAAACCAAGTCGACACACAGATCAAGAACATGTTCGACACTATCAATGAATGCATGAACGCCTTGAAAAATCTTGGTATAGATGTAGCCGCCATGGGACCAATGGTTGTGCATTTACTTACACTGAAGCTGGATACTCAGACGCTTAGTGAACACACTCAATCATTAGAAAATCCAAGAGCCTTGCCTGTTCTAGCAGACTTTCTGAAATTTTTAGAGAACAAATATACTGCTCTCGAGTCAACACGGCGAAAACATTATTCATCCAAATCAACCTCGTCGTCATCTCCGAGTAGAAGCAAGGATTCAGGACATCAATTCAGCAAAAATAATCAATCAAAATCGAATAATTTAAACAACAAAAACGATTCTAACAAATCGTTTTTGCGTAGTTCAGCTGTAAAAAGTTGTGCAACGAAAACACAATATTGCCCACTATGCAAAGACGACAGCCACGGACTTTTCTACTGCAAGCCATTTTTAGAATCGGGGTCAGCAGAAAAGAGAAACACATTGCAAAGGTTCAACTTGTGTAAAAATTGCCTGGTTGATCACAAAAATAAATCATGCCGTTCTGAATCAAGATGCAGGGTGTGTAATGGAACTCATAACACCGTACTACACGATGCCCTACAGACAAACGCAGTGTCCAGCAACATGGATATGTCACCGTCTACGTTATGTGAAGACTACACACAAAGCAATGTGACACATGTTTCCAAGGAATCTGTTGTTGAAATTCTGCTAGCCACAGCACTTGTCCGTATACAAGGAGCTAATGGGGAATATCACACAATGAGGGCTCTCATAGATCAAGGCTCTCAAGCCTCCCTCATCACTGAGAACGCAGCTCAAATACTGAAACTGCCGCGCCGAGCATGCAAAGGGGTCATAGTTGGAGTCAGTGCCAATCAAACCAACTGTAAGGGAGTTATCAGTCTTGTAGCGTCATCATTACACTCGAATTATATATTCCAAACAGAAGTTGTTATTATGAAGAAATTAATTAACAACTTGCCAAACCACAGTTTTGCAAAACCATCGTGGGAATATCTTCAAAACATTCAACTAGCAGATCCAGATTTCAACGTTTGTCGTCCTATCGATTTATTGTTGGGAGCAGAAGTTTACTCAGAAATCATCATGTCTGGCATAATCAAGGAAAACTCATCTCTGCCAATAGCACAACAGACTCAACTTGGCTGGATTTTGAGCGGCAATGTCAAGTCCTATCAATGCAACGTTATCATGAACAATATACAAGACATACAAAGGTTTTGGAGCATTGAAGATGTCACCGAACCCGATACTAATATGTCCTCTGAGGATCATCAATGCCTTCAACAATATCAATCGGAAACAGTACGACGAGATGATGGTAGATACGTGGTTAGACTGCCACTGAAGCCAGATATCAAAGAAAAATTGGGAGAATCAAAACAAAGAGCCGTAGCACAATTTTATCAACTGGAAAGAAAGTTTTCAAGTAATAAAAATATTTCCGAAGATTACAAAACATTCATCAACGAATATATCAAACTGGGTCACATGCGCAAGTGCGCACAGAAAATTCTGCCGGATTGTATTTTACCTCACCTATGCGTTTTACGCCCGGACTCGGCAACAACATCGCTGCGAGTTGTATTTAACGCATCAGCGAAAACTTCCACGGGCTACAGTCTCAATGATTTAATGTACAGCGGTCCTAATTTACAACAGGATTTGTTTACATTGATTCTGAGATGGAGACAGTATGAATATGCAATCACAGCCGACATCGAGAAAATGTTCCGACAGATCTTATGTAATGAAAAGGACCTTCAGTATCAGAAAATCGTCTGGCGTGACTCACCTACCCAATTGCTTAGAGAATATGAGTTGACTACAGTCACCTATGGCACCAAAGCAGCTCCATTCCTGGCCATGATGACGTTGAAACGGTTAGCAGAAGACGAACGCTCAAGATACCCTACAGCATCAGCGGTACTTGAACAATGCTTCTACATGGATGATCTTCTGGCAGGACACCACAGTATAGAGGAAGCCAAACAACTCAAGGATGACCTAATTAATTTACTGAAGTCTGGTGGATTTAATTTAAGAAAATGGTCATCAAATAACATTAACATACAAGAATCAATATCAGACAAGGAACAAGCATTCGAATTCAGGCATCAAGAATCAACCAAAACTTTGGGACTGCGCTGGCACCCCCGGGACGATCAATTCAAGTTCCAGATGAAGATAGACACATCATCATTGACACCATCCACCAAAAGATCATTATTATCTGACATTTCAAAGATATTTGATCCGCTCGGCTGGCTGTCTCCAGTATCCACCAAACTGAAACTTTTGTTCCGAAAAGTTTGGTCGTTGAATCTTCAATGGGATGACGCAGTACCTACAAACATCAATGAAGAATGGCTTAAAATAAAAAAGGAGTTACCACAAATCGAACATATTAATGTGCCAAGATGGCTTCAAACTACAAAAAATGCAAACATAGAGTTGCATGGGTTTTGTGACTCATCAGAAAAGGCATATGCATGCGTAATTTATGGCAGAATTATCAATCAGGAAAAGGCGGAGTGTCAATCCCCTGTGGTCATAGTAGCAGGGAAATCAAAGCTCGTGCCTGTCAACAAATCAGTATCTCTGCCTAGATTGGAGCTTTGCGCTGCGCACTTGTTGTCAAAACTGATGAAAGTTGTCCAGAACTGTTTCTCAACCATAACCTACGAATATACGGTTGGTCCGATTCGACAGCAGTACTAGGTTGGCTCAATGGTGAACCGAATCGCTGGAAACCATTCGTGGCTAACAGAGTAGCACAAATAACGGAGATAATACCAACAAAAAGCTGGCGATATGTGAAATCGGCCGAAAATCCAGCTGATTGCGCGAGCCGAGGATTATCAGCGAATCAACTACATCATCATCCTCTTTGGTGGCACGGACCAACCTGGCTATCAACATTCAAAGTAAACCACAATCAAGACATACCAACTTACATTACATATGAAGAAATCAGGAAGTTAATAAAAAGTAATGTAGTTCAACAAAATGAAGATATTATTTTAAAATTATTGAGCAGATTCAGCAACTTCGACCGAGCAGCGCGTGTTCTTGCTTGGACTTTGCGCGCCATATCTCGCAATCAACACAAACCGAAGTATCTGACTGTCAGCGAAATAAAAATCGCTAAACATCTATTTATCAAACAAGTACAGCTGACGGTATTTAAGGAAGAGGTATTTAGTCTCCGAGATCAGAAGCAAATAGACGCGAAGAGCAAATTGCTAAAGCTGAACCCGTTTTTGGATCAAGACGGCCTACTGAGAGTCGGTGGCAGATTGAACAACGCGAAGATGAGTCAGAACATGAAGCATCCTCTCATCATTCCCAACAACACCCATCTCAGTGACTTATTGATCGAACAAGGACATCAGATGACACTCCATGGGGGAGCGAGAGTTACTCAAGCATGGCTGCGTCAACAATATTGGATTCTGGGAGGAAACCGAGCTGTCAAGAAGCGCTTACGAAACTGCGTCAAGTGCCGAAAACACGACCCAATCAAACACGAACAACTCATGGGCAACCTTCCTTTTGCACGCAGCAATCCAACACGACCATTTTATCATACAGGGGTTGATTTTACTGGGTTTGTCGACGTCAAAGCAAGCAAGGGCCGAGGTATCAAAACCACAAAAGGGTACATCGCCGTGTTCGTTTGTATGGCCACCAAGGCTGTACACATCGAGCTAGTATCGGACCTGACCTCATCATCGTTCTTAGCAGCTTTGCGGAGGATGGCAGCTCGGAGAGGCACCCCAGGCCATGTCTATAGTGACAATGGCACGAACTTTGTTGGAGCGAGTAGAATACTCAACGAAGAGTTCGTGAATATCAAAAACACTTTGGATGACAGTTTTTTCGAGGCTATTACCAGTATGGAGATTAACTGGCATTTTAATGCCCCTTCCTGGCCTAGTGCCGGAGGCCTCTGGGAAGCCGCCGTCAAGAGTTTGAAGTACCATCTCAAGCGGGTCATAGGAGATCAGAAGTTGACGTTTGAAGAATATTCGACGTTACTCGCTCAAATAGAAGCATGTTTGAATAGCCGACCATTGTGCGCACTCAGCGAAGATCCCGAGGATTTAGACTGTCTCACACCGTCTCACTTTTTGGCAAGTGGTCCGACACTAACTATCATCGAGACAGAGAGAGACTTGCGAACAAGATGGCAGCTCACACAAAAAATATTTGATGATCTGTGGAAGAGATGGCGAGCTGAGTACCTGTGCCAACTATCAGCTCGCAGTAAGTGGCACAAACCTCATCAGAATTTGAAGATCAATGACATCGTCATCATTCACGACATTAATCTTCCCCCGGGAAAATGGCCCATGGGCAGAGTTATTGAACTTCATCCAGGGAAAGACGGATACGTCAGAGTAGTGACCCTACGGACGAAAAATGGTTCACTCAAGAGACCAATTACGAAATTATCCGTCTTGCCGATCAACGACAATAATCAAAGCCACGATACAGAAAAGGAAAACAAAGAAGGTCAAGCAACAAACAATAAATATTCCAAGCCAACCTCATCAAAATTGTGCAACTTCATAATTACAACACTCGTACTTCTGATGTTTATTTGCTCAGGAACGTGCGAACACAAAATTTCCAAAGTTGCAGAAAATAAAAACATATTTTTTGATAAACTCGCAAATATGAAATTGGAACGTGAAGAATGGAAACTCGTCGTTTATTGCGACATGGCTCCGTATTGGCAAGGAATTAACCTTCTGGACAAGTTTATCACTCATCTGGACAACATATGTTCAAGGGATCAAATACCACAATGCAACGTAGTCCGATTACAACTGCTTCACGGGTACAACGAACTTGAACACTACAACAATGTTTTACTTGGTCAGCAAGGTCAAGTTCGCCGACGTCGCGGGCTTATCAACGGCATCGGCTACATCGCACATAGTTTGTTTGGAGTTTTGGATGAAACTTTCGCCGAACAATATCAGAAGGATATTGCCTTAATCAGAAGCAATCAAAAACATCTCAGTAATCTGTGGAAAAACCAAACTTCAGTAGTGGAGGCTGAACTAAATGTCATCAAAAGGATTGAAAATACCCTGGACAAGCAGCACAAAATAATCAACCAACACATTACCAATTGCAACGCGGCCATAAGCAAACTGAAAGAAGAAATCCAACACACTGACAACAAAGCGGAATTCACATTATCAACGTTCATAGCCAATAACATCATGACCAATCTTAAAGAAATCCAGGAGACACTAGTTGACACAGTGGCTAACATTTTCTATGAAAAGTTCAACTTTCACTTGCTGACGCCGGCACAGTTGAAAAACGAACTGAATGTTATAACCGGACAAATCTCAAAGGACTTAGCCTTACCGATTAATAATATTCAGACTGACTTGGCGAAGATCTATCACCTATTGAAAGTGAAAGCAAGAGCTACCAGAAAGTTCCTGATTTTCGAAGTAAGAATTCCTCTTGTGAGCAGGGAAGATTATGAGCTTTACAACCTCATACAGATTCCACAACAAGTCAACGCAAGCATGGTCAATATAGTGCCTGTAGCAAAATACCTGGCTATCAATACACATAAAGACTCTTACATACCAGTGTCTACAAGCGACTTACAAAGATGTATTCCTTACGACACCGACGAGTACATTTGCCCACTGAAAAGGCCAGTCTATCAAATGACGTCAGACAACAACTTATGTCTGAAACATCAAGCATCTAATCAATGTCAAACTGAAACAAGAGAATGTCGCGATACCTGGATTGACTTGAATTTAATTAATTCATATCTTTACTTTTGTTGCGGACAATGCAGTGTGCGAGTCATATGCGATGACGATTTTACGATCGAGCAACTCAGCAAAACAGGTGTCATTACACTGGGAGACAGCTGCGTCATCAAAGACAGAATGTTTACGATTTATGCACACAGAGCATTATCAAACACAATTAAAACGAAGGTCGATGTCATGAACATAGAAATTCCACCAATAAACCACATAATTAATCTGTCTATACCTCTCATCGCTCCACTGAATGAGACAGACGATATCACCGAACAACGGGAAGACATAAAGGCGATTGAAAAAGCACTCAAAGAAATGAAATCCAATCAGGAACTGGCAGATCAAGTAACATTCCATGACATTCATCATTACGTCGCCATCTACATCTTGGCTGGAGTCGTCGTGGTTTGCATCATCTTGTACACATGGCTACGTGTACGAGCGCGCCAGCCGCATCCAGCGCCCGCACCTCCGACAGCTGAGCGAGCAGAGGCCACAACGGAGCAGGCAGAGGCTAGCGTGAGCTATGTAGCTCCCGTTGCCACCGCTGCGGGTCGCCCTACCATCGTCACAACGAGCAGAGGGTCTTCGCCATCCGTTCGGACTCAATTCAATGAAATACCTTAAGCTTAGTTTATTTAAGTTTGTAAGCAAAATTGTTAATTATCATCTTGTAAATCATTATCCTTCATCTCATTCACATCTTCTCGGGCCCCGGAGCATGTACAGTGCAAAGCACGCACAAATTTGACATCATTGTGTCAGCACTTTACTCGCTACGCGCGGTCTATACTTTAGTACACAATTATCACTCAAATCGCGTGCACTCATTATCATTCAATTAAATTCTGTTATTACGTACTCTTGCGTATTAATCAAACTACCATCATTAAAAGGTGTAAAGACCCTACAATCTATATTATTTGTATTCAGACGAAGTAAAATAAATAATTCTAAAGTATCAAATTAGGTTATTCCAGGTATTTCATACTAGTTTTAGGGTTGCTATGCTGATATTTTTTAAATTTGCCGCGATTTTTCAGTGTCTACTTTCGTTTGCCAGACTCTAATTAAAACCCTGTGGTGTCCCAATGCAGTGCAAAGGCCTACTCGTAGTAAGTACTCTCTTTTCACTTTGCAGGTGCAGTGCGGTTAATAATAACTGCGGTTTTAGTAATTGTGGCGTGTCGGAATATACAAATTCAACTATTCTGAAGCCTTTAGCAGACCAACGGGAAGAGTTAAAACTGTTAGAGTGATATAATAATATCACTGTCCACTCGCTATGATCAGACATATCATCGCCTTTTGGTGCACGCACAAAAAATAAATCAACATGTTTTCATAGCTTGACGACATGATGTTGTCAGTGTCCGCTCACATTCTTAACTTTTCGATCAATAGGTATGTCTGTTTTACGTGATATTTACATACACTTAATAAATTCCGAAGTAATTTCGCCAGTTTGCAAAACATTATCATAAAATTCATAAACCTTTTAACATTGTATGAGTACTTAATGAATGTTTAGTCTATTGTTTGAGCTGCGCAGGAGTATCGCTTCGCTTCGTTATTTATTCCACGATCAGTCAAAAATGGACGACAGCGCGGTATTAACAAGCACTTTTGAATTTATAAACATAGCTAAATATTGAAGTTTTTGTTGGAGTTGCTGGGACGTGTTGATTTTTTTCTAGTCTAGACTGGATATTCGAATTCTTTAGGTATTTTGTAAACGTCAATCACACTTTGAATTCAGAAAAAAAATCTGTAGTTATTTTTAAACCAATTCTTTTTAGGGTTCCGTACCCAAAGGGTAAAAACGGGACCCTATTACTACTGTCCGTCTGTCAGTAACCAGGCTGTATCTCATGAACCGTGATAGCTAGACTGTTGAAATTTTCACAGCTGATGATGTATTTCTATTACCGCTATAACAAAAAATACAAAAAAAAAATATGTGGGGCTGCCAAACAACAAATGTGTTTTTTTGCCATTTTTGCGATACTGGTACGGACCCCTTCGTGCGTGAGTCCGACTCGCACTTGGCCGGTTTTTTATAGTAGCCGACACAGTCCCACTGCTGGGCAAAGGCCTCCGCCAAATCCTTCCAGGAATTCTTTTCCTGAGCCAGCTCGAACCAGCCTTTGCAGTGCGCCTCTGATCGTCTCGGCAACTCTTTCTGGACCGGCCCCGGCGGTACCGTCCATCTTCAGGCCATCGTCACCTTTTCTTTGATTCATGTAATTGTATTTGATAATGAAAAAAAACCTGGCGTAGTGCGTGTCGGATTCCACACTTTTAGGGTTCCATACCAAACCGCAAAACAAGTTGTTTGTAATAGGAAAAATTAGGAAATTTTAAAGAAAAAATTGATTTATCAATACAGTGGCATTTGTTAGTAAAATAAAAGTAATAATACACATTATAACCAAATTTGAAGTTCATAGGTCAATTGGATGTTAAAAAAAGTAAGGAACAAAATTTAAAAAAAGAAGCTGACTTTGGTGGCTTTTCATTCCTTTGTTTTCCAATATTGTTTAAAACAAAAAATACAGTATTTATCTACTCAACGAGCTCTAAACAACGATGGGGTAGGTCAAATTCTTTTTTCGCACCCTACCAAACGTTTTAAAAACATACAAAAAAAAACCCGTCAGCTTAAAAAGCGAACTAAAATGGCGTAAACAAGAAGAAAATCATGCTGTGCAGTCGGAGGATAGTTATTCGCGAGCTGGCTGATCAAAACCAGATGTATCCTCCGACTGCACAGCATGATTTTTCTTCTCGTTTACGTCTTTTTAGGTCGGAAGAAAAAAAAATTGTCCCACACAATATGGCGCACAAAATCCGCCATTTTTATATTTTAAAATTTATATGTAACCAGTGACACTCGCAGGGTTACTGGTTGACGTATGAATCATTAAAATCGGCCAACGCTTTTGGTCTCTAGAACGCAATATAGACACAAACATACATACATAGACTGATAAACACATTACCCTCCTTCGGCAGTAGGGTAAAAAGGCAATTTGTATGGCTTTGTGTCATCAAGATGACAAAATGATGAAAATTTTAAGAATGTAGCTCCAATCGTTTGGCTGTAAAACCTGTGTCACAGATGACGGATAGACCAGACAGACGGACATGTGAGTGACAGCAATAGGGCTCCGTTTGGACCCTTCTCGTATAGGTGTGCTTTTATGTTTTGATAAGGAAAAGCTGAATAATAAGAAATACACAGATACGTATGATCCTTGATTTATTATGACAAATTAGTATACAGTGACACATTTCGACTTACAACTAAAAAACAATATTGTACTTTGGACTTCAGTCAAGAAAACAATGTTTACCTACAATGATTTAGGCTCACTTGCACCACAAATCAGTGAATGGATTTAAGTTTTACCTACGTATTTAAAACATAATTTTGTCAATTACCTAATTAGTAATTTAATTCAATTCAATTTTATTAAACCCCTACGAAAAATTAGGTGTGTTATAAGTTTTACGTGTGCCTGTCTGTGGCATAAAGCTCCTAAACGGATGAACCGATTTTATTTAGTCTTTTTTGTCGAGAGTGTTCTTAGTTATGTTTGATGAAAATCGGTTTAGCCATTCAAAAGTTATACGCATTTTATTCTTAGCATCGGGGCTTTTCACTAGATATCGTGACATAATTACGTGTTTCGATAGATTTTTCGATCGAAGCGTATCTACATAGTATTGTAGGTATTATGTAGTAAGCATGAAATAAAAAATAAAAACCCGACACAAAACTTTACGTCGGGGGATCGCTAAGTAAATAAAATATAAACCAAAATTTTTTGTATATTAAAAACTTGCAACACGTGCAGAAGAGTTAGATGCTGTGATGAGCAGTAGCAAGCTATTTAACATACGAATACACACTTTTGCAAATTTGTAGCGAAATGGATAATAATTTAGGACGAAACCGAGCGCGCGAAATTTTATAAACAGACCTTTGGCAGTCTAGATATCATGAAAAAACGACTAAATCTATCTGTTCAAAATAAAATTATTTGCATTGTTGAACTACTGATCTATCCCTGTATGGAGGCCGTTTTGCAATTTTCCGTCTTCTTATGGTATTTATTTGCGCCCAAAAATGCGTTAAAATTAATGTCGAAATGTGGAACTTTCGACGCTCATAACTTTCAAATATTTTCTTTTTTTACTTTTTTGCTTCCATTCTGGGCTAGATAATGATAAGACAAATTTATTTTGAACGTACATCGTCAAACAGTGGAATAATCCCTAGACTACGTTTGTATGGAAGAATTTTCGACTAGTGTAACCTTAAATGCACAACGCCATATATCGAATAGCGAGTTCAACTGTCCGAGTAACTGAATTGCGTGAGCTGTGATAATTTTACTTCTTGAACACTTTAATTTCATCTAACTTTTGATAGAGTGAACCGATTGCGATGAAACGAAAACTAAGTAATTCTTCAAGTTAAGCACAATTATTATGTATAAAAGTTATCTACATTGGTTTCGTACATTTCACGTTATGCGTGCACTAATAAACAGACAAAAATTCCAAAAATTGCTGGTAATTGGTTCTGTTGGTTATCCTTAACACCCTGGCAATTTTTTTTTGGATTTTTTTTAGATGTACAAAAATTATTTTTCCACAGATTTATTATATGTATTGATGTAAATATGATTGCTGTTTTTGTGCAATTCTGTTAAATGTAAATTGTAATGCTGGGTTTTTATAGTCTAAAATAAAATAACTTTATATTAGGTAATTATTTATTTCCCTTAGTCATAGATAGTATTTTACTCCGATACAAAGAACCCGTACCGATGTAACAAGCGTTTTTCGTTGGACTAAACCGATTATTTTACTTAAAAACATCGAACACGGTCGGTTCTCTCCTAAGCGATAGACGGTGTTAGCAGTAACTTGCAAGTAAAAGGGTTTACTCGGTTCGTGAATATTAATTTATTTAAAGACAGTTTTATAGTATGCACGATGCACGTTTTCACAGTTTCATTGTACCAAAATGTGTTGTAAATTACAAATTAAAAAATTCGAGCGGAATGCCCCAGAAATTTAAAACCGCACCATCTATTGGAATGAATTTGAAATGATCCGTTCAAATAATCTTTGAAATGTGAATTAAGAGTGACATTCCATAATTTTATGCTTAGGAGTGTTGATTAAACAAGAAAATACATTTTTATGATTAATTCTAGAAAGAAAATGTTATTTTTACACAAAAATCAAAAACAAATCGATGCATACCGCACCTTGTGAAATTTATTTGAAAATACTTTTCTTTCTTAGCGTCGGCTCTCCGTGCCTTTTTCATTCTTTCTTTAAAGTCATTTATGGCTAAATGCATTTAGTGACCTGTGGTGCATTGGAACATTAAAGCACTATATAAAACTATTTAGATAACAACAATGTACATAATTTATTCAAGATTTAACGTGATTCAACACATTTTTACAAAGAATAAACATCTTACAACGATTTTGACAATTTTAAACTCACCAAAAAGTGTTAAAAAACATGTCTTCGAAAAAGCTGCCTCACGCGCTAATATTATTAGCTCATAACAGGATCTGTTTATTAATATAATACACAGATTATAAAGCTTAAAATGCACTTTATTGCTTAATTATCTAAACAACTTAAAAATATATAAGAAATTTTCTCACTATTATAAAGTCTTTAACTACCCACATATTAATCTCATTGAGTTGGGTAGTTACACACTTACTAGAAAATTTAATAGGTTGGCAAACCTACATTATAGCGAAATTTTATTAACTGTTAACCTTCTATGAAGTCTATAACTTTTGTAAATACGAAGAATTTTATCGTTAAGGCACTTAAAATGGCTATTGCTTATTTCGGTGGTGGTAAAAGCAGTATTTTAGGCACCTTATTATTTATGATCAGTAATCATAAATATTGGTATTTACCTCCCACTTCTCAATTAAGAATTTGAAGTTGAGTAATTGTCAAACTTATTTTAGTCAAAAACAAACTTTGTTGAGGTTTGGGGTTTAAAAAGGTTGGGGTTTGACATTCAATTTAGAAACCGGCCCTTACTTTACAAAGAACTAAAGTTATGACTGATTCGCAGTATTTTAGGCACCTTATTAAGTATGATCAGTAATTATAAATACCAACCCCACTTCTGAATTTTAAGAGTTTGAAGTTAAGTAATTGACAAACTTTACTTTAGCCTAAAACAAACTTTGTCATAAGGTTGGGGTTTAACATTCAATTTAGGAACCGGCCCTTACTTTACACAGAACTAAAGTTATCACTGATTCGCAGTATTTTATGCACCTTATTATGTATGGTCAGTAATCATAAATACCAATCCCACTTCTGAATTAAGAATTTGCAGTTGAGTAATAGTCAAACTTTACTTTAGCCTAAAACGAACTCTGACATAAGGTTGGGGTTTGACACGTTCTGAACCCGAAATATTCAATTCAGAAACCGGTCCTTACTTTACAAAGAACCAAACTTATCACTGAATTATCTACTTCAGTTTTTTGTGAAGAAAGTATAGCACCAAACTTCCAGTGATAAGGGCGCCGCTCCTGAAATAGAACGGTTTATATGAGTAAAACAATATAGATGGTTATTCTGGATGCAGGGATATTCTTTTGATAAGAATTGGCGAGGTTAGGAGGGATACAGTAAACGAAGTACAGCACGTTCATAGTAAAAAATTTAAACATTGATAGCTAAGGGAGCTGCAGTTGTCGACGTCATCATCATCATTAGGCTTTTAATGTTCCCACTGCTGCGACATATGCCTCCTTTTTGTGAGAGAGCGAATGGGCCTTAATCCACCACGCAAGCCCAGTGCGTGTTGGTGGATGTCACATGTCTTCGAAATTTTGGTTCTAGGACATGCCGGTTTCCTCACGATGTTTGCCTACACCGTTTTTAGAGCAGTGGTGATAAATAATTTACAGTTAAGCGCCTGCCTGGGTTCGAACCCACGACCTACGACACGAAAGTCGGGGCCGGTAAAACTGGACCACCACTGCTCTCTTTGTTGTCGACATGCAGTTGGAGTTTTATTACTTCAGTAATAAAAAAAAAGGATTATCAGCATCATTCATCACTTCAACCGAAAGACGTCCACTGCTGGACATAGGCCTCCCCCAGGCGTCGCCACATTGACCGTTCCCGTGCGTCTCGCAACCAGCGCCTTCCCGCAACCTTAACCAGGTCATCGGGCCACCTAGTGGGAGGCCTTCCAACGCATCGTCTACCGGTTCACGGTCGCCATTCCAGAACTTTTCGACCCCATCGGCCATCCGTTCTGCGAGCAATGTGCCCTGCCCACTGCCATTTAAGTTTCGCAATTCTTCGGGCTATGTCGGTAACTTTGGTTCTACTGCGGATATCCTCATTTCTGACGTGATCACGCTAGGAAACATCGAGCATAGCCCTCTCCATTGCCCTTTGGGTGACTTAAAGCTTTCTGATAAGGCCCATTGTGAGCGACCACGTCTCGGTCCCATAGGTCGGTCGGTCGGTGTGTCTGGCAACACACACTGGTCATAGACTTTTGCATTGATAAGGATTATACTTCAATATAATAATATCTCAAAAGAAAATCGTAGTTACAAAGCATGATAAATGTATAAACTGTCTTTGAAAAAGGTTTTTATCTTACTGTGGGTATAAAATATATATATTCCTTAAATTCGCCTCTGCTATCGCCACAGCGACTATGCATAATTTCACCAGTTCATATTCTGGTAATCCAATAAAATACCCCAAATAGTACAGGCGTGAAATACCACTATGATGTATTTATTTTTATTGAAAATATACAGTGTTCGCTCAGCGAAACACACATATCCACATTTAATCTTCGACGATTACTTTTATAAATATATAATTTAATTTATTTAAACGCTGTTCTTGTCAGTTCGGCAGTCACTGTGATTTTGATAAAACGTTTATTCGCGGAGCTGTGTGCTCTTGCGCATGTTTAAAATCCAATAAGCAATTTTGTGTCACACAGTGGGCGCATGAACACGGGTGTTACCGAGGCTGGCCAGAGACACGCTGGCGTGACGATTTGGACGTTCGTACCTGTCTGCTTGACCTTAGCCAGGTTAATAAAAAAAAAGCGATTTGATTTATTAGACAAAGATATTGAAGGTGAGTTTTTCAGAGATTTAAGAAACGTTTGGAGTACTTTTTAACTATTCTTTGCAGGTCATAGCAGTATCGAAGCCTCTGTATTTATAAGGTGTGTCGTACGCAAAATACGCTTCGACGTCGAGTTGCGGACACCAGCCCGTCTAACCTCAGGTTAAGTTTGTAAATTAGGTGCAACAATGTGAAGCATTGCATTGAAGTTGCTTAAAGCTCCGAGCTTCCGTTTAGAGTTTTTGTTGCTTATTCTTGTATTCCAGTTGCTTAACAGTTTTAGCTTATTACAATTTATTATGCTCCACTGCAGGACAAACCCTTCTGTTTACTCTCTAAATCTCAATTTAGAGCGATGTCTTGTCATGGAATTTTTTTTAAATTCCAGATGTGCCAGCAGTCTTATTGCGTAATGAATTCGGCAAGGCAAAGGGCAAAGAGTACGGACTATCGACCAATCAAATGGCGAGATGAAAGACGCGATGTGGATTTCCGTCTATATAAGGCTGCAGTTCTCTATCTTGCCTGATGATAAGCGATGAGGTCTATGATGGAATGAGCAAGCTCTAGAGCTGCCTTGTTCATTATCGCTTTGAAGGGATCCATGGATGAATATCTTCACTGAGGAACTATTTTTAACCGATTTCAAAAAGGAGGTTCTCAATTCGTCTTTTTTATGTTTGATACCTCAGAACTTTTTACTAGGTGAACCGATTTTGATTATTCTTTATTTATTTGAAAGCTGATGCGTCTCATGTAGTTAAAATTGAAAATGAAGAACTTCGGAGACATACAACAGAACTCGTCAATAAACAACGTCAAATCTTTCGAGATTGCTGCAATCGCACGTCTCTTTATTAACCGACTTTCGAAAAAGGAGGAGGTTCTATGTTCGACTTATAGTATGTTTTTTTGTGTATGTACGATATCTCCGTCAATTGTGGACCGATATTGAAAATTATTTTTTTGTTTGAAAGAGTATGTTCCGAAATTGGTCCCATTTTAATTTGGTGGAGATCTGATAAAGAAGCTCGAAGATATACAACAGAACTCTTCATTAAATAACTGCAAATCTCTCGGGACTGCTGCAATCGCATGTCTGTTTATTGTTTATACCGTTTCATAACATAACATCACGCCAGTACGCTCTTAAGGGGTAAGCAGATCTCTCATTTGATCGGTTTTGTTCAAGTTTCATGATATTCGGGTAATCTATTCTGGCGTTATAAGAAATTTACTATTAACTATTACAACTTGCCTATTAGGTAGGTACATCTAAAAAGTGAAAAAAAAAAACTTTTTTACTTAAAAGTACTAACTTAATTTTTGGAAGTCGGTGTCCATAACGCAAACAATATATACCTACGAAAGACACCGACTTCCTAAAATAAAGTTATTTTTCACTTTGTAGTTTTCTTATTTGGAAGTCGGTAGTATTTTTTTGTAAAAAAGTTTTTTTTTGTTTACACCATTTCATAACATAATATCACGCCGGTACGCTCTAAAGGGGTACGCAGATGTGTACAGTTCACCCTGATACACTCTTATTTCACCGATTGTGTTCAAGTTTCATGTTATTCGGGTAAACAATTCCAGCATAACTGTGGTAGGTATGTACCACAACTAAAATTTGAAAAAAAATAACTTTTTTGTATATATTTTTTTTAAATTATTTTTACCCTCTTACTAATTAACGCGATATAAAGTTATACCAGGTATAACAAAGGAATAACCATACATTTTCATAGGTTTATACTTGGTATAACTTTATACCACGTTTATTAGTAAGAGGGTTAGTGTATAATATAAATAAACCTGCATATTTACCATATTGCCATCCTTCCAGCCGGAGAGTGCTTGTACACACTGTATTGTGCTATCCTATACTCTTTACTATTCTTGAACTCTTTCAGAATTTTTTGGGCTCTGTAATAAATAATACACAGTAAACCGAGGGAAATAATCTATACTAATATTATAAAGAGGAAAGATTTTTGTGTTTGTTTGTTGTACCGAATAGGCTCCGAAACTACTGGACCGATTTGAAAAATTATTTCACCAATAGAAAGCTATATTTTTCCTGAGTGACATAGGCTATTTTTTAATCCCGTAGATGGGTATTGTGGGCAGGTCCACGGGAGCGAAGCCGCGGGCAACAGCTAGTTTTATAATAAACTAAAAAATAAATGGAAATATGTATTGTAAAGTTGCTACAGTTTGAAGATTACATTTGAATTTTCTGTGAAGTGTGTAATATTGTTTTTATTTTTACATCCTCGTTGGTGGAATTCGAGAATCTTAGTAGTTTATAAACGTGAAATTTTTTGAGGATTGATGGATGGATGTTGCAATACATATTTCCATTAAATGTTTGTTACGCTTTCACGCAAAACTACTGAACGGATTTTGATGAAACTACAGAAATATAGTTATGAGAAAAGAGTATGTCTGGAATAATGAGTGGTAAAGTCTCTCAAACTACCAGGAGAACAGCTTAGAATTGTAAAGAAATGAGGTATTTTGGGGATCATGTGTGGTAAATAAACCCCCGGATTCTCAACACTCGATTATCGGGCTTTTAACGTAATCGACGAATAATCTTAAAATTCTGTAAGGCTGTTGAAAATTCTTTCAACCAATCACAGCAGATAACGCGTGCTTGACAATTTGTCACATACATTTTGCGATTGTCTAGCGTTGAGAAACCCGGCCAAAGACTCTCAAAGTACCAGGCGATCAGAATTATGAAGAAATTATTATAGACAAACAGATTTGATTGACTAAATCTATATTAACGCGAGCGGAGCCGCTGGCAACAGCTAGTATAATATAATAAAGGAAGGACATTATACATACATTTTATATTATGTTGATAGTTTGATACTTACGTGTGGTGACTGCCGGCGGCTATGAGCGCCGCTCTACGTCCATAAGGCTTTATGTCTATAGCGCCGAAGGTCGCCAGATCAGACGCCACCTGATACAAACTTGACAAATGTACCAGCTAAATCATAACCCCGGCTGGGTCGCCATGAAATATAGCGACGAGCGACTCGTTCTACAAAACTTATTTATATCCCAACCTTAAATCAACCTTGACAGTGGCATGAAGAAGATTTTGTACATTAGAGAAATCAAACACCGGCCGCAGCGGTTAAAAAACGGGACGGTACGAAAATAAAGATTTTCGCCTGTGACACTTGGGCATTATCAATCTGTTTTAACTAGCAACGGGAAATATGTGCACGGCGGGGGAGGCGGTGTGTGTGCGCGCTGGCGGCGAGCCAGACACACACACACACACACACACACACGCGCCGGCACTACTCCCCGACGTGACAATTATTACTACCATAACCGTTTCTTTACATACTCCCGCTAAATTTGGCTCCGAGGATAACGACGCAGATGAACCCGACACGATGTTTACGATCCAAACAAAAAAAGCATTGTTTTCCACCCGTTATGCAATTGCTTTTGAGCTGTGAGCTCTGCCAGATTACGAATGTATCGGCAGTTATTACCATTATTATGTACTGCAGCTAAATTATTGCTGTTTTGAAAATAACAGGCGGCGGAATTGTTTAGTGGGTAATTTATTGTACATTGACCTTAGCATGTAGTAATTACGGCGAGAGCTGTCGAGAGATTAGTTTGGCAAACGTCAGGAATAATATTTAAAGGAATGTCGAATATAATGAAATGGTTGCTGGTTGCTGGTGGCGATTGTATTCCATCGTCGACTGCGGTCGCCGACTAGCCAGTGCTGTGCGCGATAGAGAAGCATTGTATTTATACCGGCTATAATATAAGAATTTATTTGAACACAGTGCAGATAGTAGATAGTGCTGAAATACATACTAAATTTAACGCCTCTACGGTCTTATAATAATAAATACAACGTGCAACACTAATGCAAAATCAACGAAAACAGTGTATTTTCATATCTAACGGAACATCGTTCTCGTGATGACGATGAACTTGGCCGATCCGACAGCTGTTATTAATTATATTAGTTTTACCTGCATTTTAAACCCAACTGTTTTGTATACAAAAGGAAATGGAATGTTTGAACTGCTTATAATCCCGTTACATGATTATGTAACTTTTCAGCAGTGTATTCCAATGATAAACTCGGATATGCTAAGAATTATTATATAGCCCGCCCATCATTTATGACGAATTTGTCAGTCCGTCAGGCCTCACAGTACTGTTTTTACAATATTCTGCTTAGCTTGTAAGGGATTCGAACTATAAAGCCTTGAAAAATAAAGGGTATCTCAATAACACTCATTTCAGCTGGAAGATATCCACAGCTAGACTAAGTCTTCGCAAGGCTAGACAAAACAAGCGGTCCTTCGACACTCTAGTCTCGCAGGCTTATTACGTAAGATACAGCAATCAGCAATCATCCCGCGATCAAACCATTTATGTCATAAAAGTCGGAATTACCTACAGTGTAGAAATGGGGAAAAAAGGTGGCAGGTCCTACACAATCTTTTGCTAATCGCGCGCAGTTTTCAAATGTGGATTTCGCGGTTTTATTTCTAAAAATTATTTCTAAAATAAAAGCCATAATCTCTAAACTTCTGTATTGAAGAGCAATTATTGTGCAAAAATAGCTATTGTTTGCTCATGCAAAATCCGTAATAATCCTGCCAGATTTCCCAGGTCGTCGGTCGACCTTGTAGGTACCTTCCCATACTTTAGATTTTCTTACAATTTATACGGAAGTTAACTAAATAATACAGTACCTGTCCTACATTGATGGTCCGTTGCGCGAGAGCCTTCAAATGCAGCAGGCAAGGGCGATGCCGCGGCGGATCGTTTTCCGCGAAACTCTGAAATAAAAGGAATGATAAATGTATTTTGAAAACATAAAAAAACACAATAATTTTCAAACGTAAAATACGATGTATAAACTTGACTCATGGAATTTCAAACGCATAGTTTGGACAAATATACATGCAGTGGTTTTATTGTTAAACAATGTGTATTGTCTTTCAACCTACAACCTCGCCATTGCATGAAGTAATTTTTTCGTTAAAATAGATGATCTGTGGTATGGGACATGCCTAAAGAAATCAGGTCAAAGGCAGGGGATTATGAAATCCAGTCTATATGTCAAATAAGAGCAAGAGCAGTGGTGACCCAGTGGTATAGGCCGCGACTTACAAGTTGTAGGTCGTGGGTTCGAGCCCAGGTAGGCGCTTTACTTTGTGTAAAATATTTCATCACCACTGCTCTCAAAACGGTGAAGGAAAACATCGTGAGGAAACCGGCATGTCCTAGAACCAAAAACCCGAAGACATGTGACATCCACTAACCCGCACAGGGCCCGCGTGGTGGATTACGGCCCATTCCCTCTCACAGAGAGGAGGCCTGAGTCCCAGCAGTGGGAACATTAATTGGCTGATGATGTGATGTGATGTCACATAAAATATTTAATCAAGGACAGTTTTATAGTCCGAAACTGTGTCTATAGTCCCCTTAATTAGCTCTCCCGGGAAGTATTTTATATACCAATATAGATAAATTAAGCCTTCATCATTAACACATCATCATAAACTGGACAAACGTACAAAATAATTAATACTAACATCTGGAGACTGTTAGAATTAATACTAGAAGAAAACTTATAAATAAATCAGTGACGGGTTTAGGATTCCATCATAATTCGAACACAAACGCTAGGCATCTTTCGTCGTGTGATTTCAGCGCGTCTTTTATAGCTGGCACGGCGAGCGAACACAAGTGTCGTCGATAAGTGAGCGATCACATCGCGATCTTATTGTTTGATGATAGATGTGAGGTCAGGGCGAGAGATTATTTGGGGAAGGAAGACAATAGTTTTATAATTTTACAAGATTTTTATTAACTTGCAATGTATGTATGTTCGGGTCAAACTGAATTTTAAAGCAGTTATCCGCAACCTCAGACCAACAAAAAAATATAGACGGCGCATCGCGAACATCATAAGTGAAGCCACAAAACTATGCTCCTCCATGTAAATATACACGCTCACGCACACACCCAAACTAAAACTATGCTCATCGCTCTTAGTACGTCACGAGTCGTCGTCTAGTTAACATATATTAAAAAAAATAGAATTATGCCTTCCTGTGTAGTGAAAACTTGTAAAAACAATAGCAAAGCACTTAAAAGTCTCAAGGAATCACTTTTCATATGCAAGTACTTGAAATAACATCGTTTATTTATTAAATATACTATGAATTTTAGTTTACTTGGAACAAAAAACCTCAACCAACGAAAGCAGTGACATAAAGTGCGAGAGTTGCCATAATATGATTGAAAATTTCCCCATTCGATTAAACAAAAAAAAAACAAATATGATTTCTTAATTTGGGATATTATTTAATGCATTGCTTTCCTAGTTTCTAGTAAAATATCTATTAACTTCGAATAATTCTTCGCCCAATTCGGGCGAGTCGTCCACTAACCCTAGTTCACTTATAGTTTGCTTTTCTATTATTTAAAACTTATCTATTTATGTTTGTATTTTTTTGGATTCAATTGCAAATTAATGGATAATGCTAAGCGGGAGAGTGAAGTCTCCTAACACCAGCAAGTCATGCATAAAAGGTGATCTCCAAATCATAAGTATGTAAAGCCACTTTCTAATTGTTTTTTTTTAAATTAATTTTGCGATGTAACAAAAAATTGATTTTTTTTCTCGGAATAGAAGTTCTTCTAAACAATTGAGGTACGATACCATACTCAACAATATCTTAATTGAACAATATTATCCTACCCACACGATAATATTGTTACCCATTTTATAGGGAAAAAAATTAACAAATGGCAACCCTCCCAAACACACATAGATAAAAATGTGGCTTCACTTTTGATGTTCGCGGCGCGCCGTCTTTCTTTTTTTGTTGGTCTGAGTCCGCAACCGATTAAGATAAAATTTTGTATACACGTTTGGTTTGGATGACAATGCACGGTAAGCTGAAAAGATATTATGACAATAGGTGGGGCCGAATCCGAAAATAGGGTAGATTCTTGAAAAAATATATGTACCTACTTCGTCAGTTACTTATCAAAAAAGAAATTGGATACGTCTTTTTTCTTTTGCCACGTAAAAGAAAAGTGATAACGATACTGTGCGTTGAAATTTCGTCACGCCTTGTTACACTTTTTACCTAGAAGTGACATCACGAACTCCTAAACTTTGATGAGCATTATCTTTGTATTTTTATTTTAGCCTATACTGTCCCACTGCTGGGAATCCCCCAAATCCTTCCTAGTATTTAAATTCTGAGCCACTTCGGACCAGTTCCTAAAGGATGCCTGATGATGGACGGCTCCGCTGACGCCAGCCCAGCAAGAGGTGGCGAGCCGACCTAGACGCTCACTTTCCCCTAAAGAGGGCGTCTAGGTCGTCTGGTATAGGTGGTGGAATATTTTTTGAGGCCAAATTGAATCATTATTTTTTTTCCCAAGAATCAACCGCATAGGGTCACTTCTTGTTCGCATATTATTTCGATGAGTTTAATTTATTCACATTATAATTTGATTACATTCTATTTCAAAGGGCCTTGTTACCTAAACAAACCAGGAAGCCAAACCCAATTTTAATTTCTAATGCCAAGAACATGTTTACACCATCCAATATACTACCAATTGTTTATAGACCGCGGATATATTGAGACAAGTGCTCAACACAATATTTTTATTGCCTATACGAAAATATACATATCTGTTTATCATATACTAGCGGACGCCTCGCGGTTTCACCCGCTTAGTTCCCGTTCCCGTGGGAATACATGGATAAAATGTCACCCGGGGATAGTGTAGCTTCCAACGGTGAAATATTTTTTTATTCGGTCCAGTAGTAAGTTTATTCGTAAAAGCCCGAACCACAGATAATATTATACTAGCATACAGATGCCTCATCCCATACAAAGAAACCGTGCCGACGTACGTAACTAGCGTTCTTTGTCTGATTAAGCTGATTACTTTTCTAAGAACATCGATCGCGTTCGGTTCCGTTCCACGGATATAGATGGTGTTGGCAGCGACTTGCTAGTAAAAGGGTTTACTCGGTTCATGTTATATTTTTTAAATATAGCTACGATTCGTTTTATAGTACTTTTTGCATGTTTAATAGTTTCATTGTACCAAAATGTGTTACAAAACAAATTAAAAAAAATCGAGTGGATGCCTCAGAAATTTAAAACCTATTGTACAAAATGTATTGGAATCAATTTTAAATGATCCATTCAAATAATCTTTTATAAGTGAATTAAGAGCCCAATATTATTTCATTTTGAGCTTAGGAGAATTAATTAAACAAGAACATATTTTTTTATGATTATCTCTAGAAAATCTTAATATTTCACAAAACTGATAGTGCAATTTATTTGAACCAAATTATCTTTCTTCTCGCGCACTCGGGCCGGCCGGCGCCTTTTCGTATTCCGTTCTTCTCACCTGCAACTTCACTGCAGTCGCAATACGAAACGAAGATAGACGTGGAACATTTCATAATCGCAATAAAAGAAACACCACCTTTGTGGCATAAATACTCCAAGGAATACAGATCAGATCTGATAAAATAAACCCTCAATAAATCTATCCGCTGTAAAATAATGAGTCCAGTATTGACGATATTTTTCATTTTTCTTCTTTCCCTCCGAAGTATTAATAGAGACAAGCACCTTTTACCGAATCAATGGCGAGACAGCAATGACCACCGACTTTTTATCGCAGTGTACGTTTAAAATAGTGTCGCAAGAAGTAAAATCGTGGTGCGCGCTAGGCCTTAGTGCGAGTTTTGAACGAACTTGATCGCGTTAACGTGAACATCAAATTGTACTATAACTGTGTTCATATTCCGAGTTTTTTAACGTACTCACTCGTGATAACGTTACGGTTTACGTTAACACGAGTGAAATCGTTCTCTTATGTCAAAATTTGTATACAAAAAAGAGGTTTCTCCTTACAGTCACCATACGGCGCTTGTCAAGTTTCAATACAAATTGACTTTTACGTTAACGCGTTCCAGCGTGAGCCAAAACTCGCACCAAGCCCTCAGAACAAACGTTGTCTGGTGACAATTAAGGTAAAACGCTTTTATGCAATTTGTTATAAGCAAATGTTTATGTTACCTTCAGCGGACTTAGTGCGAGTTTCTACTCGTGTGACCGGATAAGCGCCATTTGGTGACAGTAAGGGAAAACCCCTTTTTGTTACAAATTGACATAAGTGAATGCTTACCTTAAAAAATTCGCACTGAGGCTTCTGCAGTATGTCAGCCTGAGTAGCTACCTCTACAACTTTATTAAAGAAACCTGCAAAATGTACTCTCTTCCAAAATACAGGTGTAAGAATGTTGTAAATGATTATCTTTAGGCTGAAACTTACGACGAAACTGAAAGTCTGTTCTCTAGGTAGGTAATATAATTATGGGCGCACGATTGGCGCAGTGGTTGAGCGATTGACTGCTGCGCTGCGTATCGCGGGTTCGATTGCCGCACGGAACAAATATTTGTATGACCTACAGATAGTTGTTCCGGATCTGAGTGTTTGTGAGTTTATATTGTAAATGCACCCACGATACAGGAAGATTTTTCCTAGTGTGGGGCAAAGTTTAAAAAAAAATATATATATCAATAGGTAATAAGCGCTAACACACACATTTATGTATTTCCATGCAAGCCTAAATTACATTAATTTATTAAATTACCTTTAATAGCATAATTAATTTTAGCATCCAATAAATTAAAATGTAGATTGACTTGTAACTTTTAGCTGTAGGAGGAAGGCGCCGGTGTCTGTGACACAGTTTATACAAGAACATACAACGTCGTTATCATTATCTTTAAAAAAAATATATTTTATTTTAGTACTAGCTGTGGCCGCGGCTGCGCTTCCGTTAACTGACTGCCTACCCTAACCCACCCTACTTACCCTCCTGCCTACCCTACTTACCTACCTACCAATTTTTTTCTAGGGTCATCATTCTTTCGCGGAGAATCTTAAAATTATCACAACACCGCCATTCAGAAAATGACTTCAAATGCCCAACGTCATCTATCGAATATCGAGTTCAACTGTCCGAGTAACTAAATTGCGTGTGCTGTGATAATTATACTTCTTGAACACTTTAAATTCATCTAACTTTTGATAGAGTGAACCGATTGCGATGAAACAAAAACTAAGTAATACTTCAAGTTACGCACAATTTTTGTATTGGTTTCGTACATTTAACGTGATGCTTGCAAAAATAAACAGACAAACAGATACCCAGAAAAAAAAACAAAAATGCTGGAAATGGGTTCTGTTGGCTATCCTTTAACACCCTGGCTATTTTTTTTGGAAATAATCTCGATGTACAAAAACGACTTTTCCACAGATTTATTATATGTATTGAATTGATCATTGATATTGATTTTGTATTAGGATATTGTACCCAATTTTGATGAATATTTTTTATTTTATTTCTATTTAGTATAATAATAACCTTAAGAAGTGTATGTTATGTCGAAGTTAGGCTAAAATAAGTATTTCAAAGTTCTCTCACCACATACGAATTAGCGCCCCTTATGACGTTGACCTTGTTGCAGTATGGAGCCAGCGCAGACAGTTTCTCGATAGGCCCCGCCGGGTGGTAGCTGCCTCGGTTCTCAGCCGCCAACCAGTGGCCCAGGCGGATGAAACAGTAGCCTGGACCAAACAATATGAAGTTTAGAAAGAAAGAAACATTAATTGCCAACACTAAAATGTTAATAGCAACAAAATAATGAAATATAATATACTCGTACTTTCAGTGTGATAAAAGGAGTGGACTCAGCAAATGTGGAGCATGCTGCTGACCTGAGCCACAACGCTGGTCATATTGTTTCATCAGGACTACGGATAAAAAACTGGGCCTTAATTCAAATGACCGCTAACATTATTGACTGCGACGGACTGTAAAAGTCGAAGCTCACTTACACGACCCCTATCCCGCACAACACCGCCTTAAACGGAGGTGACTGCTCGCTGTACACTCGCCGACAGCTAGCAAGCAACCAGCTGTCCCTACGCGTACAGCTAGCAGTCAACTACACTGTCCACGCGCCGACCGCTTTCGCTTAAGCTAGCAACGTGCTTCAAGCGAGCAGCGCGATCTGCGTGCGTACAGCGCGCGGACCGCCCGCTTGAAGCGTGTGGTAAGCATGCGGTAAGCGAGACGTCGATCTGTATCGAGTGGTATAGTTGTCGGCACGTAACTTGGCAAGGTTTTGGCGTAGTGAGGGTAAGTACCCGCATAGTGCGCGAACTGACCAACCACCATATAGAGCGAACGGAACGTGGGTGCGACGCGATTGGTCAGTCGATCCTTGTGTCAACTGACCAACCAATCGCTCGCTCGGAACGGTGCTAAACGTTCTCCGCGTCCGGCTTGGTACCCAAAGAGACCTAAAAAACGACTTGTGCGCTTTTAAAGCGCCTCCTTGAGAACGCCGCGCCAGCCGTTTTTGTGCAGTTTTTAGGAGCTATCTACTCATTATTAAAAAAAAAAAACAATGAATAAAAATACATTAAATTTCTACATAATATTGATTCCAAAATGGTAGTATACTTTTTTTTTTTAAAGAAGTTTATATTTCACTAATCTCCTTCCAACAAAACCATGAAAATGAGAAATAATGATTGACAGCATGCGTCTCGTAAAGTGTTCATTAATTATTTTTTGTACTAACACTAATGGATAGACAATTTGATAACGAACATTTGTAACTTTTTTTTTTCAAAATAAAGTCTTTATAAAATCGACTATGGGTCTAGTCGATTTTATAAAGACTTCATTCTAAAATCTGGGCGTATTCACTACTGTAATTCATGAGCCACCAGTGTGCCGCTAGGCCAATAGGAATGATCAAGATTTTTTGGTCAGGGTACGGCCTTATCGACTCTTGCCAAGTTACGTGCCGACAACTATACGATGGCTGTAAGCTCGCTTACAGCAAGCTGTCTGCTATCAGGGAACATTACTGCCAATTGCTCCCGCCAGATGGCGCTTGACGGCTCTGAGTAAACAAAAACATAACAACATGGCGTCTACTACTCTTTGTGGTTACCGAACTCTTTTTTACTGTTTTTAAGATAACTTGTGTTAAAAAACCAAATAATAATATTGGGGAAGTTAGTTAGCTTCATTTTTCTTTCACTATTTGTTTTATATTTTGTATACATAAACTGCGAAATTTTGTCGCTGGACTTTGACAGTTTGGTTTTTTTTTAGGGATGTGTCCGATATATCTAAACGTAACTTATATCAGATATGTGTTAGATATCATATCATATCGATATCGATATCAAAATAACCGATATTACAAAAGCTGTATCTAATAAAAACCTTACTAGCGTGTGAGAACGAATAATTCAAAACTTAAAACCGTAACAATGCGAAAACGTACGAACTACTAACCAAACGACTTCACAAACTTTAGGAACCATATGCGCTACCTATCTTTCTAAGTATTATTTCGTGTTCGTTGTTAGTTTGCTCATCTAAATAACATTATAACTTTTGCAAACTGTACTACTGATATCGATATCTGAAAACCATTTTCGAAATCGATATGAAAACACATACATAACCGTTTGCGCAAAAAACCGAAAACGCCCTTCTCTAGTTTGTTTACGCAGAAACCTGTGGCGCCATCTGAGCGCAGCTTTGCGGATAGTTCCCTATTGGTGTTGTCAATGTAAAGTATGTCTGCAGAGGATGCCCTACAGCTCACATTTCAATGAACATTATTAGCCGGGCGGGAGCGGTGTCGTATAAGTCGGCTACCACCTTAAGACTGGTAGAGTCTGACAAACGAAAGTACACTCTTATTATTTGCAAACTTTTTATATGGCAATGCTATACTAATGACAACCTGATTCAACTGAAAAATTAATAAAACAATTAGAAGTGGTTTACTGAAGATGTTGTTTCTTATGATGTCTAAATATCAAGAAAAACAACAGGATAAAGACGCCGAATTCAAACAAAAACAAGATTGTTTACGTGTGGTGTGAATAAACCAAAATTATTATAGAATACTGTTATTTTTTTATTCAAATTGATACCTAATATCTAGAGTATTACCTACCTAAAGTACCTATAGTGTTTTTATTCAGACGAAGTAAAATAAATAATTCTCTAAAGTATCAAATTAAGTTATTCCAGATATTTCAAACTTGTTTTAGGGTAGCCATGCTGATATTATTTTAAATTTGCCGCGCTTTTTCAGTCTCTACTTTAGTTTGCCAGACTCTGTTAGCTCATAAAGATTTATCAGCGTCATAAATTACCTGAGCAGAAAGAGTCCCAACCAGCTTCATGATACGACTGGTTCTCATTAAAAGGTCTGCTCAATTTTATGGCATTCACTCGATTCTGCAACTTCTTGCACTTTCCCTTCGAGAAGAATTCATATAAACTGTAACAAATAATAATAAAAACGTTATCAAGCGATCAATAAACGCGTGTATTTCAGATTATTTTCCCACGATTTGTAAAGTGATAGCACTTTTACCAGGCTCGCTATTTATTTGTCTATTCGGCTATTATTTGTCTATTTAGCTTTTAAGAATTACTTATTTCGATGTTTTTCGAATATTTTAACGAGAACCACTAATCTTCTCGTGTTTATTTTTCTACGACGATTCAGTGGCTTTAAAGTTATAATGATATAATTGAAAAAGTGCTCAGTAAACATTCGACATATTTATGAGCACATTGGTGCTACAAAATATTTTTACTCAATTAATCAGGAAAGAAAACAAAATAAGCCTTAGGTAACTATTTACAAGATAAAATCTTTAATACTCACTCTTGTAAAGCGTTTGATTTCCACACCTCTTGATAACTCAGTTTCTTAGACATAACGTGCGATATGTATTTAGAATCGTATATACTGGGGAACATGTTATGAATGTTTTTCTTGAACTCTGAATACTGTTTGGGTAGTGGTCCTATGAACTGGTTGTGTAGTAGTACGGTGTCTAGGAATATGTTGTGTCCTACGATGGGTTTCTGCGACGCTCCGAGTAGTGCAATGATTTGTGAGAAGCCGAGTAGATGGTTCATTAGATCGTCTTCTAGTACCGACATTGGTGCACCGTTTGCGCCTTCCACGTTCTTATCTCTGTATATGAGGATCTGAAATAGAAATATGAGTAGATTTAAAATATATCGCCGGGATGAACTGTTTTATAAGCTACAACGAAGGAAACAGCGGTGGGTCGGTATCTATGTTTTGACGGAAGTCGCGCACAAGAATTTATGCGAAGTGCATGTGCAATTGCTCATTTCCTATATTTGAGATAGCAAGGAGATAAATGAAACACAATAGTACATTATGGTACAAGTGTGCAATGTTGGTGATTACCGCTGAGGCGCCATTGAGACCCGAGCCGTAGGTGAGGGTCTTAAGATAGCTGAGGACGGTAATCATCAATACACACGTGTATCATACGACGTTTTTCAACACACTTGTGAAGAAAAAAATAAAAAATAATTTTCAACAGTAAAAACGAGTTGTGAATTTTTTTTCACAATAGCGGGCAAAATTAATCGGTTTTCCTATGCGCGCGCATTTAACAATGGCGATCGGCCATAGACTAAAAGAATGAGTTTTCTTTATTTTTTGGCTTTTCGTGGATTGTGTTTTAGCCACGTACAAAATAGGGAATTTCAATTTTTCTTAATTATAGAGCAAATAAAATTTATATTTGAGTGAAAGTTTTATTTATTAAGCACGTACAAGTTGAAATTATCTATTTAAATACGAAGTTGCATGAAATGATATACATTCATTTATTTGTACTTTTGAGCACGATCTTTTTTGTATCGAAACTTTTTTAAGAACAAAGCAACTCAACCAATAGATTTAAAAAAAAAACTCTATAACTCACTTGTGAATAATAGCAATGAAAAAGTCACAGTTTGATAACAGGTATCATTATGTGCCTAATTGCGGTGAAATTAGAGCCACTTTATGAGCAAGTGTGTTGAAAAATACATAATGCACGCCTTCTATACCCATTTACAGACATATACCCCTATATAGACAGAAACTACAGAACGTCATCTGCTACAATAGGGAACATTTCTGCCAATTGTCCCGCCAGATGGAGCTTGACAGAGTGGAGTAAATAAATTAACAATATGACGACTACTACTGTTTGTGGTTACCAAACTTTATTTACTGTTTTTAAGAATAATTAGCGTTTAAAAACCAAATAATAATATTGCTAACTGTTAGTCAAGAATGCATCAGTGTTTTGTTTTTCAGAAATAGAACCGGCCATATGATCCTAAAAAGCCGGCCGGCCGGCTTGACAGTTGGGTTTGTTTACTCTGATTCCTGTGGCGCCATCTGAGCTCAGCTTTGCGGATAGTTCCCTATTCTCACATACAAATTCCTCCTTTGCAAAATGAGTTAAAAATGAGAAAGATTAATTATCCTTGGTATTAAATAGTGTAAACTTACTGCCAATTTCTCCCGCTAGGTGTCTAACTGAATCAAGGAGTAAAAAAAACCGCGAATATACCGTCTATGGTCAGGTGGACTGTTGTTAACATTATCTTGTGTTTGAAATACTCATGTGCATGTTTTTAACTTTTTTGTTTATTACCAACATTTACGGTTTATACAGACGAACAAAAAAAACACTAAAATAAAAATAAAAGTTGTTCTGTTTACTCTTTATTTACGTGGCGCTATCTGTTTGATCAGTTTTGCGTAATGTTCCCTAGTATCGTTCTCGCCAAGAAATTTGGGCCAAAATGTACATATGTGGAGTAGGTAATACAGAGGGCGCGGCATCGTGGTTGAGTACACAATAATAATTTGTATAAAGCAGCATAACATACAAGCAGTATAGTTCTCGCCAAACTTCTTAGCCACCCTGAAGTTAGCTACAATGGCTGCGCAGTAGTAAATCTCATACAAAAACAGCACGGTTCCTTGCCAGGCGCATCGGAAAGCCAATTTCAGGGCGGCCTAGAATTTTGACGAGACCTATATTGCATATTTTTATTCTTGTCATCTCATTGTACCTATTATGTTTCTAAAACTACCCACTAGTCGCACGTTATTTCTGGACTATTATTGTAATTTTATAGATGTTATAATTTTGATTTTGCATGTTGTGTCTATCGCATCATATTTTATACTATGCTTGTATCATATTGCTTGTATTATTAGAATAAACAGTGTGACAATTGTAGATAGGCCAATAAATAAAATTTTGTTTAAAATTAACAGTTTCTAGAATTTGGTCATAAAGGACCAATGGCAGAAGCCCATACATTGTTTTAGCTGAGATTTAATTCCTAAGTCTTTAAATGAAAAACATCTGGTTTAACTCAGGATCATCCTCTGAATTAGTTTGTGTGAGAAGAATTTTTGTTCGAGAATGCTAAGAATAACAGATATTCAGTCATGAACTTTTGTAGGTTATGTCTGTAAGGTAACTTTGAATGTTTAATAAGTACCTAATGTTATTCAATTTAGAGGAAGTAAAAAGGAATTATCGCATTAGTATTTCCCTAATCTAGTTATTTCAGCAAGAAATGTAAAATATACTCTTTAGAAAGGGTATCTATACTAATATTATAAAGAGGAAAGATTTTTTTGTTTGTTTGTACCGAATAGGCTCCGAAACTACTGGACCGATTTAAAAATATCTTTCACCAATAGAAAGCTACATTATTCCTGAGTGACATAGGCTATTTTTTAATCCCGAAAACGGGTCCTGTGGGGTGCAGGTCCACAGGAGCGAAGCCGCGGGCAACAGCTAGTCTATACTAATATTATAAAGAGGAAAGATTTTTTTGTTTGTTGTTTGTACCGAATAGGCTCCGAAACTACTGGACCGATTAAAAAAAATCTTTCACCAATAGAAAGCTACATTATTGTTGAGTGACATAGACTATTTTTTTTATACCGAAACCATGGGTCCCGTGGACCACCCCACGGGACCCGTGGGGTGGTCCACGGGAGCGATGCTGCGGGAAACAGCTAGTATTTATATAAAGTAAGCGACTTTGAAAAAAAGTCTCTACAAATAGTACACAAAAGGCTATCATAGTAAATGGAACACCGATAGAGTATGTGGACAGTTATGTGTACCTTGGGAAACAAGTCTCATTCAAGAAATCGCGACATGAAGATGAAATAGAGCGTCGTATCAACATAACTTGGCGGAAATACTGGAGCTTCAAAGAAATCTTGAAAGCAAAACTCCCACTAAAACTTAAAAAGAACGTTGTAGATTCCTGTCTGTTACCATGCCTGTCATATGGAGCACAAACTTGGATTTTCCAAGAGAGAACCAAACATAAAATTCGTTCGTGCCAGCGTGCTATAGAAAGAAGTATGCTAGGAATCAAGCTTAGCGATAAAATCAAGAGCGAAGATATTCGCAAGAAAACAAAATTAATAGACGCAGAACGTCACGCACAACAGCTAAAATGGAGATGGGCTGGTCACATCGCCCGCAGTACAGACAAGAGATGGACTAAACGAGTCACTAAATGGAAGGGACCCAGTGGAAAAAGGAACAGAGGAAGACCTAAGGATCGATGGGTCGATGAAATTAAAAACACAGCCGGCGAAGACTGGATGACGAAGGCGGCAAATCGAAAACTATGGAAACAGTTGGAGGAGGCCTATATCCGGAGAGGAGCCATGCCCTAAACACACCTTTTTTTTATATATTTTGTAGTATTATGTAAATTCAATGTAATGTGCATGGAAATAAAAAGGCTTTATTATTATTTCCTTTATTAATCAGTTTTCTTATTATTTACATTTTTAAATATTTTTATAAAATAAATTAAAAAACAAAAACATTTAAAAATATAAAAAATAGAGGCCCACCGGTATCGGGAACAGGGTCCAAGCTACCGGCGGTCAGGGCTCCAGAGAGAGGAACCTCCTAACTATACGAGCCGTGTCCAGCAGTACTGCTTTCTGGATCAGGCCCTTGACCCAGCCGCCTAACGAGAGCCTTCTAAGATGTTGGTCGAGGCTCGTGGCTATTAAGCCATTGGCTGACACGACTATCGGTACAATGATCGCTGTGTCCACATCCCACATGTCGACAACCTCGCGAGCCAAGTCAAGATACTTGATTTGTTTATCTTTCTCGGCTTTCACGAGGTTCCCGTCATGCGGGACAGTTATGTCAACAATCATTGCACGCCTCTCGATTCGGTCCACCACCACTATATCAGGTTTGTTAGCGATAATAGTCCTGTCAGTGATGATGGACCGATCCCAGTACAATGTGATATTGCCATTTTCGAGAACTGGGTCGGGCACATACCTGTAGTACGGTACCTCCGATGCCACAAGAGTGTATTTCAGAGCAAGTTGCTGGTGGATGATCCTGGCTACAAGGTTGTGCCTATGCAAATACTCTTCGTTAGCTAGACGAGAACATCCAGAGATAATGTGGCGGATCGATTCACCCGGGCGGTGACATGCCCGACAGATGTCAACCGTGCCATCCTTCACAATAAATCTCCGGTAGTTATTCGTCATGATAACTTCGTCCATAATTGCACAGACAAAACCTTCGGTTTCCCCAAAGAGGTCACCGAAACGCAGCCAGGCTACGGACGCTGCTTGGTCTACATCAGACCCATGTAGGGCCCGGAAAAAGCGTCCGTGAAGCTCCTTACTCTGCCATACTTCCCTACGGTCGTTAGTTTCAAGCACTACAGGCTTGCGCCAGTTCTCATTCGCCATGGAGAGCGGGGTGAGTCCCTTGTCCACTGCTACTACATCTCGATGCATACCTACGTCGGTGTGTAGAAAATATTCCCTGAGATTGCATATCTCGCGGTTGTGGAGGTTTTTGGCATTTAAAAAGCCTCGGCCTCCACACTTCCGCGGGATATACAATCTCATGACTGACGATCGTGGGTGATGCATTCGATTTGCAGTCAGCAGTGTACGGACCCGCCTATCCAGGGCGTCGAGTTCCGTTTGAGTCCATTTGAGTATGCCGAAAGAGTACATCAATACCGGCATGACCCAACCGTTGAAGGTGCGCACCTTGTTTCCGCCTGAAAGAAGGCTATTGAATACCTTTTTCAGGCGGCCAAAGAAGCGTTCCCTCAACGATTGCTTCATGTCAGTAGTGCTGATACCTAACGCTTCCGACATACCCAAATACTTATAGGTTTCGTTTGGAGAGAGGGATCTCAGGTTTATGGAATCCGCGAGTTGAATTCCTACGGATTCCACAATCTCCCCTCGCTTTACATGCATGACCGCACATTTGTCCACACCAAACTCCATCCTGATGGCGTTACTAAAAGTTTCAGTTACTTTCAGTAGCTCCATCAGCTGAAGATTGCTGGGGGCAAAGAGCTTCAGATCATCCATGTAAAGGAGGTGAGATATAACCTGACCACCTCTCTTCAACCGATAGCCTAGCCCTGAATTCTCCAGCAGCATGCTTAGAGGATTCAGGGCTAGGCAAAACCAAAGTGGACTCAAACTATCGCCCTGGAATATACCTCGCTCGATCCTTACAGGTTCGCTATTCCTCTGGATATTTCGACATCCTGGATAGCGAAGGACTGTGCTCCATTGCCCCATACACGACATCAGGAAGGTGCGTAGAGTTGTATCTATTTTATACAATTCTAGCACCCTCATGAGCCATGTATGAGGCACCGAGTCATAGGCCTTCTTATAATCTATCCAACATGTCGACAGATCCTTTCGGGAACGCCGAACCTGTTGGCTAATGGCCATATCAATAAGGAGTAGCTCCTTAGTACCGCGGGACCCGTTCCTACATCCATTTTGAGAGACCGACATGATCGAATTATCGTCGACGTGTTTATTAATTTTAACTCTCAAAATGGATGTAAGAACCTTATAGACCGTTGGTAAACATGTAATAGGTCTATAATTTTTGGGTTCCGCGGTGCTACCAGATTTGTGGAGCAGGTGGGTTATTCCTGTTGTAAGGAACCTGGGTAGCGAACCAGACTCCAAAGCTGCCTGGTACTGAGATGCCAAACGAGCGTGCGACCTTTGTAGCCACTTTATCCAGAAGTTGTGCAGCCCGTCCGGCCCTGGAGATTTCCAGTTCGGCAACGGGCGGACTGCACGGGCTATATCTTGGGGGCTGATCGTGATAGCCCCCATTTCTTGTATTGGATCGCACGCTCGTTCGACCTCCCGAGTCCATTCACCTTCGGTGTGACTGACAGGCACCGACCAGATGCTACGCCAGAATGAACACATAGCGTCATCATCCGGCAGGCGCGTATCAGTCACACCTTGGTCGGGTCGCTCCCAAGCCCGATAAACCCACCTTTCATTACTTTGGAATGTACGATTCTGGGTGTATCGCTCCACTCTCCGCCTATACCTACGAATACGGTTTGCCCATGCAAACACTTTTTGCTTCAGGAAGTCGATGCGCTCTGTGACACGGGATATATAGTCTTGGGGGCTGACATCAGTCCCCGAAAACGCCCGTCTCACAAAGCGCATCACTCTTGGCCGATTATTGCCCTCCCTGAAACAAATTAGTTTGCCGATGAGTGCTCTGGCCCCACCAATACGACGTTCGATCCTGCACTGCCAAGCTGGTACGGCTGGTTTCGGTCGTGTAGCTCTGTCATCTACAAATTTGACGTGGGCTACACGACATGCCGCTACAGCCGCGCAGTACATGATCGAATGTGTATCAGTGAGGTCTTCGCAGTTATCAAAATAGTTTGACATTATTATTATTATTATTATTTTTCCATTTATTTATTATATTTACATATTTTTACATTTTTAAATATCATTCTATAAAAAATAAAATAAAAAAACATTTAAAAATACAAAAATAGTAGCCCACCGGTATCGGGAACAGGGTCCAAGCTACCGGTGGTCAGGGCTCCTGAGAGAGGAACCTCCTAACAATACGAGCCGTGTCCAGGAGTACCGCTTTCTGGATCAAGCCCTTGATCCAGCTGCCCAACGAGAGCCTCCTCAGATGTTCGTCGAGGCTCTTGGCTATTATACCATTGGCCGTCACGACTATCGGCACAATGACTGCTGTATTCACATCCCACATGTCGACAACCTCGCGAGCCAGATCTTATTATTATTTCCTTTATTTAATTTCTTCCTTATTTCTTACATTTTTAAATATTTTTACAAAATACATACAAAAAAGAAAAACATTTAAAAATAAAAAAATAGTAGCCCACCGGTATCGGGAACAGGGTCCAAGCTACCGGTGGTCAGGGCTCTTGAGAGAGGAACCTCCTAACGATACGCGCCGTGTCTAGGAGTACCGCTTTCTGAATCAAGCCCTTGATCCAGCTGCCCAACGAGAGCCTCCTCAGGTGTTCGTCGAGGCTCTTGGCTATTATGCCATTGGCCGTAACGACTATCGGCACAATGATTGCTGTATTCACATCCCACATGTCGACAACCTCGCGAGCCAGATCAAGATACTTGCTTTTCTTATCTCTCTCAGCCTTCACGAGGTTCTCGTCATGGGGGACCGCTATATCAACAATCATTGCGCGATGCTCTAGTCGGTCTATCACCACTATGTCAGGCTTATTGGCAACAATAGTCCTGTCAGTGATGATAGACCGATCCCAATACAACGTGACATTGCCATTCTCGAGAACTGGGTCGGGCTCATACCTATAGTAAGGCACTTCCGATTCCACAAGATTGTATTTAAGAGCAAGTTGCTGATGGATAATCCTGGCTACAAGGTTGTGTCTATGCAAATAGTCTCCGTTAGCTAGACTAGAACAACCGGAGATAATGTGACGGATGGATTCCCCAGGCCGGTGACATGCCCGACAGATGTCAACCGTGCCATCTTTCACAATGTATTTCCGGTAGTTATTCGTCATCATAACTTCGTCCATAATCGCAAAGACAAAACCTTCGGTTTCCCCAAAAAGGTCACCAAATCGCAACCAGGCCACGGACGCCAAAAAATCTACATCGGGCCCATGTAGAACCCGGTAGAAGCGTCCGTGAAGCTCCTTGCTCTGCCATACCTCCATGCGGTCATTAGTATCTAATACTATAGGTTTGCGCCAGTTCTCGTTAGCCAAGGAGAGCGGGGTAAGGCCCTTGTCCACTGCTACCACATCTCGATGCATACCCACGTCAGCGGCCTGGAAGTATTCCCTAAGACTGCATACCTCACGGTTGTGCAGGGTCTTAGCATTTAAAAAGCCACGACCCCCGCTCTTCCGAGGGATATACAGTCTCATAACCGATGACCGTGGGTGATGCATACGATTTGCGGTAAGCAATGTGCGGACTCTCCTATCCAGGGCGTCAAGTTCTGTCTGAGTCCATTTGAGTATGCCGAAAGAGTACATCAAGACCGGCATGACCCAGCCGTTGAAGGCGCGCACCTTGTTCCCGCCTGATAAAAGACTATTTAGTATTTTTTTCAGGCGGCCAAAGAAGCGTTCCTTCAACGATTGTTTCACGTCAGTAACATTGATGCCTAGTGCTTCCGACATACCCAAATACTTGTAAGTCTCAGTTGAGGAAAGGGATCTAAGGTGTATGGAGTCCGAGAGTTGTATTCCCACGGATTCCATAATCTCCCCTCGCTTTACATGCATGACTGCACATTTGTCCACACCAATTTCCATCCTGATGGCGTCACTGAAGGTTTCTGTTACCTTCAGTAGCTTCATCAGTTGCAAGTTGTTGGGGGCAAAGAGCTTCAGGTCATCCATGTAAAGGAGGTGTGATATAACCTGACCACCTCTCCTCAACCGATAGCCCAGGCCTGAACCCGCCAGCAGTGTACTGAGAGGGTTCAGGGCTAAACAAAACCACAGAGGGCTCAGACTGTCGCCCTGAAATATACCACGCTCAATCCTTATAGGTTCACTGTTTTCCTGAATCTGTCGACATCCTGGATAGTGAAGGACCGTCCTCCACTGCCCCATACATGACGTCAGGAAGGCGCGCAGAGTTGTATCAATTTTATACAACTCCAGCACCCTCATGAGCCATGTATGTGGCACTGAGTCATAGGCCTTCTTGTAATCTATCCAACATGTCGCCAGATCCTTGCGGGAACGGCGAACCTGTTGGCTAATGGCAATGTCTATGAGGAGCAGCTCCTTAGTACCGCGAGACCCGTTCCTACATCCATTCTGAGAAGCAGACATGATGGCGTTATTGTCAATATGTTGATTAATTTTCGCTCTCAGAATGGATGTAAGAACTTTATAGACCGTCGGTAAACACGTTATCGGTCTATAATTTTTAGGTTCCGCAGTACTACCCGATTTATAGAGCAGGTGGGTTATTCCTGTCGTTAGGAACTGGGGCAGTGACCCTGACTCTAAGGCAGACTGGAACTGAGTTGCCAAACGAGCGTGCGACCTTTGTAACCATTTAATCCAAAAGTTTTGCAGTCCGTCTGGCCCTGGAGATTTCCAGTTGGGCAACGGACGGACTGCACGAGCCACATCTTGGGGGCTGATGGTAATTGCCCCCATTTGTGGTATCGGATCGCACGCTTGCTCGACCTCCCGAGTCCAGTCACCCTCGGTATGACTGACAGGCACCGACCAGATATCGCGCCAAAACGAACACATGGCGTCATTATCCGGTAGGCGCATATCAGTCACACCTTGGTCGGGTCGCTCCCAAGCCCTATAAACCCACCTTTCGTTGCTCCGGAATGTGCGATTCTGAGTGTATCGCTCCACTCGCCGCTTGTACCGACGAATACGGCTTGCCCATGCATAGATCTTCTGCTTCAGGAAGTCGATACGCTCTGTGACGCGGGCCAGATAATCTCGAGAACTGATATCAGTCCCCGAGAATGCCCGCCTCACAAAGCGCATCACTCTAGGGCGAGTATTGCCCTCCCTGAAGCAGATAAGCTTGCCGATGAGTGCTCTAGCCTCACCGATACGACGCTCAATCCTGCACTGCCAAGCTGGTATAGCTGGTCGTGTAGCTCTATCAGTTTTGGGAAATTTGACGTTAGCTACACGACATGCCGCTGCAGCTGCACAGTACAAGATTGAGTGGGTATCGGCAAGGTCTTTGCTGCTTTCAAAAACATTTGTTAGCTGCGAATCTAGAGCACACACCAGCGCCCTATTTTTCTTATGCATGGGCAGACGAGGTAATCGAGGTCTAAGCTCAGGCGGTGTGGAACGATACTCTCGGAATGCACACTCCAAAGCGCTCCTCAATCGTTCATTGCATTGGGTACTCACGGATATAGCCCCGTCGTCGTCATCCTCTCCAACATGGTCAGGTCGCGGTGAAACACTAGGTTGCATTTGCACCGCGGCCGGTGGTAAGGCAGGCGAGACACGGCTACTCCGTGATTCCTCACGCAGTCTATCAAGTACGGTGTCATCCAGCATACGGTTACGTTGAATGACCCGCACCTGATCCGACAGACGTTGGGCCGACACGTTGACAGCTGGCTCAAGCACCTGAAACAGAGAGAGCATCCGACCACGGTACGCAGTCAGGTTACTTCCCCCCTCTGTAGCCCCAAAGTATGCGCGCATGACGTTTTCATTAATCGATTGCGTCCATCGCATGCGCTGCACACTTCCACCGGGAGCGGGGACCCTGTCAGAGGCCGATGGGCCTCGAGGTCCCAGGCTATCCGGCGGCCGGCGTCCTCCCCGTCGACGCGTAGGTGGTGGTGTCGTCGGCGGAGAGAAGTATTCGTCGCTCGAACTCGACGCAACTGCAGCGTCCGGGATCTCTTGACTCACGGTTGTAGGTGGTCCCGGCGGCTGCGAGGCGGAGCTGAGCGACGAACCCGAAGATGTTGGGCGTGTGTTCTTGGCTCGGGCCTGGCTTCGTGTCAACATTTTCTTCTTAGTTTTGTCTTCTTAGTTGTCATTTTTTGTTTGATTTTGAATTGTTGGTCATTTTAACTATTTTGTTTGTTTTCTTCTTCTTATTGGTTTATTATATATATATGTATATATAGACATTGTTTAAATTTAGTTTAATGCTGATTTATGGATGATATTGCACGGTTTTATAAATATATTATAGAAAATTCGAAGAACTAAGAAAATTTTTATGTCACTTTTGACAAGTCAGGCCACAGACCTTACCTTTATTATTATTATTATTAAGCGACTTTGACGTGTATAAAAAGGTTGGGTGTTGTCAATATTGATATTCTGGCTCCGAGCGGGCGCACGGCCAGTATAGTAGTCACAGCGGATATTTGTGTCTCTGAAGTTGGTTCTGCGAACCATTGCGCAAGAAACAGTTTGTCATCGAGTATACTGCATAGAGTAAGCGAGATAGAAAGATGTGACAAAAGTAAGCGAGTGAAAGACATTTACTGCAGTTATACAATGCTATCTTCTACTTCAACATTGACACAAAAGTAGCAACTGCGCAGAGTCTTGCAGCCAACTTCAGATACACAAAGATCCACTGTGAGTATTATACTGCGTTAACTTTGGGGAATATATACACCCTAACTCCCATGTGATATTGGCAAGCTCATTGCCATCAACCGACACAAATCCAGAATTACAATAGTTTTATTGCAAACATAAATAATGCATTATCAGCCTATACATATAATATTCCGTTTGCTGTCTGCTGGGTCAGGCACCCTCTCTGGAGCTTTAATTGCAAGTATATTGAAGTAATAAAATTTACTAAGCTATTTCAATAATTATGTCTATAAGTCTACATAACTTGGTTTGTTATGCTAACTACACATGGGAGCAAGTTAATTGAGTCACTTCCTTTTTACACGCATTATCGTCAATATTTTTAGTAGTCGAATCGATGTGTTCCATCGCATCGATTCGAAATATATATTATTATCGCCTAAAGGGTTACTTAATAGCCTTTACAAGTTATAAAATTTTCTTTCTTTAAAATTAAAGTTAAAGCTTAGAATAAAATTATCGCTTTTAATTTGCTTCTGACATTATCATTGTACTTCAAGAAAAGGTTAAACTGGTGGTTTTGTTAATTATACCCATATTGACGTGTTATTGTTGTCTTTTTCTGTGTCTGTGTAATCAAATCATACTAATAGTATAAAGGCGAAAGTTTGTGTGTGTGTGTTTGTATGTTTGTTTTTTCTTCACGCTCAAACGGCTGGACGGATCTGGATGACATTTGGCACAGAGATAGAATATAGTCTGGGATAGCACATAGGCTTCTTTCATCTCTGTATAATGTTCCCTTGGGATAAGAATAGTACATTGTGATACAAGGGTGGAAAGTAGGTTATTGCAAACGAGCTGTCATTAACAAGCCCGAGCCGAAGGCGAGGGTTTTTAATGACACGAGTTTGCAATAACCTACACACCCGTGTATCACACGACGTTTTTCAATACAGTTGTGAGAAATAGTAAAAACAAATCAAAGAATTAGATTTGTTTATACTAAACTTTTTTAAATTGACTTATAAATAATGGCGCGTTTTTGCAACTGGACATATTTATTTTTCAACGAAAACAGCCTATACAGCCTATTCGATTTTTGACAAATGTTGATGTGAAAATAATTAAATTAAAACTGGTATTTAAATATATTAAACAACCATTTAAAAGACTTTTGAGAATTCAATGCTAAAACGTACGGAATCATTCATTTTTCCTCGTAGAAAATCTATCCCATTTTATTCTATGTATGAAAACTCCTTGCTACTAAACTTTTTTAAATTGACTTATAAATTTAAAACTAAACTGCAAACATAATGATCGAGCTCGTAAACAAAAAAAGTCACGACCACGTAATAGAAAGATGCCTATGCGTAAGATTTAACTTTCGAATCATAATTATAGCCGCTGAAAGTACGCCATGTTTAACAACTGTATTGAAAAAGATTTTTGATCACACAGGTGCTTTGTTTGTAAGTTAATAAACCTAATGGTTGTTGAAACCATCTCATCTTGCATCTGGGACTCGGTTCCATTACCCCGAGAGGAACCGAATCTCAGAGGTAACGGAAATTGTTTTAAATTAATAAACTTATTTAGTTTTGAACAGATTGTTGTTTCCTTCTATTGACATATTCACCCACCCTACATCTGGGATTTTGTGTAGGTACCCCGACAATATCTCTTATGTAACAGTGGCAGAAGCTAGTAGACTGATAAAATGGATACTACACCGATGGAAACTGCCCAAGTTGTAGCTTTACTTGAGGCTGGACACGGACAACGTGAAGTGGCACGCAGATTTTATTTGAATCATTCAAATATACAGCGGGTGTACTACAGGTATCTGGAGACTGGTGCTTTTGTTCAGCGACCTGGCTCCGGCAGACCACGGGCAACTACAGAACGTCACGATCGCTTTATTGCAACCAGTTTGTTGCGCGACCGTGGACTTAATGCTGTTCAGCTACAGCAAGCGTAACGTGAAGTTCGACGTGTCGAAATCAGTGGGTGGACAGTGAGACGAAGACTAAAGAAACGAAATTTAACATCACACAAACCGGCAACTGGCCCAATATTAACTGTAGCTCACCGCCGATCTTGCCTGGTGTTTGCTCGAGAAGACATCAATTGAAATTTAGAAGACTGGAGGTCAGTCAGTTTTGTTTTCTGATGAGTCGAGAATCTGTCTTTTTAGCAATGACGGGAGAAACCGAGTGTAGAGACGATCTGGTAAAAGATTTGCCCAATGTTGCATTCGAGAAATTATGAGTTTAGGCGGTGGTTCTTGTATGGTGTGGGGAGGAATTACGCTAGACGGAAAAACGAAACTTGTCTTCGTCGACCCCGCCAAAGATGGGAAGTGGTAGACGTGGGTTAACAGCTGATCGATACATAACTGACAATCTCGAAGACCACGTAATACCGTATGCTGGTTTTATCGGATAAAATTTCTTGTTTATCCATGACAATGTGAGACCTCATACCGCGCGAATCGTTACGGAGTACTTATAGGCGATCGGGATTCAACAAACTGTGTGGCCAGCACGAAGTCCGGATTTGAACCCGATCGAACACCCATGGGACGAGCTAAAAGGGAGAGTCCGAGCCAAGGTTCTCGGCTGTCTCATCCATTCCCGAGCTTAAAGTCGCTGTGCTTGAAGAGTGGGAGAACATACCAAAATATGTCACCGTAACGCTGTTCAGATCGATGACTAAAAGACTAAAGGGCACAGGAGGGTAATACCAGTTATTTAGATTTTTTTGCAGTGATTTTGTTTTTCTGGACTGTTTTAGCCCTACTAAATTTTCTTTCAGAGCCAATCATTTATCATTCAATAAGTTTATTTATTATTCAATAACTTACCCTCATTGGTTACCATACGGTTCGAATTGATATGTTCCATATTACCAAAAATATTAACCATTATAAGTGAAAAATGGAAGTGGCTCGATTTATTTGCTCCCAAGTGTAGTTAGTAGTTACGACACAACAAGAATAATGGCAGCTATACACACATTCTATTCTATTATACATGAAGCTATAGAAATATACTGTTTGATAGAAAAGAGGGAATTTCCTAATCTCTCTATTTTGCGGAAGGGTGTTTGCTATACGAGTGGAGTTTCTTGTCCATTCTTCTCCATAACAAGCTACATTGCCGAATGGACGGTAGAATCAATTATTATTACTTTTAAATAATTTATTTTTTGACGTTCAAAAGTGCCGCTTAATTACTTAATTGAATAAAGAAATTTTGATTTTGATACAAAATGAGTTTTTCAAGTGATCCCGGACGGCAAAATCCGAAACTATGAGGAACAGCGAAAAACACTCAAAGGAGTCACGGAGCCGATTTTGATGAAAACTAATACTGCATCATTGAATTTTTGAGCGAGGAATCGAACCCGTTAATTTTGGAAAAAAACTGATGCTGTATTATTAAACCATTCGATAGTAGTGTTGCTAATAAGGATCAAATTCTGTCAATTATTGACTTACGGCAAACTTTAGGAAAAGGCTCATTTTTAAGAAAGCACTTATTTTTCCTACGCTAAAGTACGTTTACAACGTTTTATAAGATTTTTTCATGTCATCAACTGCATGATACGAGTCTTGTAGATTTCCTAAATAAAAAATATTATGTTAACTAGCTATCCCACGCGGCTTCGCTCCCGTCAACTGGCTACGTACCTACCCTATCCTACGTACCTTACACATACCTTACACCTACCGTACACCTACCGTACACCTACCCTACACCTACCCTACACCTACTTTACACCTACCCTACACCTCCCCTACATACATGATTGCATAACTGAAACCGTTTACGCAGCGCACGCAACGGAAGCCCTCAAAATGTAATATTCTTTTCCGTTTTTGCAACATTTTTCATTTATGCTCCGCTCTATAGCATAAAGCACTCAGGAATAATGTAGCTTTCTACCAGTGAAAAAATTTTTAGAATTGGATCATTAGTTCCAGAGACACAAACTTACAAATTTTACCTCTTTATAATATTAGTATAGAAAATGAGGTCTTTTCTCAAGTTTTCCGTATGACATTACTGCCCAGAATTTTATCCTTATTAGCGACACTGTCGAATGGTGTAATGAAACAGCAAGTGTTTTTCAAAATCAATGGTTTCGATTCCTTGCTAGGAATATTATTGTTTTCTGGCGGCAAAAGTCCTCGCGCACATTTAGGAATGGCGCGACGAGGCGAAGCGCCGGGGCGAAACTCCGTGGCCGCGACAAATCGCGGCTCGGCGGACAGAGCTCCGGCTAGAAAAGAGAAGCCTCAAAGAGATGTCAGCAGAACTGACGGAGTTCGCGTGGGCCGATGCCTATCTGGGTCGCGGATAAATTTGAAAAACAGTTACCGCGGCCCTGGCTCAAGCAAAAAAGAAGGAATATTATTGTTTGAAAAATCTAATGATGCAGTTTAGTTTTCATCAAAATCTGCATCACGACTCTTTTGAGTTTTTTTCGCTATTCCTCATAGCTTCAGATTTGGCCATCCACGACCACTTAAAAACTCACCTGTATATTTTATAGACAACATGCTAGAACTACCAGTACATTTAAATTTATAAGGGTACCTTCGTATCTAGCGATGGATGAAGTGGTATAGACTTGATTGTAGCGGTCATAATACGTACGAGTAGGACGGTGATCGTTATTAGTAAGGGTTTCCTAAGTGATGACGTGAGAGTTAGGTTTCATTCTGCTCCAACGGTTTATGACTAAACTTGGGTGTACGTTCGCTGAGCGCTCACGCTCGATCAAAATATTTATTCCTATAATCAAAATATATATTCCTAGAATGTAGGTATTGTACAATAAAGTTGTTATAAAATATAGTGAGCCGGGTACATTCTGCCTGAATGAGTTTAGGCATGCAAAATTCAACAATAATGTCATCATCAAACTTATGTGTAAAATTATGAAATAGTGTTGATTAAGATACCAATAAATTATTATAACAAAACCAGAAGTGTATCAAATAATGGCAATAATATTAAAATGTTGAGATGTCACACATAAGGGTCATTCAAAAAATCACCTATCGAATAACATTTCTGTATCAAAAAAGCCTTGAGTCGATGCGGAAGCTTTACTAACATTAAAAGCAATATAAAAGAAAATCAGCTACTAGCTAAGCTAGCAAATTACCTGTTTACTATTACCTAAGCTATCCGTGGTGAGAATGTCTGGGAAGCGCATCCGCAGCTCGATGTGTGCGATGTACCGGAACACTGGGCTTTTTACATCCAGGTACATCGTCTCTTCTTTGCTCCTCATCAACCATCTGTAAATGAGAAGATGTTTACAATGCATGTCCTCGAAAAGAGCGTTTTCCAAGCAGCCAAACTGTGCGGAAAGTGTCACTTTATTTTACTAGTGCTTTTTACTTTCCTGTACTTTTTTAATTTTTAACTCCAACGTCAGCCCGCCGCATAGAGTTTTTATTATTTGAGAAAAGTTTTAAAAATTAGTTAAGTACAGATTATCATTCATATAAAAGGTAAAACAAAACTAATACTTCATTTAAGGCGTTTTTAATTACTCAAGATTTAGATTTTGATCAATAAATTAATTTTAAATAAGTATTCATTAAATATGTTTGGTAGAATGAATATTTTGCTCGTGTATTTTTGCGTTACGACGTGACAGCTTTTATAAGTTAATCTGTGGATATGCTGAGCCAAGGGCGCTCAATAAGCGCCATTTTATTAATTTCTTGCTTGGTTCAGATATATTTTTTTATTTCCTCGCACAATGCATAGTAAAATATTGTATGATACACGTGCGTAAGATGAATTCCAAATCACCTTCTTGCCGCACTTGTAGCATAAATAACTATTATAGGTAAATTTAATATTTTAGCATAGGATCCGAGCTCTTTTCCGCACTGGGACTCCCCTTTGGTCCGTTGTACGTGCAGGCCTCCTCTCTTTGAGAGGGAAAGGGCCGTAGTCCACCACGCGGGCCCAGTGCGCGCTGGTAGATGTCACATGTCTTCGAATTTTTGGTTCTAAGACATGATGGTTTCCTCACGATGTTTTCCTTCACCGTTTTGAGAGCAGTGGTGATCAAATAATTTACACAAAGTAAAGCTCCTGCCTGGGTTCGAACCCACGACCTTCAACTGGGCCACCATTGCTCTCTAATAATGTAGCATACAAAGGGAATAGGCACAGCTTCATTAGTCTAGGTTGCAACTGACCATGAGGACATGTTTTTTTTTTACCCGACTTCCGAATGCGGGTAATGTGTTTATCAGTCTATGTATGTATGTTTGTTCCTATGTGGCGTTCTAGAGACCAAACGCGTTGGCGAATTTTGATGATTCTTACGTCAATCGATTCGTCTTAACCTTGCGAGTGTCACTGGTTACATTAAAATTAGAAAATAGAAAATTTGCGGCTTTTGGGCGCCATATTGTGGGGACCCAATAATTTTTCTTCCAAACCTAACGTGTGGGTTGTTGAAATATAGGGTTTTAAGAGGCGATTTCAAAAATATATAACACTTATTTATTTGAATGTATCTAATTCGAAAAAAAAAATGTTCAATAAAAAGTTATAAATAAAAAAAAGTTAATTCAAAAATTCGCAGTCGGGTTTTTTGATTTTTTGAATTAACTTTTTTTTTGGTTTGTAAATCATCCAATGACTCCGCTCGCTCCGGGTGAACCGTGAGGGCGCGTCAGACATTTACTGACTAAAACCCACGGGTTCATTTATTTAGGTTTGCCATCTGGAATTTCTCAGTCTTGTAATCGGGCGTTATCAACTGGCCCGAAACCTATTTGACGGCAATAAGCTCACCAATAGAGAGCTTAATTAAATTATACTATACCTAACCCTTTTAGGAAATAATGACGAGATGTTGTTAAAGCGAAATTTGAAATGCTAAAGGTAAAGTAGGCTGGTGACCAAGGGTTGTAATTGAGATTTTTCGCCATACCCTGCCTTACAATGGATCTTTAGACTTAAAGGTGCACTCGAGCAAAGTGGTTCCACGATATGGGAATTCACGGCAAGGAGGTCATAAGCGCCGTATAATACGCGTCACTTAAGGTTACACTAGTCGATCATTCTGCCATACAAACGTAGTCTGGCGATTACTCCACTGTTTGACGATGTACGTTCAAAATAAAAAAATGATATCAATTTGTCTCATCATTATCTAGCCCTGTATGGAAACAAAAAAGTAAAAAAATAATATATTTGAAAGTTATGAGCGTCGAAGTTTCCATACAATACTGACTCCGGCAAGTTTAGGAGTGGTCTTTCTGTAAAGTTTATATTTTGTGACTAAGGGCCGGCGCCCACTGACGGCATGGCACGGCACGGGCGGCGTGGCAAAATATTATCGTGGACAAATGATTTTCGACGTTACTTCAATGAGTATATCGCTGAAATTCCTTTATTTCTAAGCCGTAACACACGCTCGGATATGGTACGGGCGGAGTAACTGCGTCCACAAATCCTAGTGTTGCCGTACTTCGAAGATTATTACTCGACTGCCGAAGGAGGGTAATGTGTTTATCAGTCTATGTATGTATGTTTGTTCCTATGTGGCGTTCTAGAGACCAAACGCGTTGGCCGATTTTGATGATTCTTACGTCAATCGGTTCGTCTTAACTCTGCAAGTGTGTCTACATTAAAATAGGAAAATAAAAAAATGACGGAATGCCATATTGTGGGACACTAATTCTTTTTTTCTTCCAAACTCGTGTGTGGTATCAAAATAAAGGGTTTTAAGAGGTGATTTCAAAAATACAAAAAAAAAAAATGTTATAAAAAAAAAGTTAATTAAAAAAATCAAAAACTCGACCTTTTAAAAAGCGAATTAAAAAGATGTAAACAAGAATAAAATCATGCAGTGCAGACGGACGACACATCTGGTTTTGGTCAGCCAGCTCGCGAACATGTATCCGTCAGTCGGGTTTTTGATTTTTTAATTTAACTTTATTTTTCTTTTGTTTTATGACTAAGTTGAATGTCAAAATATCGGGAGACAGTAACCATAACCAAAATCAGTAGATCGTCCATAAATCGGCTCAACCAACCGACAACCGTACACACGTCCGGGTACAGAGCAGACGATATGCGATGTGTAAACAAGCGGACCGAAGCAGAATCAATTAATAATAATAATGTACGGCGGACTACTCTACACACGGTCGGATATGGTACGGCAGCGTACCATATCCGTGGTCCACCCGTACCTAACCCGAGCGTGTGTTAGCAGTATTACAATAATTAATGTTGTGTGTCAAACAAAATGAGAGGCATTGTTATTTATTGTGCAGTATGCCATTAACCATAACATGCATCCATGTTAAATATCGTGCCGTGGATTATACTAATAGACATGGGTCGTAACACATGGGTAGTAAAAACCAGGGCTCGGGATACTTTCAAGTATTTTCTCTCTGGATGGGAAATTGACCCGTAATGCTTTATGAATAAGGATTACAATCGCGTCTTCAAATAAATACCTATTTACAGACGATTGAACTTCCTACCTCCATGCCAAGTCCTGTTGAAATAAAAAATACTTGCATAGGAAATTGAAACGTGATTTCCTATAAATAAGGAGCACAATCGCGTTTACAAATAAATACTTGCAAAGACAAACCATTAAAGTAAAAATACTTGCATACGAAATTATTCCGTGGACCCTTACAAATAAGGAGCATGATCGCATAAGCGAAAACTAACGCGGTATTGCAGAATCGCGGACTCGCCCCGACGGAGCCAGTCCGAGTAGCCGTATAAAATACTTTGAAGTCTTGCAAGTATTTCGGGTCGGTACCTGGTGTACGTACTTGGAAGCAAATACTTGGTGTAAAAACCTGGTCGCGTAAATACGTACCTTCCCTATATACTAATGCTAAGCAGACGAAGTCAGGAGGTAACAGTTTGTAGAAAATAAGTCAAACTTTTTTTACTTCTACTTACTTAGAAACTTCAGAGTAGTAGCTTTGTAGCTGCCTCTCTTCATCCATGTTCAGCATTCTTGGAAGGTCATTGAACAGTGTCTTCTCTTTTATAGTCTGCCTTACTGTTGCTTCCTCAACTTTGTTCAGATATGGCAGCCCCTCATAAGTGAACTGGAATTAACAATAAATGGAATATTACTATCAGCGTTTTTAGGGTTCCGTACCCAAAGGGTAAAAACGGGACCCTATTACTAAGACTCCGCGATCCAACTGTCTGTCTGTCTGTCCGTCTGTCATCAGGCTGTATCACATGAACCGTGATAGCTAGACAGTTGAAATTTTCACAGATGATGTATTTCTGTTGCCGCTATAACAACAAATACTAAAAACAGAATAAAATAAATATTTAAGTGGGGCTCCCATACCTACAACAAACGTAATATTTTTGCCGTTTTTTGCGATAAAGGTACGGAACCTTTCGTGCGCGAGTCCGACTCACACTTGGCCGGTTTTTAATGCAACATGTACTAGTCAAAAACTGCAAAAAGACTTTTGCAATAACATTCGGATATTTTTTTACTATTATTGGTTGGCTCGCGCTTGACCTCTATGTCACCTGATGGTAAGCGATGATGTGATCGATGATGAAGCATGCTTGCCGAGAACAATCCTATTCACCCTTAACTTAAAGACTGGGAAGCAACTTATACTCTTCAAAAGCAGGTAAGAAAAGAAAGATAATATTTTTATTTATTAATAAATGCCCGGTTGTAACTGTAACACTACTCTTAGAAATATGGAAAGAGCGAAATCCCCAGGTCACAACAGATTCAGTATTGTGGTCTTGCAGTATGCGGTTTGCCACTTAGCCACTGTTTTGGCATTACTATTTATCATATGTATCGCTCACTAAGACGTACGGCAATGCACCATCGGTGCATGGTGGATATCCCACCCATACGCACAAAGCGCTTTGCAAATACGTTTGTTGTGCGTACAGCCAAGGAGTGGAATTGCAGGAGTCTTTGTTTCCTGATAGCTCCAAGGGGTCTTTAAGTTTAGAGTGTATAGGTTACTTCTAGGCAAGCGTGCTTCACTGTCAACCACATCACAAATAAAAGAACAATAAAACCTGACAGATATGATGAGAATGGTGGTAATTAAAAATAAAATGGGATACCCATCAGATCTGCTGAATTATAGGCACATCTACAAACTGCAGGGCAAAAGCATCTTCTCAATGCTGATTATACTGATACATACATACATTGAATAAGTTTAAATGTAAGTCCAAGTTAAAACAGTATCTTGTCAACCTAAACTATGACGACACGGAAGAATTACTTACGTCATAAGAAGGCAAGCAGACACTCACATACACACACGACACATACATACATAACACATACAACTCACATAGAAAACACGCCGACAGAGACAAGACATTCTTTTTCCTTTTTTGCTCCTTTCCAAATCCCGGAAATTGGCTATGCTAAATTAATTATATTATTAATATATTTTTATATAACATACTCCGCATTGTAAATTTTTCTACATTATCGCGAATGTAATGGACGGATAGATGAACACAGGAATTTCCTAGCATGGGGTCATTGGTCGTGTATTTTATACCTCACCAATTGTATTTTAAGTTAAGTGTCATCTGTAATTCTGTACATTTTGTCAAATAAATTATAAATTACTAGCTGTTGCCTGCGGCTTCGCTCCCGTGGACCACCCCACAGGACCCAATTTCGGGATAAAAAAATAGCCTATGATACTCAGGAAACTTGTACTATTGCATGCTATATATTGGCCAAATGTGTGTTGCTTAATATTTTATATAAGAACTTTATGTACCTACCATATTTGATGCAATAAATGAATTGAATTGAATTGAATAATGTAGCTTTCTATTGGTGAAAGAATTTTTCAAATCGGTCCTTTCGGAGCCTATTCGGTACAAACAAACAAAGAAAAAAATCTTTCCTCTTTATAATACTATAGTATAGATAACTACATATGTCTGGATTTTTAAAGACTGTGACCCTAGAGTTCGTCTTGGTGTTCCTTCTCAGATTAGTGGCACAGGAAAAACAATTTTCATGTAGTTTAATTTTTTTGTTGGATATGTAAGTCTCTGTTCAACCAATTTTGTTAAGTAAATAATACATACCTTATTAAAATCAAAGTTATGTTTACAAAGGAAATTTAACGTAGATGCTTGAAAGATGAATGACTGGTCAATATCTCCAAAGACTTGCGGACACAGATGGAAGGTGTAGGACACAGCTAGGTATGAGTCGCTGTCTCGGATGTACTGGAACATCGTAAGTCCCACCTGTGTCATTATCATGTTGCCGACTTCATTCTTAATCTGGTTGTACCTCTCTTCGCTTGTGTCAAATAATCTGAAAGGAGGTAAAGTAAAGGTAAGCATTAGCTACATATCAATGTACACTGAAGAACGTTTGTAGCGACTTCGCTTAAAACAATGTACTGGATATTATGTCGGAATATAAAGGTCCCGTTCAAGGACGTATGTGCAATTATATATGTTGGCTATATGACAGCATTTGAACAATCCCTTTAATATTGTTTCATACTATATTGACTGTACATTGATCTTATTGGATGGAATAAGGAGTGGACAGTAGCAACAACCAACAATAAGTATTATATTGTAATACTGCGATGTGGCCCATACCCTCTCTCACAGGGAGGAGGACACAAACACAAGCTGGGACACATCCCAGCAATGGCAACATTATAGAGCTGATGTTGACTGTAATGTAAATATTAATCTTACAAAACATTTTTATTGTAATTCTATATATCATTTTTAAATCTGAGTCTCAGTATTAATGTTTGGATGTTTCTTTTGGGATGATTTTCGGAATTTTATGTAGGTCACTGGCAAAAGCTAGCTGCTATTGCAGATGATCATAGGTAAGACAGACAGATAAGTTGTGTAAGGGTTAGAGTAATCATTAAAAATTCATCAAACTAAGTTTTTATATGTGCTTTACTCAGACCAACAAAAAAATATCTTTTATGGGCTGTTGTTGGTATTTAATGATACCGATTTACTGTACAAACTAGTCGGTACATTTCAAAGACCTGGCTTACCTGTGTTTAAAACACTCTCCTGTAAGAAGAGCAGTAAATTCGGCATCAAAACCAACGAAACAGGACTTCGCTAAGTCTCTCTTTATATTCTCTAGTTCATCAAGAAAGTTGTTCCTTGTTATATCCATATTAATATGGTTTAGTTTTTAATTAACTTTAACAAAGTTTTAGTGAATTTTATTTAAAAAATCAGTACGGTGGTATTAGGAAATATCACGACGAACGTGCGGTGATTGCGGTGATGTGAACAAAACAAACCATTGTCATTTGTCAATGTCACTGTCACTAGACAGCTGTCATTCCAAAGTTTTTTTTTAAAGTTTACTTGGATAAGTATTTTTTAAGACTTTACGTAAACGAATGAGGACTTTGAAACACCACTATATGGGTTTTCTGTAATATTTTTGTACAAAAAGAAATGAATTCCACTTGTATTCAAAATAATGGTTAGTATTAAAACAATAAAATATAATTTTAAGAAAGCATTCGTGTAGCTGGCAGATGCAGTGAAACACACAAAAGATGTCATTAGTCATTAAAAACATAATTCATTTTTAAAAGTGCTAACGGCATGGCAGTACAATACAATTTTATTGTATATTATTATTTTGGGCATTCGCTGCCAGTTCAAAATCGTCTGCCTAGCCTTTTCCCAACTATATTGGGGTCGGCTTTCAGTCTTACCGGATTCAAATAAGTACCAGTGTTTTACATGGAGCGACTGCCTATCTGACCTCCACAACCCAGTAACTGGGTAACACGGTGTCAGATCTCAAGCTTCTGACTACCCGTAATGACTGTCAAAGATCTTTAAATAACAGCCGGGACCAACGGCTTAACGTGCTTTCCGAGGCACAGAGGAAACTCGTTATGTTGAAATGGTCACCCATCCACGGACCGACCTCGTCAAGCGTTGCTCAACCTTGATGATCGACCCGTGCGGCTGTTATTATTTAGCCACGAGCTCCTCGCTGCCAGTTCAAAATAATAATAAATAAATAAAAATGTTGTGTCAATGTTGAAGTAGAAGATAGCATTACCATGCTACATATCTGCCTCTTTCACTCGTTTACGTTTGTCGCATCGTCCTATCTGGCTTACTCTATGCAGTATACTCGATGACAAACTGTTTCTTGCGCAATGGTTCGCAGAGCCAACTTCAGAGATACAAAGATCCGCAGTGACTACTGTAGGTACCTACAAACCAAGACGTGCTTTTTTAATTTAGATAAAATAAAAATACAATAAAAGCTTAGGCTATTCGAGTCAGCAGCCTAATTGCGTAACATATACCTAAATAAAACGAATCGCAAGCCTATCTACGACAAAAAAAAAATCGATCGCAAATTCTTTCATTTTATCAATTCAACAATATTCATTGCGTATTACGGATTTTTAAAGAAGCTATGGATCAGTATTTCAGGAACTGCTTTCGGTTGTGATGGAAACTTTTGGGGTGCAGGGGTGCAGGATCGCTTAAGCTGTCATTGAAACAGCAAGAGCGAGCAAAGCGCGCAAAAACATTAGAGCAACCTGACTCAAATTTGTTGAGATTTCATTGAAGAGCGAGTGAAGTATAAGCTCCGTTATTGAATTGGTATATTTATTTATTTATTTATTATATTCTTTATTGTACACCACAAAAATATACATACAGGACAAAAAAACATAAAAACAAGTGTACAATGGGCGGTCTTATCGCACAGGGCAATCTCTTACAGACAACCTTTGGATGGACTGTACGAGAGGAGATGAATTTAGGGTTGTCAGTGTACAATAAATTTTAAATAATAATACTTAGACATAATAAAATAAAATACATACATACAATAATAAATAATATACTAATAAATAACAAAAATATCACAGAGAAAGGAGAAGACTAATTATAGTGAAAGGAAATGCTCCTTCACCATTTTTTTAAATGTTGGTAAGGATTGTGCACGCCTCACTTCAATAGGTAATGCATTCCACAAACGAGCTGCTTGAACTGTAAAAGATTTGTCGAAGAAGGATGTGGAATGCATACGTATACTTAATTTTAGATTCTCCGACGATCTCAAGGATCTAGAATGTGTTTCACAAAGGAACTGAAAGCGTTCTTTAAGATAAAAAGGACTAGATGGATTAAAGAGCACGTTATATAGCAAAGAAAGTATGTGGGCATTCCGGCGAAGGCGAATAGGAAGCCATTTGAGCTTAGTTCGAAATTCAGAAACATGATCATACTTGCGCAAGCCAAATATGAACCTGACACAGAGATTTTGAAGTCGCTCAAGCTTGTCCAATTGGTCTTGGGTGAGATCAAGATAGCTGGCATCAGCATAGTCCAGGATAGGGAGAAGTAGAGATTGTGCCATCGCAACTTTAGTGGTAATGGGAAGAAAATTACGAAGGCGTCTCAGGGAACCGGCAGAAGCAAATAGTTTGCGACTAACCTCCTGCAGCTGTTTGGTCCAAGAAAGAGTGCGGTCGACATAAATCCCCAGGTTCTTCACAGTGTGAGTTATAGGAACAATGGTGTTGTTGAAAGAAACCTGGGGAAGTGACGCCCAATCAATCCTACAGACAGTTCGGGAACTACCTACAACAGCCACTTGAGTCTTAGTTGGATTGATCTTCAACCCAAACTCAGTGCTCCAGTCACCTATTCGAGCCAGGTCCATATTGATAGTCTCAATTGCGTCAGATAACTCTCCGAGAGGTGCTTGGGTATAAATTTGAAGATCATCAGCATACAGGTGGTAGAAAGAAGATAGTCTTTGAGTGATAGCATTAATAAAGAGTGCGAAAAGTAGAGGAGATAAAACGCCACCCTGCGGCACACCGGCAGAGGTGTGGCACCAAGAAGAGAATGATTCCTCAATGCAAATACGCTGCCGGCGGCCAAACAGGTAACTATGAAACCAGTCAATTACCGAAGGAGATATGTAAAGAGCGTAGGACGCCCAGTAAAATGTCGAAGTCAACCGTGTTGAATGCATTGCTAAAGTCAAGCAAAGCAAGTACAGTTAACTTGCCCATTTCCATGCCTGACCTGATATCATCAGTAATGTGCACAAGTGCTGAGGTAGTGCTGTGTCCCGGACGAAAACCAGATTGGAAGGGATTTAGTAGTTTGTTTTTGGAAAGGAACGAGCTGAGTTGATGGTGGACAAGTTTTTCAAAGACTTTGGATAGGAAAGGAAGAATGATCATGAGAAAAAAGTACACCAAAGAAAGAAAATGTACCTATGGATTTTATGAGTGAAGGGGTGGAAAAGAAGATGAGAATGAATTTCTGTGTAATGAATGAAGTTCAAAGAATCCACCCTGAGCTGCGGAGGCTCGGGAGGCTCCAACGTATGGAAACAAAACCTATAACAAAAAATACACCGACTTCCAAAAATAAGTACTTCAAAACGAAAAATTACTTTCTTTTCCGAATTCGGTGTTTTTATGGAATTCTGTTTATTTATTTTATTTAAGTTTTTTATTTTACCTATTCTTTTTAGTTTTGGTACCTACCTCAAATTTCCATGAAAATTATTTATAGCCAAAGTACCTACATTTTATGAAAATTCCAATAAGCCCAAACACGACTAGGATACCTACATTGTTTTTTTTCGGAGTTCCAGTGCCAACCGAAAATGAAGTGAAACTTCATCATCAAAACAGTTCTATGGTACCATTTTCAACGGTACCATTTATTTATAAGTATTTGCTTCATCACAGTCGGTTAATTATTCGAGATTTCCGTAACATAAATTATCTTCAAGGAGTTCCAGTTTTCATCTGTGGTCTGCTTCATCATTGCCACTTCACCAAAGAGTGCAAATGATTGCATTGTTGATGAAAATACCAAAATCGTGTATGTATGCGTAATCAACCTATATGTATGCCTATAATATTTGAGGAGTTCCCTCGATTTCCATGGGATCCCATCATCAGATTCTGACTTGGTGTCAATGGGACCACATCGGGAGGAAACCCTCTCAAACACAAAAATAATTTACAAAATTTAATATTCTGGTTGCTCCTTATTTGCCAACATTTGTATTAAACTGGTTAGACATATTTTTTGTGGACTTAAGCCGGTTGTTTTGATTTTTTAACACGCTTTTATTAGCTTGGTATGTATGTATCTATGTACCTATGTATCTATGTATCAATGTAACGAAATCTTTGAACGTGATTTTCACCCCTTTCAAAACGTCGGATTGATTTGAAACTTTGCACACCTATCAAGGACCGATGACAATGCAATAATTTAGTCAAAGTCAAAGTCAAATATATTTATTCAACTAGGCCAAAGCGGCACTTTTGAAAGTCAAACAAAAATTAAAATTTACAAGTAATAAAAGTTGATTTTACCGTGCGCGTTTAAATAGTTTGTCCCATTAGCCTTATCAAGATCTTCAGGATTAGCGACTTTTTAGTTCAATTTACCATTAAAGCGTGTTTTTTTTAGTTTTTAGAACTATAATTTATTGCTGTTAATTTGAGGAGTCGATTAGATAAGGTGCAACTGTCTTGAGTAAATACTATCTACACCCATTCTTAAACGATTCAACAATTCGCCGAAAAGTTGGTCGATTTTTGCCTCATATTTACAGTTAAGTCCTCATAACAAAATCGTAATAAATACGAAAATCGACTATACTCTTAGTTATAAGTACCTACTAAAACTGATATGTTTGGATTTAAAAAAAAATAAGTTTGGTACTCCACTCGTCATTTTAAAATGTAGTAGTTGTGAATGTTCACCGGCAGATGGCTCTCTTCAAACTAATAGTATTATATTGATCATAATGTGGCAATTAAAACGATAAAGGTGTTTATTAAAATGTTCGAAGGGGAATGGATGAATATTAAAACCGATATAGTATTTGTGAAAACCAGCCAAGTCAAATCTTAAGCTACAAATTTATCCCAAGTTATCTGTTGTAAATAATTCAACTTTTCAAATTTTAGATGTTATATTTTAAAATAGCAAATATTGTTGTGGCATAAAAAGGAAGAAATTGTGTTTTTAAATTTATTTCAGAATGTTTTATGTTCTTGTAAATAAATTTCAGGATACAGAACTTGGCACCCATTCAGATCTCAATTATTTTGTCAGCGTAGTCAACAACCGCGCATTATTCTTAGGATTGAACTTGGCTCCTTTTTCACATTTATGTTTTTGATGGGATGAATTATTATAACACCGGACACTTTGTATTTAAAAAGTTTGCAGTTTCTAAAAATATTTAGGTCTGACAGTTACTCTCTACTTTGAAGCAGTTTTTGTCCACCAGTCACCGCTAACCACCGACTCGGAAAAACGAAATAATCGAATAAACATTTACCTTTTATTTTCAACATTCCTGCTGCCCCGTACTCTGATTCCCGCATTGGATGATTGCATGAAGAAAAGCCTCAACCTGTATTGTTCCCCCCAATTCAGGTTGAGGCTGTTGGTCAAAAAAAATGGGGACGGCACCCAAAATGCGAAGAACTCATCATCTTATATATCTTATATAATATTATTCTCATACATTTTTAGATTGGTAATTTTTCAGTTTAAGACTTTTGAGCGTCATTGACTTGGTCTATCAGCGATTATGATTGTAAAGAAAATTTAATTTTGAAATAAAAAAACTCGACTGCTTAATATCGCGTCTATCTTCAACGCGAGCATGGTCGAAAAGCTTTAGCTATTGTTTCATCCAGCGCAAAAAGAGGCAAAGCGAAAAGAGAGACATAGTAAAAAATATTGTCATTAAATATTAAAAACACTCGATAGAAAGAAAAATAGTAGTCGAAAATTTCATAAAACTTGTTCCAGGAAATACGTGTTTTTGAATAAGCCTTACAATTTGTAAAATAAATATATTTTTTTTTGCCTCATAGAAACCTAGTTAGAGTGGACAAGATACATATTAGTTCAAAATATTCAAAGATAGATGTGTTACAACGGTATAATCAAGAACAAGCGTTTGTTTGAAAAGTATGCTGGATTAGCTGCTCTCTTAAGAAGCAAACTAAAAAGCTGTAAACAAAAAAAAAATCGTGCTGTGCAGTCGGATAATACATATTCGCGAGCTGGCTGACTACCTGATCCTCCGACTGCACAGCAAGATTTATTCTTGTTTACTGCTTTTTCATTCGCTTCTTATTACCTTTCAAATATACCACGAAAGAAGAAGTAACTAGTAAAATTAAAAAAAAAATCCCCGACATTTTTATTTAATTCTACAAGTATCTATCTAGTAGACACGCCTCGACCGACAATCTATATACACACGTAATCATGACACGATATCTTGCGGAAACAGCCCGATTCAAACAGTAAAACACCGATAACTTTTTAACGCCTGAACCGATTTTCATCAAACATAGCTAAGAACACAATCGATAAAGTCACCTTTCCAAAAAAAAAAAAAAACTGGCAATGTGCGACTCGGAATCGCGCACGAAGGGTTCCGTACCACTATCGCAAAAAACGGCAAAACAATCACGTTTTTTGTATGGGAGCTCCCCTTAATTTATTTTTCAACACACTTGCTCATAAAGTGGCTCTAATTTCACCGCAATTAGGCACATAATGCTACCTGTTATCAAACTGTGACTTTTTCATTGCTATTATTCACAAGTGAGTTATAGAGTTCTTTTTTAATTTTATTGGTATAGTTGCTTTGTTCTTAAAAAAGTTTCGATACAAAAAAGATCGTGTTCAATAGTACAAATAAATTAATGTACCAATTGCTTGCTCATTTCATGCAACTTCGTATTTAAATAGATAATTTTAACTTGTACGTGCTTTATAAATAAAACTTGCCCTCAAATATAACTTTTGTTTCTCTGAAATAAAGAAAACTTGAAATGCCCGATTTTGTACGTGGCTGAAACGCTATCCGCGAAAAGCTAAAAAAAAAGTAACCTCATTGTTTTAGTCTATGGCCGATCGCCATTGTTAGATGCGCGCGCATAGGAACACTGATTCATTTTGCCCGCCATTGTGAAAAAAAATCACAACTCGTTTTTACTGTTGAAAATGATTTTTTTGTATTATTTTCTTCACAAGTGTGTTGAAAAACGTCGTATGATACACGTGTGTATTGATGATTACCGTCCTCGGCTCTCTTAAGACCCTCACCTACGGCTCGGGTCTCAATGGCGCCTCAGCGGTAATCACCAACATTGCACACTTGTACCATGTACTAATATTTTAATTTAATAATAATAATTTTTTGAAGTGAATATACAACTAAATATTCTGTGAATATTTCGAGCGTCTACCTGTTGCCGTTATTAATATCGAGCAAAACTTAGTAATAGGGTCCCGTTTTTACCCTTTGGGTACGGAACCCTAAAAAACAAATAAATCACGTTTGTTGTATGGGAGCCCCCCTTAAATATTAATTTTATTCTGTTTTTAGTATTTTTTGTTATAGCGGCAATAGAAATACATCATCTGTGAAAATTTCAACTGTCTAGCTATCACGGTTCATGAGATACAGCCTGGTGACAGACGGACAGACAGACAGACAGACAGACAGACAGACAGACGGATCGTGAGATCTTAGTAATAGGGTCCCGTTTTTACCCTTTGGGTACGGAACCCTAAAAACGAAATCAAAATCGGTTCATCCGTTTAGGAGCTATGATGCCACAGACAGGATCACAATCTCCAAATCCAATAACACACATTAATGTTTACCTAACAACTGTTTTGTCACATGCCATGCACCTCATTCATAGTGGTTATGACAATGCTTTACGACTGTTAATTGCCCACGGTAAGCAGACTTGTATTTGATGTGATGTTCATCAGCAAGCGTAACACCTGTTCCGTTTGAACATAATATAATGATTAGTATAGTTAAGTTGTGTTACACGCAAATACTATCGGCCAAGTTATATCTAGAACATTACGACATTACCTAATTTAGTTATACCAGACTATTGTAATAGGCCTTTTTTGCAGATGTTTTAAGGGAGGTTCAAAGAAAAAAATTGGCTAAATGTAAACCTATCTTACTTAAGGTTACACTAGTCAAAAATTCTTCGATACAAACGTATTCTAGGGATTATTCCACTGTTTGACGATGTACGTTCAAAATAAAAAATTATATCAATTTGTCGCATCATTATCTAGCCCTGTATGGAAGCAAAAAAGTAAAAAAATAAAATATTTTGAAAGTTATGAGCGTCGAAAGTTCCACATTTCGACACAAATTTTAACGCATTTTTGGGCGCGAATAAATACCATAAGAAGACGGAATATTGCAAAACGGCCACCATACATGGATAGATTAGTAGTTCAACAATGCAAATAATTTTATTTTTAACAGATACGTTTAGTAATTTTTTCATGATATCCAGACTCCCAAAGGTCTGTTTATAAAATTTCGCGCACTCGGTGACTCCTAAATCATTATCCATTTCGCTACAAATTTGGAAAAGTGTGTATTCGTACGCGAACTAGCTTCCTACTGCTCATCACAGCATCTATCTCTTCCGCACGTGTTGTCGGTTGATATAAAATGCATTTTAACCCCGCGCACAAAATAGTTCGTGCCGTCGACTAGTGTACCCTTAAGATAAATTACTGCCATCAGTCTGCCGGACGTTACCAATATGCAAGAGATTTGAGGGGCGGCTTTGAACTCCAATGGATAAAATTTATATTCTCAGACAGGCAGCTAAAGGCGCATGAGATTGATTCATCAATCAATACTCTAAGGGTTCTTTAAATTTAGACGTTTTGTGCAGGACTGCTGCGGTGCCGCTGCGGTGCGTTTGTCTACTGCGCACGACAGCTTGATGATCTAACGTCTAAATTGAAAGAGCCCTGAGAAATATTTGCACGATGCGACGCGACCACGACAGTGTCAGTAAATAATAAAATGTGCTGATAGTTTATTAGTATTTAATTAATATTAGGCCGCGACGGTTGCGTTGGTCTGTGTAACACGTAACACCACAGTAAGCGGTCAGCATGGTGGAATTTAATATAATGCTTGCACAATATAAAATTACATAACTTGCAGAGAGAGTTCATTTTGCTGCCCGTCAATTTACTTCCGAATTCGAGGCCCAATCGAACCTCTTGCAATACCGAGAGACATGGTGGTGCACGATGTTGCAACTGGCGGAGGCGACGGCCCACGACCATACCAGTCGCCACTTCGTGGTCGACTCGCGTAGTCGCGAACGTTAAACCTCTCACTTTCATTATCCGAACACAACTTTTAATAATAAACATGTAATCTCGTTTTGGACCATAGACGATTAAGTTTTCCTCATTAATCATGGAGTCGGAAAAGGAGTTGACTCAAGTGCGCGAAGTGTCGATGGTGAAGCCAAATTACATGCTCATGTCCTTGCAGAGGATATTAGTGTTAATTGTAATATTTGCAGGAGTTCTTGTTGTGGTTCATTATACGCCGATGCCAGGTAATAAGTTATAATTAATAATACAATATTTAATAATAGAATTCCCGTTTGTGCATAGGTCAATCAGCTGGTTTTTATTTATGTTCAATTTTGCCTTCTTATTCCCTTTTCACACACACATTTGAAACATTGCTTCCTTATTCGGTAAGTATCATAAACTCAATGCACTGGGTGTTAACTGCTGTTCAATTTCAAACCAGATGCAAAATGATACCTTGCACGGAAGTAACATCATTTGTAGGAACATAAAAGATAAGTTTTGCAATTTGCAATCGATCACCTTTTATAATGTTCGTGGAATCGATCGCGAAGACGAGTCCACAAAGAAAAAAATCGATGAATGATGTTACGAGTACATCGACTTCTATTGCCTTGAACGCTTAATTATTTTGTTAAATTGTTTGTTGATATGTATAGTTGCCGTACCTATACATATTAATGTCTTATGTCAATATTTTTTATTATTTACAGAGGAGTATTTCGAAAATTGTGACCGAGAATGTCACGAGTTGGATTGGCCAATGATATGCCGTGTGAAACTAGTCATCGAGGTCTACAAAACGCTTAGCAAGTAAGCTAGATTTTCACAACCTTATGATACGCGGTTTTTGGCAAAGCCATTTCATCTTTGTCTAATTTTCACTCACATACATTTATTTGCAAATTTTCGAAATGCTAATTACGATGACAACATTTCTTGCATGTCATCTTTCTAACATCAAACTTTCCTGTTTCATAGATCATGCGGTAGTTGCACAGAAAAGGACGGAGGAGATTGTCCCGCGACATGCATATCAGCGGACGGACGGGAGCGTGGCGTGCTGGTCGCCAACAGGGCGCTGCCGGCACCCACCCTGCACGTCTGTCACAACGACATCCTAGTCGTGGACGTAGTCCACCGAGCTCCCGCACACGCGCTGTCCATCCACTGGCGAGGACAGCCGCAGAAGGAGACTCCCTTTATGGACGGAACTCCCATGTTGACGCAGTGCCCCCAGCCTGCCTACACAACATTCCAATACAAATTCCGCGCATCAGCTGTAGGCACGCATATGTATCACGCACACTCGGCTGCTGATGCCGCCGACGGGCTCGCGGGTGCCTTCGTAGTGCGCCAGTCTCCACGTCTGGACTCTCTGAAGAAATTATATGATGTGGACGCCTCTGAGCACACATTATACGTGTCTGAATGGGGTCATTCAATGGGACCGCTAGCCGGGGTCATATCACGCATCCCGAACGCCGAATCTCTCCTCATAAACGGCAGAGGGAAATCATCGGAATCCCCAGACGCCCCGCAGTCTTCATTCAATGTAGAATACGGAAAAAGATACAGATTCCGCCTGGCTTATGGAGGCGGATCAAAAAGCTGTCCCATTACCTTTTCAATAGATCATCATGTTTTGGAAGTAGTGACTTTAGATGGCCACTTAATTGAGCCACAACGTGTGAATACGGTTGAGTTAGGCAGAGGAGAGCGAGTTGACTTTATTGTGGATGCTAAAAGAGCACCCGGTGTGTATAAAATAAGAGTAGCTGCGTTAAAGAGTTGTCAGGACAATTTGGAAGGTGTAGCGAATTTAGTGTATGAGAACAAAGAGCAAAAAGTGTTGCAAAAAGACGATGACGTAGTTGATGCAGAAGTGTATCGTGAGTTAACGACAGTGTCTAGTGGTCGATGTGAGTCTGACAATGTGATATGTTTGAACGAGATCCACGCAGCAAACAAGCTTCCTGCCGAGCTGACTGAGAATCTCGACAAGATAATTTATGTGCCTTTTAATTATTCGACAAGACAGATTTCGGCGAAACGAGTCGGTGAGTAATGTAATTGTACATTGTTTAAAAACTTTCTTTTGTGTTACATTATCTGGTCAAAAGTAGCAAGTAGATAAGTATTATTACTTTTCTTCTTAAGTTCTTACTGCCATGTGTTCGTTAACGAGTTTTAGATAGATGAAAGTTTGGGCTCTTTCTTTTGGGGTTCCCGGCTATCAAAAAGGTTATTTAACAATTTTCTTTTTGATCATAGTTATGAGTTCGTGGACAACGTAATTACCAATGAGGTAATTTATTTCAAGTGTCTTAAGTAGTAACAAAAGAATAGCATTCTTTTAACAGCTGTTTTCTGTCCGAAGAATTTTATACTTTTGTCTTTTCAAACAATTAATGATTTCTTAACAAAGTCAATATGTTCAATGATGCTGTTTTTAGGGTCAGTGGGTTTGTAAAGTACCTGATTGTTTACTCCATGTTGTGAGTGTTGTGACATGACAAATGTGCGGTCATTGTTTTGCAAGATAAACAATTTCGTTGCAACATATTGCACTTACCTACCAGTATCTTACCTACCTCACCTACAGAGCAATTTCATAATTTTGTGAATTACACCTAACCTCTACAAGTGGGTTGACTTTGACTTAGCAAACATAATAATCAGTCTATAATATTCCCACTGCTGGGATACAGGCCTCCTCTCCGCGAGATAGACTGTTTCATGAATCCATCACGCACGCGGGTCAAGTTTGGGTCGGATGATGTCACATGTCTTCGAATTTTGAGTTCTACGACAGGCCGGTTTCCTCACGATGTTTTCCTTTACCTTTTTGGGAGCAGTGGTGATGAAATAAATTACACAAAGTAATGCGCCTGCCTTTGTTCGAACCCACGACCTGTGGACCCGCGGGGCCACCACTGCTCGCTTACTACTTGACTACGCAATCTTTTCTCTAATCTTCTACATATATAAAAGGCAATGTCCCGACTGATATATCAATGCCCAGCCTGAACCAATAATTAAAGAAGTTTGAAATTTTGAGAGAATAAAGATTTTATACGGTAAAATACCAACATCGAGAGATAATTCGTAAAATTACACCGTAGCCGCGTAATTTGTAGTACCACAGATAATATAATACTAGCCTACAGATGCCTCATCCCCATACAAAGAAACCGTGCCGCCGTAACTACCGTTTTTCATCAGATTTTTTGTAAATCGATCGCGTTCGGTTTCGTTCCACGGCGATAGATAGATCGCCATTTATATCCGTGGAAAGGAACGGAACGGAACCGAATGCGATCGATGTACAAAAAATAATCAGAATAATCAGTATAGAACGTCGGCACGGTTTTTTTGTATGGGATAAGACACCACTAGTACCTACTAGATAGGTAGGTACTCGTGTTTTTATCTGGCCGGTTTTTGTACAAAAGCATGCATGACGTTGTCCCCTTTGTTCATAATTAGAGTCCTCGAGAAAAGCCTCCTTTAAGTGCTAAAGAACATCGAGCTAAATATATTTTTAGAGAGTTTGGGATCAAGCCCATTGAATTTAATAGATTAGCCATCGCTTATATAGAAACGTACAGGATCTAGAGTTAATTGAGCGTTTTACGAAACCACTTCATCGAGGTTATATTACAATCAACATGTCATTGTAGACACACTAGACACCTTATTACGATTTATTTCGGTCGGATCCCCTGATCTGATCACCCTAGTACTGTAGTATTATATGATCTGTGCCCTAGGTATTTTCTTTCAGAAGGATCATGTATTAAAAAAAAAAAAAAATACAGATAAACAATTCGTATTTTAAAACGTTTGCAAACACACTATAAGTTTTCTAGCTAGAATAACGAAAGAAAAATAAAAAAGTAAAAAAAATACAAAATTAAAATGTAGAAACTCTTTTCCGGTAAAAAAATATGCAAGAAAGTTAAATAGCCGGATTAAAAAGTTTCTTTGCACACTTCTTTATTACAATTTTAGTTTTACCGGACGTATTCACGAAACTATTTTGAAAATTTGTGTCTAAGTCACAACTTGATACGACCTTAATACTTTTCTAGGCTTATTTAAACAATTTTGAAACAACATTTTTTCTATCAAATGATCACTTATTTCTCTCTTTATTACGATCAAATTCTTGACAAATTTTCTACACCTATTACAAAGTGTAAACCATGAGATAAATGTAAAATGGTTAGCACATGTTTGCTAAGGGAACGTCAACCAGTATGTTTGGTCATCCAATACTCTTTGAGGTCAAAAGTCAAGGCCGTTTTCTTTTCATTTGCCCACCTCTCGTACACCGCCGGCGCCGCCCGCCGGTCGAACTGAGTAAAGCATAACAGACTCAAAAGGGTTCTTCGGTTCTGACTTTTATTTTTCGTATTAAGTATGCGGTCCCTGTTAAAACAATGGAATAAATGAGATATCTTTCAAGGGCTTTAAGATGATGTAGCGTTGGTAGAATTATTTTACCTTTTGCTAAAGTCATGTAAGATGATAAAAATCTTGTTCACAAAATATCGAATCGTGAGTTCTCATCGTCTTTTTAAATAAATTTAAAATAATTTACAGTGACAATAGGTCACTAAAACATTATGAGATCACCGTCGTAAATAACCTCAACAATTTTCTTTAATTTTTGACAAACAAATAAAAACGACCTTCAAAAGCATGCCAAATTATAATGAAGTCGATTTTGGAAATTTATAAACAACTAGCTTCTGCCAGCGGCTTCGCCCGCGTGTATTACAGATATAAACCTTCCTCTTGAATCACTATATATTCAAAAAAACCGCATCAAATACCTAAGCATACATTGGGACAGACAGACAGCGGAAAGCGACTTTGTTTTATACTATGTAAGGATTACCATCAAAATAGATGTAAAAAAACTAGTTTTTGGCAAATTAAATCGGCCGCTGTCTTGTGCTTAGTTCTAAACGTTCGTCTCGAGGAGCGTTACATAATGTTTGTTGAGGCAATAGAATGTGTCAGTGGGTCGCCTCACTTTGTTTCGAAAATATTGCAGTGTTTAATCGCTACATTTTAATGTTTTGAGAATAGTTTTAATGTACGTTTTAGTACGTGAAAAGTTGTGTAAATAAACATAAATCTTTTGTGCAATGCCTCGTTATTTCCGCATTAATTTGCTACTGCAACGATTGAGTTTGCATTGAGTACATACCTTAAGATAATACTGGCACGAAATGCTTCTGGTTTTAAAGGGTTTCTCAAATTTCGAATAGGTTTGAATCATTTTAGAATTGGTTATTTTTGACGGCATTCTTGTAGTGTCCTCTGAGGCAACCACAGAGTACTTTTTTATGAGGCAACGTACGTATATCTCTATGATTCTTCAAGTAGTTTAATTTAGTAGTATATTAGCGTTACCTATAGTAGCTATATAGTGATGTGATCCTAACTAGTAGGTACAGTTTCATCAATTTGAAAAATACCTTTCACAAAATCTTAATTTAGTGACGTAGATCCATATTCTTTTGTCATGGACTCGAGCCAACTCGAGCCACGTCGAGCCACGTCGAGGCGTATCTAACGATCGAGCATTTGAGCACCATCCATCAAACAGGCAAGCAGACTGAATGTAAGTCTACTTAATGTTGGCCTCACTACGTAAGAACTGTTTGACATGTGTGTAATTATGTGTGATACACTTACAACACGGATCACTGAGCCGTGTTGATTGGCATTGTATGTTTGTTTCGTGGAGATAGATAGAGCCGGTTCCTGAATTGAGCGTTTGGAGCTAAAAACTTGTCAAGCTATACTTTAATGCCACAGTTTAACAAATTCCCAGGCTAAACTATAGTTAGATCATCATCATCATCATCAGCCTTTTAATGTTCCCACTGCTGGAACACAGGCCTCCTCTCTGTAAGAGGGAATGGGCCGTAATCTACCACGCGGGCCTAGTGCGGATTAGTGGATGTCACATGTCTTCGAATTTTTGGTTCTAGGACATGCCGGTTTCCTCACGATATTATCCTTCACCGTTTTGAGAGCAGTGGTGATGAAATAATTCACCCAAAGTAAAGCGCCTGCCTGGGTTCGAAACCACGACCTACAACTTGTAAGTCGCGGCCGTTACCACTGGGCCACCACTGCTCTTACTCTATAGGTATCTACAGTAATTGAATGTATAGCGCTAAACGAATGGGCCGATTTCACCAATGAAACTTAACGCGATTAGTTCAACTAAACTTAGTTTTTGCAAATACAGTGTTCTGATTGGTAGTTTCTCAGCGGTCTCAACCAATCAGAACGCTGTATTTGCATAAACTGAGTTTAGTTGAACTTATCGCGATTAATCGATCTATTTCTTTCAATCATCGAATATGTCAGTGATAGAATGACGATTTAAACACGTTTAGCCATTATGTGTGTGTCTAAAAGTAAAAAAAAAAACTACACCCACGAGGCTTGTTCTTTTTACGATTTTATAGATAATAGTAGTTTATGCAATAGTCATATTATAATAGAGGTTATCAAACACGAGCGTGGGTTTATCACATGAGGCGAAGCCGAATGTGATAGTAATAACACGCGAGTGTTTTAATACCTAATTATATACCGTTGCATACACTATTTTATTTTCATTCATACAGCTGAAATAAAACAAAAGTGGAAAAGGAAAAAATAAGTGATATGGCGGGCAATGACAATGACAATACTTTTCTTTCTACAGCCTATAAGCGCCAATAAATTAAAAAGTAAAAGTGTGCTATAAAAATTAAAAAGTTATGTTGTTTGAAAATCGAAGGAAAATGTTGCACTGTAATGTTTTTATTTTTATTTTATTTTACCTATCCACAAATATAAAGTACGAGCTTATACAAAATTTTTGAATTCATATTTGGAACATTACGTTGTGAGTGTAGATAAAGTTATTTTACATATAACAGCCGTCTGACACGGTGTTTATGAAGAAAGTGAAGCAATCAGCGGTTGTTACAGCGTCCGCGCCGACCGCAAATAATACGCTGTGAATGATTGCGTTCTCTGCGCACGCGCAACGCAATAGGGTCTACGCGACGTGACATTCTATAGATTATGATGTTTAAAGTTCAAAATATAGCCACATGACAGCTGACAGGTGAAATAACTTCAATTTCGGCATTCAGTGTTCCTGTTTTTGATTCTTCGTTTTTTGACACCGACTGCCGAAATTGAAGTTATTTTTCACTTTGTAGTGTTTTTATTTGGAAGTCGGTTGTATTTATTTGTAACAAAGTTTTTATTTTACACTTCTTAGTTGTGTAGGTACTTAATGGGCAAGTTCTATAGTAAGGTACATACAATATTAAAAGTTATGGTAGACTAGATAAACCGATTAAGCCAAATAACATAAAACGTCAAGTTTTATGTTATTTTGTTATGTTATGTTATTATGTTATTTATACACTCTTATTTCACCGGTAATGGTCAACATTACCGGTGAAATAAGAGTGTATCAGGGTTTACTATATACATCTGTGTACCCCTTTAGAGCGTACCGGCGTGATGTAATGTTATGAAATGGTGAAAACAATAACAGACATGCGATTGCCGCAATCCCGAGAGATTTGCTGACATTCATTGGAGAGTTCTGTTGTATATCTCCTAATTTATTCTTCAGGGGTGTGACCATAAGCTCTTAGAGCGGTATCAATTTGAGATCGAATAAGGGACAGCTGTATATGACTTGTATACATCTGTCACTTACTCGATCTCAAATTGATACCGCTCTAAGAGCTTATGGTCACCCCCCAGATCTTCGCCAAATTGAAATGAGATCAATTCGGGAAAGTAAGAACCCTTCCAAAAAAAATGTTAATGTCGTTCCACAATTTACTTATAAATCGGTTAAAATACACAAAATTAAAAACAAACACAGCCGAACATAGAACTTCCTCCTTTTGGAAAGTCGGTTTAAACAAGAAATTAATATTAATAATATAAGTGTGGATTAAGTTTGCTAATTATTATTTTATTTCTAAATATGTCCGGCAGAAAAACTAAATTATGGCTTGCAGATCAGCTAGATGACCATACAAGTTCATTCAATTTAACATTATTTTGAAGCATATTAACAAGTTGTCCAACGAGTATATAAGCAGTATAGTTACACAGAAAGTTCTTAATTCACCAACCACTTATGTATTAATTAAGAGGAAATATGGGCAGAGAGCGCCGACTGAACTTCCTTAGTAAAAAGTCATAATTCGAGGTTTTGCTCTCGTCTCTTTCCTTCTCCAATATAGAAACAATTTAAAAGATATTCCATAAACTGGTAAAGAAAGATATATATCCCTATTTTTTCCTTTTTTCATTTATATTTGTCGAATTTGTACACTAAGCATCTGTAGACAGCGCAATTTTGAGCATTTTTAAGGGCTCTAAGAGTGCTTCTAAAGATAATGTGTCATCAAAAAGGACTACCTACTAGATCTCGTTCAAACCGATTTTCGGTGGAAGTTTACATGGTAATGTACATCATATATTTTTTTTTTAGTTTTATCATTCTCTTATTTTAAAACTATTCAGTTTAGAAAAAAAAATTATTAGAAACCTCAATGTCATTTTTGAAGACCTATCCATAGATACCCTACACGTATGGGACAGATGAAAAAAAAAATGAGTTTCAGTTCTAAGTATGCGGAACCACAAAAAAAATTTTTTTTCTTCTATTTTTGTGTGAAAATCTTAATGCGGTTTTCAAGCTCTTATACTCGTAGTTTTGAAAAAAAGTGGCTGTGACATAAGGACGGACAGACAAAAAAACAGACAGACAGACATGACGAATCCGGGTTCCGTTTTTGCCATTTGGCTACGGAACCCTAAAAACAATCAAAATAAATAGCCCATTATTAAGGCTTATTATAATATCTCTTAAGACTAAAAGCAGCGTGAATATGTAAATAGTGAACAAATAGTAATGCCAAGAGATAAGGGACATTTTGGCATTTCGACAATCGCTTTCGCTGATAGAATTTATCTTTCTCCAGAGCCCTTTTACAACCGTTTACCTGGCGAACATTACCATTTGGTCACTATTTACATATTCACGAAGCTTTTAAAGTCATAAGAGTTAAGCCTAAACAATAGGATATTTATTTTACAAGCTTGTATTTAACTTGCAATGTATGTATGTTTATAAGTGTGTTCGGTATAAATCTTGCAACTGCATTTTAAAGCAGTCATCCTCCACCGATTAAAATTTTAAATACACGTTTAGTTTGGATGACAATGCATGGTTAGCTAAGTGACGTCATTATAAATCCAAAATGGTAGACGGCGCAAGATGGCCGACTAGTTATTTTTTGTGCACTGCCATGAAATATATCAAATGAAAGGGTTTTCTGAGAAGAATACGAAAAAAGCTTGTTTAACGAAAATATTTTTCAATGAATAATATTATTTATTTTAACAAGTCTTGTTCGAAAGTTTTCCTTTCACTTGGAGTGGACCATTTTTTTGTGCCCCGCAATTTTTATTTTTATGGCAAGTACCTTGTGTAGTATTAACACACTTGTTAATATAAGTGGGAGGTGAATTAAGAACTGTACATGTAACTACTGTTTATACTCGTTTGACAACTTTTTTAAATAACTTATGCTTTAAAATAATATTAAATTTGTTGAACTTGCACTTCATTAGTTGAGCTGAAGACCATAAATTCCTATTTCTTCCAGATAGGTAAATAATGGTGGTGCAGTGGTAACGGTCCCGATTTATATGTCGTAGGTCGTGGGTTTGAACCAAGGCAGGCACATTACTTTGTGTAATTATTTCATCACCACTGCTCTCAAAACGGTGAAGGAAAACATCGTGAGGAAACCGACATGTTGGAAACCGTCATGTGGAACCAAAAATTCGATGACATGTGACATCTACCAATCCGCACTGGGCCCGCGTGGTGGATTACGGCCCATTCCCCCTCAAAGAGAGGAGGCCTGTGTCCCAGCAGTGGGAACATTAAAAGGCTGATGATGATGATGAGGTAAATAATACATAAAAAAAATAGAAAGCTTTATATTTCTAGCAAACTTAATCTAATAATATACATGCGAAAGTTTGGATGGATGTGCGTGTGGATGTATGTTTGTTAATCAACCACTATAAAACGGCTGAACGGATCTGGAAAAAAATGGCACAGAAATAGATTATGGTCGGAAATAAGACATGGGTTACCTGGTATAGCGGTATAATGTTCCCTTAGGATGACAAAACACTTTTCACGCGAGCGAAGCCGCTGGAAGAAGCTAGCACACAATAAATTTTAAAAATAAAGTTAGCTATTCTATTCTAAGCAACATATTGAATTTCTAAGTAAACTATTATAATTATTTCTAGTTTTATTTATTCTGCTGGAACCCCTTCACAGATGAAGGCCTCCTTCTTCCGAATATAATTTAAGAATTCGTCTATTTATTTATTTTAATATTGACGCCATAATATCATATTGCAATAAAACATAACGAAAGATTCAAACTGTGCTTCAAAGAGAATTTCACAGAAACAGAGTCATATATATTTAATATCATCTTAAATACTGAAAACCTGTTATCAAAGGCTATGCAATGTGTATTTCACTTATGGGGAGTAATACTCGGAACCAGCTTGAATATCTAATTGGGCGGTCGCTTTCACGAGCTGATGAGGTAAGTACGATGCGATCATAAGAGATCGGAATCGTAAATATTAAAAGGGCAGCTTTAAATATTTCAGATTCTTTATTACACATAAAGATACACATTAAGTGAAACGCTTAAGGGCCTACATACGCTTTAGTTTCGTAAAACGGAAACTTTCTAAAGCATACTCCTTAGTAACGACTAGGTTAAAAGGTTTGACAAAATTAAACAATTATTACTGATTCATGTACATAATTTTGAACACAAGGTTTTTACGTGTAACTAATAGTTTTGCTTTAAAAAAATAATTAACCACACGACAATTATCGCAAATTTTGGAAACTCCTCCAAAACGACTTGGATGTTTAAAAATATTTTCACACAGAAAAATTGATGGCTGGTATTTCTTCATAACTAACATAGCATATGTAAATCAAATAATATTTTGCAAACAAAACTGTTCAAAAGGAGGTTCAATTTTGATATTTTGGCATCGAGCGGGCGCACGGCCAATACTGCGTTAGCATTGGGGTGTATATATCGCCTTAAATGTAAATTGCACGATGATAGGAACTATGCATTTAAGAAGCGTGCATACTCATAGCAGAGCCTTTACACCAAAGTTCACCTGTCGGTTGTCATGTGGCTATATTTTGTCTATATATGTTATTGTAAAAGCCCGAACTACGGTCAAATCTAGATTTACCAATACTGACAGGTAAAAGTCCGCAATGATATAATATCATCTCTAATCTCGGGGACTGGTCAATGTTGAAAAATTTTAATGTGCAAAAGTAATACCTACTTTGGTGAAGCATGGGTGAAGCTAATCAATCAGTCATTAATTTATTGTTCTCATCAATTCGTATCACAGTGTGCCCTAGACATTACATTTTTCATTTTTTACCAGTCTCTGAGGTAAACCTTAAGAATTACCGTGAAATTGCTGGTAAAAGCCCAAAATTAGCGGTTACATTAGATCACTAACATTAAAATTAAAAGCGGGATATTTACCATGTTTACTGTTTGTTGCGAGTTAAAAAACACACACACAGTGACAGTTTAAAAACTTATATATTAGATCATTTCGGACTTTTACCAGTAAGACTTGGTAATTCTTAGGTTTTACCGGTAAATCCTAGGTTTTACCGTAACCTATACATCTGTGTATTTCTTCATAATTGTATAGACAATTACTTAAAAAATTTTAGGACAGTCTTCCAAGAATGTTTTATTGTAGCTACAACAAAAAATGTACCAGCCGATACTGCCGTCTCAAAAATCCAACCTGTATACGACTTGTCAAACCAATTTCAGACTTTCTCTAGAGGAAATTAAACAATATTTATCTTATTGATCCAAGAATTTAAGAAGTCGATGTCAAGGTCAGTCCTTGTTCTCCCTAGTCTTGTCTCCCTTGTTTAAGACGAATAGAACAATAGAGTTGTTAACCTACCTAAACATCTTTCAAGCATCGTAACAAAATTGGTGTACCACCGTTGTATCTCCATAAGTACATAATTCATTAACAAACATAGCGGCGTGAACGAATGTAAATAAGCAATTAAATCAAGCGCTTTGTCGAAATAATTACGCTTAGTAATTAACACACAAAGTACTTACTTCATTTTAATTGTTCCTCTAGTTTTGGTCGCTTCATTCTGGGACAATTTGATTCTATTTTGAAACAAATTGACCTTTGAATGAACGTCATTTTCGTTGTGAGAGGAATGACCATGAAAGTGTTATGAGTTGAATCTGCATTTAAATCAAATCTCATGTGATTGGTTGTTATTAGGTTATCAAATCGGATGTCATTCATCTAACTTAACTAATATTGTCCTCATACTCCTTCAGTCATTTTATGAATGCTGTGCACCGTGATGTGACCATTTGTAGTGATATTTGATCTTTGGCCTACATAAACGAAAAATTTAACTCTGAGTAAGTTTATCGTGCAAGTGGACTTAATATTGTCAAAAGAGAAAATTGTTTGTAAGATAATCTGGCAATTCCGGTCTAATCAAGAAAATTTATTCACTCACAGAAAAGGTGTTGCTGAGTGCCATAGATTATTTTTATGCCAAAGCCTTGGCTTTTACAGCCTTTTTTTTAACGTGGAGAAATGCTCATGCATACTGCACTATCACGGGGAGACAGCGAAATTATGTGGGACTCCAACCCACTAAAACTCCACGGTGTCCTCCTCTGGGGTACCCTCATCACCGGCGCACCAGAACACACTGTGTACCGTGACCACCCCAGGGACAAAACCAGCACATGGGTGAAAGACGACCCTGTGTATGGCACCCTTGGTCCTCTTGTGACGGGTCAAGGTCAATGGCCCCGCCACCTACCATTTTTCGACCGCAGGGGATAGGGAGAGTGGCCTACGCTATACCGACACTTCTCCTCCCCTGCGGCCCCATCGCGTCCGCCATCAGACGATGGCGACCCCGTCCAGGCCGCGGAAGGTAGGGAGAGCGGCGCACCGTAATATCGGCACTCCTCTCCCGCCGCGGCCAGGCAGCACCGCAACCTACATGTTGGCCGCTACGTCGTCGGCTTATCCTCGGGTTCCTCTTTGCTTCACCGTGGGTGACCAAGCCACGGTTACTCAGGCCCTCCCGTCTCGACAATGCGAGAACCTACTGGGGAGAAGGCTTTTACAGCCTGGAATAGAAATGTATTATTAAAGTTACCATGGTACTATATACACTATAGTACCCACAAAATCGCTCCGGGATCCGCTGGGGATCCGCTGGTTGAGGGACGCACGAGACCGGTCAATGTGGCGACGCTTGGGAGAGGCCTATGTCCAGCAGTGGACGTCTTTCGGCTGATATGATGATGATGATGATGACCCACAAAATCATACTCTATACTACCTGTCGTTAGATCTTTGTATGGCTAACGTAAGTCTAGTCTCAGACCATAAAGTATTTTATGATGATGAGATGAGATGTCCGAAGTAATTAAACGCATCGCCTTTCATTTGTCAAGTCTAAAGAAAGGTCCATCAAGCCTCTCATGAGTTATTGTTATGTAAGACGAGAATTATCATTCGCTGTGATGGAATCATGTGAAACAAATGAAAATTATGATTGTCTTTTTGATGATCATCTTAGATGGATTATGATGATCAATATTTAATTTAACCATGGAGGCTTTCACAGACACAAAAATTATGACACAACAATTGTTTTAACCCTTTATAGGACGGCTCATACAAATTGACCAGTTAACTGGACAGTAATATATTCGAGCCTTTTTTCAAGACCACGAAAAAAAGGCGCGAATTTGTTTGCCAGTTGGTGGGCCAGTGTGCTCTAACGCGGGTCGTAAATGTTCATACGGTTCAAAATACCAAAAAAAAAACGATGAGACGACCTTGAAGTCATTGTCCAGTTTGCTGGCCACTTGAATGAGCCGTTCTATAAAGAGTTAAAATGGATCTAAACACTATTTACAACAAAAAAAAAAATGGTATATTTTCATCATCACATCGGTCCACCGGCAGAGCCTTTCGGTTACCTTTTTAATGAGCAAAAGTTCCCATTTAGTTTAAAAACCCGCCTCTTACATTTTTGCTGTATTACTTTTTCGAAAGGTTATAAATGCTATAAGATTGGATACGTCATTAGCGCAAAAATAAAGTTTCTCTGACGGGTATGGAGGGCGCCAGTCATCCGGTTCAAAACCAAACGGGTATGAAAGGATGTAGACGTAATTGTGTTTATGAGAGCTATATACCTGTTCCTGTGTGTATAATGTAGTTTTGTTACAAAAATACTAGCGACTTCCAAAAAGCTACAAAGTGAAAAATAACTTTATTTTTGGAAGTCGGTGTCTTTCTTAGGTACTATTTTTTTGCGTTATGGACACCGACTTCCAAAAATAGAGTAATTTTTCACTTTGTAGTTTTTATTTGGAAGTCGGTAGTATTTTTTTGTAAAAAAGATTTTTGTTTTTCACTTTTTTGTTGTACCTACCTAATAGGCAAGCAGCGATCATTGTGCCGATAGTCGTTACGGCACAATGGCATACTAGCCAAGAGCCTCGACGAATATTTGAGGAGGCTTTGTCCTTGATCCAGAAAGCGGTACTCCTGGACATGGCGCGTATCCTTAGGAGGTTCGCTCAGGAGGCCTGACCACCGGTAGCTGTACCGGTGGGCTACTATTTTTTATATTTTTAAAAGTTTTTTCCTTTTTGTATGTGTTTTATAAAAATATTTAAAAATGTGATTAATAAGAAAATAGTTAAATAAAGGAAATAATATAATATTATAAAGAGGAAATGTTTTTTTGTTTGTTTGTACCGAATAGGCTCCGAAACTACTGGACTATTCCTGAGTGACATAGGCTATTTTTTAGTCCAGAAAACGGGTCCTGTGGGGTGGTCCACGGGAGCGAAGCCGCGGGGAACAGCTAGTGATTGATACTTCATTAAAAAATACTGAAGCTAAAATGTACATAACTAAAACAAGAATATAAATAACCCATTTTATTATGAAAAATGGTCCTTCCGAAGCGGTACTTCCTAAAATAATAAATGTCCGCCATTCGTAATAGTTGCGTTTCCCCAAGACATTACCATGCTACCCTTGTTCATTTGTTTTTGAAAACACGTGGGCAGTTTACACGAATGACGCGCGGGCCAATAGATTCCCGTAAAAGTGAATCGTCCGTGAATATAGATACGATAAAAATTATACAGACCAACAAGGCTATCCAACGATTTGGATTTCGTTCGTGAGACCACCTGCCGACCGTGGTGGGTCTTAAATTGGATTCGGTCGGGCCAATTTATATAGGGTTTGTCCAATATAATATTTTCAGGAGTTCAGAGTCAGGATTTGTCCCCGGTTAATCGCAATTAAGGGTAATAGACTTGGTTCCAATCACTATACACATAATAAGACTATAAAATACCAGCCAAGTGCGAGTCGGACTCGCGCACGAAGGGTTCCGTATCATTATCGCAAAAAACGGCAAAGAAATTACGTTTGTTGAATGCGGGAGCCCCGCTTAATTTAGTATTTGTTGTTATAGCGGCAACAGAAATACATCATCTGTGAAATTTTAACTGTCTAGCTATCACGGTTCATGAGATACAGCCTGGTGACAGTCGGGTAGACAGACAGACGGACCGCGGAGTCTTAGTAATAGGGTCCCGTTTTTACCCTTTGGGTACGGAACCCTAAAAACTGGCTTATGGATGTAGACGACAAAAGGGAATATAGGAATTGTGTTACCTATGATACCGTTTTAAGCATCGGAAAATACCATGTGACAGAAAAATAATTGTATGTTCTATAAACAGGTTTAATTGTGGCATGTTGCGTTGGTGTTGATTAAATCTGTTATCCATTGTGACTGAATAATATAATTGCACCCAATTGCACACCGTGTAATGTTATTGAGGGATATTACTTGATACTGCGTCATTTTGCATTGTTCTTGTGAAAGAAATGAGTTGATAAACCCGAATTATTGGTTCTTTTTAATTCTTTGTTCATTCTGTGGCCCTGGTACTTGAACAGTCATTGAAATAGCAGATATCATTATTTAAAGAAGCTTACTATTTGTAGTTTTACTAATGTAGCTGTTGATGGCCTCAACAATTACCATAATTCCATAAATTAGGCCGTTTCTGTCAAAACAGTCCAAAATAGGAACGTCCTAACCAAACCGAAACCATTTAACTTCCGCAATCACATTATGATACGGAAGGCGGAAGATACCGATATCCGTCTGTGGGCCGGTGGTTTTCAAACCCGATACCAATTTTATACTGTTACGAGCTGGGGCTCAGGGATAAATTATTTAAACAGCAGACTTCAATTAATCACACTTTATTACAAAAACACTTCTTAAACAATTCTATTACTTCGCACTATTTTCCTTTGGTGATCGCTCTGTGTCGCTTCCGAATCGAAACTGACCCACGACGAACCCGACCGCTCTTTATATAGCACCGAAGATGTTTCTAGAACGTTCCATACTGTTCTAGATAATTCGAGAAACTTCCAGAACAATGGACTTTCGAACTCACTGTTCTCGAAGTGACTAGAAACTTCCAGAATGTTCGGTTCGAACATTCCGGAAAATTCCATTCGACACGAAGAGATTAGTTCCGCTATTCGATACTAGATGGCGCCACCAGTAACTACTTAGTTATTCTACTCGTCACTAGATGGCGTTGCCCTATCTTGTAACAATACCAACAGAAGCGTATCGTAGTGGATAGGGTGCAATAAATGCGGTCAATCAACGTCGACTAATCGGCATATTGATTGCTTAAAATGTGCAACCTATTTACAATTTACCTGTGTCTAAAATATTAAAAAAATAAAATTATGTTACGATTTTATTATTTTACAAACCAATGCCGGCACTGTATGATAGTGCCTGTGATATCTTACACATGATAAAAGTACAGCTCATCTTGCCATTCGAATCTCTTCAAAGTTAGAGTGAACAGGCTTCTTCTGGGTAAGCTCACTCCATCGTCGACTTTGTCTCTGTCACCTCTGACCTAGACTAGAGTCAAGAGCAAACCCATCTAGAATAAAAAAAATGCGTCAACATTAACGAAATTCATAAAACTTGAGACGTCACGTTTCTGTATAGTGCCACTATTGCAGCGGCATTGTTTCATAACAAGTTAAATAAAATACCGGCTTAATATTTTTTTTTTTATGGTGTGAAATCATCCAATGACTTCTCCCGCCCTGGGCGAAGCGGGAGGGCGTGTCAGACTTTTACTGACTAAAACCCACCCGTGTTCCTTCCGTTGCTTGTGCCAGGGCCGCGGTAACTCTCTTTCAAATTTATCCGCGACTTAAGCATCCTAAATCTGTCCATCGTCAAAAGTCTTATAAATTTTACGTTTATCTTTTCAGAGAGCTGGGGACAAACCGACGGTCATCGCTTCACATATCCCGCATCTCCACTCCTCACTCAGGGTGGCGACGTGGGAGCAAACCAGTTCTGTCCGAAGGAGCCAGGACACGGAGATGAGTGCGTGCATGTCAAAAATGTACCCCTGGGTGCTACTGTGGAGCTGGTGATGTTCGATCAAGGTGATTATTTTTTTATAATTCATTTGTTCAACAAACTTATAGATTGTTGTTGAATGTGTAGATCATCAGATCTGCACATTTTACATTACAGGGTTTCCATTTCAACTTTTTTGTATGCCTTGGTATATGTTCATGCATACTGAACTACTACGGGGAGATAGTGCAGTTATGTGGGACTACAACCCACTAAAACACCACGGTGTCCTCTTGTGCCGCTGATGGCGGGAACACGAGCACGCGTTAGCACTCTCCGCGAACCCGCCGCGGCTGTCCGTCACCGGGCCCTCCTCTGGGGAGTAAACCCCATCACCAGCGCACCGGAACACATTGTACGCCCAGCACATGGGCGCCAGACCTCTCTGTGTATGGCCCTTGGTTCCCCTGTGTTCCTTTTCAACCTAATGTGTTAGTGTGGGGTATTTCATCTGGAATCTCAGACGCATCCCGGTGTCTGTACTCGTGTCCAGTTGATGGCAATGTGGGAATACAATATGTGGGACTAAAACATAAATGGTGAAATGTTGATGTACTATGGTGCACCTCCGCCTAAACCTTTGGGAATTAAAGCCGTGATGTTATGTTATCCAATCTTATTGCAAACAAGGCATTCATTGTGAATTGACTTCACTTCTCAGAGAACAACAAGGGTTATGTTTGATATCATAGAACGTTTCTTATTGCATCCGATCGAACAAAATGTCGTTCGACGTAACCACAGTTGGCTGTTTGTGGGACGGGTTCCGCCACAGTTCCGCATTACACGAGTATTTTCTTTGATATAGATCAGACACATTGTGTACCTAAACGCACTGAGTTATATTTAGAAGCTGCCGTTTTAGGCTTCTGCTAAGTTGTCCCTAGGTGCTTAATAAGGGCCTAACCTATCTCGGAGATGAGTTTCACTAAAAAGCGTAGTTTACTTTTGGAATATCTGCACTAATCGGTCAAGCTTTCAAATAATCATTGGATTTTATGTTGTTTAGATATACGATGTCACATTCGATATGTACAATTAAGAGATCTCATTAGTGATGGTTTATAACTCGCACGTAATCTTGTGATGTAACTACGCCGACATCTTTAACTAAACCACATGGTATAATTATGACTTACGCAGCTGAGGAGTTGTGGTTGCCTGTAATACGCAAGAACTCATAAAACAATTACTAATGACATCGGTTAGAAGCTAGATGGGTAACAAGACACGGTCGCAGTCGCGTGATCAGTTTTTTATCATCACAAGAGAACGTACCAAAAGTTAATCCTGTTTATGGTCTTCTCGTGTGAAGTCGTGTGCCATTTTCCTCCATTATTTGGCCTTGTATATCCCAGTGCTGGGACAAGTCTTGGATCCCGCAACGAAATTAATCAGAAAAGAATAAAGGAGGAGTAGGAAAACAAAAACATAACTTCCACTTCCCTCCAAGCTTGCTTCAAGCTGGAGACAGAACAAACAAGGCGAATAGGCACAAAGCATCACACGCGGTCGGTCGCGGTTCATTCTCCGGGACTTCGTCGTGCTTCAATGCCTCGGCGATTTTCTGGTGGTCGTCGCTGAGTTGATTCTGGCTTTCAGGCGTTGCAGTGGTTTGGGTAGCATAGTGCGGTGGGATTGTGCTGGGGAAAGTCCTCCCCATATCTTTCCATACGAGTACACTCTTTTCTTGCGCCGCCTCGCATCAGCCTTCGTGGTACGTGTCCAGGTCATTTCGCGTGGCCAAATTGATTAATAGGAATCTAAACATACCGATTCTAAATCAATCTGATTAGGTTTTTTCCAAATATTATGTAAGGTTCGGTTTCCAATCTAACCGGATTCAGCTAAGTTCTAGAATTTTACATGGAGCGACTTCCTATCTGGCTCCGACAACCCAGTAACTGGGTAACACTATACCCCTTGGCAAGGCTGGTGTCAGATTTCAGACGTAACGACTGTCAAAGATCTTCAAATGACAGCCTTTCTGAGGCACGGAAGAATCTCACTATGTAAAAATGGTCACCCATCCACGGATCGACCTCGGCAAGCGTTGCCTAACCTTGAGATTCGACCCGTGCGGCTATTGTTATTAAGCCACGAACTCCTCTATATACTGATACGATTACTACGATACCGACTCTCATAATTATTATAATATTGATTGGATGCAATCGAAGGCTTGTTGTTGATTATTTTTTATTCTAGTTAAGCTCGCGCTTCCACTGTCTCACCTGATGGTAAGTGATGATGTAGCACGCTTCCCCAGAAGTAACCTTATTCACTCTATAAGACCCCGAAGTTGTAACTATCGGGAAACAGAGTCTCCGGCAGGGAATTCCACTCCTTAGCTAAACGCATAATGCAAGTATTTCCAAATGTTTAGTCCGTACGTCTTGTAGTCCGATGATTATTATAAGCAAGAACTCAAAAAAGGGCGGGCCTAATGACATCATCTCGAAGCTAGATTGGTAACCAGTCGATTACTTATATACATTTAAGTACCTATGTTGTTACATAAAACGTTAATAAGCTTCAACAGCATAATGAGGCTGTAAATACACTTTTATGATTGTGAAAGTTATAATTGCTTTCAGCTATTAAGACTTTATAATTATAATATAACTAGCTGACCCGCGGGGCTTCGCTCCCGTCAACTGGCTACCCTGCCTATCCAGTCTACCCTGCCTAACCTGCCTACCCAGCCTAGCCTGGCTATCCAGTCTACCCTGCCTACACTGCCTACTATGCCTACCCTGCCTACACTGCCTACCATGCCTACCCTGCCTACCCTGCCTACCCTGCCTACGCTGCCTTCCCTACCTAACCTGCCTACCCTGTCTACACTGCCTACACTGGCTACCCGTCCTACCCAGCCTACACTGCCTAGCCTGCCTACCCTACCTACCCTACCTACCCTACCTACCCTACCTACCCTACCTACCCTACCTACCCTACCTACCCTACCTACCCTACCTACCCTACCTACCCTACCTACCCTACCTACCCTACCTACCCTACCTACCCTACCTACCCTACCTACCCTACCTACCCTACCTACCCTACCTACCCTACCTACCCTACCTACCCTACCTACCCTACCTACCCTACCTACCCTACCTACCCTACCTACCCTACCTACCCTACCTACCCTACCTACCCTACCTACCCTACCTACCCTACCTACCCTACCTACCCTACCTACCCTACCTACCCTACCTACCCTACCTACCCTACCTACCCTACCTACCCTACCTACCCTACCTACCCTACCTACCCTACCTACCCTACCTACCCTACCTACCCTACCTACCCTACCTACCCTACCTACCCTACCTACCCTACCTACCCTACCTACCCTACCTACCCTACCTACCCTACCTACCCTACCTACCCTACCTACCCTACCTACCCTACCTACCCTACCTACCCTACCTACCCTACCTACCCTACCTACCCTACCTATCCTACCCTATCTACCTACCTAATAATTTTTATCTATCATCAATAGTTTTCTCAGCGCACGCCACAGAATGAATTTTATAGGCAACATTTTGCTACCTTGGCTTACATTATTGCAATTTTCATAAGGATCTCAATTTTTTTATAGCCTATTGTTATAGGCTCAGGAATAATGTGGCTTTCTATTGGTGAAAGAATTTTCAAGATCGGTTCAGTAGATCCAGAGATTACCCCTTACAACGTCACAAACTCACAAACTTTACCTCTTTATAATATAAGTATAGATAAGACTGTCAATCTATCTATCTAATACCTTTAAACGAGCAATTCTTGTATATGTGTATCTATATTAATATATATTTAGTATGCAGGGCCCGTCGGGGGCGATAAATCGATCTAGCTAGAATTCATTGTTAAAAAACGTCGTTTTCTCTTTTTTCAACCGAGCAGAGCTCGGTCGCCCAGGTACCAGCTATTTAAGTGAGACACTAGTGAGAGTACAAATGCAAGTCAGTTAGAATAAAGAAGTGGGATTGGCTGCCTCGAAAACACATTTCCTGTAATAAAAAACTTGGAACAGACTGAAAAGTAACCTTTTTTTATAATCGATAGGCTCGCTTTTGACCACTATCTCGCCTAATGGTGTTTTATCTTATCTTGTGTAGGGCCGAGAAATAACTCAGACACTCCGACCTATTGGGATCTATTGTGGTCCCCTAGATAACCTACCCCCCAATCTAGTTGAAAACTCTTTTAATGAGTTTTACAACGAGACTAGGAGATATGAGCCTATAGTCGCCTAATGGTAAGCGGTGATGTGGTCTACGGTGAAGCACGCTTGCCTAGAAGTAACCTATTCACTCTTGACTTAAAGACCCCAAGGTTGTAGCTATTAGGGAACAAAGACTCCGGCAGGGAATTTCACTCTTTAGCTGTGCGCACAATGAAAGTATTAGTAAAACGCTTTGTGCGTATGGGTGGGATGTCAACCATGTACCGATGGCGCACGGCCGTACGTCTTGTAGTCTGATGATGGAAAGGGCTAGGCGGAATCAAATTGTGCAGTTCCGTCGCACACTCCCCGAAATGTAAACGAAAAAACCGACAGACTGGCAACTCGGCGTCGACATCTCAACAAGCTGCAAACTCCGGCAACTTGAAAGAGTTATACAATGCTACCAAAACCTTGGCAGGTAACAGCAAGTCGAAGAAGAAGCCACTGAAGTCCAAAGATGGTTAGCTCATTGTGACGTCAGAACTTTTTGAAGTCATGTAAAGACAGCTTGTCATACTGTTGAAAATTTCCGGACAGACATACAGACACATTTTATAAAGAGACGAAGACTTTTAAAGATATAATTTCATAAATTGTTTGTTGAAAAAGGCCTTCGAAAATTGATAAATAAATCAAATAGGTTTACTTTTATTGATAATTATGCCATTTATATGTTATCAAATGCCATAAACGATGTCTGTAACATTTATTGGAGGCAATTTGTTTGATTTATTTGCAGTGGTCTAGGAGACAGTAGATAGGTACTGTAATAGCAGCTTTGATACAATAGAACACGATTTTGATCTTGATTCAACTATAGCTGTTCTGTTTTAAATTTATTGATTTTCTAAATTTGGTTTTTTTTTCAAAATGGAAATCTTACTAAAATTATAAACGCAAAAATTTGGACGTGTGGATGTACCTATGTTTGTTACTCAATCTCGCCAGAACGGGACAACGGATCTGGACGAAATTTGGCACTTTATTGGTTGGGGTTCTACGAAGAGGAAATGAGGGAAGGGCAATTGCTTCTGTAGTTCTTTGAGGCCCACTTGCAACAAAACATAACTCAGAGTTAGTTGCTAACAAGAGGTTAATCATCATCATCATCATCATCATATCAGTCGAAAGACGTCCACTGCTGGACATAGACCTCTCCCAAGCGTCGCCACATTGACCGGTCTCGTGCGTTTCGCAACAAGCGGATCCCCGCAACCTTCACCAGGTCATCGGTCCACAAGAGGTTAAATTGACAAAGACAATATTGTAGAATATTGGTAATTTGTAATATATCAATTAAACTCGTATTAGCAACTAACTCTGAGTTAAGTTTTACACGCAAATGGGCCTGAATGAATTACCATGCTAAAATAAAACAACTCTATAACATCACAGACTCAAACAATCAGGAAACATAGCTTCATTATATATTTTATTACTATCATCAGGGTAGACGTGCGAGACAAAAACGATAGACGGAAGTGAATTTCTCACATAAATCTACAGACGTTAATTACAAGGTAAGAAACATACAAAGTCTATGTATTATTAATTTATTATATATTCAACAAGCTGTTCGCACGGGACGTAATGACATAAGCTTAGGAAGTTCCCTTATTAGGCAGTTTGTAGTGTAAAGTTTCCACTTTCCTTCACCGAAAGTTAGAAACGGCACTTGAGCTAAGATAACTTTGTGCGTCAATATTAGCCTTAAACATAATGCCGTTTATGGCTCTTGTGTAACTTAGGCTTAAGATTAATTTACATGGAGAGAGATTGTCGCTTTGAATAGGCGATTTAAAGCTAAAGGAGAAAAAGAAAAATAGCCATACAGAATCCGTAGTAAGAGTTGCTAATATTAATGCGTTATCGTGAGTATTGCCAATAAATTAAACTCACCCTGTCTACCAGTGCGTAGACACGGTACTTTGATGAAAAGCGGGCGTTGAACAATATTATTTATAGTAGTTATTTATATAATTTTGACAATCTCGGGACCCTGGGGTCCTTTAAAAGGCATGCGAGGGGCCGAAGTCAACTAGCAGACGTTTTGTTAGGCAGTATCAGGAAATTTGACACCAACCGACGATTATCCTTGTATGCACTACGCAAGTGCACCCAAGGGCAATTCCCTGGGTCGCGGATAAATTTGAAAGAGAGTTACCGCGGCCCTGGCACAAGTAACTGAAGGAACACGGGTGGGTTTTAGTCAGTAAAAGTCTGACACGCCCTCCCGCTTCACCCAGAGCGGGAAAAGTCATTGGATGATTTCACACCCAAAAAAAAAAAAGGGCAATTCCCTGTTGGTGCAGGACTATTCAAAAATATGGAGAAAAATGTATTGGGCTATGGGTTTGGTAGGTTTAGTGGATCGATTGTCTAAAACTATAGGAGGACTACTGGTCCCTACCATGACAACTGTTAAACTACACGGCTACAAAATGGCAGTATGTGACTTGCACACTCAATTAATTATTATATATATTAATTTCGAGTTCTTAATTCTGACCTTTAATTTGACACATGTGGACGATTATTGCCAAACAAGTGTCGCCTCAAGTCTCGCATTGACATTCTCGCCTCTCGACGAGATAGAAGCTGTCCTCATGTAAATGAGCCGTAAAGTAGGTATACAAAGATTAGCAAATAGCAATACGTTTAGAACATCCGTCACTTGTCAAATCGATGCTCGCGAATTAAGAAAATCGTTGAATATCGGCAAGTAGACAAGACTTCATGTCTCTCGATATAAATAACGACATGCAGCTGATGCGGCTTACAGAAGTACTTGGGACCATTTATCATGGTGACAGTGATTTATGGTATCCTTTGTAATATGTGGAGTAAGATTACTACGAAACACGGCAATCTGGTGAAGTTGTTTTGAGCCTAAAGGGTATGTTTGATGTCTGTCGCGTTTCAAGCGGCTGGGTAGCATACGTCTAAAAAGTTTGAAATTCCAGTATAGATACTCGAAGATAAGCAGATTGAGTTTATTTTTCACAAAAGCACACTATACATCTTGATATAAAAAAAAATTGAAGGAATATATTTAAAATAACGAGTCAAATATGAGAGACAAAAACATTCTTTTTTTACGACTTGATTTTGAAATATGTGTTTCTGGAAAAAATTCAAACGTGGTAAAAACAGGCAGTGAGTTTTCAACCTTCAATTAGCTCCAATCAAACAACTCAGTCTTTCGTAGTTCAATGCTGGATATAAGGCTCTCCCAAGCTGCGTCGCAACATCTGGTCCACCACGTTTCGTATCAAGTACGATTCCGCCACGTTTTAAGACAAACAAAACAAAGGTCTATTTCTGCAGGTTCTTTAAACAACTGTTCCTCGAATAGGTTTCCAATTCTAAACTGAATAATGTAAATGAAGTTGCAACTTCTAAATAGAAAGCCTAACAATTAGTCTAGCGATATCAATCACTGTGGAATACTTCAATCAATCATGAAACAACAAAGTTTTGTTCATGTGGTTTCATTCTAAAGCGAATCACTAGTGGTACTTCTTACGTACAGTCAGGTACAGTTCAGACTTTCTCAGAGTTTAAATTGGACGTTATTACTTTATTATATGTACAGTATTGTTGCACTAGTATGCAATTACACTTGAGTGGCGGACTACCCAATTTTATTGTCTGCAGAAATCATAATGGTACTTATACGTCCATGTGTAATGTAACTGCTTGATTGGTTTCGCGGTCGCGAGAGCGACACCGGAAGGTCCGGGGTTCTATTCTCAGGTCGGGCAATTGTTATTGAGTTTTACGATACCCATTAGGCATTTATCTCAGTGGCAGCCTTAGGTTGGAAGTTGGCCGTGTAAAAAGTGACGGAATATGATGCCAATGTAACGTTGGTTTCGGTTCGTGGTGAACAAAGTACAAATTTTGGGAACTTGTCAATTAGTTTAAATAGTTGAAAGTTGAACTGGAAGCCAAACACGAACAAAATAAAAATAATATAGGTTGGGTTGTTGGTAGCAGTTGGCTGGTCTGATCTTGATTTAAAAAGAAAAAGTATAAAGTATTTTATAATAATATATCTAGACTAATATTATAAAGAGATTTTTTTTTGATTGTATGTTTGTTTGTACCGAATAGGCTCCGAAACTACTGGACCGATTTAAACAATTCTTTCACTAATAGGAAGCTACATTATTCCTGAGTAACATAGGCTGTTTTTTAATCTCGAAAACGGGTCCTATGGGGTGGTCCACGGGAGCGAAGCCGCGGGGAACAGCTAATAATAATATCTACTAGTGTAAACTGAACCAACCCGCACTGGGCCCGCGTGGTGGATTACGGCCCATTCCCTCTCACAGAGAGGAGGCCTGTGTCCCAGCAGTGGGAACATTAATAGGCTGATGATGTGATGTGATGTGTGTAAACTGATGGTGAAATAAAAAGTTTTATGTCCGTCATTCGAGAGCAGGTAGGCCGGACAAATTATATTGGTTAAAGTTAAGGTAGAAGGAAACATAACAAAACGGGATGCCTGTCACTCGGTGGGGGTGCAGGTTATGAGGTTAGTCAGTCGACTTCATACCAACACCTGTCCTGTGACAGGTGTTGGTATGAAGTCGACTACGCTAACTAACGGGTTTGCCTGTGCAGACAGCGCCAGCCAGACCCGTTAGTTTGCGTTATAATATAGCCCGCACCGTGTCTGAAATTCGGTCTGATGGACTATCACTCGTATAATGTGTCTCATACTAGACTAGACATAGACGCAGATCTTGAAATTGTTGACGTGATTATATAAAGATGTTGATGCAAAGTAGGTACAAAATTATAATACCTACTTATTTAGATGTTAATGATAATGGTTTGCGCTCAAAAAACAAGTTTAATAAAAGCAATTTGAATTTGTGTAGTGTAGAGTTTGTACCTGGGGCGCTCTAACAAAAACCGTTTGAATATTATAAAATACTAGCTGTGCCACACGGCTTTGCTCCCGTCAATTGGCTACCTACCTACCCTACCCTACCTACCTACATACATGAATGTTGCGAGCGCACGCAACGGAAGCTCTCAAAAAGGAATAATTTTTGTCGTTTCTGCAACATTTTTCATTTATGCTCCGCTCCTATTGGTCGTAGCGTGATGTTATATAGCCTATAACCTTCTTCGATAAATAGACTATCCAACACAAACATAATTTTTAAATTTCAACCAGTAGTTCCTGAGATTAGCGCGTTCAAACAAACAAACTCTTCAGCTTTATAATATTAAGTATACATTTATCATTATCAAATACATAATTCAAGCTAGTATAATGAACGGCTTCAATAGACGCAAAAACTAAAAGAAACTACATAGAGATATTTCTTTAAATATGCAACTATTTTAATATTATATTTTAAAATAAAACGACTATTTTTTTAATGTAGAGGTCGTTCGCCTCTACGTTAAAAAAAATTAAAGAAGTTTCGAAATCGTGAAAAAGCGACCTAGTTCTTATTATTTCTTGCGGTTCGATTTGCATGACACGTTTATTTGCGACGCTCCGTAACCGTAACTACCGTTGTATCTGTTATACAACGGCCTTATTAATATCTACTGGGCCTACTTGTGTTCTCATGCAAGGTTTCCAAATTTTAGGGTTACGTATAGAAAGGACGGAAACCATACCATTATGAGCCACGATTTCGATTACCTACGTAATTTTGTGTGAATGTGACAGTGTATTCCATTTTAATCAATAGGTAGGTAATCTTTTGTAAACCTGATTAGTTTTCATCAAATTTGTGAAGGTCTTGAAAATACAATTTTACAAGAGAACCCATTATAATAATTGTAATTTAGGTACTAGTTTCTGCTTGCAGCTTCGTGAAAAGCTTTTTATCTTCTACCGAAATAAAAATGAAAGAGAGTAAATAGTGCATTATTGCAAAGGCCGTGAAATAGGTAATTGCAGGTCGAGGCGAGGACTTCACTTATACGAGACAGGCAATTGCCATTTCCGCCGAGGCATATATAGTGTTTTCCACAAAAGAATGCAGGGAAATAAAACATACTTTTTATATTATACATTTAATTTAATTAATATTAAAAGTTACAACAACATTGCTCTTGCAATGGATTTGATTTTCTTTGTCCGTGAATTCGATTCTTCGCGTGTTCTTTATTCGAATAAAATTACAATATTTCGCATGCATGTTTGAGAAAAATAATATTTAACAATTTATTATTTGAAAACAAAAAAATACTTTGAAGATGTATGTTTGATGTAGACAGAACCATTGCGCTTATTCTACACTCGTACCGCTCAGCCAAATTTTTAACTATCTCGTTACTTCGCCGACGCTTCGGCCAGTCAGTTCGGTCCGTATAATTATTTAAACCATACCGGACATAAAGTTAACCAAGTGGGCCGGCCGCCGTAATCTGGTTTAGTTAAATATCTTAAGATATCTTGTTTCACAGCGTTCATTAACCTAATTTTGGGATTAAAATAGTTTTAGATTTATGTAACTTAACTTTTTGGTAACTGACAGACAATGGAGCGTCTAACCTGGACAAGATTGAACCACTAAAAAGAAAATATACTTGCAGGATAAAGGATGATTTATGCTAGACCGTAGCGGGTGCGAGACGAGCCCCGTGCGAGACACCGCATAATATAAAATGTTCGTGAAGTTTTGAATCCGTGCCTCGTCTAGGCTCGGCTCGGCTCGCGCCCGCTACGGTCTAAAGGAGGTTCAAAGAAGAGGATTTAAATAAAAAACTCGTTGGTATTTTGCTTTCAAAAAAGGAGTTGGTATATATCTATCTACATTGTAGGAGCGTACGTAGTATCTAGGAAAGGTGTCATCATCATCATCAGCTTTTTAATGTTCCCACTGCTGGGACACAGGACTCCTCTCTGTGAGAGAGGGAATAGGCCTTAATCTACCACGCAGGCCCAGTGCGGGTGGGTGGATGTCAAATGCCTTTGAAGTTTTGGTACCTGGACATTTCGGTCCGGGTCCGGTTGGACATCTCACGATGTTTTTCTTCATCGGTTTTAGAGCAATGGTGATTAAATAATTTACACAAAATAAAGCTCCTGCCTGGGTTCAAACCCACGACCTACGAAACCGGCCGTTAACACTGGTGTAGGTTAGGTGTAAACGTATAGGTTAGGTTTATAAATGCTGATTCCTTAATGCAAACATGTAGTTATGATATTACATAGAACGGAACATAACGTTTAAAAACTGTATTATTGTTTAGTTCGTGAAGTTTTGAATCCGTGCCTCGTCCGTGCCTCGCACGGGGCTCGGCTCGTGCCCGCCACGGTCTAGCATAAATCATCCTATATCCTGCAAGGATATTTGCTTTTTTCATCATTTAATCATCCTTAAGGAGGTTCAAAGAATGTGATTTTTCGTAGTTTTTGTGTTGGTATTTTCCTTTCAAAATGAGTTGAGAAAAATCCATCTACAATGTAGGGGCGACGTAGTATCTAGGAAAAGATGTTAGATAGATTTATATGTATATTCCTAAATATAAATATGTAGTTGTGATGTTACATAGAACGTAACATAACGTTTGGCGCAGTGGTTGAGCGATTGACTGCTGCGCTGCGTGTCGCGGGTTCGATTCCCGCACGGAACAATTATTTGTATGATCTACAAATAGTTGTTCCGGCTCTGGGTGTTTGTGTATGTGAGTTTATATGTTTGTAAACGCACCTACGATACATGAGAAAATCCTAGAGTGGGACAAAGTAAAAAAATAAAATAAAAATTGTTTGCTACCGACACGCTAAAAAGAAGATAGAACTTGAGGAATAGAATGTAACTTTCCGATTAGATACATTACTCATTTTATGGACCGAAAGTTTTATGAAACAAAAGAAAACATAGGTTTCTTAAGTACCCAAAATCAATAAACTTAAAAGCTTAACTTTCCTACCTTATAAATGATGTCGAAGCAGAACAATTACAATTAATTACTCATGAAACAATTACAGGTGCGACTTTTGTCATCGATATTACTTTCTAGCAATGAAACGATGTTCTTCTTATATAGTCAGCTTTATTAGATTTACTACCATACATTAATTTAATTACTAATAAATTATGAAGAAGTTTCGAAATCGTGAAAAAGCGACCTAGTGCCTATTTATTTCTTAGGGTTTGATTGTATGATACGTTTATTTGCGACTGCGAGGCTCGGTAACTGCAACTAGTGGTATTTGTTATACAACGGCCTTATTAATACTGGGCCTACTTGTGCTCTCATGCAAGGTTTCACAATTTTAGGGTTTCGTGTGCAAAGGACGGAAACCATACCATTATGAGCCACGATTTCGATATCTACGGAATTTTGTGTGAATGTATCAATGTTTTCCATTTCAATCAATCGGTAATCATTTGTAAACCTGATTAATTTTCATCAAATTTGTGAAGGTCTTGAAAATACATTTTTACAAGAGACCCCATTATATTAATTGTAATTTAGGTACTAGTTTCTGCTCGCAGCTTCATAAAAAGTTTTTTATGTTCTACCGAAATAAAAATGAAAGAGAGTAAATAGTGCATTATTGCAAAGGTCGTGAAATAGGCAATTGCCATTTCCGCCGAGGCATATATAGTGTTTTCCACAAAAGAATGCAGGGAAATAAAACATACTTTTTATATTATACATTTAATTTCTTTGCGCAAAGAATCAGCATTGCCATTCAACGTGGCAATGCTGCCAGTCTTCTGGGCACGTTCCCGGATGACAGCGATGTGGATGAGTACTTCGACGCCTAAGTGTACCTTTTTTTTTGTATATAGTGTAAGTAGTTAGTTTAATTTTAATTTAGTAAAGTTTACTTTTGTTTAGTGTTTAAGTATGTACATACATAATATTGAATATATGACTAATTTATTTACTTAATATTAAAAGTTACAACAACATTGCTCTTGCAATGGATTTGATTTTCTTTGTCCGTAAATTCGATTCTTCGCGTGTTCTTTTTCGAATAAAATGACAATATTTCGCATGCATGTTTGAGAAAAATAATATTTAACTATTTATTCTTTTGAAAACAAAAAAATACTTTGAAGATGTATGATGATGTAGACAGAACCATTGCGCTTATTCTACACTCGTACCGCTCAGCCAAATTTTTAACTATCTCGTTACTTCGCCGACGCTTCGGCCAGTCAGTTCGGTCCGTATAATTATTTAAACCATACCGGACATAAAGTTAACCAAGTGGGCCGGCCGCCGTAATCTGGTTTAGTTAAATATCTTAAGATATCTTGTTTCACAGCGTTCATTAACCTAATTTTGGGATTAAAATAGTTTTAGATTTATGTAACTTAACTTTTTGGTAACTGACAGACAATGGAGCGTCTAACCTGGACAAGATTGAACCACTAAAAAGAAAATATACTTGCAGGATAAAGGATGATTTATGCTAGACCGTAGCGGGTGCGAGACGAGCCCCGTGCGAGACACCGCATAATATAAAATGTTCGTGAAGTTTTGAATCCGTGCCTCGTCTAGGCTCGGCTCGGCTCGCGCCCGCTACGGTCTAAAGGAGGTTCAAAGAAGAGGATTTAAATAAAAAACTCGTTGGTATTTTGCTTTCAAAAAAGGAGTTGGTATATATCTATCTACATTGTAGGAGCGTACGTAGTATCTAGGAAAGGTGTCATCATCATCATCATCAGCTTTTTAATGTTCCCACTGCTGGGACACAGGACTCCTCTCTGTGAGAGAGGGAATAGGCCTTAATCTACCACGCAGGCCCAGTGCGGGTGGGTAGATGTCAAATGCCTTCGAAGTTTTGGTACCTGGACATTTCGGTTTCCTCACGATGATTTTCTTCATCGGTTTTAGAGCAATGGTGATTAAATAATTTACACAAAATAAAGCTCCTGCCTGGGTTCAAACCCACGACCTACGAAACCGGCCGTTAACACTGGTGTAGGTTAGGTGTAAACGTATAGGTTAGGTTTATAAATGCTGATTCCTTAATGCAAACATGTAGTTATGATATTACATAGAACAGAACATAACGTTTAAAAACTGTATGTGCCATTTTATATGATCGCATCATATAAAATGTTCGTGAAGTTTTGAATCCGTGCCTCGTCCGTGCCTCGCACGGGGCTCGGCTCGTGCCCGCCACGGTCTAGCATAAATCATCCTATATCCTGCAAGGATATTTGCTTTTTTCATCATTTAATCATCCTTAAGGAGGTTCAAAGAATGTGATTTTTCGAAATTTTTGTGTTGGTATTTTGCTTTCAAAATGAGTTGAGAAAAATCTATCTACAGTGTCGGGCGAACGTAGTACCTATCTAGCAAAAGATGTTAGATAGATTTATATGTATATTCCTAAATATAAATATGTAGTTGTGATGTTACATAGACCGTAACATAACGTTTAAAAATTGTATTTGTTACCGACACGCTAAAAAGAAGATAGAACGTGAGGAAAAGAATGTAACTTTCCGTTTAGATAGGTACATTACTCATTCTATGGACCGAAAGCTTTATGAAACACAAGAAAACATAAGTTTCTTGAGTACCGAAATCAATAAACTTAAAAGCTTAACTTTCTTAACTTATAAATAATGTCGAAGCCAGTGAACGGAAATAAACATGGAAGCATTCCTAGCTTTAAAAAATGACCCAACGCAAATTGTGCCCCGGTGGGCGGGGCTTACCGATCGTGCCGCTCACGCTTTTAGTTCGTCCGCAGTAGGCAACAGCGGCGGTCGACTAATATTTACTGTTTTTCGCGTGTTAATTATTTAAAAATGCCTTCTTGTGCAGTGAAGCGGTGCATAAATAAATCACATTTGCATAACAAGAATGTTGGAATTAGATTTCACGTGTAAATACATCGCTATTCATATTTCTATAAAAAATGAAGTATGCCACGAAATCTATAGGGATGATGTTATGCCAACCAAACAATTAACTTTTTTACCTGACAATAATGGCAAATATAATTTGATTACAACCTAAGGAACAATACACGCCATTTTTTTTTTCTATGGGGACGGCACTATGCAAAATATACCAAGTTATTGTAGGTACATAAAAGTTCCTTTAACAGCATGGAGAAAATAGATATCGTTGCTGTATCTTTATCTTTTCTAATATATTTTTGACCGTTCCAAAAAGATATATTTTTAATACAATAAAAGATGGTTCTTTAACACGAATTGCCGTAGGATTTGACTGGTAGAAATCATCACGCGAAAAAGCGTTCATACTTCTATGCGATATCCTTCTTTCGAATTTGGTCAAAATATAAATCCAAAATGGCAGCTGCGAAATCTTTCATATTTTTCATCATGGGTTTAGTTTTCGAGGATGCTAAAGTCGATTGTGAGGCTAAAATAATCCAAGATCGCAAAAATAAAAAAAAATGTTTTTGTTTAAATCATACGTGAGAAGGAACTTTGTTCCTGACGGTGGTAACCTGATCACACACGTTTATTTATGCTTCTATATTTTCTTTCATATTACTTTAATACCATCACTATCATAATTAATAATTGCGTTGCACCATATTGCATAAAGAATCCCGGGCGACGCGATTGGTGGACGCAGTGGCGTCGTAGAAATGTCGTTAGCGGCCTATACGTTAGATGGTAATTTAAACCCAAAACTTAAGTAAATAAGGTCTATTTTTTACTGTGCATCATGAGTTGTAATAATATTGTTTGTGTACTTTGGCTAGTTTGGCGAATCAGTTGCGGGGTTTCGATGTGTGAGTTTGTTTGGGATTTTGTGTCAGGATGCGCGTTAAGTTCCTTCGAAGTAATGCTTCCATGTTTATTTCCGTTCACTGGTCGAAGCAGAACAATTACAATTAATTACTCATTAAACAATTACAGGTGCGACTTTTGTCATCGATATTACTTTCTAGCAATGAAACGATGTTCTTCTTCTATAGTCAGCTTTATTAGATTTCCTACCATACATTAATTTAATTACTAATAAAAAGTATGAAGAAGTTTCTAAATCGTGAAAAAGTGACCTAGTTCCTATTTATTTCGTAGGGTTTGATGTGTATGATACGTTTATTTGCGACTGCGAAGCTCGGTAACCGTAACTAGTGGTATCTGTTATACAACAGCCTTATTAATACTGGGCCTACTTGTGCTCTCATGCAAGGTTTCACAATTTTAGGGTATCGTATAAAAAGGAAGGAAACCATACCATTATGAGCCACGATTTCGATTAGTTACCTACGGAATATTGTGTGAATGTAACAATGTATTCAATTGTAAACCTGATTAATTTTCGTTAAATTTGTGATTGTGGGCAGTTCATGAAAATACATTTTTACAAGAGACCCCATTATAATAATTGTGATTTAGGTACCAGTTTTTGCTCTTGAAAAGATTTTATCTACTACCGGGATGAAAATAAAAGAGAGGAAAATACTATTTTAAAGAATTCAAAGATTACTTTGAATTATGTTGACAGAACCATTGGCGCTGATTTCATACTCATACCGCTCAGCCAAAATTTTAACTATCTCGTTACTTCGCCGACGCTTCGGCCAGTCAATTCGGCCCGTATAATTATTTAAACCATACCGAACATAAAGTTAACTAAGTGGGCCGGCCGCCGTAATCTGGTTTAGTTAAATATCTTAAGATGTCTTGTTTCACCGCGTTCATCCTAATTTTGGGCTTAAAACAGTTTTAGATTTATGTAACTTAACTGTCTCGTAACTGAAAGACAATGGAGCGTCTAAACTGGAGAAGATTGAAACACTAAGAAAAGCAAATATCCTTGCAGGATATAGCATGATTTATGCTAGACCACAGCAGGTGCGAGCCGAGCCCCGTGCGAGGCATGGACGAGGCACAGATACAAAACTTCACGAACATTTTTAACCGACTTCAAAAAAAGGAGGAGGTTCTCAAATCGTCGGCAACGTTTTTTTTTTACTAAAAGACGCCTTGACCGATTTCAAAAACTCTTCTTTTGTTTTGATGGGTATATTTTCTAGTTGGCCCCATAGTCATCAGGTCAGGATCTGATGATGGGATCCTAGAGAAATCGAGGGAACTCCTCAAATATTATAGGCATACATATAGCGATTTTGGTATTTTGATCAACAATGCAATCATTTGCACTCAGAAAGTATCATTTGGTGAAGTGGAACTGATGAAGAAGACCACAGATTGCCCCTGGAACTCTTATGCTAAGTATGTCACTGGTATTAGATATCTCGTATAGTTAACCGACTATGATGCAGCAAATACTTATAAATAAATGGTACTGATGAAAATGGCACCATCGAACTGATCTGATGATGAAGCCGGAAGGTAGGCACTGGAACTCTGATATAAAACAATGTATCGATGTTAAATCGTGTTTAGGCTCATTGAAATCGTCATGATATGTCCTTTGGCTATAAATGATTATCATATTAATTGGAGATACCTACCAAAACTAAAAAGTGAAAAATAAAAAACTTTTTAACAAAAAATCAAACCGACTTCCAAAACAAAAAACTACAAAGCAAAAAATAACTTTCTTTTCCGAAGTCGGTGTCGAAAAAAGGGAAACAAAGGGTATAAAGGACACCGACTTCGGCAAAGAAAGTTATTTTTTGCTTTGTAGTTTTTTGTTTTGGAAGCCGGTTTGATTTTTTGTTAAGCAGTTTTATATGATGCGGTCCATGCTACACCGTGCGGCGTCCGCGTCCGCGCTCCTCATCCGGGTCACGGACCGCATCATATAAAATGTTCGTGAAGTTTTGTATCTGTGCCTCGTACATGCCTCGCACGGGGCTCGGCTCTCGCCCGCTACGGTCTAGCATAAGTCATCCTGTAGAACCTCCTACAGGATGATTTATGCTAGACCGTAGACACAAAAATTACGAAAAATCACATTCTTTGAAGGTTCAAAGAATGTGATTTTTCGAAATTTTTGTGTTGGTATTTTGCTTTCAAAATGAGTTGAGAAAATCCATCTACAATGTAGGGGCAAACGTAGTATCTAGGAAAAGGTGTTAGTTAGATTTACATGTAGATTTCTTAATATAAATATGTAGTTGTGATGTTACATAGAACGTAACTTATCGTAAATAAATTGTATTTGCTACCGACACGCTAAAAAGAAGATAGAACGTGAGGAACAGAATGTAACTTTCCGTTTAGATACATTTACTCATTTTATGGACCGTAAGTTTTATGAAACACAAGAAAACATAAGTTTCTTAAGTATCTACTGAAATCAATAAACTTAAAAGCTTAACTTTCCTACCTTATAAATGATGTCGAAGCAGAACAATTACAATTAATTACTTATTTTACAATATTACAGGTGCGACTTTTGTCATCGATATTACTTTCTAGCAATGAAACGATTTTCTTCTTATATAGTCAGCTTTATTAGATTTTCTACCATACATTACTAAACCTTTGTTTTTTGATATTGTTTATTTTATTACGGACATAAAATAACTCCTTATCTTTAAGTAATAACATTTAATTTTAACTTATGTTTGTTAATTTTATTCCTTACTCTCTATTTTGTGTAGTTAAACAAAAGTTACAGTTAACATTTTGTTAACTGTAACTGTAAAGAGTAATAGACATAACAAATAAAAAAACTGGCCAAGTGCGAGTCAGACTCGCGCACGAAGTGTTCCGTACCGTTATCGCAAAAAACAGCAAAAAAAATACGTTTGCTATACAGCGCCCCTCTTAAATATTTATTTTATTCTGTTTTTAGTTTTTGTTGTTATAGCGGCAACAGAAATACATCATCTCTGTCTAGCTATCACGGTTCATGAGATATAGCCTGGTGACAGACACACAGACAGACAGACAGACAGACGGATCGCGGGGTTTTAGTAATAGGGTCCCGTTTTTACCCTTTGGGTACGGAACCCTAAAAAAACATCATTCTTATTTTTTCCAGGTATTAGGTATCAATCAAAGTTTATGCCAAATTGAACTGAATAAAATATCAGCGGTTTAGTAAATTTTTGTTCGCATACTTAATCCGACAAAATTTTGAACAAAAATTTCGAGAAATCGCGTCATTGATTGATATCTAATTCTTGGATAGAGTGGTGATAAAAACTCAAGTTTTGTTTTAGTCAACATGTACTTACTTTTAAAACATCTTGACGTTTACTTTCAGCACTTCTGTTTGATCGTACTTCATACATATTTCACATTATTTCGTCTTCAGTCTTTGAACTCGGTACAAATGCGCGAACAGGCGCCAGTCCTGATTTATTCACGATCGTCTGGGAGACGGATGTTAAAACCACAAGACGTTTCGCAATGCCGTAAATAAGAGATGAAAATGTAGGCTCGTTTAATAAGGGACCTTTTTCATAATTAAATCAGTTTATTTCTTTATATAAAATATAATTGGATACTGAAACAATAATAAGGCCACTCTTATTATTGTTTGAGTAGACGATTTATTCATATACTGAAATAGTATTTTTTATTTGTAGCTACTTATTTATAAGTTATAATTCCTCTTTTGTTATCTTCTTCTTTCCTATAAGTATCTGCTTAGCCTTTTCCCAACTATATTGGGGTCGGCTTCCAGTCTTACCGGATTCAGCTAAGTGCCAGTGTTTTACACGGAGCGACTGCCTATCTGATCTCCACAACCTAGTAACTGGGTAACACGGTACCCCTTTGCAAGACTGGTGTCAGATCTCAAGCTTCTGACTACCCGTAACGACTGTCAAAGATCTTCAAATAACAGCCTTAACGTGCTTTCCGAGGCACGGAGGAAGCTCGGTATGTTGGAATGGTCACCCATCCACGGACCGACCTCGTCAAGCGTTGCTTAACCTTGATGATCGACCTGTGCGGCTTTAGCCACGAGCTTTCCTATAAGTAGTTTATATTATTTTCAAAGCAAAGTAAATTGGTATATATATTGTTCTCGGGAACTAATAAATTGGGTTCAATATACAGCAATATTCCAACACACCGGTAGGAAGTTTATTTTATGTACTCAATACGGTTTCTGGATAAATAGGATACCGTGACGTTGCAACCATAGCGTAAGATAGAAACATAAATTGAACACTTTTAAGATCCCCCATAAAGGCATAAACAGTTGAATAGGAGTAGCAGAGTAGTGAATAGTATTAGATAAAAAAAACATGCTATAAACACGATTCTATTAATAGAATATTAATTCAAATCTAATATTACGCAATTTGCATAGCACAGGGTCTGCAATTTGCAAACTAGCACACACGAAACATATTCAAGAAAAACATGTTTTAAGACGCTGGTGATTTGTTTTGGCTTTTCACTTCTTTCTGTAATTGTACACATGTAAAACTAAGGTATTGGGTTTATTGGTAACAAGGTTGATGATACATCGATATTTAGTTACCTAGGCTTAATTGTCTTTAACATATATACCTATCAACATCTTATGCAAGTGTTAGAAACTCATTCGTAATCACACTCATAACTAAATGTAAAGAGAATAATAATTTTATTAATTTAGTTGAAGTCATTATCAATCAAATAAACCATAATGGACATTCACAGAGAAAATCCATTTGTATAATGTTAATGCAATTAATTTCTGCCCACTGCCCACATTTATCAATAACAGTAATGAATAACACCGGATATTTATAATATTTCCCTTTTTATTTACAGGTGGTGAATCCGACCACATATTCCACTTACACGGATATAGTTTTCACGTGGTCGGCATCAGGGAACTCAACAGAAGCTACGACAGTGAAGCCATCAAGAAGATGAATGAAGAAGGTAGCTTATTCAACAAGAACCTTATCGATCCAGTGGAAAAGGATACTATTGTAGTGCCCAAACACGGTGTGGTTGCACTACGTTTTAAGGCAGACAATCCAGGGTACTGGATGATGAGAGACGAAAGGTCCTCTCACTGGACTAGAGGCTTAGATTTTATATTAAAAGTAGGTGAACAAAGTGACTTCGTTCAAGCTCCCCCAGATTTCCCCAAGTGCGGGTCGTATGTGGGCCCCGAATATTTTCTAATATAAGTCTGTTCGCGCGGTCGATACTAAAGTTACCTTTAGATTGTATTACTGCTCAATTTATTTATTTGATTTGTGATATGTTTGTTTAGGTTACTCATTTTGTACGGCTAAATTGGATTCCGATTGGAAGAAAAATATACACTCGGTAAGTTTCGGCAAAACCAAGGAAATATAGAAAACCAAGTCATATCTTATGTCTTTGCGACGTTTTCATAATTCGTTGTCAGGCACAATTTAGCTTTAAATGATACAAGTTGATCTGACTTACATTAAGTGATAATTACTAAATACAATTCCGTTTACGCTAAGCAGTGTAAATAAAGTATATTTTTACGTTAAACGTGTTTCATTCCTCTGGAGAAGCCGAGTAAATTTTCTAGCTTTTGGTGCCGATAATATCGATAAATCATTCGGTTAACGTCGAAGACTGGTTGTTGTCGAATTTAGGTGAGGTGTAGTAAAAAACGAGAAATTTTAACTTCGTTGAGTGGCCACTGCCCAAATAGTGAAAGTGTGCGTAATTGTGGAACGGAGATGCCTGCAGCAAGTGCCAGTGGACGGGGCACGGAGCACGGCGGGCGAGGCGCCGCGGGCTGCGGCTGACCGAGCCGTTTTGTTGTTACCACTTTGATGGAAAATTTCCGCCAGCGATAACAAAAACTTTTTGAGTGAAGGCTCCTCTGTAGGTAGTTGAGGAAAAATATTACAATAATGTGGCTCCGCTCGATCACGGTATGAAGTGTGTTGGATGACAAGACAATGTAATTTTTTGTTCACAGAAGTCCACGATTAAGTAGATGATTTGACATGGTGGCTTCCGATAATGAAACTTGCTCTTTTTAGACCAAACTCTATCTTTTCAAATAGTAATATTTTACTATTTAGCTATATTACTAAAATAAATAGTTGGTTGGTCAGTTGGTTCCTACTTCCCTAATTTGACTATGCTAAATAAAATTATAATGTGACTTACTTATAAACTGTGTCAACTTTTTGATCATTTAGTAATGATAACGTTTAAGAAACTGAACAACGTTATAGTAGAATATCTTGGTGTTTATCTATACATATAATATACATGTATCTATATCACATGCAAAACCAACAAAAAGTAAATAAATGTATACAATTATAAAAGTTAAAGTAATTATCACAAATGAATCGCTGATATAAGCTACAGAAGTAAGTGGTTAGGTATATATCTTTGTTACACAACAACTCGACGATTTCTAGACGAGTTCTAGAAACAAGAAATCTTTTAGGTATCATGTGTTGAGTGACCTTTAAATTATTTGTATAACGTTAATTAACATAAGCAGGTATACGATCGTAAAAAGCGTAATAAATTTTAAAGATACCACCTCTATAAAACACATTTTTTTACACTTATAAAAAGAAAGAAAGAAAGAAAAAATATTTATTTGTGACCCGCACAGGAGACACGAGATAAGCAAAACACAAACAATAATAAAAATAAATTACCCCGTGCGAGACCAAAAAGGCTCCTATCTCAGCATGTGCAACGATATTAAAAAGAAAATATCACTGCGCTGATATTCTGATAGGGCCCACTGTTGATGCCACACTCACGGAAACGGAACATACAATATATTATGAATAAAATAGAATAAAACAAATAACAAAATAGTACAAACACAGAAGGTGAGTTACAGTAATTTATTAAACAAATATGTAAATAAAACACAATAAATATACGACAAAAACCCGACGGCTCAATGATCATTTGTCGAAACCGTAGACAAACGAAAAAAAAAAATATTATATAAAATATAAATTATATATTTATAAAATAAATGCATGCATAGTAATTAATCATGGCATAATCAGTCCGTAATATTTTGTGATGCTGGGACACAGGTTTCCTCGTGGAGAGGGAAGTCATGGTCTAATTGAAAAGTCTTGCAATAGATTTTGCGAGAGCGTAAGTTTATAAGTATTTCTACACTTGTGACTCGCACGCATCATTATAGAAATTGACATGAATGTTGAAATTATTATATTGTGAAACAAAATTTATGGCTATGACGACTTCTGTTGGTTTACTTTTACCAGTGTCTTCAATTTTGGTGTAAATCTGGTATGGTATGTTTTTATAATGGTGTTGATGTTATAGAAGAATTGTGGGCTTTTCAAAATGAAATATATAAAGCTATCCATATTATCATTAAGTTATTATAAGTGCGAAAATAACTGTGTCTGTTTCTTGCCTTTTCACGTCTTAACTGCTAAATGGATTTGGATGAAACTTGTATGTGTTACTGTAATATCCCGAACTACTGTAAAACCTAGAATTTACCAGTAAAACCTAGGATTGACTAAGTCTTACTGGTAAAAGTACGAAATGATCTATGATGATTGCTAATTTCGGACATTTGCCAGCAATCACACACACAATTTCTGAGGTAAATCCTAAGATTTACCATCTTAGGATTTACCTCAGAAATTGGTTTAAGTTTTAAAATTGTAATTTCTATGACACACTATGATACGAAATGATGAGAACAAAAGGATTGATTGATTAGCTATAAAAAAATTATATTATATTGGTTACATGACAAAAAAATACCTACATGATTTTAAAATATTTTCGAATGCAAGTCAAACAGAAAATGTTTTAAAATAATGACGGTATTTGTTTTTAACAAAACAAAAATAAGTGATATATAACAAAGCCGAATTAAATAATAAGATCAATTAATAATAACCTTAACAATATGAATAGGTTTACAAATCTATTACTGTAGCTTGTTATCATTTGGGATTGTTAATTGCGATGAAACCAAACAGGACAAATCGATGATCAATTCTTGGGGAGCTTTATGTCCACATGTAGACGAATTTCGGTTGAAATTATGATGAATAAAAACTAGTGAGTGAAAAAAATGTGTCGAATTCGTACAAATTCTACACATTTAAGTCAGATTTGTGAGAAAAAATAATTGAAAAAAAACTTGAGAGGTGTCAAGGGACACCCGGATGGAACGAAGTTCCTTTAGTATATATACATATGTGTATACACATATATATTAGAATATACTATATTTATTACAATTTATAACATATTTATAGTATATTCTAATCTGTTGTCAGATTTGGCCTATCTCCTCCCGTTGCCGAGATACAATTTTATTTCTTAAATTAATGTTTTTTAATTCCATCTGATGGCGACAGATGGCGCTAGGTGACGGTTAACAAATGTGGATTTTACAATTTGAATAGTTGGTTCGGTCGTTCGTATATTTTCGATCTCACCAAAAAAATGTTTTAAAATTATTTTATGAAAAGGATTTCGAGTAAATGAGAGCGGGTGGGGAGTGAGGGGGGGTGGGGGGAGGGGTGAGGGGGGGAGGGGTTTGTTGCAAGATTTTATAGACTTTTCATATTGATATTTTAGAATGGGGTAAAAATAAATTGCGGGGGGGAAGGTGAACAGTTAAGGGGGGGGGGAGGGGTTATCCTATCTTGTTCTCCGGCCTGAAGCGATGAGTAGGCAGGGGGGCAAATTTTTACTCAGAATTGAGCTAGTTCCAACCGTTTCCGAGATATGGAGGTTTTTAGGTTTTCTGATTAGATCGCCGGTTCGTTATTAGTGGCGGCTCGGGGTCGGTTTTCGAGTAGTGTCGACTCGAGTCGGCCTGTGGTGGAGGGTTTTGTACGTCTGGCGTTAAGAAACTAAATATATACATACATATACACATATATATATATACATACATACACACACATATATACATGTACACATATATATATGTATGACACAACAGCGTATAGGCTAGAACACGCACGAAACACGCGCACGCCGCACGGCTTACAACTATAGCAAAAAGTGTCGTGACAACCAACTTTTCGTAAGAATTTTTTCCGTCTAGCCCCCTTTCACAACGCGCGATAAGGAACTTCGATCCAAAAATATATTGTAACTCAAATAGTCGACTTTGTCGAAATAAAATCGTCTATCTAGCAAAAATAATATCTAATATGGCATCTAGCTTCAGCTAATCAAACAGTTCTTAATTGTTCTCGTCATTTCGTAGTTTCCTAGTTTAACCGTAGATTGGGCTTTTACCGTAACATAATTACCTGCCTGAGCCTAAGCTTTTTTAATTAGGATTTTGAATGTTCAGGTTTTTATCAAATATGAAATGTTAATTTAGTTTAAGCTTGAATGTTATACTGTTTTGTTATTCTTTTTTTGGTAGCTGTGTTGTAATGTTCACAGTCTTTCCAAACTAATTTTAGAAGTGATGACTTTTAATTGGCTTTCAGTCTCATGTACTATTTGTTATTCTGGTTGGTTTTAGCTGTAAATCGTCCATAATTGATAAAGAAATAAATATTATATGCACACCTGTAGATCAAGTCCCGGACACATATAATATAATACTAGCATATCCTGGATTAGGACACAGGATGCTTTTTAGGGTTCCGTACCCAAAGGGTAAAAACGGGACCCTATTACTAAGACTTCACGATCCATCTGTCTGTCTGTCCGTCTGTCACCAGGCTGTACCTCATAAACCGTGATAGCTAGACAGTTGAAATTTTCACAGATGATGTATTTCTATTGCCGCTATAACAACAAATACTAAAAACATAATAAAATTAATATTTAAGGGGGGCTCCCATACAACAAACGTGACTTTTTTGCCGTTTTTTGCTCGATATTAATAACGGCAACAGGTAGACGCTTGAAATATTCACAGAATATTTAGTTGTATATTCACTTCAAAAAATAATAATGATTAAATTAAAATAATATAAATTAAGGGGGGCTCCCATACAACAAACGTGATTTTTTTGCCGTTTTTTGCGATAATGGTGCGGAACCCTTCGTGCGCGAGTCCGACTCGCACTTGGCCAGTTTTTTTATCCATGTATTTTTTGTGTTCCCGCGGGACAATAAAACACTCGGGCAGAAGCTGGTTTGCTATAATTTTGCACTTTGGGAATTTGTTAAATTCTTTTTCTGAATTCTTACCGTTATATTATTGACGAGATTTATTCTGAATGAAAGTTACTGCTTTTAATTAATTTACCTACAATAAATTAAGGTTGGTTTAAACGTGTAATTTAATATTTTATCTGTTATTTGTGACTATTAGTAAATTAGTACCTGGGCGACCGAGCTCAGCTCGGGTGAAAATAGAGAAAACGACGTTTTATAAAAATTAAACTTAGCTAGATCGTCACCCGGCTCCAACTTTCCGTGATGTAACCGTGCCAATAACGGACCATCTTGAGCTTCTTAACGACTCTCAATTTTGGGCCATACATTGAGGCAAAGGCTCAGCTGGCTGCCAAAAAGTTGGGGATCCTTGCGAAGGTGAGAAGGTACTTCACGCCGGAACAGCTGCTCAACTTGTATCAAGCGCAAGTTCGATCGTGCATGTTCTCATCTCTGGGACGGATCTGCCAAATACCAGCTTGACGCACTAGAGTCGGTCGAAAAGCGGCAATGAGGCACTGGTCAAGTCAAAGCTCCAGAGCCTTGAAGATCGTCGCCGAGTTGCCAGTTTGTCGGTTTTTTATTGGTTACATTTCGGGGAGTGTGTGATGGAATTACATGATTTAATTCCGCCCAGCCCGTTCCGGTACCTATCAACTATCTCACCTGATGGTAAGTGACGATGTGGTCGACGGTGAAACACGCTTGCCTAGAAATAACCTGTTCACTCTTGACTTAAAGACTCCGAGATTGTAGCTGTCGGGAAACACAGACTCCGGCAGGGAATTCCACTCCTTAGCTGTACGCATAATAAGTGTTCCCAAAAGGTTTTGTGCGTATGGGTGGGATGTTTACCATGTATCGATGGCGCATCGCCGTACGCTGGCCATGAATTTGCGCACTGAGCGATTTATCGATCAAACTGGTGGTATGAAGGGGGCGCGACGGGGGAATGCTCCGCCAGTGTTTCTGTGCGCGCACGCTATTCGTTCGTCAGTTGACCCATGCTTCCCGCGGTGAGATCACGCTTCGTTCGCGCCCTAAATACAGTCGCACACACAACTTTCTTTGCACGGCGTAGGTTTTAAAAATGAAGGAAATAAAAATTATTTATTGTTTTATGAAGAAAGAAGTTGAAAAAGGAGCAGTTCATAATTTATAATGATAAGATATTTATATATTTATAATGATAAGATCGAAATAAAAAATAATGCTCAAGTAAACATTAACTAATTTAAATCCATCTTCTTCCAAAGTACTAAGTAGCTACTAGCTAATAAGAACCTATTATGATTCTACAATAAAACAATTATTACTCTTATAAAACAATATCCTAGTATTTTAGAACGCGGCTGTACCCATGCGCAAACACATCCCCTCCACTGTCGCTCAGCGTTCTTTTTACGTGACGGGACCTGTAATTCCATCGCACACTCCCCGAACTGTAACCGATAAAAAACCATGGTTCAAAACAGCATTTTAAACAAAACCTGAGAATTGATAAAACATTGTGAGAGTATATTAATCCTGTTTCTTTATTTTCATCTTATAAAATGGTATCCATATAAACTGCTTCACAGAAATACATCCGCGGAGACCACAATAAATTAAACGAGAAAATGCAGATGGAAATGTTGTATTTTGTGTGCCAATTCCACGATGTTCGACGTCCACGATGCTGCTTTGAAATTCTCGACACAAATTGGTGAGAAGAGGCGAATGGTGTTCAAGAACAAAATTACTTTGGAGTTTGTGGCTATTGTGAGAATTGAATGACTCTCAGCAGTATTTTTTGTTATAAAAACGTACCAACAGTATTTTATGTTGAGTACAAAACTACAAAACATACAAGTATTATATTGTTTATAACAGTTGGACTTGCGACCTCACCGCGTGATGAGGAATCGGGAATTTATACTTATATTATAAAGAGGAAAGATATTTTTGTTTGTTTGTTTGTACCGAATAGGCTCCGAAACTACTGGACCGATTTAAAAAATTCTTTCACCAGTAGAAAGCTACATTAATCCTGAGTGGTCCTGTGGGGTGGTCCACGGGAACGAAGCCGCGGGGAACAGCTAGTACCAAATAAAACTTAAGTAAGTAAAAACTGTTGAGGTGACGCAAGAAAAGAGTGTCTAGAAAAATATCGGGAACGCATTTGCCTAGCAGTGGGACATTCAATTCATTCATTTTATTTTTTAGGGTTCCGTACCCAAAGGGTAAAAACGGGACCCTATTACTATAAGACTCCACTGTCCGTCTGTCTGTCTGTCACCAGGCTGTATCTCATGAACCGTGATAGCTAGACAGTTGAAATTTTCACAGATGCTGTCTTTCTGTTGCCGCTATAACAACAAATACTAAAAACAGAATGAAATAAATATTAAAGTGGTGCTCCCATACAACAAACCGTTTTTTTTGCGATAATAGTACGGAACCCTTCATGCGCGAGTACGACTCGCACTTGGCCGGTTTTTAATTACATTTCACAACGTACACGTACAACCTTAAGGCCCTTACTCCGCTTGAGTGCCGTAAAACGGTTAATTTCTAAAGCATACTCCTTAGTAACGGCTAAGTTAAAAGGTTTGAAAAAAGTATATATTTATTATTGATTCATGTACCTACATTATTAGTGAAACATGTTTTTTTCGTCTGACTGATACATTTACTTAAAAAAAAAAAATATACGATATGTTTTCGCGTCTTTTACATACTCCTCCAAAACGACATTGATGTTTCAAAATATTTTGACACAGAAACATTTTCTTAACGTACATAGGATACTCGTATGTAAATCAAAATATATTTTGCAAACAAAACTGTCCAAAAGGAGGTCCAATATTAATATTTTGGCACCGAGCGGGCGCTCGGCCAGTACCACGTTAAGTATTTAAAAGGGGGTATTTAATCACATCATCAGCCTATTAATGTTCCCACTGTTGGGACACAGGCCTCCTCTCTGTGAGAGGGAATGGGCCGTTATTCACCACGCGGGCCCAGTGTGGGTTGGTGGATGTCACATGTCTTCGAATCATTGGTTCTAGGACATGCCGGTTTCGTCACGATGTTTTCCTTCACCGTTTTGAGAGCAGTGGTGTTGAAATAATTTACACAAAGTAAAGCACGCAAGCAGGTCGTGGGTTCGAGCCCAGGCAGGGCTCGAACCCACGACCTACAATTTGTAAGTCGCGGCCGATACCACTGGGCCACCACTGATCTTATTATTAGGGTTATTTAATAAAGACAGAGAACTTAAAGGGTCAAATAAATCAGGTATATAAGTTTAAATGGAAGTTCGTCAATTTTGCCGATAGGAAATGCCATCAAGATCACGGCTTGTGAAAAATGTGCATTGTATGGAGTTTGAAAAATCCAACAATTCCTCGTCACATCGTGCCTGGATTCCGTCAATCATGCTCACATAGCATTGGACAAGTGCTAGTCTCGTAGTCAACTAATTGTCAATTACTATCGCCCTGTCATGCCATTAGCCAGATTAATTAGACTCAACACTCGGTTTAGTCACTGTTAGTTTAAGTGATTTGTGACATTGCTATCATGTTCGCGTGTTTGTGGGTAGCAATGTTCTTAGTAATCTATGATGTGTGAGTTTGGCTGTTGATATTCAATAGCATATAATAATATTTTTTTCAACAAACTTGCTCGTAAAGTGAGCCTTATTACATCGCTTTTAGGGCCTTAAACCGAGCTATAACACACACGTGCGTAATAACATTACACACTAGTGCGTAATAGAATTAACCCTACAAAGTTAAATTAGTAACTTTCTGCAAATTATATGCGGGTAAACAGAGCATTTTCAATTTTACCGGATAATACAGAATATTTTTAGTTACAACAAAGAGGTTTTATGCCGCTGAAAATCCATATGCATTTTTGGAATAAATAAATGTAATCCTTATTAAGTCAATCAAACATTTATTATTATCAAATTATTCATAATTCACAATAATTTGTAAAAAAATATTTAAATATTTGTATTTCATCACTTAAAGTTATAATTTTGAAGTAGGCTGTATGTACTCATCTTGCAATTGGCGCGTGAAAAAAAAAGGTTTCGCGCCATTTCCCATAATTTTCATATTTTGTTTTTATTGGATTCGCTGTGGTAAATTATTTTAGAAATGTTAAGTTTTCGTGCAGAAGACGAACAATTGATTGTGTCAACCCCGCCAGAAATACTAAATTACTAAATGAAGCACAAAATGCAACCGATTGCCTAATTCCCGCAAAATGTAGTGACAAGTGCTTAGCTGCCCACGATAGTTTCCTACAAAGGAAGAGCTAGATTATTACCCAGAAATTCTGAAAATGTGTTTTTGGCGTATTTCGAAAACGTACTGTAACCTAATGGCATATATGAAGCGACAGCTCGGACGGATACATTGGTCGGATATCTAATGTTTAGTCACCAGCCGACGTTGAAAAGTTTTTGAACGAGGCTCCGGATAGTCAGTACCTACCTAGTAACAATGGAACGTTCATCATCATCATCATATCAGCCGAAAGACGTCCACTGCTGGACATAGGCCTCCCCCAAGCATGGAACGTTCAATATTATTAAACTAAACGTATCTAAATAATTGCGTAACCTAAGCTTATCTTCTTAGAACTAATTAATTGATTTCGTTGCAGGTTGCCTTAATATTCGGTGTTATTGGTGCGTGTAGACGACAAGAGCTTTATTATATTACAACAAAGGATGTAGAAACCAGAAAGCAGACTCTATTCATAATAAGGCGAAAATCAGTGACAAAATAACGCAAGCCATTCAATTGGAGCCAAAGGAAAAAAAGTTTTGCCCCGAACCACAGCCATGTACATCTCGTAGCATGAGTTATTTGGTTCCTGCTGTTCTATGATTTGCAGATGAAAACGAAAGTATCTACTAAATAAGTGGCAAGTACCAACGTAAAACAAACTGTGAATTGCATCCAAATGAATCTAATATCGCTTTGAAAATTGTACGTTCACCAATTGTTTTAATAATTAAACGATTTATGCAATACATGTTTGTTTTTTCCTCGCAAATGTGTTGAAAAACGTCGTATGAATCGCGTGAGTTCTGCTCATTACTTAACTTAATGTAATAACTAACTTAATCAATATGTTTGAAAACAAACAGTAGGAATGTATTTTTTCTCTTATTGAATTTAAAAAATACATGCTTACCTAATTGTAACAAATCAATCGACGGCTATAATACGAGTATGTACATGCATTCTAACGACTGTTGGTTTAGTGAAATCGTGATGTATTTTGTTGACATTATAATACGCTGAGATATAGCACTGTATAATTTTCATATTAACCCTGTTTTCGTTGCACTGTTCCCGATTCGAACGGAAACTAGTTGGATAACCGGTCTGTAATTATCATGGTGTCATCCAAAGACACGTGTATTCTGTGATACAGGTTACATTATTATAATTACCTGGGCGACCGAGCTCTACTCGGGTGAAAATAGAGAAAACGACGTTTTCTAAAAATGAAACCTAGCTAGATCGATTTATCGCCCCCGAAAGGCGCTACATACTAAATTTCATGAAAATCGTTGGAGCCGTTTCCGAGATTCAGATTATATATAAACATGTATGCAAGAATTTCTCGTTTAAAGGTATTAGATACTAGCTGTTGTCCAGTTGTTACTTGGCATCAGGGTTGTTGCGAACATCAGCAACAGCATCGGTATCCACGGAACTTCATCATCATTTTTAATATCAGCTGTGATAGATGCTGATATAGTCGTGACATGACTACGGAGGAAGCGGGGCTTATGGCATGTATTCTTTTCGGTTGCGAGGTTTGACCAATCTTGAGGTCGATCGACCCGATTGCGATTGTAAACAAACACTAACTTGTCTAATAATAATTATTAGACAAGTTATTATGTCCTCGAAAAGAGCGTTTTCTAAGCAGCCAAACTGTGCGGAAAGTGTCACTTTTTTTACTAGTGCTTTTTACTTTCCTGTATTTAAAAAAAAAAAATCTCCAACGTCAGCCCGCCGCATAGAGTTTATATTATTTGAGAAAAGTTAAAAAAAAAATTATAGTACAGATTATCAGTCATATAAAAGGTAAAACAAAACTAATACTTCATTTAAGGCGTTTTTAATTACTCTAGTTTTAAATTTTGATAAATAAATTAATTTTAAATATTCATTAAATATGTTTGGTAGAATGAATATTTTGCTCGTGCCTTTTTGCGTTACGACGTGACAGCTATTTGCACATGCGCAGTAAAATGTAATGTGGATATGCTGAGTGCCCTTGAATAAGCCCGCCATTTTATTAATTTCTTGCTTGGTTCAGATATATGTTTTTATTTCCTGGCACAATGCATAGTAAAATGTTGTATGATACACGTGCGTAAGATGATTTCCGACTCGTGTCGATTTATCCACTCATCGGAAATCCTAACTTCACGCCTACCTTCCGCACTTGTAGCATAAATAACTATTTCATCTTCACAAATATTATAAAGAGGCAAGATTTTATAGTTTGTAATAAGTATGTTTGTAATAGCTAACTCTAAAACTACTTAATAATTTAAAAAATTCTTTTACCTATGGAAAGCTACATTATTCCGTTGTGACATAGGCTATTTTTATGGCCGGGTGGGCCACGGGCGCGCAGATGCGGGGAAAAGCTAGTTAAGATATAATTTATGTCATTACACTGTTGTGAAATTTAAAATATGGAAGTACATATTTTAAATTAGTGAATCAAGAAATCGCAAACTATAACTTTACGTAAGTTACAGTTTGTGGTTTCTAGATTCACTAATTATTCTACCAATACTTCACTTAAAAATCACTTGAAACATCCTGATGAGTTTGAAATGTCTTTATACAGTGGAAAAGAAAAACAACAAGCTTTTCCCTGTTTTTATAAAGAAAATTAAAAAAAAACAATGAAATTTAATTTCTATCTAAAATAATGAATATCAGCATCAACATCCGCTGATGTCAATGACAAAATATAAGCATCAGCATCAGCGGATGTGACAACAAATTGCATCAGCAACAACACTGCTTTGCATAGCCAATTTTTTTATATCGCTCTTTAATATTGTAGGTGTGAGCGCTACCTTACTTGAGAAATTATTGGTTCACCATACCACAGATAATATAATACTAGCATACAGATGCATCCCATACAAAGAAACCGTGCCGACGTAACTAGCGTTTTTCATCTGATTATACCGATAATTGTTTGTAAATCGATTGCATTCGGTTCCGTTCCACGGCGATGGATAGATCACCATCTATATCCGTGGAACGGAAGGGAACGGAACCGAATGCGATCGATGTAAAAATAGTAATCAGAATAATCAGTCTAGAACGTCAGCACGGTTTCTTTGTATGTTTGAGACACCACTGACCATACAAACTTTCCTCCCCTTAAGGATGATTTCCGAGATAAAAACTATCCTATGTCGTTCCCAGGGTCTGAAACTATCTCCATACCAAATTTCATCTAAATCAGTTCAGCGGTTTAAGCGTGAAAAAGAAACGACAGACAGACCCCATTATTAATATAAAAGTAGCCATGTCTGAAAAAATTAAAACATCGTGAGGAAACCGGCATGTCCTAGAACCAAAAATTCGAAGATGTGTGACATTCTCCAACCCGCACTGGGCCCGCGTACCTCTCTCACAGAGAGGATGCCTGTGTCCCAGCAGTGGGCACATTATAAGGCTGATGATGAACCCTTTCTGGGTTACTTTCACATATTTAATATTATAAGGGATACCTATCGGAAACTGCTCGCAAAAATACTCTAGATTCCATGCAGTAAGAACATTTATCTTTTTCATTATTATTTACAAACTAATATTTCATTATTATTATTTTTCAATAGAAAATAGTAGTAGGGTCGTGTTATATATATCATTTTCTGGGTCTTACCCTATATAACGGAATGATTGCATTTCTAAGAATATTTTAATGCACGAAAGTGGGGCGAATGAGACATTCATCTTCGGAAGTTGTAATATGCATTTTGTAAACGCTATTTTCTAAGATTATAGGTTTAAGGCGCCGATTCCCTTGAGTAACTGATTTTAAAATGAGAATCACGTCTAAATGGTTAGTCGTAATTTTTTGAATAAAATATATGTTATATTAGACTATTTTCTTAATAATTTGATCTGAGCAAATTTTGAGTTTTCTTCGTATAACATAGTGTAATTAATTTGTAAAGTTATGTCTAAAACGGACAAAAACACGACAATCACGCCAAAACCGCTGGGCGTATTTTAATGAAATTGACACCATCTCAAAGACAATTTAATTATCTACATTTTGATCTGAGCTTTTTTTTTTAAAGTCATAGAATAATAAGGAAAGTACAAAAAACTACTAAATTTCGGGTCGCGCGGGTGTGAAACGAGTGCGCGTTTTGTTCCCTCAAGGTCGTTGGCGTTAGTCGTCGTCTTAAGAAATGGTCTCACTCATATTTTTTTTAGTTTTTATAAATTAATCGTTGGCTTTTAATCTTTATCGTATTTATTGAAAGTGTTAATAAATCTGAGTACAATAGTAATAAATATAGTATATTCCAAAAACATCAAACGAACAAAAATGTTGTTTAAGGTTACACTAGTCGAAAATTCTTCCATACAAACGTAGTCTAGGGATTATTCCTTTGTTTGACAATGTACGTTCAAAATAAAAAGTGATATAAATTTGTCTCATCAGTATCTAGCCCTGTATGGAAACAAAAAAGTGAAAAAAGTAAATATTTGAAAGTTATGAGCGTCGAAAGTTCCTTAATTCGACACTAATTTTAATGCATTTTTGGGTGCAAATAAATACCATAAGCAGACGGAAAATTGTAAAATGGCCACCATACAGGGATAGATTAGTAGTTCAACAATGCAAATAATTTTATTTTGAACAGATACGTTTAGTAGTTTTTCATGATATCCAGACTCCCAAAGGTCTGTTTATAAAATTTCGCGCGATCGGTTTCGTCCTAAATCATTATCTATTTCGCTACAAATTCGCAAAAGTATGTATTCGTACGTGAACTAGCTTCCTACTGCTCATCACAGCCTCAATCTCTTCCGCACGTGTTGTCGGTTGATATAAAATGCATTTTAACCCCGCGCACAAAATAGTTCGTGCCGTTGACAAAGCTTTTAATCATTTCTTTGCTTTTGTGTTTTTCCATTAAATTCTTTTAAAAGAGAAATCTTCTTGACTTTTGTCACTCATTAGTAGCGTTTTGACAAAAGCGAGGGTTTGGCAGTCATTGTCGTTTATTGAAGAGTTTCGCTGGTCCATTGTGCAACACAGTCATAACTTGGGAGTGCGTTGTACTTAAAAACGGAACTTGTTTTGCTTTGGGTGGCTTTCACTTTTTAAGTTCGATCAATCTATAGTACAGTTATAAATCGTCTGCCCGTTGCGTCGCCTAAATTTATTATTGTCACTTTATCTAAGAAGGATTTAAAAATACACTTAGATTTATGGGTCTTTTGGTGACTGTGATACATAGAGCGGCAGTCTTATTACGTATCTTTTGCAAGAGCAAAACGATAGCGATTTTTGCGCAATGATTGCTCTTTCATACAGAAGGTTGGCGGTTTTTTTTAATATGTGCATTTGACTAACAGCGAGCGATTAGCAAACGATTGTGTAGGATCTATCATACCTACACTGCAGGTAATACCGACTTTTATGACATAAAGCATTTGATCGCTATCGTTTTGCTCTTGCAAAAGATACGTAATAAGCTTGCGGGTTTCTGATTCATTATTTGGAATTAAGAACGTGTCAAGCCTACTTCAATGCTACATGACAGGTGTTCAGGCTAAGGGTACGTTTACACAGAACATCCGTATTGCAGGGATCGTTTTTTTGTTATCGTTAAACGGCGGCTACTGGAGGTGATGTTCACACCGCATTTACAGTACCGTTTTAACGGATTCATCTCTACTGGGGGTAATGTCCAAACCACATTTAGTCATTGTACCACCAACTTTCTACAAGGACGGACGTTCTCGTGTTGTATTGGTGCCATCGTCTTCTGCATCGGATTAACTACCGCGTTTTTGGCAGCCTGTAAACCTGTAAAACGGACTGCTGTATTTTTATGGATCGTACTTTTCTCCTGGATCTGGAATACTGTCATGTGTTTGAACTCGCTCATAGAACTACATACGTCAGCGCCGCGCCGAATAAAAACTTATAAGATAAAGTAGGCCTGTAAAACTGACCTCTCTGCGAACGAGCACTTAAGTAGAGTTTGACAAAACTTAACTTTAAATACTTGATTCAGAAATCGAGAGATAGAAAAGTAAATTCTTTGTTTACCGCTTTTGACAATAACACACAGAAAATTGAAGCTTCACTTAGGTTGAAAACATCACATGGACAAATGTTAGTACCCTGTTGCTTTACGAAGCGCAAGTGACATATATAGATTATTGAAGGTGATTTTCAATCAGTTTTATTGTTTGTAAAGATAAGTTGTGGTCGTGGTAAACTTTTTATGTACTACTAGCTTATGCCAGCGGCTTCGCCCGCGTGAATGTCTAAAATTATCCCGAGGGAACATATTCCTGGGATAAATTTATCCCATGTGCTATTCCAGACAATAATCTATCTCTGTGTCAATTTCATCCAGATCCGTCCAGACGTTTGAGCGTGAAGAAGTAACAAACATACAAACACACACACACACTCAAAAACTTTCGCCTTTATAATATTAGTGTGATATATATTGTGATGCGATTCGTGGCCCCATAAGTCGACCATCAACGACAAAAAGTATAGCACTTTACTACTGCTAAGAACAACATTTTGGTTATTGCTGCATGGATACCATGGATACCAAAGTCAAAGGTAATAGATAGTGATTAGAGTTGGCCAGACTAGGAACAGGCCCAGACTAGCAACTGGAAAAGCTACATCAGCTGCGTCCACATTAATCGGCTATTAGTCGAAAATCGAAAAAGATTCGATCGAGAAGACAGCACTTAGTGAGCTAGCGAAAAACAGTTAATAAAAGAAAAAAAGAAATAATCTTACAAGAAAGTGCGTGCATAATATCAAACCCGCTGACTTTGTGTTCGCGGCCTAATAGTTATCGATGCTGGCATCTCACACGTATTACCGGTCATCGTGAACGTTGAAGATGACTTTTGCTTATTATTATATTCGCACAGCATATCGCTATTGGTTGTGTAGATTTAATCATGAGTGGCATTAAAAAGGCCTCGTCAATAGAAAGTATTTGTACATCAAACATTAACGTTTATTACTTGTATTGCATTGTAATTTTATTGATTCACGTTGGCAATTCAAACAACAGTTATACAATTGCAAAAATGCTTTGTATGAATTTCAAATGATTGATAGGTGTGTGTAAATCGCAAGAATGCCACGACGAAGCGTTTTAAAAAAGTTGCTCTGCAGACAAATATGTCTATGGGTGCCCATGTCTATCTAATATTCTTCTACTTCTTTTCGAAACGAATGTTGAGATCCGTAAGAGAACCAGGGTTACCGACATAGCCCGAAGAATTACCAAACTGAAGTGGCAGTGGGCAGGGCACATTGCTCGCAGAACGGATGGCCGATGGGGCAGAAAGGTTCTGTAGTGGCGACCGCGAACTGGAAGACGTTGCTTTGGAAAGCCTCCCACCAGGTGGACCGATGACCTGGTGAAGGTTGCAGGGATCCGCTGGTTGCGGTACGCACGGGACCGGTCAATGTGGCGACGCTTGGGGGAGGCCTAGGGGGAGGTCTTTCGACAGATTTGATGAAGATGAACCTTATAAATATATTCGGCCCAGTAGATAGCCACGTAACGCAGAGTGACCGTGTTAAAATCTTTAAATTATTTAAACCTGACGTCTGGTCCTCCCAGACTGGCTTTCATCTGAATGGCAATGTAGGTGCGATAATTCCATCAAGAGCTGACACCGCCACCAATTATTTCCATCAGTTCGTGAGCAGCTGGCCAGACCGTGGCTGGAGGTGGATCACCCTGTTGCCCGATTTCTTACTAAAACATATACACTATCATCATCATCATCATCATCATCATCATTTCAGCCGAAAGACGTCCACTGCTGGACATAGGCCTCCCCCAGGCGTCGCCACATTGACCGATCCCGTGCGTCTCGCATCCAGCGCCTTCCCGCAACCTTAACCAGGTCATCGTTCCACCTGGTGGGAGGCCTTCCAACGTATCGTCTTCCGGTTCGCGGTCGCCATTCCAGAACTTTTCGACCCCATCGGCCATCCGTTCTTCGAGCAATGTGCCCTGCCCACTGCCACTTTAGTTTGGCAATTCTTCGGGCTATGTCGGTAACCCTGGTTCTCTTGCGGATCTCCACATTTCTGATTCGATCACGCAAGGAAACACCGAGCATAGCCCTCTCCATTGCCCTTTGAGTGACTGCAAGCTTCCTGATAAGGCCCATTGTAAGCAACCACGTCTCTGAGCCATATGTCATCACTGGCAACACACACTGGTCATAGACTTTCGTCTTGAGACACTGTGGTAAGTTGGACGAGAAGATACCGCGCAACTTCCCGAACGCTGCCCAGCCGAGTCGGATTCGACGGTTGACCTCTTTCTCGAAATTGGCCCTACCCAATTGGATCGTTTGGCCCAAGTAGACATAATCGTCCACAACTTCGAGTGTAGAGTCCCCGACCTTGATAGGAGTGGGTGCAACATGGCCATTCAACATCACCTTGGTTTGGTTTTTTCCATGTTCATCTTAAGACCCACTCTTTCGGAAGCTCTACTGAGGTCATCGAGCATCGCACTGAGGTCCTCCATGGTCTCAGCCATGACCACTATATCGTCGGCAAACCGAAGGTGAGTGATGTACTTGCCATTAACGTTGATGCCAAGCCCTCTCCAATCCAGAACCTTGAAGACATCCTCCAGCGCAGCAGTGAACAGTTTCGGAGAAATGACGTCTCCCTGTCTCACGCCGCGCCGGAGATGAATTGGTTTCGAGATCTGATCCTGAAGACGGACTGACATAGTGGCGTTCTTGTACAAACACTTCAACACTTCAATGTACCGGTAGTCGATCTGGCACCGTTGGAGAGACTGCAGTACAGACCAAGTCTCGATCGAATCGAAGGCTTTCTCGTAGTCCACAAACGCTAAACAGAGAGGCAGGTTATACTCTTCGGTCTTCTGTATAACCTGCCGCAGCGTATGTATGTGGTCTACGGTGCTAAAGCCTTTTCGGAATCCGGCTTGTTCGGGAGGCTGGAAATCGTAAAACCTGCGCGCGAGACGATTCGTGATGACTCTTGAAAACAACTTGTAGACATGGCTAAGAAGTGAGATGGGCCTACAGTTCTTCAGCCGGGCATTGTCGCCCTTCTTGAAGAAGAGTACCACCACACCCCCGCACCATGCCTGTGGCGTTTTGCCCTCGAGTATGACGGAATCAAACAGCTTCTGAAGGGCCTTAAGGACCGGTTTTCCACCCGCCTTCAGGAGTTCAGCCGTGATTCCGTCATCACCCGGCGCCTTGTTGTTTTTTAGCTGTTTCAGAGCCATCCTAATCTCGTACAGGCTGACGTCCGGAATATCTTCGGTATAGTGTCGGGTCAATCTAGCTCTTGGGTCGTTTGCTAGATTCGCAACGGGCTTGCTGATTGATGTGTATATATACTATACACACTATACACACACGTGTATATATACACTATACACAAAAGTAAATGATTTGCCATGCTTGTGGCCTCGCCTATATGTCAATGATCTACATCTGACTTTGAATATGTTCAATCTGCACATCATATCTTATGCCCATATCTTGCCAAAGTACCTATAGATGGCACTACCTGCTGACATTTAAATGATCAGAAAAGTCGCCAGATTTTTTTTTATGGATTTATTGGTCACAAACCATATGAACACGCAATGTTACTCGACATTTAAATATCAGAACATATTTTGGAAACAATCTACTCATAATTGTTAAGATATTAAGTACTTTGTTTTCCTCGTTTCACTTTTACACAATTCGTATTTTTACAGACGGAACTTCTGTAATAAGACTGGTATTAAAGGTTAGTACAGACAGACTAGAGCATTCACTTGTAACAAAACATCGAACTTTCGCTGTTTTTAAATTTACTCGAACCACACTTCGAACATGACGCTCGATGTTTTGTTACAACCTGATTTTAAAAACCAACGAGCTTTTTGGTGTAACATTTTGTCAAGCTTAAGACGACGACTAACGCCAATGACCTTGAGGTAACAAAACGCGCACTCGTTTCACATCCGCGTGACCCAAAATTTAGTAGTTTTTGTACTTTCCTTATTATTCTATGACTTAAAAAAAAAGCCTCAGATCAAAATGTAGATAATTAAATTATCTTTGAGATGGTGTTGATTTCATTAAAATACGCCCAGCGGTTTTGGTGTGATTGTCGTGTTTTTGTCCGTTTTAGACATAACTTTACAAATTAATTACACTATGTTACATAAATACAACACAAAATTTGCTTAGATCAAATTATTAAGGAAATAGTCTAATATAACATATATTTTATTCAAAGAATTACGACTAGCCATTAAGAATGCGGCGAACTAAGCTCGCAAATGCAATTCGAGGCGAGTGAAAAATTCATTCGGAGTATTGCTATCTCAGTTTGCACGCACACGCGGCGCTGTGTGTGTGCGCGGGTAGATACTCGCACACACACGGCTGCGCACAGCGCCGCGATAGGCTTCCTAATCGTCCGTCATAACGACTCGAAATAATTTTATTATTATTTTTTAAATATTATTATTTAAGTATGTTCATTATTTGCTTTTTTTTGTTGACTACTTTGGGGAATCGTTGGTAAATGTACAGACTAGTAATGCGTTTTTACGAAATTTCTTTACAATATCTCAAGTTTAGGATAGCTAGCTATCGCTTGTCTTTGTACCTATAGAAAGAATCTAGCAGATACGTCATGCGTACCTTTCCAAATGGGTAATTTTGTAAAGCAATGTTGAAAGTTCATAATATTGGTGTTCTTGAATAAATAAGTAGGTACATCGTTTACGCAGGCAAAGCGTCTTGAGTCTTGGGGGTAACCCGGCCGACGCGAACGGCGCCGCCGTTGGCGTTTTTTTGTCTTATTTATGTAGGTATACCTTTTAATAAACCTCAAATATGTATTATAATAATAAATAATGAAAGCAAGTAAAATAATACAAGCGTTACTTAGGCAAAGTATTAGTAAAAGACTAATATTCTAATAATTTATGACTATTTACACATAAGTGCAGATAAATAACAGTGCTCTGAGCTAAGAATATTAAAAATAAAAATACGGATTTTGAATAAACATTTATTTTGTTATGTTCTTACTTTATAGATCATCATTCATCTGTTTAAAAAATATAAATCGAAACGTGATAAAATCGTGTAACTAGGTAGAGTAACCTTAAATAGTCGACTGAACGAAATAAAAAAAAATACAATAATGATAGTCAGAAAACTTAGTGTCAAAGATCCACACAAAACTCGCTGATTTATAAGATTTTGCTTGTAGGTATAATAATATGTATAAATAGGTAATCTGCAGTAGGTACCATTCATAAGAAGATAATCAACCGCAATAAAACGTAAGTAATAGTAGTATTTTAGTTTATGTACGCACTGCTTTTTAGTTTATAGGTATTTACAATTTTATTTTATTTTATCAATCTTAGGAAAAATTACAGCTAATACAATAAAAACGCAGAAACAACATGCAAAAACGGCCAATTAAAAGTTTTCTCACATATAAATATTTGCATAAAATACATATCAGCGAGAGTTTAAAATTATAAAGATTTGCATTTTATTATGAAGTCGATTAGCCAGCCAGTTATCAAAGTTTATTGGAACTGCCTCCCCAGGGTAAGGGTCACCGAAGGTCAGAAAAAATGCCCAGAATAATTAAATAAACTAGAACGACTTTGGATTTTAAATTTTAGTTTTTTGTAATAGGAATTTTACAAAAAAACGTTCCAAACTGGACCAAGGGCATAAAGCCGCGGTTGTGCAGGCAAATCCGATCGTATGGTCACCCTACCCTGGGTGAGCCGAACTAACGTCACAGTAGGTAAGTAAAAAACCGGCCAAGTGCGAGTCGGACACGCGCACGAAGGGTCCCGTACCATTATCGCAAAAACGGCAAAAAAATCACGTACTTTGTTGTATGGGAGCCCCACTTAAATATTTATCTTAGTCTGTTTTTAGTATTTGTTGTTATAGCGGCAACAAAAATACATCATCTGTGAAAATTTCAACTCTCTAGCTATCACGGTTCATGAGATACAGCCTGGTGACAGACGGACAGACAGACAGACAGACAGACGGATCGCGGAGTCTTAGTAATAGGGTCCCGTTTTTACCCTTTGGGTACGGAACCCTAAAAATGCAGTGTAGGTAAGTCTTAGCGCTGTCCTTGAGATAATTACCTACGCCCGCATTGTCTCATTCATGACATGAATAAAAAACCGGCCAAGTGCGAGTCGGACTCGCGCACGAAGGGTTCCGTACCATTATCGCAAAAAACGGCAAAAAAATCACGTTTATTGTATGGGAGCCCCCCTCAATTTATTTTATTTTAAATTAATAATAATTATTTTTTGAAGTGAATATACAACTAAATATTTCGTGAATATTTCAAGCGTCTACCTGTTGCCGTTATTAATATCGAGCAAAAAACGGCAAAAAAAACACGTTTTTTGAATGTGAGCCCCCCTCAAAAATGTATTTTCTTCTGTTTTTTGTATTTGTTGTTATAGCGGCAACAGAAATACATCATCTCTGAAAATTTCAACTGTCTAACTATCACGGTTCACGAGATACAGCCTGGTGACAGACGGACAGACAGACAGACAGACAGACGGATCGCGGAGTCTTAGTAATAGGGTCCGGTTTTTACCCTTTGTGCACGGAACCCTAAAAAACGAAAAGAAACAAAGCTTCGTAAGTTGGTAGATAGGTAGGTAAATACTAATTTATAAAATATATAGGTACTAAGGTAAAATATATAGGTACTATTTATATAACTTATTTTATTATGTCATTGGGAAACTGAGAGAAACATCCCAACGTTAGGAGTCCAATGTCCATGTCGGCAACCAAACCAAATTGTAAACAATAACAAAGTCCATAAACAACGCAGTTCGTAAGAAAGTAGATTACTCAATAACAAAGTTCAAATCACAAGGCAAATCTAAATCAACATTCATAGAATAGGTCAATAGTGTCAGAAATATTACAAAATGTACAATTTAGAAAATAAATACGCACTTACAGCACAGTAAGTAAAGTAATCGACAAACCACAAATAATACAACAAACAGTAAAACATCCCCGAAGCACACCCGAAGTGCCCCGAACAAACCCCGTACGAACGATGCACGTGAGCAGTACGACTACGCACACATTGACATTTGCTTGACGCGACAGCAATAATAGCTATTGAAAAAGTATGATTAATTTGATGTGTTCCGTAATACCAAAAATTATGAATGAAAACTTAATGTTTTTTAAATTACTTTTTCAATTATTTGTATCTTGATAATATGAGCTATGTTCCTGCTACGACAATATTATAGATATTGTTTTTTATAATACAGAAAAATCAATAAGAAAACATGTCATTTACGCGCTAAAAATGTACGAAATGGAATTCGCTTAAACTTCATATTAGGTAAGTATTTTGAAAAAATAAAGACGTACGAACCTAGATAAATACTGTCTAAATCCGAATATCAGCATAATATGGTGGAAATAAACTCAACTTACAAATGATTTAGGTATTACGTTTGTATGGACAATTCATGCTTCGCCGCACCCTTAAGACGTGATTCTCATTTTAAAATCAGCTACTCAAGGGAATCGGCGCCTTAAGCACGAGCGCGGGTGACGTGGGTAAGGTTAATAATGAACGCAAGGTACTAAGAAATGTTACAGGTAAATGCTGACTCACCGTGAGCATTACGTCGAACAGCGTCGAACATTCGCAAGAACGATACATTACATGAAAATGCTTTAATAAACTAAGCATTTGTCTGTACCATTCGCAAGAACGTTACATTACATTGCAATGCTCGCGAAAATATTCTAGTGTATCATCATCATCAGCCTTTTAATGTTCCCACTGCTGGGACAAAGGCCTCCTCTCTGTGAGAGGGAATGGGCCGTATTCCATCATGTGGACCCAGTGCGGGTTGGTGGATGTCACATGTATTCGAATTTTTGTTTCTAGGACATTTTTGTCCTAGAAATAAAAATTCATGTTTCCACACCGTTATTTGTTTCCCTTTACCGTTTTGAGAGCAGTGGTGGTAAAATAATTTACACAAAGTAAAGCGCCTGCCTGGGCTTGAAGTTACTGCTACAACATATAAGTCGCGGCCGATATCACTAGGCCACCACTGCATTCTTCTCTAGTGTATACTCACCTTTACATGTTCAAGAAAAGTCTAGCTAAATTATTTTTTCATACCTACTCATTTGATAGATCACAAACCATATCGACACGCTATGCCAATTGTTTTTTTTTCGTTTTCCAGATAAAACCAAAAAAAAACCATCTAACATAACATTTTCAAAATAATTTCAACGTTATTATGTTATCCTCAAAGAATGGGACGTCACTCCTCCACAGATCTAATAATCTCGACAGAACGTTGCTATGAATTCGGAAGTTCCAAACTCCCAATTTTCCTTATACTAAGTAATGGAACGGTTCCAGGAATGTAGGTAGAAAAGGTAGTTAGATTTTTATATGAGCGTCTAATCTTTGGCCTATTTCCTGCCCTTCATGCCCAACTAGCACCACCTTCCAGGATATGAACGTGGCTAATGACCAGAGGCGGCTGTACTTTAAGTTCACTCTGCACTGAACTGCCAGATTTAAAAAGGTTTAGAAATAAAATAAAAATGTTTAATAATATCTGATTAACGATCTATTCAATATTTACGAAATTATGACGAACAAATTTAAGCTCTTTGCTAAAGTAATAAGACGTATATTGCTGTAAAAAATACTCCCCGTGCGCTAGGCTAAAGCGCACGGCGAGAGTTCATACAATTCTATGAGAAACAAGCGAAAACACCTGGCGCGTGAGACAGAGATAGTTCAATAGAAAATGTACGGCGAAATATGACCATTCTCGTGCGCCGCACCAGCGAACCGAAGATTACCGAGAGCGGGCGAGGTTTGACGAACGAAATTTATCTTAGGGTCGAGTACCAACATTAAAAGTTGTACAACAACGTAACTAGATGGCGTTGGCGTCGAATTAGAAATCGCTAGCGAGATGGTTTGCCGATTAACATAGGCTCCTGTGAATTTTAGCAAATCTAACACAATTACCCAGTGAGACGACAAAGTGCACTACCACTACTATGATCCACCAGCCGCCACTGCTAATGACCAAGTTGTTCAAGCAGCCACATAATGGTAAAAAAAAGTTAAATGTCCAAGTATTCAATCGGAATGAAAAGAACTAAAAGAAGGGCCTCAATACCTATGTATATGTATTCAAAGTAAATATGTATTTATTTAGGATGTACGTAACATAAGGAAAATAGTGTTGCAAACCGAATCTAGGTCTTTGACTTGACTTCTCATTGATGGAACTATCATCATCATAATTATATTAGGTCGACTGGTAGAAAATGCCTAAGGCATTAAGTCCGCCTCTGTACGTTTTTGTGCTTGAAGTATTAAATAAATAAATAATTTCAGCCGAAAGACGTCCACTGCTGGACATAAATATGCCTCTCCCAAGCGTCGTTACACTGAGACAGAAAAAATAACATTCTGTCAACGAAAGCTTGGCGACAGCTATTGGTACCAGCGGTGACAAACGAAGTTTTGGTCGGTTTTTATATAATTTTAGTTTGTCCCCGCCTGCAGCACCTCATAATCTATACTAATATTATAAAGAGGAAAGATTTTTTGTTTGTTTGTTTGTACCGAATAGGCTCCGAATCTACTGGACCGATTTAAAAAATTGTTTCACCAATAGAAAGCTACATTATTCCTGAGTAACATAGGCTATTTTTAACACGCTTTTATTAGCTTGGTATGTATCTATGTATCTATTTATCAATGTAACGGAATCTTTGAACGTGATTTTCACCCACTTCAAAACGTGGGATTGATTTGAAACTTTGCACACTTATCAAGGACCAATGACAATGCAATAATTTAGTCAAAGTCAAAGTCAAATATGGTTATTCAACTTGGTTCAAATTTACAAGTAATGAAAGTTGATTCTACCGTGCGCTTTTAAATAGTTTGTCCCATTAGCCTTACTGTTCGCGACGAAGCGTCATCAACCATACTAAATGGTTCATAGAAATTGAAGTTTGTATGTGTAGACATGTCTGCTTACCACGGCGCGCCACCTGATACTAAAATGAATTTTAGAGGCACGTTTATATTTATACTAAAATTTTACCTACATTTTTTGAGATAGTAGTATAATGTTTTTAGTGTTTGTCAGTATGTTATAGGGTTCAATAGTTCACCCTTAACAGAGTAAAATCATTAGAAAGCATACTGATAAGAGTTATCATAGTAAAAAACATAAATTTCTGTCATACGATACGTCTGTGCTCGACGACGGATTAGTTCCGAATGACCCGTGAGAGGGAACCACACGATATATATAGTTTTGATGGTTTTTGAAAATATTATAGTAATTAAAATCATGTTTTTAAGGGCTTATCCTATGTACTGGACATGAAATCAGTACATAATGATGAAACTATGTGAAGACCACATAGTTTCTGCTATGTAAATAGGAATATTGACTTGATATCTCAAACACCAAATATATGGTTTTAGGTCATTTTAGGGTATATGGGGGACCTAGACCGAGACAGGAAGCCTATATACACCTCATAGTTAGCGTAGTCTTTTATATAAAGCCCATTTACTTGAGATATCAAGTCAGTATATAATAGAAAAACTGCTGTTTATCTGGTTTTTGGCAATCGCTTACGGTTTTAGGTGCCCTAAGTACCTAGAAACATATAGGTGTACTGGTAAAAGTACTACCATTGGAAAGCTTGCTAAAAGGGCTTCCAGGCGGTTTCTAGATGGGAAGAATCGCTTGGATAGTCAACGAGATAAGCAGTCGTGAAAAATGTAAACAACGTAAAACGTTGAAATTTGTAGACCCTTCAGGTGGAATAACTCCATGAAGGGAATAGATGTACTCATGGTGTAAGTACTTTCGGATGGCTTGCTGGACTAGCTACCAAGCCATCACTTTGGAGCGAAAATCGCTCAAGTAGTTTAAGTACAATTCCAGAAAATAGGTTTCTGGAAATGTAATTTTTAGTCAGTTTTTGGCATTCCCCGGGACTATACACCCCTGGGAATTCCGAAAATAAGGAATTTTTGGGGACCTCCCGATGGCCCGTTAAACGCACCATCGTGTCGTCCCAATCTTATTAGTGTTTTTATATCTAATTTCTCTGATAGCTGGGCGCAAAGAAAGTGACCAGCTATCAAATTTGTACATATCAAGGCACCTTATGTGCATATGACCTAGATAGACTTACATAAACACTAGAAATGTAAAGTGTGGTCTATTGGCTACCAGAATCCCCATAATAGGCGGTGATTGTCTGGTTAGCCTAAGTAGGAAGTCCTAAAGTCGGTGAAATGACTTAGGAATTTATAGATTCGTTACATAAGGGATGATATCCCATAGAAGATTCCCGAAAATAAGCTTTTTCTAGACGTCAACAGACAGCCTGCTATTGGCACCAGCAGGTCAACCCAACCTATAGATATCCTTAGGCTAGGTTAAAAGCTATTAAGGTTTTAACTGGGAAATAAAGGGAATTGTCCTTTTATTTCATGGAAATAGTCTAGGGAAGCTATCAATACCTGGAAATTAGGTATATTGATTAGATACATAGATAGGGGGCGTTACTGTGTTACAGTACGAAGGAATCCAGCTATTGATAGCACCATGGAAGGGGTGCGGTAACCCTATTTACCAAATATGTATAAGGGTTTTTTACATAAATAAAAATTATTTTCGGCGAGAATTTGCGGGGCTCTCAATAATGGCACGATGCGAGGGTATAAAGAACCCCCGGGCCCAAAATAGAATTTGTAGTCATCCAAAGCTAGTCGCTTGTACTTGTCTTAGTAAATAAGAAGTAATTCTTATATAGAATCACGTCTCAGAAATTGTTGAGAGCCCTAGAATCGTGCCGTGTACTGAATAACTTAGTGTTTCATTTAATTCATCAACTTCAACCCTTATGAAGACATCCCTTTTCGATCCTGTCGAGCTGAACCTCGGAACCTGGACACCAGGAGTGCTGATCCAGAAGTAGGCAACCCGGAATCTGGAAATAACTCAAGTACAGCCAACACATCGTTGAATCGTTAGAGTCGATTTGCAACCCTACGTCACTGCTGCAGCTAGGCATCCAAGAACCTTTGTTTTCGTGGTGTGGATGGGGCGTTCAGCGGCAATGGCCAGAAGGTTTACGCCCTTCTTTTCTCGGGGCCAGTGAACACGCTACGTCCTGCACATTTAATGGTCCTATCGAGCCGAATTTTGGAGCCTGGAGAGCCCCAGGACGTCGGGAACAGCAGATCCAGAAAAAACAACTGGGTGCCTGCATATTAAGTCGGCTACGTGCAACACAACGTTGACCCGTTCGAGCCGAAATTCGAAGTCTGGAGCGCCCCAGGACGTCAGGAAGAAACAGTGGTGGAATTAATTTTTCGAATTTTGGAGAAATTAATTTCACAAATAAACCAAAAATCGACGTGCACTGCAGGGAACAAGTCCTACGTGCCCTATTTGCCGCTGGATCCAAGAGGTAAAATTCTGGAGACAGTTATTGAAAATACCCTATTTTTTCAATAATTGTAAGAAAATAGAAGAAATTTTCTGTGAGCCGCAAAATGCTGTATGAAGACAGATGCGCATCCTTGAAGCCCCAAAAATAGTTCCTGAAGACTTATCGCTGAAAACTACCCTATGTTATCAGTGATTTGTTCTAGAACTGAACGCTTGTTTATTCAACCAAGAATACTCGTTCAGAAGATTGGATTACGTCTTTGACGCGGAAGAATAGTTCCTGAAGACTTATCGCTGAAAACTACCCTTATGTTTTTAGCGATTTGTTTAAAAAACGAGCGCCCGTCAGAAAAATACAAGACGTGCGTTTAGAAGGCTGATGTGCATCCTTGATGATTGAAGAATAATTCCTGAAGCCTTATGACTGAAAACAACCCCTATGTTTTCAGGAAAATTTTGAAGACTGAATTTTCGTCAGTGAATGGAAGAAACGTACTCTGAAGACTTAGATACGTTTCGGATGTACTGACTATGCGGTTCCTGAAGCACTATCACTGAAAATAACTTTGACGTTTCGGTGATTTATTTGAAGATTGAATTTTCTTCAATCAAGCAAGATACGTGCTCTGAAGATTGATGCACGGCTCTGATGCTTTGGACAAGCAGTTCATGAAGCATCACCACCGAAAAGTAACCTTGACTTTTCGGTGATTTAGAATTTGATTGAATTATAGTCAATCAAATAGAACATACACGTTTATGGGAAAAATAAACTTGTATAGCAAATGCCTGAAGTTTCCTGAAGACTTATCACTGACCGTAAGTTTTTAGTGATTTTTTATTTGAAGATTGAATTATAGTCAATCGAAGTGGAGGTTAACTTCTGGAGATCGTCGGTTTGAACGCTGAAGCCCGGAACTGGGAATTATCTTTGAAAACTAACTTCGAGTTTTCAAAAGAAAATACTTCAACAACAATGCCGATAACCAGATCCAAAGGCAAGACGCCGGAGGCATGGACCGTGGAGTTGGATCAGCCAGCTGGCATCAGACATGAGCTGCCGCCGTGTTCACCTTCCACAACCGAAGGGACCGAGCCGTCGGACGAGCAGCGCCATCTAGCGCCTCAAACTGAAAGCACTCCGACGCATCAACCAATAGAAACTGATCAAGCGGTTTCTACTAGAATAACCAGATTAGAAGGAGCTTCAGACACAACATTGAAACCTTCTCAGAAAGAGAAGATTTTCGAAGAAGACAGACGTACAGCGATGCCGATGACTACCCGGGGTGACGCCCGTATCGAACATAGCCGTCCGCCGTCAACTAGAGTGACTCGGTCACGAAAAAACATAGACAAAGCTCGCGAAGACTTACTCAAAATTAAGTTGGAGCTTGCACAACTGGCACTTCAGAGAGCGGAGGAAGAGGGTTCCGAAGCTGAATACCTGGATGACAGAAACTCGAATGACGAGTACGTGCGTTCATGGCTAGAAGAGGCACCAGAACCTCAGCCTGAGAAGGAGGATAACGTCGTGGAAGGGGGAACCAGAAATTCTATGCATAGACCCCTGACTGCGACCGCCACCAAATCGCAAATAGAAGGTCAGCATCCTAAGGAAAAAGAAGTGCGAAAACCTCCAGTTGCAGCGTCAGCTGAGTGTACAGGAGGTCAGAGGGATAGTCTCCGTCCATTCCTGACGAAGTTGACGTCCGCTATAGCGTCGCTAGCCGACAGAAAAATAGAACAGCGGGACCAATCGAACCCCTCTGCGTCGAAATTCGTCATGACATTGCCGAATTTCAATGGTTCTCATACTGAATGGCTATCATTTCGGGCCATATATGAGACAACTCGAGCGTATTTTACGGACATCGAGAATACAGCGAGGCTGAGGAGAAGCTTACATGGACGTGCAATTGAAACCGTCAGCTCAGAACTCATCGGACATGCCAGGCCCGATGACATCATGAAGGAACTCGAGCTGCAGTTCGGCCGTCCAGACTCCATAGCGCAAGCTGAAACAGATAGATTACGCGGACTGCCGCGCTGCAGTGAGTCACCAAGAGACATCTGCGCGTTTGCAAGTCGCGTAAGAGGTGCTGTAGTCACGCTCCGCGCGTTAAAAAAGGGTCATTACCTTATGAACGCGGAGCTTATGCGATTGTTAACAGAGAAGTTACCCAATTCGCTACGAGCACAATGGTACCGATCATATTCGGAGAAGTACCAATCGGTGCCAGATATTTCATTGTTCAGTAATTTTATATCTGAACAGGCACACTTCTGTAGTCCATTCGCCCCACCCGAAGGCATCGCTTCGGCCGAGGCGAACACCAACAGACGCGTCACACAAAGGACGCATATAGCTACGGACCAACCGGTAGGAAAATGCCGTGTTTGCGACGTGGGACATCACTACGCCACTGGATGTGCACAATTCAGGGGCGTAGCTGTCGAGAAAAGATGGGAGCTAGCGAAAAAACACAATCTATGTTATCGCTGCCTTCAACATCGACGAGGCAACCACACTTGTAAGAGAAAACAGTGTGGCCAAGACGGGTGCAGAGATACGCACCATCGGCTTCTTCATAGGAAGAAGCAACAGCAGAGGGAAGCCAACAAGAAGCCCGATGTTCCTGAATCCCGCAAGGATCCTCAGGAAACGGTGGCCAGTTTCGGGTCACCATCGAGCCAGGCGTACCTCAAGATAGTGCCGGTCCGGGTAATCGGACCGGCGGGAGAGGTAGCAACATACGCTCTCCTAGACGATGGGTCCACCGTTTCGCTGATGGATGAAGACATCGCGAGGCAAGTCGGGGCAGAGGGCCCTGTGGACCCGCTCAAGATCGGTGCGATAGGCAACACCATGCTCACCACCCCATGCTCAAGAAGAGTCAAGGTGACGCTGGTTAGCCCGCAAGAGAGAAGGGTACAATTTAAAGCACGTACTATACCTAAACTCAGCTTGGCGAAACAAACAGTGAGCGATAGGGTTGTCGCACGCTGCAAGCATTTAACCGACTTGAGAAAAGAGTTGATGTACAACAATGGCGTGCCAAAAATACTCGTCGGCCAAGACAACTGGCATTTGTTATTGGCCAGCGAGATTCGCAGAGGTCCAAGACACCAACCAATTGCGTCACTTACAGCAATGGGTTGGACACTACATGGCGCGCACAGTAGTTTACTACGACAACAAGTACATCATGTCAATAGAATAACAACTGATGACAATTTGGATCATCAGTTGCGCGAACATTTCGCCATAGAATCGTTGTGCATAAACCCACAGCGACCCGCCTCTGACCCAGCAAGAAGGGCAGAGGACATTTTGAATCGATCAACTGTCCAATTAGAGAATGGACACATCGAAACCGCCATGCTTTGGCGTAATGAGCATGCTGAGATGCCAGATAGCTTTGAGACAGCTCTGAAGAGGCTCGTCTCAACAGAAAAGAAGCTGGACAAGAACCAGGAACTTCTAAGAAGATACTCAGACCAGATGGACTCGCTAATTGCGAAAGGGTACGCTGAAAGGGCACCCGCAATTAGCACGCCGGGCAAAACTTGGTACCTCCCACACTTCGATGTCTTCAACCCAATGAAGCCAGACAAACTTCGCATCGTACATGACGCTGCCGCAAAATCGAGAGGAATGTCACTGAATGACTTCCTGTTAACTGGGCCCGACCTATTACAGTCGCTGCCAGGCGTAATGATGCGGTTTCGCCGCCACTGCGTCGCAATAACCGGTGACATAGCGGAGATGTTCATGCAAGTGAAGGTGCGGAGCCAAGACCGAGACGCGCTTCGCTACCTGTGGAGGGGAAACCGCAGAGAAGGAGCGCCAGAAGAATATAGAATGACGTCCATCATTTTCGGCGCAGCCAGTTCGCCTTGCACAGCAATTTTTGCAAAGAACTGGAACGCAAACAAATATATAGAGAAGCACCCTGAAGCTGTGGATGCTATACTACGTAGTCATTATATGGATGACTACCTAGATAGTTATAGAACTATCGAGAAGGCGGCAGAAGTCGCTAGTATGGTGCGAAAAATACACCTACAGGCGAGGTTTGAACTCAAGAAATGGGTTTCAAATAGCTCGCAGCTCCTAGAAAAAATGGACCCATCGCATATACAAACTGAGATGGTATCCATTGGAGATATAGATACGTCGGAAAAGATACTCGGCCTCATATGGAGGCCAGGCGAAGACACGCTGGGTTTCAACCTCACACTCGCGCGTCTGCCTGAGGGTATCTTGGACCGAGAGGCGCCCACCAAGCGAGAGGCGCTCAGAATAGTAGCGTCGCTATACGACCCACTCGGACTCGCCTCACCAGTAACCATCAAGGCGAAGCAAATATTGCAAGAAGCATGGCGGCGAGGCGTCGACTGGGATCAGAGGCTAGATGTTGACCTAGCATTACAATGGAAAATTTGGGTACAACATTTACGCCAACTAAAAAACGTTAGCGTACCAAGATGCTATCCTGGATATAGCGACGCTATAGAAATGCAGGTGCATGTGTTCACTGATGCAAGCGAGATGGCATATGCTACCGCTATATACTGGCGGGCCACGACCGTGGAAGGCAAGCACTTAATAAGCCTTGTTATGGCGAAAGCGCGGGTGGCCCCACTGAAACTGCTTTCGATACCGAGACTCGAACTTCAGGCCGCGGTATTGGGAACCCGCGTAGCCGCAGCAGTGATGAGTGAACACGACTGCAAGCCCACGTCAGTAACGTATTGGTCAGATAGCAAGACCGTACTGACCTGGATTAGAAGAGGAGCGAGAGTATACAAACCTTTCGTTGCTCACCGAATAGCTGCTATTGAAGACAATAGCAAAGTCGAAGATTGGCGATGGATACCCACCAAGATGAACATCGCTGATGCAGCAACCCGTGACGTGCCACTGCGGTTCAACTCGGACCACGAGTGGTACTGCGGGCCGAGTTTTTTGTCTCTTGGGCCCGAATTATGGCCCACAGAGAAACCTCCGACTACAAACGACACGGGAGAAGAAAAAACTTTCGTTGTCACAGAAGGGGACAAGAAGAGCTTCATAGAAGCCGTTCCAGAGCCAAGCAGATTCTCCAGATGGGAGCGACTGCTTCGTGCGACCGCCACAGTTCTGCGTTTTATATCTCTTTGCAAAAATAGAACAGAGATAACGTCCTATAAACGGACGAGAAAAAACGCTGAAAAGGACCCAGACTGGCGCAAGAAGCCCGCTGTACCTGCACAGAAGCAGAAGCAGGCATGCAGAGCACCAACCCAGGTCAACAGACAAATCATAGAAGCAGAATTTCTCCAAGAAGCTGAGAAAATACTTGTCCAGGTCGCACAACAACAATCGTTCGCTTCAGAGTTAGCGAATGTTGAAGAAATAAATAAAAATAGCTCGCTGCGACCTTTACAAATTCAGGTCGTCGACGGCGTGCTGCGACTAAGAAGTCGCATAGCAGCTACGCAAGAGGTAGCTGAAGAAGTGATGCGCCCGCCTATATTACATGGCGACCATCACATAACGCAGTTGTACATAGACTGGACACATCGCAGTCTACAACATAGTGGCACCGAACTCACAATTAATGAGGTACGGCAGCACTACTGGGTCGTGAAGATGCGACCAACAGCGAAGAAGGTGATAGCAAGATGCCTGCATTGCCGTATACGCAAGGCACAGCCACCAGTACCTGCGACCGGCGACCACCCGAAAACGCGCCTCGCTCACCACCAGAGGCCGTTTACATATACCGGGCTCGACTATTTCGGCCCGCTATCCGTCACCGTCGGTCGGCAGCATCAGAAGAGATACGTAGCACTATTTACGTGTCTCACATCAAGGGCGGTGCACCTTGAAATCGCCGCCAGCCTTAGCGCAGACTCCGCCATATTGGCGCTGCGCCGATTCGCCGCACGCAGAGGATGCCCAGCTGAGATACACTCAGACAATGGCACCAACATGCACGGCGCCGACAGAGAGCTGCGAGACGCCTTCAAAACAGAGGCAAGTCGTAGAGGCATCGTATGGCGCTTCATAACGCCATCAGCGCCATTCATGGGAGGCGCCTGGGAGCGCCTAGTTCGTTGTGTAAAAAACACACTATACAATGTACTTACAGAAAAACACCCCACCGAAGAGGTGTTGTCCACACTGATTTGTGAGGCAGAGTACATTGTAAATAGCCGACCATTGACACACGTGTCGGTAGATGGTGATGATGATGAATCCATCACACCGAATCACCTTTTACTCGGTGGGTCAGCCAGACTACCTACACCTGGCACGTTCACCGAGCAAGATATAGACAGCAGGAAAATATGGCGACGATCACAGATCCTCGCTGATATGTTCCGGAGTCGCTGGGTCAGAGAGTACCTGCCGGAGCTCCAAAACCGGCGGGAGCCACATAGTAGTGGGCCCAGATTTAAAGTGGGTGACCCTGTCCTGATAGCCGACGGCCAGCTGCCCTGCAATACGTGGCCGCGAGGCCGCATTGTGGCCGTGTATCCAGGAATCGACGGAGAAATCCGGACCGCTGAGGTACGCACGCTTGGCGGTACCTTGAAGCGTCCGGTGAAGAAACTCGTCCCACTGCCCCAGTAACCAGAGATGCCGCTCCGCGCTGCATTCCTTCGGTGAGCGGCGACCGTCCTCTCGGTGGGCCTAGCCGGCAGCCGAGAAATGCCGTCCGTCGCTCACCGAAGGAATGCAGCGCCGCGCCGACAACACTTCGAGTCGACACAGCGAGTCGACACAGCACTGCACGGCGGGAGATATGTTCGCGACGAAGCGTCATCAACCATACTAAATGGTTCATAGAAATTGAAGTTTGTATGTGTAGACATGTCTGCTTACCACGGCGCGCCACCTGATACTAAAATGAATTTTAGAGGCACGTTTATATTTATACTAAAATTTTACCTACATTTTTTGAGATAGTAGTATAATGTTTTTAGTGTTTGTCAGTATGTTATAGGGTTCAATAGTTCACCCTTAACAGAGTAAAATCATTAGAAAGCATACTGATAAGAGTTATCATAGTAAAAAACATAAATTTCTGTCATACGATACGTCTGTGCTCGACGACGGATTAGTTCCGAATGACCCGTGAGAGGGAACCACACGATATATATAGTTTTGGTGGTTTTTGAAAATATTATAGTAATTAAAATCATGTTTTTAAGGGCTTATCCTATGTACTGGACATGAAATCAGTACATAATGATGAAACTATGTGAAGACCACATAGTTTCTGCTATGTAAATAGGAATATTGACTTGATATCTCAAACACCAAATATATGGTTTTAGGTCATTTTAGGGTATATGGGGGACCTAGACCGAGACAGGAAGCCTATATACACCTCATAGTTAGCGTAGTCTTTTATATAAAGCCCATTTACTTGAGATATCAAGTCAGTATATAATAGAAAAACTGCTGTTTATCTGGTTTTTGGCAATCGCTTACGGTTTTAGGTGCCCTAAGTACCTAGAAACATATAGGTGTACTGGTAAAAGTACTACCATTGGAAAGCTTGCTAAAAGGGCTTCCAGGCGGTTTCTAGATGGGAAGAATCGCTTGGATAGTCAACGAGATAAGCAGTCGTGAAAAATGTAAACAACGTAAAACGTTGAAATTTGTAGACCCTTCAGGTGGAATAACTCCATGAAGGGAATAGATGTACTCATGGTGTAAGTACTTTCGGATGGCTTGCTGGACTAGCTACCAAGCCATCACTTTGGAGCGAAAATCGCTCAAGTAGTTTAAGTACAATTCCAGAAAATAGGTTTCTGGAAATGTAATTTTTAGTCAGTTTTTGGCATTCCCCGGGACTATACACCCCTGGGAATTCCGAAAATAAGGAATTTTTGGGGACCTCCCGATGGCCCGTTAAACGCACCATCGTGTCGTCCCAATCTTATTAGTGTTTTTATATCTAATTTCTCTGATAGCTGGGCGCAAAGAAAGTGACCAGCTATCAAATTTGTACATATCAAGGCACCTTATGTGCATATGACCTAGATAGACTTACATAAACACTAGAAATGTAAAGTGTGGTCTATTGGCTACCAGAATCCCCATAATAGGCGGTGATTGTCTGGTTAGCCTAAGTAGGAAGTCCTAAAGTCGGTGAAATGACTTAGGAATTTATAGATTCGTTACATAAGGGATGATATCCCATAGAAGATTCCCGAAAATAAGCTTTTTCTAGACGTCAACAGACAGCCTGCTATTGGCACCAGCAGGTCAACCCAACCTATAGATATCCTTAGGCTAGGTTAAAAGCTATTAAGGTTTTAACTGGGAAATAAAGGGAATTGTCCTTTTATTTCATGGAAATAGTCTAGGGAAGCTATCAATACCTGGAAATTAGGTATATTGATTAGATACATAGATAGGGGGCGTTACTGTGTTACAGTACGAAGGAATCCAGCTATTGATAGCACCATGGAAGGGGTGCGGTAACCCTATTTACCAAATATGTATAAGGGTTTTTTACATAAATAAAAATTATTTTCGGCGAGAATTTGCGGGGCTCTCAATAATGGCACGATGCGAGGGTATAAAGAACCCCCGGGCCCAAAATAGAATTTGTAGTCATCCAAAGCTAGTCGCTTGTACTTGTCTTAGTAAATAAGAAGTAATTCTTATATAGAATCACGTCTCAGAAATTGTTGAGAGCCCTAGAATCGTGCCGTGTACTGAATAACTTAGTGTTTCATTTAATTCATCAACTTCAACCCTTATGAAGACATCCCTTTTCGATCCTGTCGAGCTGAACCTCGGAACCTGGACACCAGGAGTGCTGATCCAGAAGTAGGCAACCCGGAATCTGGAAATAACTCAAGTACAGCCAACACATCGTTGAATCGTTAGAGTCGATTTGCAACCCTACGTCACTGCTGCAGCTAGGCATCCAAGAACCTTTGTTTTCGTGGTGTGGATGGGGCGTTCAGCGGCAATGGCCAGAAGGTTTACGCCCTTCTTTTCTCGGGGCCAGTGAACACGCTACGTCCTGCACACTTACCAAGATCATCAGGATTAGCGACTTTTTAGTTCAATTTACCATTAAAGCGTGTTTTTTAGTTTTTGGAACTACAATTAACTTTATCCCGAAAACGGGTCCTGTGGGGTGGAGCAGAGAACAGCTAGTTATTAATACATAAATTATATCTAGTACTTGTTTTTCTCTTTTCAGTTAATTACTTCTTAGCAGTCGGGTTTTTTTTGTTTTTTATAATTATTTGTTTTATTTCAGACTTTTTAGTTTTAGTAATGAACGACTTCTCCAAATAGGTTATGTGGTAAAAGATTATTTATTTTGCTATCAAAGTTACGCTTAACTTAAATTTATGCCAAAATGGGAACATAAAAGTGTTAGATACAATATATATATTTTTGGAATGGCCTATTTAGTAGCTTTCATTTGATACCCATGTTCTTAGGAATAATGGATAAAAATTGTATCAGCCCCTTTTTTTAGGGTTGCCGACATTTAAAAGAAATGTATATAGCCTATGTCACTCCCACAATTAAGACGATTCCAACGACACCTCATATGTCATAATCGGTCAAGCCGTTTGGGCTGTAGAGCGTGCTAAATAAATGGACATACATACATACATACGCTCGAAAAACATTAGCCTCCCGCAGTCGGGTAAAAATGACGAACATGTATGGGAATCTGAAACGATATCGAAATGTCACGTGACCAATCCATTGTATTTTGGAATTTCGACCATCGCCATCACTGACATCGTATGACTCTGTCTTGCCTCTGGAAAGCTTTGATGGAGTCACTGACGAGGTGCTTCCAGTCCACTCAGTACTCCACATTTTTCTGAACCAAACCCAAAGTGAGACCCGTTATCGTCTTGATCTGACTTGACCAGCGAATGAACGCTTCTGAGATATTTTTCCGTCTACTTAACCTAACTTATCTACCTAAGTAAAGCAAATAATACAGTTGCGTTCAGCATTACTGCAGATTTGGAACATAACTCTGAGATAATACTTTCACTGTCCGGCGCCCTACATATTAACGATAATGGTTTAGCCATTCTGTCTGCTTCGAGATCAGTTTATATTCAGAAATATTCACATTTTGCATTTTGCTATTCGTATGTCAGAACAATAAAACTTGACAAAGAAATTAAAATCACGAACAGAATACCGACGTATCGCTCTAAGACTTTATTATCCCTTGAATATTTAGAGAAAACTTAAGCTTGTAGTAAAATGGAAATAATAAAAACAAGAGAAAAGCCACAAAAAGACCATAAAGTGGATGACCCTTGGACATCTACATAAACTCAGAAGGCTTATCGCAATTCTTGAATTATTTAGTGACGTAGAGACCACTTTCGCGTAACAGGGATTTTACGAGGTGAATTATTAAAGATGTAAGGTCGACAACATTCCTAGTTACCCTGCTTGTGGGTTATAAGCTAATAATATCGCTTCAGGTGAGTCAATCCGTGTTATCTTTGACAGCGCGATAGTGCACCGTTTTAATATTCAATGACAATTGCTTCATCGTTTGTTTTTCTTTTATTCAAATGAGACAGCGGGGAAATTGAATTAGTTTGTGAGTTTGAAACAAAGGTAGATAAGCTACAAATCAGTTCGCAGCGTGGGCCCGCGGGCTAAGGGCAAACAAGGGCGAACTAAGTAGGTAAGTATCACGCAACGTAGCACTCTGCTAAACTTCGGTTAGTTGCTTTAGCGAACAGGTGGAGAAGTTACTTCGTAATGACGTTCAAGTGTCGGTTTCAGCTTACCTTATGTCTCTATTTATTTAACCTGTGAAACAGAAATCCACTCCAGGCCTCAAGTGTATTACATAGTCTATGGAAAAAATACGGAGTACATTGCCTGTCGTAACAATCGACGCTCATGTAAGGCTTTATTAAAGTAAATCGATATAGGACAGTGCAGGCAGATGTGTTGCTGGGGAGCTTGTTTCGTCTCATATCCTGCCCAGGTAAGTCTAGGGAGTGGTGACGGGAGGGCTTTTGGGGGATTGTCTTTCTTTCTTGCTGCTTGCTGGCTCCCAGCCTACTTTGATTAATACCCTACGATGTTTTTAGTAAAACCTACATAAATACAGATCCATATTTATAGCTTTTTCAAGCTACAGCCAATGATTCCAGTAGCAACCATATTCGTGTGTTCACTACCAGAAAATACTTGCACTGTAGTTGAGGTAAACTATTTGCGGATAACGTGAATTGTTTTGTCTGACACTATTCCGAATCTGTAAGCGTATGGTAACTCGTTCATAAGCCTATTGTCTTTGCCCGACATTCGCATAATACCAGCTCACTACTCAAAACCGCTGGAAGCTCGCACGGTTCAGGATTAAACCCATCCATTTTCAGGAGCAAGCCATGGTTGTATTCTGGATAACCAACCTTCCTAGAAAGGATTTTTTTAGGTGTCTCGGTATGCGAATTGTAAATAAATTCGAGCCTTTCTATATTTTTGGTTTTGTTTTAGGCTTCTTCGCTCGTATCGTCAGTAATTTATTTTCAGAAAACAGAAAATAAATTACTGACGCGTAAAAAGTTAAACTTAAATCAAGTGATTTTTGGCTGTTGAAGTCATTCAACCAAGTACAGCACTACTGCGACTAAGCAACTTACAAGATAAAATAAATCATGCTCCAACTTCTGTCCTGTCGTGCCCCAAAACATGCAACCAAAGTGATATATGCACTGACGCCTGCCGCTGACGATGCCGTGGAAGGTGATAAGTTTTGAGCCAAACAAATTTGAATGACATTTGTGCCAGCGGCAAGAGGAAGAAGAATACTACAGGATTTATCGAGCGTATCTACTTACCTAGATTCAAGTATCCACTTGCTCTAGGCTAATTTATATAAACTGGCAACTAAGAATATTTTGCAACTTAAGAATGGTCTTATGTAATATGTCAAACGCAAAGGCAAAACATCTTACACAGTTTATTAAGACGTAATGTGCTGTAATGGCTTACGTGTCGCATTCTCACATAATACTGTGTCTTGAGACTACTAAACGGTGAAAATATGGGATTAGCTAGTTTTATGACGCTTTACAATGTGTTTACAAGCTTGCGCTGGCCTCCGGTGCGTGTGTAAAGTGTATCCATATTTTCTTGGAAATATTGCACATTATATCGTAAGTAATTTTGCCCGCGACTTTGTTCGTAAATAATCACTATCCTTGTTAGAAATAAGAACCGCTTAGAAGAGGAGTTTCGAAAAATTTCCTCTCTTAACAAGTCTACACCTTTTATTACAGATGCTCATACTCGATTCAAACTCAAAATTTAAAAAAACAGCCTGTCATATTATTTATAATCAATAGGGCAAGATCCCAGACGCCCCAGACGTTACTGAATCTTTCTACACAAATTGTGGTAGGTAACAAGCATACACCATGCATGCAGCAAGCCTGCAGTATTCAAACAAGCATACGCCATGCATACACCATGCATGCCGCAAGCAAGCAACATGCAAAGAAGCATACACCATGCATGCAGCAAGCAACATGCAAGCAAGCATGCAAGTGTGCATGCAGCAAGCATGCAAGCAAGCATGCAATTGTGTATGCCTGATAGAGGGAACCCCGGCAGAATGTCCTGTGCAAAGGACAAAACAAAATAAACACGGAGAAAATGGCAAAGTGGAAAAATACTTGTCGGAAAGCTGGACAAAATAACGACTCGTAACCGCAAAGATAGATTCCATACCTTTTCTTTATTATTTAGAAAATGAAATTGTGCTCTTAAATATAATTAAGGTTCCATTCCTAGGGCGAAATGTCGTAAAAGCTACGACCACCCATAAAATGTCTCATTTAGGATTCCAGGCATAAGTATTGTAAGCTATAATATTTAATCGTCACGACTAAACAATTCTGTTGTTTTTATCCGTTCTACTGAATCTGAATACTAATTCAATTCATTTTGAATATTGTGTTGATAATTTTGATAAGTACGTTCTTACTGAAAATGTTTTTCTATCATACTAATAGGTACCTTTTACTGTTTTAGTAGATTTTATTGCATTTCTTTAATATGGCTTAGAAATTAATGCTTAAGTGGAATATTATAGAAACATTCTAGAATAGATATAAAAGCATTTTAAAAGATTGTAATGAATATCCAAAAATAGTTTAATGTTAATGTATTCAAAATGAAGATTTTATTGTTTTATTTTATTATTGAAGTTACATACAAAGGCTTTTAGTAATTCAGTGTAATTTTCATAATGTTGAAACTTTTGCGTTAACAAAGAGTAGGTAATAAAATATTATAATACTTCGTATTTTAATATTTCGGTATTTACCAACCGGTTAGACGTACATGTTCCTAAAGACATACTTTCGTTCCATGAAATTAGCATCCATAATTGTACGTCGTTCCATCCACTCGATTCAGCCTCAATCAATCAAAGTGACAGTTAAAGTTTGTTATTTATTAACTCCCCACGGAAAGAGAGGGGTTTATAAGTTCGACGTGTGTTGCTACAAAGCAACACACGTCAAACTTATCTGTGTGTCTGGTTGTGGCATCATAGCTCGTAAACGGGTGAACCGATTTTGATTTAGTTGATAGGATTTTGATTTGGAGGTGACTTTGTCGAGAGTGTTCTTAGCTATGTTTGAATAAAATCAGTATAGCCGTTTAAAACTTTTTTTTTTTTATTTGTGATGGGTTTGCTCTTGACTCTAGTCTAGGTCAGAGGTGACAGAGACAAAGTCGACGATGGAATGAGCTTACCCAGAAGAAGCCTGTTCACTCTTACTTTGAAGAGATTCGGGTTGTATGCGTTCTGAAACACAGACGCAGGCAGTGAGTTCCACTCTTTTGCTGTGCGCATTATGAATGATGTTTGGAAGCGCTTGGTGCGAATTGGTGGAATAGCAACTAGGTGAGGATAGTAACTTGCAGTGCGTCTAGATATCCGTTGGTAGAAGGGGGCCGGTGGGATGAGGTCGTGGAGTTCATGAGCACACTCGCCAAAATACAGTCTGTAGAAGACCGACAAACAGGCAACCTTACGGCGATGAGCCAAGTTGTGAAGTTTGGCATCCACCAGTTTGACGTCGCCAATTAGTCTCTTAGCTCTGCGTTCCACTGAGTCAAGCGCGGCAAGCTGATCTTTAGCTGAGCCATCCCAGAGGTGGCTGCAATACTCCATGCAGGATCGGACTTGCGCTTTGTAAAGAGTTAATAGCTGTCCAGGCATAAAGTATCGCTTCACTCTGTATAGGGCGCCCAGTTTCTTTGCCGCAATTTGGGCTTTGTACTCGATGGAGGCGCCGAAGTTGAGACTGGATGTCAACTCCATGCCAAGGAGCTCGAGCCGATCAGTTACAGTAACAGATGCACCCCGAAAAATAGGCGTTTGGATGAAATGAGTCCTCTTTGCGGTATAAAGACATGCCTGTTTTTTGGTGGCGTTAAAAGAGACCAGATTGTCATCACCCCAACGGGAGACAAGACTTAAGGTCAAATCAGTACGCTCCACCATAGCCTCTCTCAAGGAATGAACTTCATCCCCGCCGGTTTTTGCGCTGGACAAGTATCTCTCTGAAACAGTACTGTCATCTGCGTATCCAACAATACCAGGCAGAAGTAAGTCATTGATGTCAATCAATAGAAAAGAAGAATGGAAGAAAGAGACAGAACAGACCCCTGAGGAACACCGGCATTAATAGCCTTAAGGTCAGAGGAGCAGCCGTCAACGACTACTCGGATAGACCGTTTACTGAGGAAGTCTGATATCCAGCTACAAAAACCGGCTGGGATGCCATAAGCAGGAAGCTTGCTGAGTAGACTAGCGTGCCAGACCCTGTCAAAGGCCTTCGAGATATCGAGCGATGCGGCAAGTGCTTCGCCGTGTTTCTCGATGGCTTCACCCCAGCAGTGCATGACAAACACAAGAAGATCATCAGTTGACCGTCCCCGGCGAAAGCTATATTGACGTTCACTTAGGAGATTGTTGTCTTCAAGGTAGGTCAGCAACTTACTGTTCAGTACCCTCTCCATAACCTTACATAGTATGGAGGTAATGGCTATCGGACGGTAGTGGGCAGGGTCTGCACGGTCGCCTTTCTTGGGTACGTTGTACATTTGCAAGCTGCCAGAATTTCGGTACCGTTCTTTTTTTAAGAGAGAGGCGGAACAAGCGTGTCAATACAGGAGACAGTTCAGGCGCACACTGCTTCAATACTCTCGCTGGAATGCCGTCAGGCCCGCTGGCCTTGTTCACGTCTAGGCTGCACAGTACTCTCCGAACCTCTTTAGTGTGAACTGCGATCTCCGGCATCGAAGAGTCACAATGGGGTATAATAGGTGGTTGCTTAGAGCCAGCATCCAGAAGTGAATTGCTTGCAAAGAGTGATGCAAATAAATTTGCTTTCTCACTTTCAGAGTGAGCCAGCTTATTCGCATTTTACTCTCTTTCAATCTGGATTTTTTCGCAAGATATCGTGTCATTATTACGTGTTTCGATAGATTGTCGATTGAAACGTGTCTGCTACTAGGTATATTATGTGCAGATAAAAAAACATGAAATTATAATTAAAATCGGGTGTTTTTTAAATTTATCTTGTGACATTAAGAATGCGGCGAACTAAGCTCGCAAATGCAATTCGAGGCGAGTGAAAAATTCATTCGGAGTATTGCTATCTCAGTTTGCACGCACACGCGGCGCTGTGTGTGTGCGCGGGTAGATACTCGCACACACACGCTGCGCGTGCGCTGCGCACAGCGCCGCGATAGATAGCTTCCTAATCGTCCGTCATAACGACTCGAAAGCATTTTATTATTATTTTTTAAATATTATTATTTAGGTATGTTCATTATTTGCTTTTTTTGTTGACTACTTTGGGGAATCGTTGGTAAATGTACAGACTAGTAATGCGTTTTTACGAAATTTCTTTACAATATCTCAAGTTTAGGATAGCTAGCTATCACTTGTCTTTGTACCTATAGAAAGAATCTAGCAGATACGTCATGCGTACCTTTCCAAATGGGTAATTTTGTAAAGCAATGTTGAAAGATTATAATATTGGTGTTCTTGAATAAATAAGTAGGTACATCGTTTACGCAGGCAAAGCGTCTTGAGTCTTGGGGGTAAGCCGGCCGACGCGAACGGCGCCGCCGTTGGCGTTCTTTTGTCTTATTTATGTAGTTATTCCTTTTAATAAACCTCAAATATGTATTATAATAATAAATAATGAAAGCAAGTAAAATAATACAAGCGTTACCTACTTAGGCAAAGTATTAGTAAAAGACTAATATTCTAATAATTTATGACTATTTACACATAAGTGCAGATAAATAACAGTGCTCTGAGCTAAGAATATTAAAAACAAAAATACGGAATTTGAATAAACATTTATTTTGTTGTGTTCTTACTTTATAGATCATTATTCATCTGTTTAAAAAATATAAATTGAAACGTGATAAAATCGTGTAACTAGGTAGGGTAAGCATAAATAGTCGACTGAACGAAATAAAAAAAAATACAATAATGATAGTCAGAAAACTTAGTGTCAAAGATCCACACAAAACTCGCTGATTTATAAGATTTTGCTTGTAGGTATAATAATATGTATAATTAAGTAATCTGCAGTAGGTACCATTCATAAGAACATAATCGACCGCAATAAAACGTAAGTATTAGTAGTATTTTAGTTTATGTACGCACTGCTTTTTAGTTTATAGGTAAGTACTTACGTGTCGTACTTTCCATCACATCTCTATGGAAGAAACACTTGATTTTGAAAAACAAGTCAAAGCTGCCACCAGGTGTATATGTAAAAGAAGATTACTCAAAGGAAATGTTAGAAAAGCGGAAGCAACTACAAATACAAGTGGAAGAAGAAAGAAAGAAAGGAAATATAGCCTTTTTAAAACATGACAAAATAATAATAAAAGGACCAATGGGAGTAAACAGAGACAAAAGGAAAAGAGAAGGACATGACTCACCCAATTCAACATCTCAGAAGAAAATAGGCTTAAAAGGCAACCCGTCAAGCAGACCAGCTAGTACATCCGCCAAGGGAAAAGAAATACTAAAACCCAACATTCTTAAATACGTGGAACGAAGCAGATCTGCCTCACTGACAGAGACCCCAAAAAACCTATAATGACCACTGGCACCCGGAACCAAGCTAGAATAACAAATACCAAAACTACATATACAAAAACTGAAAAATGCACCCCAAGCCGGTTGGTCACCGTGGGGACAGAAGACCGCCACCCTCCAGCAAATGAAATACCAAAAGAAAAACCAAATAATATCTATATAGCCACCCTAAACGCACTTTCATTAAGGACAACAGAAAAACTCCTCGAACTAGAAATAGCTTTGAGTAAAATCAAATGGGATATTCTCGGTATTAGCGAAGTAAGACGAATTGGAAACCATATTGAAGAACATAACGACTACATCCTGTACTACATCGGTGAAACAAAGGGTCAATATGGAGTTGGATTTATGGTGAAAAAACATTTAAAGAAACAAATCTTAGAATTTAAAGGCGTATCTGAAAGAATAGCTGTACTAAATATACAGCTACAAGGTTACAAAAACCATTGGACTATAGTACAAATATATGCGCCAACAGAAGCAGCAGACGAAGCAATAAAAGATGATTTCTACAACCAACTTTCAATCACACTAGAGACTGCCCATAAGAACATTATTGTCATGGGAGACTTCAATGGCAAAATAGGCAAACAGCAACATGGTGAAGAGTCAGTAGTGGGAAACTACGGCATAGGAAAAAGAAGCAAGAACGGGGAAAGACTTGTGAATATGGCCCTGGAAAATAATATAAGCATATTAAATAGCGTTTTCAAGAAAAGACATGCCAGGAAGTGGACCTGGATATCGCCCGATGGGACCTACCGTAATGAAATAGACTTCATAACTAGTAATCGACCCAATTACTTTCAAGATGTTAGCGTAATAAATAACTTTAACTTTAATAGTAACCATCGCATGGTCCGAGCTATATTATCTCACAAACAGCAAAAGAAACAAAGGAAACACTTCTATCATGAGAAAAATGCTTGGGCAGCCGATATAACGTCTCAGAACATCACGACATTCAAAGAAAAAGATAAAACACAAGAAATTTACAACATGGAAATAAACAATATGTACTACAGAAAAGTAATCAAGACAAAGACAAACAAAAATACACTAAGCTCCAAAACAATAGATCTCATTCAAAAAAGGAAAGAACTACTCAAAAATAGGAAAAGTAAAACAACATTAAAGGAAATTGCTGAAATAAGCAAGGAAATAGGTCGCAATCTAAAACAAGACAAGTCGAATAAAAGAATCAAATGTATCCAAAACCACATTACTAAAACTGGTGGTATTAATAAAGCACTCAGAGAATTAAGAGAAGCGACGTTATGGGTCCCGAAAATAAAAAACAAAAACAACAAGGAAGAAACAAGAAGACAGCCAATTTTAAAGATAGCAACAGACTATTACCAGAAGCTATACTCTACCGGAAACACCTTAAAATGCAACATAAACCTCGAAGATGAAACGGAAGATATCCCTCCGATTCTTGAAAGAGAAGTCCAACATGCGATTGAAACCCAGAAAAATGATAAAGCTCCCGGACCTGATCATATAACTAATGAGATGATGAAAGCGACATTGTCAGAAACAACATCAAAACTGACCAACTTGTTTAATCTTATCCTAAAAACGGAGTACATACCTTCACAATGGACAATAAGCTCTATAATACTCATCTATAAGAAAGGAGACAGACTAGAAATAGGAAATTATCGCCCAATAAGTCTCATGTCGAACTTATACAAGGTGTTCTCTAAAATAATACTAAAACGCATCACCAAAAAACTTGACGAACAACAGCCAAGAGAACAAGCTGGATTTCGATCGGGATTCGCAACAATAGATCATATACATGTGGTAAATCAGCTTGTTGAAAAATGTCAGGAATATGATTATCCAGTGTACATGGCATTTGTGGACTATACGAAAGCTTTCGACTGCCTGGAACATAATTACATTTGGGAAGCCCTGAAAAACCAAGGGATAGAAAACAAATATATAAGGATAATAAAAAATGTATATTCAAACAGCAAAGCACGAATAAAATTGGAAACAGAAGGGAAAAATTTCCCAATACACAGAGGAGTGAGGCAGGGAGACCCACTCTCGCCAAAACTTTTTTCCTCCGTGCTAGAGGAAGTCATCAGGAAGATGGAATGGGACAACTTAGGGATTAACATAAATGGAACACGTTTGAATCATTTGAGATTCGCGGATGACATTATACTAATAACAGATAACTCAGAGTGCCTTAACAACATGCTCCAAGATTTGTCAAGTGAGAGCAGAAAGGTGGGCCTAATAATGAACAAAACAAAGACTAAAATAATAACAAATAGATCCCAAATAAGCATCTTTATAGATCAGGAAGAAATAGAATATGTAAATTTCTACATATATCTAGGCCAACTTATTGCCTTCAACAACCATATGGATACAGAAATAGAAAGGCGTGTAGCCAATGCATGGAAACGGTTCTGGTCTCTCAAAGAAGTGCTAAAAAGTAAACAATATACTATTGCAATGAAAAGGAAAGTGTACAACACATGCATATTGCCAATCCTCACTTATGGTTGCCAGACCTGGGCCAACACACAGAAACAAAATAAAAAACTGACCACGTGCCAAAGAGCCATGGAGAGGAGTATGCTGGGTTACACAATAAGAGACAGAAAGAGAGCTATAGATTTAAGACAAATCACGAAACTAGAAGATGTCGTAGTCAAAACCAAAAAACTTAAGTGGAGATGGGCAGGCCACATGATGAGAGAGAGCAGGAATAAATGGATGAAAGATATTACAGAATGGACCCCTAGATTTCAAATAAAAAGGAAACGAGGAAGACAAAGAAAACGTTGGTCTGATGACATAAAAAAGAATGCGGGTACACTGTGGCATAGATTAACTCACACAAGAGTAGAATGGAAAGAGCTGGAGGAGGCCTTTGTGTCACAAGGACACGCTGATTAGAGGGGAAAAATTGAGAATAGTAATAAAATAAAATAAATAATAATAAAAATGGAATACTTACAATGTTAATATATTTAATTGCATGCTAAAAACTACTATTAATGAATTGTATACAATTATGTTGGCAATAAAGGCATAATAAAAAAAAATAATAATAAAAAAGTACTTACAATTTTATTTTATTTTATCAATCTTAGGAAAAATTACAGCTAATACAATAAATACGCAGAAACAACATGCAGAACACGCAAAAAAAACGGCCAATTAAAAGTTTTCTCACATATATATATTTGCATAAAATACATGTCAGCGAGAGTTTAAAATTATAAAGATTTGCATTTTATTATGAAGTCGATTAGCCAGCCAGTTATCAAAGTTTATTGGAACTGCCTGCCCAGGGTAAGGGTCACCGAAGGCAAGAAAAAAAGCCCAGAATAATTAAATAAACTAGAACGACTTTGGATTTTTAATTTTAGTTTTTTGTAATAGGAATTTTACAAAAAAACGTTCCAAACTGGACCAAGGGCATAAAGCCGCGGTTGTGCAGGCAAATCCGATCGTATGGTCAACCTAACCTGGGTGAGCCGAACTAACGTCACAGTAGGTAAGTAAAAAACCGGCCAAGTGCGAGTCGGACACGCGCACGAAGGGTCCCGTACCATTATCGCAAAAACGGCAAAAAATCACGTTTGTTGTATGGGAGCCCCACTTAAATATTTATCTTATTCTGTTTTTAGTACCTATTTGTTGTTATAGCGGCAACGGAAATACATCATCTGTGAAAATTTCAACTCTCTAGCTATCACGGTTCATGAGATACAGCCTGGTGACAGACGGACAGACAGACAGACAGACGGATCGCGGAGTCTTAGTAATAGGGTCCCGGTCCCGTCCCGAACCCTAAAAATGCAGTGTAGGTAAGTCTTAGCGGTGTCCTTGAGATAATTACCTACGCCCGCATTGTCTCATTCATGACATGAATAAAAAACCGGCCAAGTGCGAGTCGGACTCGCGCACGAAGGTTCCGTACCATTATCGCAAAAAACGGCAAAAAAATCACGTTTATTGTATGGGGGCCCCCCTTAATTCATTTTATTTTAATTTAATCATTACTATTTTTTGAAGTGAATATACAACTAAATATTCTGTGAATATTTCAAGCGTCTACCTGTTTCCGTTATTAATATCGAGCACAAAACGGCAAAAAAATCACGTTGTTGAATGTGAGCCCCCCTCAAAAATGTATTTTCTTCTGTTTTTTGTATTTGTTGTTATAGCGGCAACAGAAATACATCATCTCTGAAAATTTCAACTGTCTAACTATCACGGTTCACGAGATACAGCCTGGTGACAGACGGACAGACAGACAGACAGACGGATCGCGGAGTCTTAGTAATAGGTTCCCGTTTTTACCCTTTTTTTTTTGGAAAATAACAAAGCTTCGTAAGTTGGTAGATAGGTAGGTAAATACTAATTTATAAAATATATAGGTACTAAGGTAAAATATATAGATACTATTTATGTAACTTATTTTATTATGTCATTGGGAAACTGTTAGAAACATCCCAACGTTAGGAGTCCAATGTCCATGTCGGCAACCAAACCAAATTGTAAATAATAACAAAGTCCATAAACAACGCAGTTCATAAGAAAGTAGATTACTCAATAACAAAGTTCAAATCACAAGGCAAATCTAAATCAAAATTCATAGAATAGGTCAATAGTGTCAGAAATATTACAATAAGTACAATTTAGAAAATAAATAAATACGCACTTACAGCACAGTAAGTAAAGTAATCGACAAACCACAAATAATACAACAAACAGTGAAACATCCCCGAAGCACACCCGAAGTGCCCCGAACAAACCCCTTACGAACGATGCACGTGAGCAGTACGACTACGCACACATTGACATTTGCTTGACGCGACAGCAATAATAGCTATTGAAAAAGTATGATTAATTTGATGTGTTCCGTAATACTAAAAATAATGAATGAAAACTTAATGTTTTTTAAATTACTTTTTCAATTATTTGTATCTTGATAATATGAGCTATGTTCCTGCTACGACAATATTATAGATATTGTTTTTTATAATACAGAAATATCAATAAGAAAACATGTCATTTACGCGGTAAAAATGTACGAAATGGAATTCGCTTAAACTTCATATTAGGTAAGTATTTTGAAAAAATAAAGACGTACGAACCTAGATAAATACTGTCTAAATCCGAATATCAGCATAATATGGTGGAAATAAACTCAACTTACAAATGATTTAGGTATTACGTTTGTATGGACAATTCATGCTTCGCCGCACCCTTAAGAGGAAATATGGGCAGAGAGCGCCGACTGAATTTCCTTAGTAAAAAGTCATAATTTAAAAGATATTCCATAAACTGGTAAAATAAGATATATATTATGTCCCTATGTTTTCTTTTTTTCATTTATTTTTGTCAAATTTGTACACTAAGCCTCTGTTCATTTTAAGCATTTTTTGAAGGTTCTAGTGCTTCTAAAGATAATTAATCATCAAATAGGAAAACATAGGGACATAGGATATATCTTACTTTACCAGTTTATGGAATATCTTTTAAATTGGTCCAATATTGGAGAAGGAAATAGGCGAGAGCCAAACCTCGAATTTTGACTTTTTATTTAGGAAATTCTGTCGGCGCTCTCTGCCCCCGTTTCCTCTTAACATCCGCAACTTGAGTTTTTTTGGCGAATGACTCGAGTGCATAGAGGAAGTTTCCACCAAAATGATTTATAATATGACGGTAATGATTGCACGCTATGCAACAAAACGGCTCATCGTCAGCGATGACAAAAATCAGTTTTACATGACAACGTTGCTGTGTTCCTAAGGTAGACAAAACTATTTTGACTCCGGTGTGCATGCTGTCTAAGCTAGACACCATCGCAACATAACGATAACACGAAAGAACGTCCAAATTTTCTGCCCGAAGTTAAGCAAGCAACACACTTTTGATAAAAGTGAACGCCATTATAGTTCCTAAAATATATAATAAGCTAAAATGGCCCAAGAAACCTCTTAGCAGACAAAGTGTCCACTACACCTGACAATTAACCTACTTCGGCAAGGTTGAGCGTTGCGTGAGGCGACCCTGTTCCGGGTTCTTCGTAAACTTGTTCACTATTAGGTCAGTTTTACGCGAACCAAGTGTATATTTAGGAAATGTAACTGGTTTGTGTTGTCTCTAGCAATTGCCCACGCTATAGGAATTGTGATTACATATTTTAGTAATAGTTTCTTGACAAGAACAAGCAATCTAAAAGTAATAAAGATAAAACAAGCAGATTGGAAACTATGATGTAAATCATTTCATCGGAGGGTTGAAGTTTGCACCTATGGCAAATTGAGATTAACGTTGCGAAGCTCTTAGATATTCTTTAATTAGGTGGTATGCAGTACCACCTAATTAAAACCAACAAATTAAGCGAACTAAAAAGATGAAAACAAGAAGAAAATCATGCTGTGCAGTCGGAGGATACATCTGGTTTTCGTCAGCCGGCTCGCGAACATGTATTCTCCGACTGCACAGCACGATTTTCATCTAAAATAAAAATAAAACATTTTTATTTTATTTTACATAGGCCTACATGGGCACTTATAAAACGTCGACAAAAGGTGCACGGTTCGGGTTAGTCGTTTCCTATGGAGAAGAACCGGCAAGAAACTCCATGGTTACTCTTTTCTTGTTTACATCTTTTTAGTTCGCTTTTTAAGCAGTCGGGTTTTTTGATTTTTAATTTAACTTTTTTATTTATAACTTTTTAGTTAGTATTTTTTTTCGAATTATGTACATTTAAACATACAAGTGTTATATTTTTTAAATCACCTCTTAAACCCTTTATTTTGATACCCCACAATATACAAAATCCGGCATTTTTCTATTTTGAATGTAGCCAGTGACACACGCAGGGTTAAGACGAATAGATTGACGTAAAAATCATCAAAATCGGACAACGTGTTCGGTCTCTAGAACGTCACATAGGAACAAACATACATACATAGACTGATAAACACATTACCGTCCTTCGGCAGTCGGGTAAAAAGGCATCTCAATGTAAACTACTGCTAAAGCAAGCAACAAACCATTGCATAGCTTCGATATCATACCACAGCACAAGCATAATCAACACCATTACACAGCAATCCACGACTAAAAATATCAAACAAATATTAAAAACTAAAAATACCAACACACGTCGCTGTCATTCATTTAAAGTGCAAAGCTGGAATGGGTCGCTAAGTCGCTATTCAAGATAAAAATATAACACAACAATAACGTTTGGCGGTAAGCCAGCTCGCGGCGCCGTTGTCGCCACCTTGACGTCTGGTTTGAACTAGTTTTATCAATCCAGCCCATCAGGACGTGGGCTGGAAACTGCGAACTCTATTTAATACGCCTCCGCGATCTGGGATAAGCCTGAAATATGAGAAGATGGTGGAAGGAACCCTGAGCAAGCACTGTTTGGATTTAAACGAGTCTAGCGTTCTAGAGACCAAACGCGTTGTCCGATTTTGATGATTCTTACGTCAATCGATTCGTCTTAACCCTGCGAGTGTCATTGACTACATTAACATTGGAAAAGAAAAAAATGCCGGATTTTGGGCGCCATTTTGTGGGGGAAAAAAAACATTTTTCCTTCCAAACCCATCGTGTGGGGTATCAAAAATAAAGGGTTTTAAGAGGTGATTTCAAAAATATAACATTTATATGTTTAAATGTACCTAATAAAAAAAAAAAGATGTAAACAAAAAAAGTTAATTAAAAAAGTCAAAAAACCCGACTGCTTAAAAAGCGAACTAAAAAGACGTAAACAAGAAGAAATTCATGCTGTGCAGTCGGAGGATACATATTCGCGAGTTGGCTGACCAAAACCAGATGTATCCTCCGACTGCACAGCTTTTATTTTATGTCGTTATTCGTTAACCTAGTTCACATTATTTTCCAGTACTTAATTTGATTAATCGGTTGTGATCGTTCATAAAGACGATCATTTGTATTCAACATCAAAGATTGTGTCCTAATGATGTATCTGACAAGTACCAACACTTGAGAGTTTCACCAATTATATCAAAGCAAAGTGTTTGCTAGCATTGTTAGAACAATGCCTTTTGCCTAATGTTAGTCCAGTGTCTAAACTAGTTACGAATTTGGACGTTCCTAGGCATAACAGCAGACAGCTTCAATCCTAAACGAACAAAGTTCATCTGTCTGACACAGCGCCTTTCTCAAATGTATGAGCAACGTGTACCGAAGTGTATATTTTGCGGAGAGATAAACCGATCGACGTCACATATTTAATTGAATCGCACCTTTCTATTCACCATCAATATGTAAACTCGTAAAGCTAATTAATTTGCCTTATATTTGTTTCCATTGTGTGTGCCAAAAAAATTTTTCCTGTCATTAGATTGCCTTGAGTTTGGAAGGTAATGGTAGGACCAGTTTACTCTCTTTTTCCGTATCTCTACATGGTTTTAAAAAATCGTTCGTTTATCAAAAAAAAAAAAAAATATTGAAACTATTGAGTATAAATAATACATATCTAGATACAAGACTGCTTTCAAAATAAAAGCTAAATCGCAAAACAATTTCCGAGTAGCACTTTCCACTTTAGTATTTTTACATTCGTCTGGGATTATACGAGTAGTGTTGATTTTATTATGAACCCGTAGTTTTTGCACTTAAGCTAACAGCACATCAAAGCGCTGTAATTCAAAACTGTTATGAATATTCCAACGCGTTGTTTCAAAAAGGCATTTAATATTAACTTGATCGTTATCTGCTCCAAAATGCACAGTGGCAGCGCTGAAAGCGGATTGCTAGCTTGCTGGTTTGTATTGCGATCTGACGGCTGATTCTGGATTATCTGAGTATTCTTGCTGGTAGCGTGCAACTGTTGTGCTATTTAGTGTCTGCCATTTGCTTATTTTCACCGTTACCCGAGAATTTCGGGTTTGGACAGGTCTACGAATTCCATAGTTTGGTTTCTTAGGTGGAGTTGCATGAAAAGGCAAACGGTTATCGGATCGAAGAGTGATTAGCTTTATCACGAATATATAGGATACTCGCTTCTGCCAGCAGCTCCGCCCGCGTGAATGTCGAAAATTATCCAGTCAGTATCAGTGAAAATTTATTATATTATGTATTCTATGTGTTATTCCAGACTATAATCTATCTCTGTGCCAAATTTCATCTAGATCCGTCCAGCCGTTTGAGCGTGAAGCAGTAACAAACATACAAACACACACACACACTCACAAACATTCGCCTTTATAATATTACTAACTTCTGCTAGCGGCTTCGCCGTGAAAGTCGAAAATTATCCCGAAGGAACATATTCCCGGGATAAAATGTATCCTATGTGTTATTTCTGACTATAATCTATCTCTGTGCCAAATTTCATCAAAATGGGTCCAGCCGTTTGAGCGTGGAAAAATAATTAACAAACATACAAACACACACAGACACAAATTTTCGCCTGTATAATATTAGTGTGATATGTCACACCACTAATCATCATTAACAATTCAGTAAGTTAGTCTCTTCGCATCGGTAAAGTTGCTGTGTGACAGGAACGTCACGATGCGGTTGGCACACCGATTCAGTTATCTTCGAGTCTTACCAGAATGTCAGGTTTCTTCGGTTGCAAGCATGTTTGGTATTTCAACAATAATTAAAGAATATTTGTTTATTGGCATAATCACAACAAAAATACATGTTTTTTGTATATGGTTGATTTTGCTGACCTAAGGGCTTAAATTTTGTCAAGTCAGATAATTTTTAACTGAAAACTAACAGCAAAAATAACAGCAAACACAGAATTCTTGATATATTTTTATACAAATGCTGTCAAACTGCCATTTTTATTTCTCAAAGTTATCAGACTACTAAAAAATCGTGCCTTTATTGCTAAAGCATGTGGCTTTTTGCATTATTGTCTTGGTGGCTTTTCGTTCCACTTTCATTTATCATTGATGCTGTCAAATTTTCATGGCAGTCATTTCGGACACGCGACACTCGGTGAAGTTTCTCGCTTATGTGCAAGTAGTAAAGGACGCTGAAGTGTCATGTTATGGTCCAAAGAGAAAAGTTTATTCCTTGAGGTCCCACTTGGTATGCGGCCCTTTTTAGTTGGAGTGTATGAAAGGCGACTAAGTTGTGTTAGTGACCTTGCTTAAAATTTCGTTCGGGTGATTTCGTCTCCAATTTCATCATTTTAAATCGGTTGATTTTGTAGTTCTTCATTTTATTATATTCCAGTTGACCTGATAGCTTCGAAGCTGTCCTTTCCAAATTTCTAATTTCATACAAAAGTCCCATAGAACAGAGCGCTGTCCTCCAGTTTTACCCGAATGTTCACAATTTTCAAGAATATTTAAATATTTTTTTAAAACCTAATTCGAATTGTTATGAAATTTTAAATACAAAATAATTACAATTCGGTTCAACCATAAGTGATGCTTACTTACAAATATTAACTCAATTTTTTTAAGTAGAGGAAACATCTAAACAATGAGCAATTTTTTTTTTTTTTTAAATTATAATTATAATTTTGTTTATTTATGTAATTATTAACCACATTTCATTACACATTAAATAGCCTAGCCTAGCCATTTTTGTCTATTTCTATTTATTACAGTCAAAATCATTTGCCCTATTTAAGTATTTTGTTTTTTGGCTCGTAATATGAAACCAGCTATTGTTAACTTTTAATTTACATGTGTTCAGAATAGGTTCACAAGTGCACTTCATTATGAATGTAAGTATTATGAATTATGTTTGCTTCGGGCCATGATCGTTGCGGTTACCAATTTATACAATTTGCATGAACCCGTCTGAGGTTCACCAGCTACAGAAATTGTATGAAATTGAAGCAAAACATTGCGTATTTTATGCTGCAGTTGTGTATACGGTTCGTGGTATTTGCAAGTCGATATCTGGTTGAAAGGAAAACAATGTTACTTAGCCAAGGGGATTGTTATGTAGTGCAGTGTAGTATGCTAGTGAAGTTCTATTTCTAACTAAATATTGCCTGTTTTTTTTATTGCCGATAGTCTCGCGCTTGACCACTATCTTACCTGATGGTAAGCGATGATGAGGTCGACGATGAAGTACGTTTGTCTAGAAGAAACCTATTCATTCTGGACTTAAATACCCCTATATTTTAGCTATCAGGAAACACACACTTCGGCAGAAAATGATGCCACTCCTTAGCCTCATCATGTACCGAAGACGCATCGCCGTACGTTTGGTTGTCCAAACGATATCGGAACTAGATTCGAGTTGAAAATAGAATCACCGCACGATTTGATATTCGAGGTTAGAATGATGAGAATGCTTGCCGAGTTCAGACCATACATGTGTGACCATGCATTGCATAACAAGACTCCTCTTTCGAACCCGAAGGCAACATGGCTGGTTCTCTGCCTAGCCTTTTTCCAACTATATTGGGGTCGGCTTCCAGTCTTACCGGATTCAGCTAAGTACCAGTGTTTTACATGGAACGACTGCCTATCTGACCTCCACAACCCAGTAACTGGGTAACACTGTACCCCTTGGCAAGACTGGTGTCAGATCTCAAGCTTCTGACTACCCGTAACGACTGTCAAAGATCTTCAAATGACAGCCGGGACCAACAGCTTAACGTGCTTTCCGAGGCACAGAGAAAACTCGGTATGTTGAAATGGTCACCCATCCACGGACCGACCTCGTCAAGCGTTGCTTAACCTTGATGATCGACCCGTGCGGCTGTTATTATTTAGCCACGAGCTCCTCCAGGGCCACATGGCTGGTTATTGGTTTTAATTCGAAAGAAGACTACATAATAGGGTTGATTCCTGGGTAGAAATGGACATCCCACCCATACGCACTAAACGTTTTGAAAATAGGTTCATTATACGTACAGCTAAGGAGTGGAATTCCCTGCCGGAGTCTGTGTTTCCTGTTAAGTAGGTGTGCAGGACGTAGCGTGTTCATTGGCCCCGAGAAAAGAAGGGCGTAAACCTTCTGGCCATTGCCGCTGAACGCCCCATCCACATCAACGAAAACAAAGGTTCTTGGATGCCTAGCTGCAGCAGTGACGTAGGGTTGCAAATCGACTCTAACGATTCAACGATGTGTTGGGTGTACTCGAGTTATTTCCAGATTCCGGGTTGCCTACTTCTGGATCAGCACTCCTGGTGTCCAGGTTCCGAGGTTCAGCTCGACAGGATCGAAAAGGGATGTCTTCATAAGGGTTGAAGTCGATGAATTAAATGAAACACTAAGTTATTCAGTACACGGCACGATTCTAGGGCTCTCAACAATTTCAGAGACTTGATTCTATATAAGAATTACTTCTTATTTACTAAGACAAGTACAAGCGACTAGCTTTGGATGACTACAAATTCTATTTTGGGCCCGGGGGTTCTTTATACCCTCGCATCGTGCCATTATTGAGAGCCCCGCAAATTCTCGCCGAAAATAATTTTTATTTATGTAAAAAACCCTTATACATATTTGGTAAATAGGGTTACCGCACCCCTTCCATGGTGCTATCAATAGCTGGATTCCTTCGTACTGTAACACAGTAACGCCCCCTATCTATGTATCTAATCAATATACCTAATTTCCAGGTATTGATAGCTTCCCTAGACTATTTCCATGAAATAAAAGGACAATTCCCTTTATTTCCCAGTTAAAACCTTAATAGCTTTCAACCTAGCCTAAGGATATCTATAGGTTGGGTTGACCTGCTGGTGCCAGTAGCAGGCTGTCTGTTGACGTCTAGAAAAAGCTTATTTTCGGGAATCTTCTATGGGATATCATCCCTTATGTAATGAATCTATAAATTCCTAAGTCATTTCACCGAAGTTCAACCTCGTATACTGGCTAGAGCAGACGCATTCTCAGTTTTACTTAAATTTTGTAGTTCGGTGCCATATAAAATCTAACTTTGCTACTAAGAAAAAGAACTCAATTTCGTCATACACCTGTTTGTTTTTAAATAATTTTGCTCGTAAGTGACCCAGTGATTATCAGTTCGCGTGTCGCGAGAGTGAGGCCCTCTTCACCCCCGCGAGTAAACGGAACGGTGGTTATTTTTCGTCTCTTTTACTCAGCACTCACATCTGTTGCCATAACAGCCGACTATCGCCGGACTGGACGCTTCCATTATGCTGCACACGCCGAAAAGCAGCAAATGCCAATCTGTTCCTGATCTACACACAGGCGACGACGCTGACCCTAATGTGACTCAGAGAAACTTTAAGAGGAAGCAGCCAGAATGCGACTTGAGGAGGGATATTTCTGCACTTTCCGAGGAATTCAAGAGATCAATGAGCTTTCTGAGCACTGAAATACGCGACCAGTTTTCCAATATCAACGCGAGTATTAGTAATCTTCGAAATGATTTTAATAACTTAGCAACTGCCTCCTCTCAAATTCAATCTGAGTTTAAGGAATTACGCTCTGATTTTTCCAATACAAAAAAGGATATATCAACTCTAAACACAAAACATCTGAACTTATCGAAGGTTGTCGATGAGTTGAAGTCATCGGTGGAATTCAACTCTGCGAACATTGTTGATACCGTAAAGCGTACGAAGGAGATGGAGTCGAGGATCGTTACGTCTGCATCTGAACCCTTATTTACACTGATTAATAAAATAGATCGCCTGGAACAACAGGCTAGGCAGTGCAACATTGAAATTGGTAACTTGCCTGAAAAACGAGGCGAAAATTTAGTGGTTATTTTGGAGTCAATTGCGGCAGCTATTAACATACCTATAGCACAGAAAGACATAGTGGCTATTCACCGTGTTCCACACGCACACACGCATAATTTACGTCCGAAAAATATTATTGTGAAGTTTACTTCCCGACTACTCCGTGATAACGTGCTGAGCGCTTATCGACTATCTAAAGGTACTACATCGGATCGTATAGGACTCGCTGGGACTCAATGTCGTATCTACATGAACGAACACCTGACGCTTCATAATAAGGAGTTATTTCGCAAAGTCCGCGACGCTGCCAAAACAAGCAAGTTTAAATATGTGTGGGTCCGTAATGCCACTGTGCTGGTCAGGGAGAATGATGACTCACCTACAATTGCGATTCGTTCAGAAGACGATATTAGTAGTAATTTTAAGCCAAATAATTCGTCATAGTGCGGTATTGGTATTTATTACAAAACGATCACTTTATTACACAATGTACCCTTATACAAATAACGTCTGTTTAAATGTTTGTTTGTCATATTTTTTTGCAAACAGTTTTGTGCTTATTTTGCTTAGGATTACATTACTCTGTTTACAATATTTCCTGATCCTAATAGCATATGTCCCGTATAAGATTAATATCAGGCTAAATGTTAATTGGTCTTATTTTTTTGCGATTTGTGTGCTTAGTTTGCTTATGATTACAATTTATTATTTACAATATTACATTACGTCATTTAATTTAATGTACGAGGTTAAAATTAGTGCGTTTTACAATCAAGTCCTGAAAATCATCCTTATATTGTTGCTTGAGACCTTTATGATTTACTCAGTCGATTATATCTACTTTTTAATGTTATTTACCGAGAACGTACCGCGTGAGCCCTCAGCGTTGGCTTGTTTTAAGTATACTTATGAGTTTCAAAGTGAATATTATTTTGCTTTTGGTTTATTTTATTCTACCTTCATATTTGTGTATGACATCACTGTTTGTTTCGACTCACATCTTTTAAATGTACTTATGAGTAGAGTACTTATGAGTTTAAAAGTGAATACTTTTTTTCCTTTGATTTATTTTCTAGTACCTTCAGATTTTAAAAATGGCTAATGATAGTAAAATATCCATATATTATCAAAACTGTCGAGGAATCAGGACTAAACTGAATACCCTATATTTAAATATTATGTCGCATGCATATGATGTCATTATCTTGACCGAGACCTGGTTGACACTAGACATATCTGATAATGAATTTATTGATCAACGCTATTTGGTGTTTAGATGCGATCGTAACCGTTTACTCACCAACAAAAAGGATGGCGGTGGTGTCCTTATAGCTGTATCTAAAGTACTAAATCCTTCCTGTATTTCATTTTTGCCCCCGTTAACCCTGCCCGAGCATGTTATAGTTAAAGTGCCCGCGAAAAACAATAAATATCATATAATTTGTGCTACTTACATTCCCCCTAAGGCTGTTGATGATACATACTTAACCTTTCTTAATTCTCTGTCTGTGTTGTGTGATGACCCTTCCGTAGAAAATATTATTTTAACGGGTGACTTTAATTTACCCTCACTTACTTGGGTAAATAAGTTTTCGTACATGGAATATGCTGCGAACAACAAACTGACAAATATAACTCGTTTTTTATCTAATTTCTGTTCACAACATGTTATGAAACAATATAACCATTTTTTCAATCCTGGCGGACGCATCTTAGACTTACTTTTTTGTAATACTCATGCATACACATTCTCCCCTGATGTCCCCCTTTTACCTGTTGACTGCTATCATCCGGCCTTTTATGTACACATTTCTTTCTCTCACCCCACACATATGCCTAAATGTACTACTGATAACAAACTGAATTATCACAAAGCTAACTATAACAAAATAAATACTGATATAAGTGACGTTGATTGGAATGTCTTACTGGATAACTTAACACCCAATGAATCTGTTTCTACATTTTATGAAAAACTTTATGAAATTATAAAATCACACACACCCACTTGTCGACCAAAAAATGTTAATTTCCCCAATTGGTTTTCCAAATCTCTCATACATACCTACAAAAAGAAAACTCAAGCCTGGGTTAGGTGGAAGAAGTATGGCAATTTATGTGACTATGAGGTTTTCTCGAGTTACAGGAAAAAATTTAAAAAAGTGGCTGATATTTGCTATAGTAAATATATTAATGCAATTGAAGACAGTGTTGCTACCAATACTAAGACATTTTGGACGTACGTTGCTGGACGTAAAACTACAAATAAAATCCCATCCACGGTTCATTACAATCAAATTTCATCCAATGAACCTATTACTACTTGCAACTTGTTTGCTACATTTTTCCAGTCTGCTTATGAACCGTCAACATTTGACTGTAACTCTTGGGAACCACCATCTAGAAATGCTGACCACGATGTCTTCCTATGCAAACTGCAACTGTCTTTTGATGAAGTACATAAAGAATTAAAGTCACTAGATTCAACCAAGGGTCCTGGTCCTGATGGGATTCCTTCAGTTTTTCTGAAAAATACGTGTGATACATTATGCTATCCTTTACTTATATTATTTAATAAATGTTTATCATGTGGTATTTTCCCTGAAGTTTGGAAACATGCAAATATTGTACCAGTTCATAAGAGTGGCTCCAAGCATGACGTAGAGACCTATCGACCTATCTCTATACTTTCTGCTTTTTCCAAGCTTTTTGAGAGACTGGTACATAATAAATTATATCCTGCTATTCGCACTATTTTAATAAAAGAACAACATGGCTTTGTTAAAGACAGATCTTGCATTAGCAATCTTCTTATTTTCACGTCCCAACTGTTTGATAGTCTCGATAATAGGCAGCAGATTGATGCGGTTTACACAGATTTTCAGAAGGCTTTCGATAAACTGGACCACACACTACTACTTAATAAAATTGCTTACAATGGAATCAGAGGGGACCTTTTACGGTGGTTTATATCTTACATAACTAACAGAACACAAAAGGTGGTTGTTAATGGCTTTGAATCTGGCTCTTTTCGTGTCACCTCCGGTGTACCACAAGGTTCCATATTAGGCCCTTTATTATTTATTTTGTACATCAATGACATAAAACACTGTTTTCAAAATTCAAAATTTCTTCTCTACGCGGACGATTTAAAAGTCTATAAAATAATTTCTGATAAAGTCGATTGTTTTAACTTCCAGCAAGATTTAGACCGTTTCTCTAACTATTGCTCTTCCAATAAGCTTTACCTTAGTCTTCCAAAGTGTCATGTTATAACATTTACAAAAAAGAAAAATATTACCGAGTTCGACTATCGTCTTGCCAATACGCCAATTAGTAAAGTAAGTTTTCTCCGCGATCTTGGTGTTCTGCTGGATTCGAAGCTCCATCTGGATGCTCATATAGAAAAAATTGTTAACAAGGCCTACCAAATGTTTGGTTTTGTTATGAGATCTTCCAAGGATTTTCGTCGACCTTCCACCTTTTTGCACTTATACAAATCAATAATTAGGCCACAGTTAGAGTTTGCAGTGCCTATTTGGAACCCTTTTTACGTAAAATATAGTGATAGGTTAGAATTAGTACAACGTAAATATCTTCGTGCTATGAATTTTCGATGTTATCGGAATAAAATGTCATACCACTTACTTCTTAAAAAGTATGATCTTCTGACCTTAAAGTCAAGACGGAAACTTCTAGAAGTTATGACTCTGTTCAATGTCTGCCGCAATCATTTTGATTGTCCGGACCTAGTTAGGAGTCTGAGTTACCTGGTTCCTCGAACAGTTCGTGTACGTGAGGTACGCACTCGACATCTATTTGCTACTAGCCTCTGTAAATCCAACGCTGGCTCGCGTTCACCACTTCATCGTTTGGTTGAGACATATAACAATGAATTTAATTCAATCGACATTCTTTTTCTCGGTAAAAATGCATTTAAGAAGCAAATCCAAGCAACCCTAAAAGATCAGCAAATTAATACATAATAACGTAATGTTTATTAATACGCACACAAATTTACTTTTCCTGTATTTCTTTTATATATTATTTAAAAATCCAGATATGAGTTCTAGGACAATAACCGTTGTGTATTGTATCTGTGTTACTAGCTAGTTTTAAATACTTTAGATTGTAATCTGTGGAGAACGTAGTGGGTAGCATAATTATATAAATGTAATATTTAAGATAGTATGACTGTATCTTATTGTGCTACTGTTTGTTTTTCCTTAAATAAATAAAATAAATAAAATAAAATAAAATAAAACCTTAATAGCTTTCAACCTAGCCTAAGGATATCTATAGGTTGGGTTGACCTGCTGGTGCCAGTAGCAGGCTGTCTGTTGACGTCTAGAAAAAGCTTATTTTCGGGAATCTTCTATGGGATATCATCCCTTATGTAATGAATCTATAAATTCCTAAGTCATTTCACCGACTTTAGGACTTCCTACTTAGGCTAACCAGACAATCACCGCCTATTATGGGGATTCTGGTAGCCAATAGACCACACTTTACATTTCTAGTGTTTATGTAAGTCTATCTAGGTCATATGCACATAAGGTGCCTTGATATGTACAAATTTGATAGCTGGTCACTTTCTTTGCGCCCAGCTATCAGAGAAATTAGATATAAAAACACGAATAAGATTGGGACGACACGATGGTGCGTTCAACGGGCCATCGGGAGGTCCCCAAAAATTCCTTATTTTCGGAATTCCCAGGGGTGTATAGTCTCGGGGAATGCCAAAAACTGACTAAAATTACATTTCCAGAAACCTATTTTCCGGAATTGTACTTAAACTACTTGAGCGATTTTCGCTCCAAAGTGATGGCTTGGTAGCTAGTCCAGCAAGCCATCCGAAAGTACTTACACCATGAGTACATCTATTTCCTTCATGGAGTTATCCCACCTGAAGGGTCTACAAATTTCAACGTTTTACGTTGTTTACATTTTTCACGACTGCTTATCTCGTTGACTATCCAAGCGATTCTTCCCATCTAGAAACCGCCTGGAAGCCCTTTTAGCAAGCTTTCCAATGGTAGTACTTTTACCAGTACACCTATATGTTTCTAGGTACTTAGGGCACCTAAAACCGTAAGCGATTGCCAAAAACCAGATAAACAGCAGTTTTTCTATTATATACTGACTTGATATCTCAAGTAAATGGGCTTTATATAAAAGACTACGCTAACTATGAGGTGTATATAGGCTTCCTGTCTCGGTCTAGGTCCCCCATATACCCTAAAATGACCTAAAACCATATATTTGGTGTTTGAGATATCAAGTCAATATTCCTATTTACATAGCAGAAACTATGTGGTCTTCACATAGTTTCATCATTATGTACTGATTTCATGTCCAGTACATAGGATAAGCCCTTAAAAACATGATTTTAATTACTATAATATTTTCGAAAACCACCAAAACTATATATATCGTGTGGTTCCCTCTCACGGTTCATTCGGAACTAATCCGTCGTCGAGCACAGACGTATCGTATGACAGAAATTTATGTTTTTTACTATGATAACTCTTATCAGTATGCTTTCTAATGATTTTACTCTGTTAAGGGTGAACTATTGAACCCTATAACATACTGACAAACACTAAAAACATTATACTACTATCTCAAAAAATGTAGGTAAAATTTTAGTATAAATATAAACGTGCCTCTAAAATTCATTTTAGTATCAGGTGGCGCGCCGTGGTAAGCAGACATGTCTACACATACAAACTTCAATTTCTATGAACCATTTAGTATGGTTGATGACGCTTCGTCGCGAACATATCTCCCGCCGTGCAGTGCTGTGTCGACTCGCTGTGTCGACTCGAAGTGTTGTCGGCGCGGCGCTGCATTCCTTCGGTGAGCGACGGACGGCATTTCTCGGCTGCCGGCCAGGCCCACCGAGAGGACGGTCGCCGCTCCGGCATCTCTGGTTACTGGGGCAGTGGGACGAGTTTCTTCACCGGACGCTTCAAGGTACCGCCAAGCGTGCGTACCTCAGCGGTCCGGATTTCTCCGTCGATTCCTGGATACACGGCCACAATGCGGCCTCGCGGCCACGTATTGCGGGGCAGCTGGCCGTCGGCTATCAGGACAGGGTCACCCACTTTAAATCTGGGCCCACTACTATGTGGCTCCCGCCGGTTTTGGAGCTCCGGCAGGTACTCTCTGACCCAGCGACTCCAGAACATATCAGCGAGGATCTGTGATCGTCGCCATATTTTCCTGCTGTCTATATCTTGCTCGGTGAACGTGCCAGGTGTAGGTAGTCTGGCTGACCCACCGAGCAAGAGGTGATTCGGTGTGATGGATTCATCATCATCACCATCTACCGACACGTGTGTCAATGGTCGGCTATTTACAATGTACTCTGCCTCACAAATCAGTGTGGACAACACCTCTTCGGTGGGGTGTTTTTCTGTAAGTACATTGTATAGTGTGTTTTTTACACAACGAACTAGGCGCTCCCAGGCGCCTCCCATGAATGGCGCTGATGGCGTTATGAAGCGCCATACGATGCCTCTACGACTTGCCTCTGTTTTGAAGGCGTCTCGCAGCTCTCTGTCGGCGCCGTGCATGTTGGTGCCATTGTCTGAGTGTATCTCAGCTGGGCATCCTCTGCGTGCGGCGAATCGGCGCAGCGCCAATATGGCGGAGTCTGCGCTAAGGCTGGCGGCGATTTCAAGGTGCACCGCCCTTGATGTGAGACACGTAAATAGTGCTACGTATCTCTTCTGTTGCTGCCGACCGACGGTGACGGATAGCGGGCCGAAATAGTCGAGCCCGGTATATGTAAACGGCCTCTTATGGTGAGCGAGGCGCGTTTTCGGGTGGTCGCCGGTCGCAGGTACTGGTGGCTGTGCCTTGCGTATACGGCAATGCAGGCATCTTGCTATCACCTTCTTCGCTGTTGGTCGCATCTTCACGACCCAGTAGTGCTGCCGTACCTCATTAATTGTGAGTTCGGTGCCACTATGTTGTAGACTGCGATGTGTCCAGTCTATGTACAACTGCGTTATGTGATGGTCGCCATGTAATATAGGCGGGCGCATCACTTCTTCAGCTACCTCTTGCGTAGCTGCTATGCGACTTCTTAGTCGCAGCACGCCGTCGACGACCTGAATTTGTAAAGGTCGCAGCGAGCTATTTTTATTTATTTCTTCAACATTCGCTAACTCTGAAGCGAACGATTGTTGTTGTGCGACCTGGACAAGTATTTTCTCAGCTTCTTGGAGAAATTCTGCTTCTATGATTTGTCTGTTGACCTGGGTTGGTGCTCTGCATGCCTGCTTCTGCTTCTGTGCAGGTACAGCGGGCTTCTTGCGCCAGTCTGGGTCCTTTTCAGCGTTTTTTCTCGTCCGTTTATAGGACGTTATCTCTGTTCTATTTTTGCAAAGAGATATAAAACGCAGAACTGTGGCGGTCGCACGAAGCAGTCGCTCCCATCTGGAGAATCTGCTTGGCTCTGGAACGGCTTCTATGAAGCTCTTCTTGTCCCCTTCTGTGACAACGAAAGTTTTTTCTTCTCCCGTGTCGTTTGTAGTCGGAGGTTTCTCTGTGGGCCATAATTCGGGCCCAAGAGACAAAAAACTCGGCCCGCAGTACCACTCGTGGTCCGAGTTGAACCGCAGTGGCACGTCACGGGTTGCTGCATCAGCGATGTTCATCTTGGTGGGTATCCATCGCCAATCTTCGACTTTGCTATTGTCTTCAATAGCAGCTATTCGGTGAGCAACGAAAGGTTTGTATACTCTCGCTCCTCTTCTAATCCAGGTCAGTACGGTCTTGCTATCTGACCAATACGTTACTGACGTGGGCTTGCAGTCGTGTTCACTCATCACTGCTGCGGCTACGCGGGTTCCCAATACCGCGGCCTGAAGTTCGAGTCTCGGTATCGAAAGCAGTTTCAGTGGGGCCACCCGCGCTTTCGCCATAACAAGGCTTATTAAGTGCTTGCCTTCCACGGTCGTGGCCCGCCAGTATATAGCGGTAGCATATGCCATCTCGCTTGCATCAGTGAACACATGCACCTGCATTTCTATAGCGTCGCTATATCCAGGATAGCATCTTGGTACGCTAACGTTTTTTAGTTGGCGTAAATGTTGTACCCAAATTTTCCATTGTAATGCTAGGTCAACATCTAGCCTCTGATCCCAGTCGACGCCTCGCCTCCATGCTTCTTGCAATATTTGCTTCGCCTTGATGGTTACTGGCGAGGCGAGTCCGAGTGGGTCGTATAGCGACGCTACTATTCTGAGCGCCTCTCGCTTGGTGGGCGCCTCTCGGTCCAAGATACCCTCAGGCAGACGCGCGAGTGTGAGGTTGAAACCCAGCGTGTCTTCGCCTGGCCTCCATATGAGGCCGAGTATCTTTTCCGACGTATCTATATCTCCAATGGATACCATCTCAGTTTGTATGTGCGATGGGTCCATTTTTTCTAGGAGCTGCGAGCTATTTGAAACCCATTTCTTGAGTTCAAACCTCGCCTGTAGGTGTATTTTTCGCACCATACTAGCGACTTCTGCCGCCTTCTCGATAGTTCTATAACTATCTAGGTAGTCATCCATATAATGACTACGTAGTATAGCATCCACAGCTTCAGGGTGCTTCTCTATATATTTGTTTGCGTTCCAGTTCTTTGCAAAAATTGCTGTGCAAGGCGAACTGGCTGCGCCGAAAATGATGGACGTCATTCTATATTCTTCTGGCGCTCCTTCTCTGCGGTTTCCCCTCCACAGGTAGCGAAGCGCGTCTCGGTCTTGGCTCCGCACCTTCACTTGCATGAACATCTCCGCTATGTCACCGGTTATTGCGACGCAGTGGCGGCGAAACCGCATCATTACGCCTGGCAGCGACTGTAATAGGTCGGGCCCAGTTAACAGGAAGTCATTCAGTGACATTCCTCTCGATTTGGCGGCAGCGTCATGTTCGATGCGAAGTTTGTCTGGCTTCATTGGGTTGAAGACATCGAAGTGTGGGAGGTACCAAGTTTTGCCCGGCGTGCTAATTGCGGGTGCCCTTTCAGCGTACCCTTTCGCTATTAGCGAGTCCATCTGGTCTGAGTATCTTCTTAGAAGTTCCTGGTTCTTGTCCAGCTTCTTTTCTGTTGAGACGAGCCTCTTCAGAGCTGTCTCAAAGCTATCTGGCATCTCAGCATGCTCATTACGCCAAAGCATGGCGGTTTCGATGTGTCCATTCTCTAATTGGACAGTTGATCGATTCAAAATGTCCTCTGCCCTTCTTGCTGGGTCAGAGGCAGGTCGCTGTGGGTTTACGCACAACGATTCTATGGCGAAATGTTCGCGCAACTGATGATCCAAATTGTCATCAGTTGTTATTCTATTGACATGATGTACTTGTTGTCGTAGTAAACTACTGTGCGCGCCATGTAGTGTCCAACCCATTGCTGTAAGTGACGCAATTGGTTGGTGTCTTGGACCTCTGCGAATCTCGCTGGCCAATAACAAATGCCAGTTGTCTTGGCCGACGAGTATTTTTGGCACGCCATTGTTGTACATCAACTCTTTTCTCAAGTCGGTTAAATGCTTGCAGCGTGCGACAACCCTATCGCTCACTGTTTGTTTTGCCAAGCTGAGTTTAGGTATAGTACGTGCTTTAAATTGTACCCTTCTCTCTTGCGGGCTAACCAGCGTCACCTTGACTCTTCTTGAGCATGGGGTGGTGAGCATGGTGTTGCCTATCGCACCGATCTTGAGCGGGTCCACAGGGCCCTCTGCCCCGACTTGCCTCGCGATGTCTTCATCCATCAGCGAAACGGTGGACCCATCGTCTAGGAGAGCGTATGTTGCTACCTCTCCCGCCGGTCCGATTACCCGGACCGGCACTATCTTGAGGTACGCCTGGCTCGATGGTGACCCGAAACTGGCCACCGTTTCCTGAGGATCCTTGCGGGATTCAGGAACATCGGGCTTCTTGTTGGCTTCCCTCTGCTGTTGCTTCTTCCTATGAAGAAGCCGATGGTGCGTATCTCTGCACCCGTCTTGGCCACACTGTTTTCTCTTACAAGTGTGGTTGCCTCGTCGATGTTGAAGGCAGCGATAACATAGATTGTGTTTTTTCGCTAGCTCCCATCTTTTCTCGACAGCTACGCCCCTGAATTGTGCACATCCAGTGGCGTAGTGATGTCCCACGTCGCAAACACGGCATTTTCCTACCGGTTGGTCCGTAGCTATATGCGTCCTTTGTGTGACGCGTCTGTTGGTGTTCGCCTCGGCCGAAGCGATGCCTTCGGGTGGGGCGAATGGACTACAGAAGTGTGCCTGTTCAGATATAAAATTACTGAACAATGAAATATCTGGCACCGATTGGTACTTCTCCGAATATGATCGGTACCATTGTGCTCGTAGCGAATTGGGTAACTTCTCTGTTAACAATCGCATAAGCTCCGCGTTCATAAGGTAATGACCCTTTTTTAACGCGCGGAGCGTGACTACAGCACCTCTTACGCGACTTGCAAACGCGCAGATGTCTCTTGGTGACTCACTGCAGCGCGGCAGTCCGCGTAATCTATCTGTTTCAGCTTGCGCTATGGAGTCTGGACGGCCGAACTGCAGCTCGAGTTCCTTCATGATGTCATCGGGCCTGGCATGTCCGATGAGTTCTGAGCTGACGGTTTCCATTGCACGTCCATGTAAGCTTCTCCTCAGCCTCGCTGTATTCTCGATGTCCGTAAAGTACGCTCGAGTTGTCTCATATATGGCCCGAAATGATAGCCATTCAGTATGAGAACCATTGAAATTCGGCAATGTCATGACGAATTTCGACGCAGAGGGGTTCGGTTGGTCCCGCTGTTCTATTTTCCTGTCGGCTAGCGACGCTATAGCGGACGTCAACTCCGTCAAGAATGGACGGAGACTATCCCTCTGACCTCCTGTACACTCAGCTGACGCTGCAACTGGAGGCTTTCGCACTTCTCTCTCCTTAGGATGCTGACCTTCTATTTGCGATTTGGTGGCGGTCGCAGTCAGGGGTCTATGCATAGAATTTCTGGTTCCCCCTTCCACGACGTTATCCTCCTTCTCAGGCTGAGGTTCTGGTGCCTCTTCTAGCCATGAACGCACGTACTCGTCATTCGAGTTTCTGTCATCCAAGTATTCAGCTTCGGAACCCTCTTCCTCCGCTCTCTGAAGTGCCAGTTGTGCAAGCTCCAACTTAATTTTGAGTAAGTCTTCGCGAGCTTTGTCTATGTTTTTTCGTGACCGAGTCACTCTAGTTGACGGCGGACGGCTATGTTCGATACGGGCGTCACCCCGGGTAGTCATCGGCATCGCTGTACGTCTGTCTTCTTCGGAAATCTTCTCTTTCTGAGAAGGTTTCAATGTTGTGTCTGAAGCTCCTTCTAATCTGGTTACTCTGGTAGAAACCGCTTGATCAGTTTCTATTGGTTGATGCGTCGGAGTGCTTTCAGTTTGAGGCGCTAGATGGCGCTGCTCGTCCGACGGCTCGGTCCCTTCGGTTGTGGAAGGTGAACACGGCGGCAGCTCATGTCTGATGCCAACTGGCTGATCCAACTCCACGGTCCATGCCTCCGGCGTCTTGCCTTTGGATCTGGTTATCGGCATTGTTGTTGAAATATTTTCTTTTGAAAACTCGAAGTTAGTTTTCAAAGATAAGTCCCAGTTCCGGGCTTCAGCGTTCAAACCGACGATCTCCAGAAGTTAACCTCCACTTCGATTGACTATAATTCAATCTTCAAATAAAAAATCACTAAAAACTTACGGTCAGTGATAAGTCTTCAGGAAACTTCAGGCATTTGCTATACAAGTTTATTTTTCCCATAAACGTGTATGTTCTATTTGATTGACTATAATTCAATCAAATTCTAAATCACCGAAAAGTCAAGGTTACTTTTCGGTGGTGATGCTTCATGAACTGCTTGTCCAAAGCATCAGAGCCGTGCATCAATCTTCAGAGCACGTATCTTGCTTGATTGAAGAAAATTCAATCTTCAAATAAATCGCCGAAACGTCGAAGTTATTTTCAGTGATAGTGCTTCAGGAACCGCATAGTCAGTACATCCGAAACGTATCTAAGTCTTCAGAGTACGTTTCTTCCATTCACTGATGAAAATTCAGTCTTCAAAATTTTCCTGAAAACATAGGGGTTGTTTTCAGTCATAAGGCTTCAGGAATTATTCTTCAATCATCAAGGATGCACATCAGCCTTCTAAAACGCACGTCTTGTATTTTTCTGACGGGCGCTCGTTTTTTAAACAAATCGCTAAAAACATAAGGGTAGTTTTCAGCGATAAGTCTTCAGGAACTATTCTTCCGCGTCAAAGACGTAATCCAATCTTCTGAACGAGTATTCTTGGTTGAATAAACAAGCGTTCAGTTCTAGAACAAATCACTGATAACATAGGGTAGTTTTCAGCGATAAGTCTTCAGGAACTATTCTTGGGGCTTCAAGGATGCGCATCTGTCTTCATACAGCATTTTGCGGCTCACAGAAAATTTCTTCTATTTTCTTACAATTATTGAAAAAATAGGGTATTTTCAATAACTGTCTCCAGAATTTTACCTCTTGGATCCAGCGGCAAATAGGGCACGTAGGACTTGTTCCCTGCAGTGCACGTCGATTTTTGGTTTATTTGTGAAATTAATTTCTCCAAAATTCGAAAAATTAATTCCACCACTGTTTCTTCCTGACGTCCTGGGGCGCTCCAGACTTTGAATTTCGGCTCGAACGGGTCAACGTTGTGTTGCACGTAGCCGACTTAATATGCAGGCACCCAGTTGTTTTTTCTGGATCTACTGTTCCCGACGTCCTGGGGCTCTCCAGGCTCCAAAATTCGGCTCGATAGGACCATTAAATGTGTCCGTCGTCGAATTTTGCCGGGACGCCAGGCTCCAAAATCTGGCTCGCAAGGACCATTAAATGTGCAGGACGTAGCGTGTTCATTGGCCCCGAGAAAAGAAGGGCGTAAACCTTCTGGCCATTGCCGCTGAACGCCCCATCCACATCAACGAAAACAAAGGTTCTTGGATGCCTAGCTGCAGCAGTGACGTAGGGTTGCAAATCGACTCTAACGATTCAACGATGTGTTGGGTGTACTCGAGTTATTTCCAGATTCCGGGTTGCCTACTTCTGGATCAGCACTCCTGGTGTCCAGGTTCCGAGGTTCAGCTCGACAGGATCGAAAAGGGATGTCTTCATAAGGGTTGAAGTCGATGAATTAAATGAAACACTAAGTTATTCAGTACACGGCACGATTCTAGGGCTCTCAACAATTTCAGAGACTTGATTCTATATAAGAATTACTTCTTATTTACTAAGACAAGTACAAGCGACTAGCTTTGGATGACTACAAATTCTATTTTGGGCCCGGGGGTTCTTTATACCCTCGCATCGTGCCATTATTGAGAGCCCCGCAAATTCTCGCCGAAAATAATTTTTATTTATGTAAAAAACCCTTATACATATTTGGTAAATAGGGTTACCGCACCCCTTCCATGGTGCTATCAATAGCTGGATTCCTTCGTACTGTAACACAGTAACGCCCCCTATCTATGTATCTAATCAATATACCTAATTTCCAGGTATTGATAGCTTCCCTAGACTATTTCCATGAAATAAAAGGACAATTCCCTTTATTTCCCAGTTAAAACCTTAATAGCTTTCAACCTAGCCTAAGGATATCTATAGGTTGGGTTGACCTGCTGGTGCCAGTAGCAGGCTGTCTGTTGACGTCTAGAAAAAGCTTATTTTCGGGAATCTTCTATGGGATATCATCCCTTATGTAATGAATCTATAAATTCCTAAGTCATTTCACCGACTTTAGGACTTCCTACTTAGGCTAACCAGACAATCACCGCCTATTATGGGGATTCTGGTAGCCAATAGACCACACTTTACATTTCTAGTGTTTATGTAAGTCTATCTAGGTCATATGCACATAAGGTGCCTTGATATGTACAAATTTGATAGCTGGTCACTTTCTTTGCGCCCAGCTATCAGAGAAATTAGATATAAAAACACGAATAAGATTGGGACGACACGATGGTGCGTTCAACGGGCCATCGGGAGGTCCCCAAAAATTCCTTATTTTCGGAATTCCCAGGGGTGTATAGTCTCGGGGAATGCCAAAAACTGACTAAAATTACATTTCCAGAAACCTATTTTCCGGAATTGTACTTAAACTACTTGAGCGATTTTCGCTCCAAAGTGATGGCTTGGTAGCTAGTCCAGCAAGCCATCCGAAAGTACTTACACCATGAGTACATCTATTTCCTTCATGGAGTTATCCCACCTGAAGGGTCTACAAATTTCAACGTTTTACGTTGTTTACATTTTTCACGACTGCTTATCTCGTTGACTATCCAAGCGATTCTTCCCATCTAGAAACCGCCTGGAAGCCCTTTTAGCAAGCTTTCCAATGGTAGTACTTTTACCAGTACACCTATATGTTTCTAGGTACTTAGGGCACCTAAAACCGTAAGCGATTGCCAAAAACCAGATAAACAGCAGTTTTTCTATTATATACTGACTTGATATCTCAAGTAAATGGGCTTTATATAAAAGACTACGCTAACTATGAGGTGTATATAGGCTTCCTGTCTCGGTCTAGGTCCCCCATATACCCTAAAATGACCTAAAACCATATATTTGGTGTTTGAGATATCAAGTCAATATTCCTATTTACATAGCAGAAACTATGTGGTCTTCACATAGTTTCATCATTATGTACTGATTTCATGTCCAGTACATAGGATAAGCCCTTAAAAACATGATTTTAATTACTATAATATTTTCGAAAACCACCAAAACTATATATATCGTGTGGTTCCCTCTCACGGTTCATTCGGAACTAATCCGTCGTCGAGCACAGACGTATCGTATGACAGAAATTTATGTTTTTTACTATGATAACTCTTATCAGTATGCTTTCTAATGATTTTACTCTGTTAAGGGTGAACTATTGAACCCTATAACATACTGACAAACACTAAAAACATTATACTACTATCTCAAAAAATGTAGGTAAAATTTTAGTATAAATATAAACGTGCCTCTAAAATTCATTTTAGTATCAGGTGGCGCGCCGTGGTAAGCAGACATGTCTACACATACAAACTTCAATTTCTATGAACCATTTAGTATGGTTGATGACGCTTCGTCGCGAACAGTAGGTATGTAACCTACTTGTATTTGTCTGTGATGTGAAGAAAATATTATAAGAAGATGAAAGGTGTCAAGGTAATAATTCTGTAGAAGATGGCTCATGAAAATAAATAAATATTGTAAACCAAGAATAATTGTTTTCTCTAGCAGTATGCCATCAGCAATAACATAAAAGGTTATGGGCCGCATATTTGTGCTGATATAAAGAAGTAAAATGGTAAATGAAATGAAAATATTTAAATGAGAAGAAAATTTTGAGCTGTCAGAGAAAAACAAAAGTATAAAAATGGAAATGAGAAAATATGAAGCGATGCCATTTCTGAAAGAGGAAGTAAATTTTCAAACATGGAAATTTCGTATCAATTTACTGTTGGAGGAAAAAGGAGTTGTAGAAGCGATAAAAAGTGAGAAAGCAACTAAGGAAATGGATATTAAAGCAAGGTCAATAATCGTACAATGTGTATCAGATAAGTATATATCATATATAAAGAAGTGTACAACATCATTAGACATGATGAAATGTTTAGAAGCCATCTTTGAACGAAAATCTGTTTTCAATAAATTGCAACTAAAGAGAAGATTGCTGAATTTGAAATGTCAAAAAGATACAAAGTTGCAGGACCACTATCTAAAGTTTGATAGCATAATAAATGAAATTGAAATAGGAGAAAGTATGTCTGAGTCTGATAAAGTGTGTCACTTATTATTAACACTGCCAGATAGTTATGAAAATGTGATTACATCACTTGAAACAATGTCAACAGAAAAGGAAATCACAATTGATTTTGTGAAAGCTAGATTGTTAGACGCTGAGCTAAAAATGAAAAGTTATAGTGAAAATAGAAATCACGAGACAGGTACCGAGACAAGTTTTTCGACGGAAAATATAGTATGCTATAAATGTAAGCAAAAAGGACACAAAGCATATCAATGCAGGAGTAGTCAAAGAGGTAGATACTTTAGAGGAAGAGGCAGAAGAAATGATAGAGGTAGAGATGGACAAGCAAACATTACAAAACATATGTTCACGGCGTATGATGAAACAATACATATAACAAATGAGTATATTGAGTCAAACGTAATTGAGTTTATAATAGACTCAGGAGCTTCAGACAACATGGTAAAGGATAAATACAAAAATTATATGACAAAAATTCAAACATTGAAGGAACCAGTAAAAATAAAAGTCGCGAATGGCGAGTATTTAGAAGCAAACGAGAGAGGAATGTTAAAAACAGAAGTAAAAGGCAGATGCATAGATATTGAAGCCCTAATTGTGCCTAATTTAACGCAAAACTTACTTTCAGTAAGTAAATTAGTTGATAGGAATAGTCTTGTAATATTTCAAGGAAATGTTGTTAAAATTATACAAAATGACTTGAGAGTGTATGGAGAAAAATTTGGAAAACTATATAAACTGCAACTGAAAATAAAAACAGAGAATGAATGTCATACAACTGCAATTGATACAAATCTATGGCATCAAAGACTAGGACATTTGAATAGAAATGGGTTGAAAACTTTAAATTTACCAAATGATGAGAAAAGATGTGATGTGTGCATGAGAGCCAAATCAACGAGATTACCATTCTATCCAGTTGTTATGCCAAGATCGGAAAAAGTTTGCGAACTTTTACACACTGATATTGCAGGTCCAGTAAATGTACCCAGCATAAATGAAGAAAGATATTATCAGATAATTATAGATGATTATACACATTTTGGAGTAATATATCTGTTGAAGTATAAACATGAAGCAACTCAAAACTTAATAGATTATGTGAGATATTTAGAAAGACAGAAACAAAATAAAGTAAAAAGGATAAGATGCGATAATGGTGGCGAATTTAAGAATAGAATAATAAACCAATTTGCGATAAAAAATGGGACAAAAATGGAATACACCATTCCATACAGTCCTCAAATGAATGGAGTATCTGAAAGAATGAACAGGACTGTATATAATAAAGCAAGAGCATTAATGATGGAATCCAACCTTCCGAGAGAATTATGGGGAGAGGCAGTTAAGTGTGCAATGTATCAAATAAATAGATGTCCATCAGCAGCTATAAAATTTAAAACACCAGCAGAGTTGTATTATGGTAAATATGAAATAGATAATATGAAAATATTCGGATCGAAAGCATGGATGATTGTATTGCCAAGAAAGTCAAAATTTGAAGAAAGAGCAAAAGCAATGAGATTTATTGATATAGTCCAAATGGATATAGATTGTGGGATCCAGAAAGTAATGAAATTAAAATTTCGAGAGATGTACATTTTGATGAAACAAATGTGAGATATGATGGAATAAGAGACATTGAAAGAGACGAGAGAGTAAGGTCAGTAATATACAGAGAATTAGATGAAACAGAAAGCAAATCAAGTACATCAGGGTTAATAGAAAGAAAAGGTAAAGGTGAGATTAAAGTTTCACAACGTCCTACTGTGACTGAAAATGATGAAGACAGTGATGATGAGGATAAATTTGATGATGCAACTGAACAAGTGAAAGAGGTAATACAAGAAAAGTTACCAGAGGAAAAATATACAAGAAGTGGAAGAAAAATTGTTAAACCAAAACGACTACAAGAATATGAGACACACTATGCTTATAGTTCATATATGGAAGATGTTCCTAAAAGTTACAATGAAGCTATAAAAATGGGCTGGAATGAAGCAATTGTTAAAGAATTGAATGCTTTAGAAAATATGAAAACATGGACAATCACTGATTTACCAAATGGAAAAGAAGCAATTGATGCTAAATGGATTTTTGTAAAGAAAGATAATAACCTAAAGAAGGCGAGACTGGTTGCAAGGGGTTTTTTACAAAGAGATGATGGTTTTACGGTTAATTATTCCCCTGTCACAAGAATGAGCACTGTCCGTACTTTCTTGTCACATGCAGTGCAAAATGATTTTGAAATCCATCAAATGGACATATATATATAGATATATGTCCATTTGATGGATTAGACGTATACTTAAAGATACCAAAAGGAGTAAAATGTGAGCAAAAAGATAAAGTTCTAAAGCTAAATAGAAGCTTATATGGATTGAAAGAGAGTCCAAAATGTTGGAACAATAGATTGAATGATTTTATTCTGAAAATAGGACTTATAAGGTCAAATAATGATTTTTGCATGTATTATAATGATAAATGTTGGATTATAGTTTTCGTAGACGATATTTTGGTAACAGGATGTAAAGAAGAGATAACGTACGTAAAAGAAAAGTTAAAGAAAGAATTTCATGCAAAAGATTTTGGTGAAGTTGAGAAGTTTCTTGGAATGGAAATACAGAGAAATGGAGAAATTCTAAAGATAACACAGATAAAACAAATAGATAAAATGTTGGAAAAATTTAATATGGCTGAGGCGAATGGAACGAAGTGTCCAATGACGAAAGGTTTTCAAGCAGATTCAGATAGTAAGTGCGTTGATGTTCCTTATAGACAATTGATTGGAGGTTTAATGTTTTTAGCGACGGTATCAAGACCTGATATTGCCTTTAGTACAACATTTCTGAGTCAATACTTAGATAAGCCTACTTTAAATCTGTGGACACAAGCAAAACGAGTTCTACGTTATTTGAAAGAAACAAAGACAAGTGGTTTGACCTATGTCAAGAATAACAAGAAGAATGTTATTGAAACCTACTCTGATGCAGATTGGGGAGGTAATCACATTGACAGAAAGAGTATCAGTGGATCTGTTACTTTGTTAAACGGTCATGTGGTAGCATGGTTCTCGAGGAAGCAGAACTGTGTAGCTTTGTCGACAGCAGAAGCTGAGTATGTCGCTGGAGCCACTAGTGCGTGCGATTTGATAAATATAAAAGGACTATGCAAGAATACCAACAAAAGCCAAGATGTGCAGTGTGTTCTCTATGTGGACAATAAAGGTGCTATTGATATGACTAAAACTTTTGAAAATAGTAAAAGAACGAAACATATTGATATAAAATATCATTTTATAAAGGATTTAATATTCAAAAAGGAACTAGTAATTGAATATGTGAATACTGTTGAAAATTTAGCGGATATTTTTACAAAGACTTTAGGGGTTGATAGATTCAAAGAAATGTGTGAGAAGTTAAATATAAGCTAAAATAAATAAAAATTGTATTCTCATGTGGTAGGGTGACCATTATATTATTATTATTTTCGGGTAATTAGTGTCACCATAAGTTATTTTTTTTGTTATTGGGAAATGTAGAATGTTTTGATTTGAATTTATTTTTAGCGATTAAGAGTGTTTGATATTCAATAAAACGCTATTAATCGAGGTGGGGTGTTAAGTAGGTATGTAACCTACTTGTATTTGTCTGTGATGTGAAGAAAATATTATAAGAAGATGAAAGGTGTCAAAATAATTCTGTAGAAGATGTCTCATGAAAATAAATAAATATTGTAAACCAAGAATAATTGTTTTCTCTAGCAGTATGCCATCAGCAATAACATAAAATTTCCAGATAGCTACAACCTCGAGGTCTTTAAGTCAAGAGTGAATAGGTTACTTCTAGGCAACCGTGTTTCACCGTCGACCACATCATCGCTTACCATCAGGCGAGATAGTGGTCAATCGCGAGCCTATCTATAATAAATAAAAAAAAAAAAGATAATTCTATATAATCCGTCAGTGAGATTATCAAATAATATTGAACACGTTGTAGTCGGGGCGAGTCAGTTTAAATGAAAGGGTTTTGTAATGGGCATAAACTTGAACTTTTTTATAAAACTTTGAATTACAATCATGTCACTTTTCAGAACAGAGACCGAAGTACCATTCCAATGTCGCCACCCTTATTCTAATTATTGTGGCGACCTTCAAACCAACACCAATCTAGCAACTTAACAAAACTAAACAAACAGCCAATCAGTGGCTGGTAATCGCGCCGTCTCGGCTATTATTGGTTGGCGCGAGACGCATGAGCGAAGGTGCGTTCGGATACGCATTACGGCGAGTATCGCTCAGGCGGCCTACCTCTACCTTTGCGACCAGGGAGACGTTCGGATACATCCGCTATAACGTATTTTTTCTTTAACAAATCAATAAAAATTACAAAGTTAAAGCGCATCAAAGCTCAGGAGTGGGGGCTTGTGACGTCATGAAGGCAGTATAAAGTGTACTAGCGGCGTGAAGTCACACGATATTTCAACGCATTGTACCGCCGTCACTTTATGTTTTCGTGTCAAAAGAAAAAACACGGGTTTATATTTTTTATTAATCTTTATGACGGACAAAAAACTAATCACTAAACTACCCAAAGGCCTAATAGTTCTCTAAATTAGTTTATTATATCGTTCTTGGAAGAACACACAAAAAAAATGTTTAAGTGAATTTGATGGAGGTGCCAAATTGATTTCCAAATTTATTTTATGTTGAGTGTAAATTTTTATAGCGTGCGTAAAATCGTACGGGAGTGTGCCAAAACGGGTATGACGGCTAATTTAGGACTAGCACCGGGTGCAAGCGACTGTCGGTACACCTCTAACGAGGTCGTTCTATGTTATGTTTGTGTCGTTTATTCAGCAAAGTATTTCAAAGAAAATAATACTAAACTTTAGTTAATTTGACTATAAAGGTGCTCCCTCACCTGGAGCATTCGCCTGTAATGTAACATTTCGGATTCGATTTTGAACAATACATTACAGTACTACGTCCCTGACTTAACGAGCATTCGCCTGTAATGTACGAGTAACATGAGGTTTGATTTTGAGTATTTAGTTGAGTCCACAATGTTTACAAGTGGTGCGCATTGAAGTTACAAGTTGTATCAAAATATTACACATTGTATCATCAAGTTGCGCACTGTAATGCTCGGTTCTCTTCACTCACCAATGTAATGCTCGTAACATTACAGGGTGCGCACAGTAATGCTCGGTTCTCCTCCCTCACACATGTAATGCTAGACTCTGTAAAGTTACATTACGGCCGAATGCTCCAGGTGAGGGAGCACCTTACAATAATATGTATAGTTCCAAATGAAACAAAGAAAAAAAACAATTAAAAGTTTTTTTTTATAAAATTGTATATAACTAATTATACTACTAATTATGTAGGTTTCTTTCCAAGTTCTTCCTTTCTAGTAGTCTAGTATTTTAGTTTAGTACTAAAGTTTCTAGTAGCAGTCACAAAATAAAAACCGGCCAAGTCCGTGTCGGACTTCGCACGTTTAGGAATCCGTACCAAACCGCAAAATGACGTTGGTTGTAATAGGAAAATAACTGATTTATCAATATATTGGTATTTGTTAGTAAAATATACGTAATGATAAACATTATCACCAAATTTTTTAAGTTCATAAGTCAATGGGAAGTAAAAAAATTCTCCGGTACAAAATTTTGTAAAAACAGCAGACTTTGGTGGTTTCTCATTCCTTTGTTTTCTAATATTTTTTAAACCAAAACATACAGTACTTATCTACTCAAAGAGCTCTAAACAACAGCACACTTTTTAACCCATAAATTTTTCACGCCTCCCCTTAGCTAATGGGAAGTTAAAAAATTCTTCGGTTCAAAATTTTGTAAAAAACAGCTGACTTTGGTGGCTTCTCATTCCTTTGTTTTTCCAATATTTTTTAAACCAAAACATACATTATTTATCTACTCAACGAGCTCTAAACAACAGTACTCTTTTTACCCCATAAATTTTTCACGCCTCCCCGTATCTGTATAGGAGCCACCTTAAAATAAAAAATAAAAAAAATTGACAATTTGCATGGCTTTGGGTTTGGACAACCGTTTAGTCCTAAAACCCGTGTGACCGACGATGGACAGGCGGACAGGCGGACAGACGGATAGACAGACGGGCACGTGAGTGACCAGCAATAGGGTTCCGTTTGGACCCTTCGTGCACGGAACCGTAAAAAAAAATTTTAGATTCCTACCTACACTTAACTAGTTTTGTGCGTTATTATAATATTTTTCAGCACTGAAACATAAAATTAAATCCAATAGCTATTTAGCCCCGAGGCACTATTTTTGAAAGCCCATTTTATAAATGCTAAATAAATTATTCACATTACTAAAGCTAATGAAGCAGACAGATTAATAAAATCACTGTCATGTCCATACTAAATTTGGCTTTACTTTTAGACAACCAAAAATTCTAGACTACATACAGACATAGAGCTATTGAAAATGCCCTTTGTCTTTTTGCCCTAGGGATAACTTTTTGAACGTGAAACAAAAATTAAAAACGAAAAGCGAAGAAGTAACACATGTCAGATTTATTTAATTCGTAAAACCGAATACATTTTATCAAAGCTGGTAGGTATGACTACAATAATGATTAGGGGACAAGAAGATTACAGTAACAAGGAAACCAGTAGCGTGTTATGCCAATTTACCGTATCCACATTTGGCTTGCGAAATTTTCTCTCTTTTCGCATTATAGTATGTATGAACTTGTAATTAAATCTCTTTGGCTATACTATTTGTATCTGGCTGGTTTTGGTATTATTGAAAGTTTTAATTTTAAAGAACATAATTCCAAATTAAAATTAGGAAAATGTGTGATTTTCATTTGTTTTTCGTACCGTCAAGATGAGTGAATCTAATGAAGAAATTCGATACATTTAAAAATGCAACGCAAGCCGCGAAAAAAAATTGCGATGTTTATGGACCTAGTGCAGTGTCTGTGAGAGTAGCACAAATTTGGTTTAAGCGTTTTCAATCCGGCAATTTTGATGTCAAAGATGCACGCCGCTCTGGTCGCCCTATTACGGATAAAATGGATGCCATTTTTGAAAAAGTGGAGCAAGATCGGCATATCAGTAGTTACGACGTAGCTGAAGAACTGGGCATTGACCACAAAACAGTTTTGGTGCATTTGAAAAAAACTGTGTACACAAAAAAGCTCGATATTTGGGTACCTCACGAGCTCACTGAAAGAAACCTAATGAACCATTTTTGAAGAAGCTGATAACTGGTGATGAAAAGTGGATCACGTACGACAAGAACGTGCGAAAAAGGTCGTGGTCAAAGGCCGGTCAGGCTTCACAGACTGTGGCGAAACCCGGGTAAACTCGCAACAAGGTGATGTTGTGTGTGTGGTGGGATTGGAAGGGCATTATTAATTATGAGCTGTTACCACCAGGCAGGACCATCGATTCTGAACTCTACTGCTAACAACTGATGAGATTAAAGCAAGAAGTTGAGAGAAAGCGGCCAGAATTAATCAACAGAAGGGGTGTGGTTTTTCATCATGATAACGCTAGACCTCACACATCTTTAGCCACTCAGCAAAAATTAAGAGAGTTTGGCTGGGTGGTGTTAATGCATCCGCCGTATAGTCCTGACCTTGCACCTTCAGATTTCCACCAGTTCCGGTCTCTTCAGAATTCTTTAGGCAGTGTAAGGTTAACATCACGAGAGGACTGCCAAAACCACTTGTCGCGGTATTTTGATCAGAAGTCCCAAAATTTATATAGCAATAGGATCATGTCTCTACCTACAAGGTGGCAAGAAGTTATCGAACAAAATGGTACCTACATACTTTAGTTAAATGTAAATAAACTATATTAAAAAATGTTTTGAGTTTTCTTAAAAAATGTGAAGAAACTTTTTTCCCGGTCTTTGTTCTACACTGTAACTTTACCGACTATTTTCTTTTTGCACTGTTCATATAACTCTTACCCAATACCTAAGTTCTAGATTGCAACGCCTCTATCGGTGACCTTCAAGACGGTAATATCAGTAATTCAACAACAATAAAAGAGTCGGTACGAATGGGTAATTCCTACCAGCTTTCGTACTAAATAATATAGAAAATGTTCAGTTGCAGTAAATGAATTCAGCTAATTCGAAGTTCGCGTGAAAGAGGGCACACTATAGAGTCATTAATACTGTCTGGAACTTTGGTTTGACGAGCCCTTGGAAGCTTTTATTAATGTTTTAGAGGTCATCAGGCACCCCAATGTTGCCTATCGATTTTCTGACCCTCACATGTTAAATTCACAAACGAAAATCTATGTGTTTGTTTGGCAAACAGACTGAAACAACCGGAAAGAAAACGCTGCCACACTAAATTGTTGATTGAAACAGAAGACCGACAGTAACAAAAGGGTGAATACTAATTTAACTAGGGGAAAAAGGGAAAGCTAACTCAATATATTTTAATTATTGTGTTGGGCACTGAATAATAAAAAAAATAAACAAGGGGCGAGGCTGGCAACACTCATTTATAAGATAAACAATGATGTCATAAAGTTTTCGAGCTGAAAGCGGCGGTTGAGCCTGGACAAAACATGGCGTCGTGACAAGAGCTTACCAAGCTTTAACAGATACGTTTGTTGTGTGAAGGTTCATTATGTTTTGTTCTACAGGGATTCTCTTTCTATAGAATGTCGTTATGACAGCGTTGCGATAATTGAAGTTTTTTACAAGATTTTTCTGCTTACTCACCATGACGCATTGAGGACTTAACACTAAATTGTCTGTCTCCCTTCTACCCTGCTAGTCTTGACAAACCAGTCTATTCTGTAAAAAAATACTTTTTTTTACAAAAAATACTACCGACTTCCAAATAAGAAAACTACAAAGTGAAAAATAACTTTATTTTTGGAAGTCGGTGTCCATAACGCAAAAAATTGGTACCTACCAAAGACATTATTTGGTAGTCGGTAGTATTTTTTTGTAAAAAAGTTTTTCATTTTTCACTTTTTAGTTGTACCTACCTAATAGGCAAGTGTTTAAGTAAGGTAAACCTATAATGCCAGAATAGATTACCCGAATATCATGAAACTGAACATAACCGGTGAAATCAGAGTGTACCAAGGTGAACTGTACAAGTTTGTGTACCCCTTTAGAACATACTGGCGTGATGTTTTGTCATGAAATGGTATAAACAAAAAACAGACATGCGATTGCAGAAATCCCGAGAGATTTGCCGTTATGTATTGAAGAGTTCTGTTGTATATCTCCGAAGTTCTTCATCAGATCTTCACCAAATTAAAATGGGACCAATTTCGGAACATACTCTTGCAAACAAATCGGTCCACAATTGGCGGAGATATCGGTGAATATACACAAAAGTAAGTCGAAAATATAAACTCTTCCATTTTGGTAAGTCGGTTAAAAAAATGAATTAAAAATGTAAAATACCCACGACGCAAAAACCACCTCCTCTAAAAAGCAAAAAATAAGCCTCGTACTGGCGTCGGGGAAGCGCCAACGTTTACAGCAGTTTATTTTATTTACTTAGCGGTTCTCCCAACGCGAGTAAGAGGCTTATTTTTGCGTCTTAGAGGTTTTTGGTCGAGGGTATTTTTTTATTTAATTTCTATCTAACGCTTTTTAAACTACATATAATATAACGTAACGTAGCGGAATGTGTAGTAGTAGTAGTATAGTAGTTCTCATGCTTCAATCGACATTCTATCAAAACACGTAATTATGACAACGTCTTGCGTAAAACCCAAATTCAGACAGATACACAGATATAAAGCAACCCATGTCAAACTTGTATCACCCCTCTTTTTCCGTCATGTGTTAAAAATATCACCGTGAAGACTTAAGTGAATCAAAGTGATCTTAAAGTGAAATATCATTCAAACTCACTTCACCTAACTTATCAAGGTGAGGTGTTTACAAAATAACACTGCTGTCCATCTATTCCTAATTCATTTCTAAGGGCCAATTTCACCAATGAAACTAATAGCGATTAGTTCACATAAACTCAGTTTATGCAAATCACAGAACAAAAAAAACGCCTACTACAATAGAAGTCGCAAGTGGGCGGGGCCCGCGTACCCCGAGTTTTGCACAGTTCTGCTTAGGTTTCCTTCCGCGCACACACTACGCACATCAGTCTTGATTCAACCATCACGGTGACAAAAACTTGAAAAAAAAAATACAAAAATGCCTTATTGTGCTGTTTTAGAATGTAAACACGATAGCAGAACCAAAAATGTATCAATTGTAGGTATATCTTACCATCGGCAAGTCTTAATTTATTTTATTTCGATAAACATGTAAAAACAATATTTTATTAAACAAGACAAGTAAAAGTTGATTTTATGATGTTAAATTTAAGGTCTACTTTCTTTAAAACTCATACATTGTTCTCTAAGATTCCAACTATGCACATGTCACATTCAGCTACTCAATTAGAGATTACCAATATCGATAATGAGTTATCGATACTTTAAACTTACAATATTCGAAAAAATCTTCTTACGCGTGAAAAACATAACCCTTTCCTTGCAGCCGTGTAAAAATAAAGATTACGACGAAATGAGAACCTCCTCCTTTTTTTGAAGTCGGTTAAAAATACAACAGCTTTCAAAAATAATAATAACACATGAACATATAACCTCCTTCTTTTTTTAAGTCAGTTAAAAAGTGGCTTATGTGTTAAGTCTGAAATTTAAGATCTACTGGTGTAAAGACCTAAATTTCATCAGTTCATTAAGGAAGTTAGTCAAGCTAATCGTAATAAGAGTGTAGCCGCAGGCGAAAGCGTAAGCTTCCCATATCAGTAGGACGTATTGCATTTGTAGTATAGTCTATCGCATCATCATCATCAATCATCAATACATATAATAAATATGTAGAAAAGTATTTTTTGTACATCGAAAATATTTCCAAAAAAAATTGCCAGTGTGTTAAAGGATAACCAACAGAACCTATTTCCGGCATTTTTGGAATTTTTGTCTGTTTGTCTGTTTATTTGAGCACGCATCACGTGACATGTACGAAACCAATGTAAATAACTTTTACACATAAACATTGTGCGTAACTTGAAGAATTACTTAGTTTTTGTGTCATCGCAATCGGTTCACTCTATCAAAAGTTAGATGACTTTAAAGTGTTCAAGAAGTAAAATTATCACAACACACGCAATTCAGATACTCGGAAAGTTGAACTCGATATTCGATAGATGGCGTTGTGAATTTGAAGTCATTTTCTGAATCACGGTGTTAAGATTCTCCGCGAAAGATTGATGACTATAGAAACAAATATGGTCGGTAGGTAAGTAGGGTAGGCAGGAAGGTAAGTAGGGTAGGGTTGGCAAACAGATGACGGGAGCGAAGCTGCGGTCACAGCTTGTAATTAATGATAGTACACCAAAGACTACGTACAGTACTGTCTTTCCTTTAATTTTTTAAATCCATGGAAAGGTTGTCTTGAAAAGATCGCTTTTAGCGATAAGGCCGCCCATTGTGCCACCCAGTGTAATGTTTTCTTCGTCTATACTTTTTTTTGGGACAATCCCACCGCACTATTCCCAAACCACTGCAACTCCTGAAAGCCAGAATCAACAGTGGCGACCACCAGAAAAGCGCCGGGGTAATGAAGCTCGACGAAGTCCCGGAGAATGAATTTAACTGTCTTGGATCCCGCAACGAAATTAATCAGAAAATAATAACGGAGGAGTAGGAAAAAGTCGCCGTCGTAAGTCGTCTATACTTTCTGTAACTTATATGGTGTACATAATAAAGAGTATTGTATTCTATAATTCTATTGATAGAACAAAAACACCACATACAAAGATACGCCCATCTTTGTATCAATAGAATCATTTTTAAAATCGGATCAGTAGTTTACCATACAATATCTTAATAATACTTTCTATAAATCGTAAGTATTGGAATAAATTTATATAAAAACTTGATTACAAACAATAATATTTATCGACTCTAGTTATTGGGCGCACGGTTGGCGCAGTGGTTGAGCGATTGACTGCTGCGCTGCGTGTCGCGGGTTCGATTCCCGCACGAAACAAATATTTGTATGATCTACAAATAGTTGTTCCGGCTCTGGGTGTTTGTGTATGTGAAATTATATGTTTGTAAACGCACCCACAATACAGGAGAAATTCCTAGTGTGGGGCAACGTTTTTTTTAAAACTAAACTGTATTTTGTTTGAAAATAAAACGGAATGTCGATAAATAAGTCAACGACCGTGGTACATCACTACAGGAGGACGAGTAGTAATGACCTCATTACGCAAATATAAATCTTATCGGTAACGAAATACGGCTTTAAATTAAATGAATTTACTATAGTGACATCTAGCGGCGGGTAGCGTAACTTGCTCATTAAACTATTCCGTGTGCGCTTTAAACGAAAAAAGTAATAAATACTCAAAAAGAGTAGACAATAAACCAACTCTATTGTCATAAAGCTGTGGTTTATTTTCAAATAAGCGACGACTGACATATTTTCTACTTGCATCTAAAAATTAAACTACCAAACACACCAAAGATTTCTTAGTGTTATGAAATACAATTAATCTGTATATGTGTGAGTTTGGGTACGCTGGTTCCGATACTAATAAAGCTAGATGCGATTTCTACTGTCTTCTCTGTTCTGTGATGCAAATACAGCGTTCTGATTGGTTGGGACCGCTGAGAAACTACCAATCAGAACGCTGTATTTGCATAAACTGAGATAAGTTAAACTAATCGCGATTAGTTTTATTTGTGAAATCGGCCCTTAAATCGTTGACTGCATGACCATATAATTGGCACTTGTAGCATCTGGTAACCAGAGTGAAGTCCCTAACAGGGCAGGACGTCCAATTGCAAAACAGACTTGATGTCGAAATTAGGGCTTTACGTATATTGGCTGGAATTTCAGCTCGATGCATCTTTCTTCCCAGATTTGTGGCTTAGTTTAAAAGAGGCCAAAAAGGACTCTATGGACATCTCTGGCAACTTGTCGGGTATGTTCTGCTCGTAAATGTACCTGAAGACTTCAGTTTCAGACAGGGAAGACGGCACTCCAACAATCACGATCCGTGGTTTGCGCTTGTTGGGCTCATCGGCGGTTAATCCAGATGTAGAAAGCTTCACGGCATTCTTTATTTTTTCAGCGTCATGCTTGGTCTCTGTGCTAATAATAACACCTCCATTTTTATTCTCCATTTTTGGGCGGACAACTCGTACATGCAGCTTCATTTGATCAGGTCGTATGTTTTTGGTTACCATGTCTTTAGTTTCGTCACTGGATTTGAGTTTGTCACTAGGATAAATTACCACAGAGCTTAAATTGTTCGGTCAAACTAAATCATTTGATCCCTTTTTTAACATGTCGGCAAACGAAACATTGCCCGCAATGTCAGAATCCTTAATCGTCTGCTTGAGGTCCGATATGTGTTCAGTCAAATTGTGCTTTTCTTTTAAGGCATCAATCACATCGTGTGTTAGAATTGCTTTCTGCTTCAGAGATTGGTATAGGACTGCCATCTGTGATGCCAGTCCTATACCAATCTCTGACTGCCAGATCCTATTTTACGACACAAGTTAGAAATTTTCAGTTTCTGTTCCGAGTTTAGTTTGCCATCCGAGGCAATAGAGCAAACCTCATTTAAGTGCTGCTCAATGGTTGACATCCATCTTTGTATGTCGGGCGTGGATGCGACTTCAATCGGGAAATCTGATTGTGCTGGGATTTGCGTCGTCGTCTTCGCTGGCGATGTGGAGGCTTGCACTCGGCCGCTTGGATTACATTGTTATCCATTTTATTTGATAGTCACTTCACTGTTTCTAAGTTTTCATTATGTTTACAAAACTACACAGTAGGCTAAAATTTATACAATAAAGAAGGTCACTATTATAATTGTTTTAATTAAATATTGCTAACGAACACGTTTATATTCTACGAACGAGCGCAAATCAATCCAAGAAGAAGTCAATTCAATACAATAATGTGTGAGTGCGCGTGCATTTGTGTGTTAGTGAATGTGTGTGCGCATGCTTGTGTGTGTGTGTGTGAAAGTCTGAGTGAGTGTGTGTGTTTATTACGAGTTACTTTATTGTTGTAAGAAGGGATTCAGTATCAATATAATTTTTTGTAGTAAGAAATTCAGTAATCCGTTTTTTGCATGTTATATATGTAGAAGTATAATATAATCGATACTTTGTTGACAAAGAAAAAATTTCATTCTTTTGTAGTAACGACTATCACTAAAAAACACGCGATCTCTTTGAATACGTTGAAAATTGTTAGCAAACTTCACAATATTTTCAGTTAAATTCTGTCAGCTCAATGAGACAAGGATTACATATATTATGTTCTTTACAAAGAAACTTGTTGCCGTCGCTCATTTATTCAAGCTCAATTTATTCACAGAATCTCGACTTGTGAACGTCACAGCAGCTGTTTACTGTAGTTTGGTTTGAGTGGAATCATTTTATTAATTATTGCTTGTAAAACAACCTTGTTTACATTTTGTTACATAGAATTTGTCAGCAAGGTTGTTAACGGATTTTCTTCTCTTACCGAGAAAATCACGTTCTTTATGAATGTAGGATTGTTTGCCCTTTCCAAAACCACTTTTATTCGCGAATTAACAAGCTTCTGCCAGCGGCTTCATCCGCGTGAATGTCTGATAGCTTTGTGCTATTCCAGACTATAATCTATCTCTGTGCCAGTAATTTTTGCGTGAGAGTAACAAACATACAAACTCACAAACTGCCGCCTTTATATTAGTAGGATAGTGTGATGTCACGCTATTAGTACTCTTTGTTAGACTTCACAAGCCTGACTCCTGAATTTTGATGCGCTTTATCTTTGTCAATTTTATTGATTTGGTAAAGCAAAAAATATGTGTAATATTATTATTTGATAATTTCACTGACAGTCTAAATAGAATTATTATTTTTCTATTTAGGAAACATCCCTATTTGTAAAACGATGTTATAATCATGCATTGCAAACATCCTATAATCCATTTGAAATACACAGACACGTTTCCAAATCTTTTTACAGTCCGTTCAACCGATTTTGAGTTCTATTCCGTCAACATAAGGATGACATAAAAAGCATAAACCTGTTACCAAAACCAACTGTTTACTACAGCTATCATTTGTCGTATCACCAACGCAATAGAAGTCATTATCGGTTGAACGGGCTGTAAAATGGGCTAATTTAAACGTCTAATGTTATCGCATATGGAGTTTAGAGTAAATTAAATTCGTTCTAGATCATTTATATCCTTTAACCATTTGAATGCCCGATACGTGGATCCGAAGAGACACAATGGATTTTATTTTTTTCGATAATTATGGCATTCAACCAGTTAAACCAGAATACAACTACGCTGCTTGGCAACTGAATGAAGGGAAAAAAAAACTGGCCATTTTCCTCCTTTTGAAAGAGCTCTAATACAAGGAACCGGTTACCCCGTCAATAGAGTTGTTAGTGGGGTTGAATGCCCTTAATTACACTGATAACTACAATTTCAGTTAGTAACCATATTTTACCAAGACTAATCTAATTTTAATTCCTCGAAACCCGCGTCAAGTTCAAACGAGCCTTTCTAAACGTTGTTGGAACGATCATGAGACGATAATCTTGTGAAGAGTGTTGCCACCCTATACGAAAGAAAAAGAGCGTACAAGGTCAAAAAAAATCAAAATAAAGCAATTATAAGCGTAAAATATAATATTTACAGCGGATCTTTGTGTCTCAGAAGTTGGCTCTGTCAACTATTGCGCAAGAAACAGTTGAACTGCATAGAGATAGGATGATGCGACAATCGTAAGCGAGTGAAAGAGACAACAATCCCACCGCACTATTCCCAAACCACTGCAACTCTTGAAAGCCAGTATCAACAGAGGCGACCACCAGAAAAGCGCCGAGGCAATGAAGCTCGACGAAGTCCCGGAGAATGAATTTGACTGTCTTGGATCCCGCAACGAAATTAATCAGAAAATAATAATGGAGGAGTAGGAAAATATATAAATTTCATCTTCCCTCCATAACCAGCAGGAGACAGAACAAGCAAGGCCAATAGTCGTCGTCGTCGGGGTCGTTTACAACTGGGATAAGCCCCTATAGCCTAGCACCACGGATAAAAATTAGGATTACTATTGATGGGTCCTAACATTGTGAGCAGAACATATTTGATTTCAATAATAGGTATGGCAAAAACGCTTGAACGCACGGAAATTTGTTCTGGTTTCCACAAGGTCCGTATAGTAAAGAACTCCTGATGCAGCCTCTACATTATTCAACACTAGATGTTTCCCGCGACTTCGCTCCCGTGGACCACCCCACAGGACCCGTTTTCGGGATTAAAATATAGCCTGTCACTCAGGAATAATATAGCTTCCTATTGGTGAAAGAATTTTTTAAATCGGTCCAGTAGTTTCAGAGCCTATTCGGTACAAACAAACAAACAATAATCTTTCCTCTTTATAATATTAATATATAATATATAGTATAGATAATATTGTGTTCGTAAAGAGACAGTTATACAATGCTATCTTCACTTTCAAAATTGACACAAAAATAGCTACTGCGCAGGCAGCTACTGCAGCCAATTCAGAGACACAAAGATCCGTTGTGAATATTATAAATGAAAAATCATACCTTTAATCTACTAAATAAATCCCATTTAAGTAAGGTAATTTTCGCATAAATAGATGGCGCTAAACAAAAACTGGGCAGATTTCAAAACAACTGTAAAAGTACAGTTGAAACAATAGGGTTGGCAACCTTGCCAGTGAGTTAACCCGCTGTAACCGCACCACCCTTCGTCTGCCAGACAGATATTAAATTATATCAGGAGAGATGACAAGCGAGGATAGAACAGAATATATTTGTTCGCGAGTACCTATTGGATTTATTTTGGTAGCTGCACTGAAATATTGGGAATTGAATCGTGTTTCTGGAACCTCTAGCTTTTTGATATGCCATGAACAGCTTTCGGATTCAGCTGTCACTTGGTGGAAGTTGAATAATACAGATTTTCTGGAACTTAGGTAGATAAATACACAGGAAAACTTCATAGACGATTGGTAGAATTTTTGTACGTTAGGAAAACTTATAAATTGTTAATGCAATGGATAATAAGATTTGAATTGTTTCTTTGTTTTACATCTCTAAACTAACATTTAATTATAACAGTATATTTGTATAATGTGCTTATCTTAAAAGTAAGGTATTCCGTTTATTTCCGTGCGTTCAAGCGTTTTTGCCATACCTATTATTGGAATCAAATATAACAGCTCACAATGTTAGGACTCAATAATATTAGTACTAATTTTTATCCGTGGTTCTAGGCAACTGGGCTTATCCCAGTTGTAAATGACCCTTTGTGCCTATTGGCCTTGTTTGTTCTGTCTCCTGCTTGATATGGAGGGAAGTAGAAATTTTGTTCCCACTCCTCCATTATTCTTTTCTGATTAATTTCATTGCGGGATCCAAGACAGTTAAATTCATTATCCGGGACTTCGTCGAGCTTCATTGCCTCGGCGCTTTTATGGTGGTCGCCACTGTTGATTCTGGTTGAGTTGCAGTGGTTTGGGAATAGTGCGGTGGGTTTGTCCCAAAAATAAAAAAAGTAATTTATAAGATCTAATGCTGGTCATTACTAAATAAATCAAATAAGTGTTAAATATAAAGTGTATATAAATTATGTGGCTTATTAAAATTTGTAAATCTACTAGCAAAAGATACCTGACATACCTTCGTGGATAATTTAAATTATATGGTATAAGCTCACAGTTACATCAGACATTTAGATATTATCATTGTGTTTTTTACATAAAGACTGTATACAGCAACCCTTTGCCAGCTTTATGCTTCAAAATGGTGTGTTATCTTATATTCTCGAGCGGCCCATTACGGTCCCGTGTGAGAGTACCTTTGTTATTAGCGAGGCCACACACAAAGAGCGGAAAAGCGTTGCCTTGTGTTAGCTGTTTTTTTTCTGGCTTATGAAAAATGGTTGCTTTTAGGGATACCTAATAAAGCCATCTCTGAAGTATCTTTCTATATTATCTCTTTATAGTATCATCTAACCCAATTCTATGTAGTTTGTTGTATAAAGTTACCACATGTCTCGGGGCAAAAATAGCGTTTCTTAAAAACCTTTTTTGTACCCTAGAAAAGTGGTGGAAAATTCCGGTGGCAGCAAAGGCGATAGTCGAAATGTCAAAAAGTTTGGGATTGATCACGTGATTTTTCGACATCGCTTGTCAATCCTATACAATTTTGCTTTTTTGACAGTGCTATCGCCACGGTTTCGATGATAAAATGTCACTTGTCTAGGGCCTTAGAAAACCATAAGAGCTTGTATCCATCACCACGTCATGACGTCGTCAATGTGGAACGGTGCGGTATCGTGGCGCGGTGCATTGAAGTCACTTGCTAATACACGGTACGGCAACGTCGAAGTTGTACGTGGCTATGGGCTCACTCAGGGGAGTGACCATAAGCTCTTAGAGCGGTATCAATTTGATATAGAGTAAGTGACAGATGTATACAAGTCATATACATCTGTCCCTTATTCGATCTCAAATTGATACCGCTCTAAGAGCTTATGGTTACCCCCCAGTTGTTATTTAAATGCCTTAGCGATTGCAAAAAAATGTCAGAAATGTTGTAACTGTCAGAAACTACAAGAAACGAAAGGAAACGTTGTTTCGTTCTGTCAGAAATGCTGAAACAGTACCGGAATTTTTCAAGGCACGACAACGTGTTACGTTACGGCTTCGTGACATGTATTTTAACGACACGGTAATGTAAAATGGTTCGTCAAGGCAACGTGCCGCGCCGCGACACCGCACCGTTTCACGTTGAAGACGTGGTGATGGGGACAAGCCCTAAAGACACTTGACGCTCTAGACGATGTGACATTGCGTCAATGATGGTGATTGTCGGAAAGTCAAAATATGAGGGAGCAATTTTGGTAGCGCTTGCCATTGTAGTCTTTTGACAAACATTATCCATAAGCTTTTGTCTGGAGGCTCAAATATCTCTTTTGGCTACATGTATAGTTTGAAATAACACACAATTGTTAGCGCACGTTGCATTAGTTTTGTAAGATGGAAAAATATTCTGGAGAAAATGTCGTTGGTTGTTCATTTCATTAGTCACGCTGTTTTGTTTAAATTTTATTTTATACTGTAATGTGTAACCGTTTGTTTTCCAAAATAAATAAAAACATATTAAAGGTCGGTACAGCACATTTTCTTTCAGGATTAGGATACTAAAAGATGAATCAAATAATATCAAAACTCTGAAAAGATATTTATATTTTTACGTTCATTCTCTTAATACATTTCTATATCAGTAAATAAACAAAATTTAGCCTTATTTTCTATCTGATGTATGTATAATAGTTTTAGGCAGACGGTTTATCGACGGAGCTCAGCCTAAGCTCGTAATCCAGGCTCTACCGTAGTTAGGCAGGATACATAATATTAGATATGTCTCGGCGATGGTAGCTAAATCACTGACAGGCGTGATTGAATCCAAGGCTCTGCGTGTTAGTTTAGTGGTGTTAATCTTACTTAATTTCATTATATTAAAGACGATTTTCATGTTAAAAATCTAGATTATGAAGTCTTTCAGAACTCTTAGGTATTGAATAATCAACTTATGATGAATAGGTATATTGAAGCAATACCACAATCTAAAAGTTAAAATCTTTTAAGAATATTTCAGATACCGAATACCTTTTCGTTAAATGAAAACTAAACCAGAAAAAATACCACCGATATCCGAGTTATTATTCACTTTGTCCTGCTTTTATTTGAAGTGAGTGGTTTAAAAAAAAACACTTTTTAATTGTGGTACTTAGTGGGCAAGTTCTATAGTAAGGTACCGAAGTTATGCTTAATATATTACCCAAATAACATAAAACTTGAAAATAACTTGAGCGTACTGCTATGTTATGATATGGTTTAAACAATAAAACAGACATGCGATTGCAGCAATGACGAGAGATTTGCCGTCATTTATTGTAAAGTTCTGTTATATATCTCCGAAATTCATCAGATCTTCACCGAATTTAAATAGGAAGAAACTTATTTTTTTTTTTTTCTAAATTAAGAACATACACAAAGATAAAAAAAAATTACAAACATACAGCCGAACATTGAACCTCCTCCTTTATGGAAAGTCGGTTAAAATTGTTTAAGGGCGCGGTTACATCGAGAGTTATTAGCTAGTTTACTCTGCTTCCAATCTTGTAAACTGTTATATTGTTATACTTTATAGATCTAATTGTAGTGTAGCCTCTAGATTGCGCCCTAAGATTTATTACTTCTAAAGCTACTTAAGAAGTATTTTTTTGATTGCTTTTTACCCTACAGACATCCGTTAAAACCAATACAATATAAGTGGCATATTAATTATGCAATATTTGCCCCAATTTCTGGAAGGAAATAAAAGTGCTATCTCCGAAGGACAGGTGTCACATGGCCGCCGGACACGTAAATAAGTTAAATATTGCTTTTGTCACCTTGACTTGGGCTTTGGGCAGTTTTTAGGACAACATCTAGGTCAACTTGCAGCTATCATTGCATAATAAATAGTGAAAGACGCCTTCCTACCTCCGAGAACGTTTCTCCCACTCCCGTCCTTTTCCCCGTCCCCTTAAAAATCTCTCTAATATCCCTCCCACACTACTTACTTCTACTCCTTTACTGTGCACGCAGTGTGATTATGGTACTCTCTTTCGCCTGACATTAGAGACTGCCAAACTATTGCAGTTTTTAAAAGAAGATTGAAACAAAACTAAATTTCCATTTCGTCATAGTTCCATATATTTCTGTATTATTATCTTATATGTTATATTAGTATTTCTTGTTATACTTAATATTTATTTTATATGTATGTATATGGCTGTGTATTTGTAATATTGTATATTACTTAGCTGGGAAGTGTTTATTTTTCCCCACTACACACTAAATCACATGTCTTTTTGGAAGAAATTTCATTAGAAATAAGCATCATCTGTGTACCTATTTTTTTGTTCCTTCCTGTAATTGGTTTTATATTTTGTGTGTGCATATATGGTTAATAAAAAGAAAAGTGACCCTAAAATAAGTGGAAAATCTAGACCAGGGATGCCCAAAGTGGTCGATATCGACCCCTTGGGGTCAAAATCGGTTTCTGATAAAAAACCACAAATCATAAACTGACTTTGGGGGTAGACGAGGTCTAAAAAACGATTCCTTTTAATTAACACAAGTTCTTATTTGAAACTTTCAATATACTGTATAATTTGTGTTACGTGTACCAACTTGTTATAAGAATGACTAATATTGTAGTATCATTCATTTACTTAAAAAAAAAAATAAGTCGATAAGCGTGCACAAGTTTGTACAAGATGAAAAACTTGGCAAGTTATTAAGCGGCTTTTTAAAATAATTTGACAATGGGGGTCTGAGGTCATCATCATCATATCAGCCGAAAGACGTCCACTGCTGGACATAGGCCTTCCCCAAGCGTCGCCACATTGACCGGTCCCGTTCGTATCGCAACCAGCGGATCCCCGCAACCTTCACCAGGTCATCGGTCCACCTGGTGGGAGACCTTCCAACGCAACGTTTTCCGGTTCGCGGTCGCCACTCCAGAACCTTTCTGCCCCATCGGCCATCCGTTCTGCGAGTAATGTGCCCTGCCCACTGCCACTTAAGTTTGGCAATTCTTCGGGCTATGTCTCTACATTTCTGATTCGATCACGCAAGGAAATCATTGCCCTTTGAGTGACTGTAAGCTTTCTGATAAGGACATTGTAAGCGACCACGTCTCAGAGCCATATGTCATCACTGACAACACACACTGGTCATAGATTTTCTTCTTGAGACACAGTGGTAAGTTGGACGAGAAGATACCGCGCAACTTCCCGAACGCTGCCCTGCCGAGTCGGATTCGACGGTTGACCTCTTTCTCGAAGTTGGCACTACCCAATTAGATCGTTTGTCCCAGGTAGACATAGTCACCCACAACTTCGAGTGTAGAGTCTCCGACCCTGATAGGACCCTGTATTCTACGACACTTTAAGGTAAGTTAGTCAAAATATGATCTATACATGATTCCGATTTATTTCTTTTGAATGTGGGAGAATTAATTAAATAGCGGAAATTATAGCACGACAATAACGACAAAAAAGAATTGTGTCTCAAGTCATCTATAAGGACATTCATATTGAAATCTCCACAAATAATACATAGTTTATTGAGGAAATGCTGTAACAGTTTTTCAAGGCTATCCATAAATTTATCAAAATTATTGTTTGTAGGAGTCCTATAACAACAAAGAACACACAAATTTGTCTCAATATCTTTGACTCCACATACTTCGAAATAATCTGTTTTATACAATTTCTTACACACTTAGTTCATCGACGTTTCTATCGTTGAGTGTTAAAATCATCGAGCCTCCCCTATTCTTATTGACTCTAGTGTTATAAGACCCCATTATATAATTATTAAAATTAAACTGCTTTGCGAGAGTATAATTAAGAAAATGTTCAGATATACATATGAAATCAAGTGTTTTTGATGATTCGCTTACATAAATTTCAAGATCATCTTTTTTATTGTTTATACCACAAAGATTTTGATGGAAAATATTAAGATTTGTGTATTGTTTACCTTGTTCATTCTCGAAAAAAATATAGGGAATTACTGTTATTATGTTCCTGATTGAAGGTATTTACAACATAATACATTAAATTATTAAATGTATTAATCATGCCATAATAGTTAATTGTTCCATTATGCTTAAACATGGAACGATCAAACGTCAAGTCTAGATTAGTGTCAAATAGTAAAGCATAGTTATGAGTATAAATGTCAAGATATAATAAGTTATTAAAAGTTTCAATTCTTGAGTTATACATAATAGAAGAAGGGTAATTTTTGTATGTCGGAAGGCATATTATAACATTAGTGTGTTGCACAGTCATTAACGTCTCTCTAATATAAATAGTTAGGTCAAGATAATTCTTAGTTTGTCCAAAATCTTCGTCACCAACAAAAATGATGCAGTAGTCGTCTCTTGAGTAATCCGCTAATTTCATAGTGATGTTACTTAACAGATTTTTTATTCCTCTGTTAGGCAGAAGGTAGTGACATATTTGAGTCTCTGCAAATGTTTTTTCGGCTAGATTCAATACATTATTCGTGTTGTTGCTACTTATGATGCATAATTTCGATTTGTTGTGCACTGGTTTGTCAGTCTGAGATAATATGTGTGAAGTCCTATTTGCCGACTCTGCTCGTTGTATTGGAGTGTTTTTATGTTGCATGTTTTTTCCAGTACACGAACTAGTTTGCCCTCTCTGGATATCTATAATTTTGTTTGTTTGTTCACATTGAGGGGTAGTCGAAAAAAGATTCGTTACTTTCGGTAGATCGGTAGCATAATACACTGCAAGTGCAGATGGGGATATCATCGTGTGTTTGCTATTAAAATTTGAAGCTGGCGTTGTATCGGTTTTTTGTTTTTGCTTGCGTTTCTGACCGGTTCGTGGTGTACCATTTTTGTTATCGGTGATATTTAAACTTTTGTAGGTGTCTATAACCTTCAGGCATTTTTGTAGATCTGCTTTTAGCCGAAAGTTTTCCGAGTTTAGATTCTCAATTTCTTGGTGCGCTATTAATAAATCATCAGATATTTTTTTGATTTTATCATTCAGGTTAGATTGACTTGAATTTAAGGATGTGTTAGGTAAACTCATCATAGTCGCATCAAAAAGCGCCGAACTATCTTTGGTGATGTCATTTAATGAACTGGTACGGTGAATTCTGCGGTAAGTAATATTGTTACATTCCTCCATTTTTATTTATGTTGTTTAGTCTGCGAGTAATTGAACGCAATCTCAAAAGGCCGGTATTCAAGTATAGTAAGTCAAGTTTCTGGACGAATATTTAGTTGTCAAATTAGTGAGCTTATTGGAGATTGGTCGAATGAGTCATCAGTTCTTTGTTTATGTTGCAAAAATACTGTCTTTGAATTCACAACCGTCAATAATGATGTTATTTTTGTTGTTGTGGGGCGGCGTGCCGTGTTGTATGGTTTACTGTCGACTTATTGTATAGAAATAATTTATAGTCAACCTGTTTATATGGGTTTTATACTGATGGAGATCCTTAATCACTGGTAAAGTCACTTTCACACTGACACCGCCTTATCCACGAAAGTTAAGTGTTTTAAGCTTAGATAACACTGTCACTGTTATAACTACTCATTTCTAGTGTAACCATTGAAGTTTATGGAATATTTATAGAAAAAATACAATAATTCTTAATTAAACTAAACAAAGAGATGTTTGACGTTTGACAGCTGACCGAGCTGACTGCTGAATCGTCGGTGTTTATTGGGGTAGCCGGGTCCACTCCGGGTATTGTTCGCACCTCTTGCCACGCCATCGCCTCGACCGCTACTGTAGCCGAGGGTAGACGGGCTGCCGGGCACTCGGGGCCGTTTTTTATGTGTGCTATTCATTAGGTTGCCAAACCCCCCCAGGTTTGCCATAATCGCCACGCTTGGCAGGTGGGTTGGCGATCGCAGTTTGTTGTTAAAGTGCACAGAGAACGCTGCTGCCCATTCTCTGGTGTGTCCCTTAGTCGCCTCTTACGACACCCACGGGAAGATATGGGATGGTGAAATTCTTTACGTCCGTCACCATATTGTACAGGGTGGTCTGCCTACCATTCAGTTCATTTTGGAAAAGGGGTCTCTTGCTCAAAATAGTTTGGGAATCCCTGCTCTAGACGAATATACCATAACATCACGCCTGTTTTTTTTCAAAGGTTTTGGCAGAGTTTCACCACCAGCCTAGTTGCGTAAATGAATTCGGCAATTCAAAGGATTTGTCACTATCAATCGTCCATCATATAGACGGAAATCCACAACGCGTTTTTCATCATCATGTGATTGGTCGATTGATGGGATCTAATCGCAATTAGACTGCTGCAGTACGCCAACATTCCGCCAGTTATGTTTAAGTCACATCAAGTCCCATGTAATAGGTGGCGTGCCTATTCACGTCAACTGGCTGCTACTGAGAAATTCTAAATGACCCAATAATACTTGCCCCAATCTGGGAATCAAACCTAGGATCTTATGATCAGGAGTACCGCTTGCGACCACTACACCAACGAGACAGACAGATGTGTGGTTGGTAATACGGATTCTATCAACATTTTAGTTCAAGCATACAACTTTTTGTGGGCCCGCGTCCACTCGACCCGCATAATAGCCGCGAGATAGTGGTCAAACGCGAGCCTACCGATAAATAAAAATAAAAAAAAGACTCGACCCGAAGAATAATACAGACATGCAGAAAAGTGTCGATTTCACGCTTGTACCACAGATAGTGTAAAATTTAAATAATGTTTGGATATATAAATCATTCATCAATAATTAAACAAGTAAGTACTTATCTTTTATTAATATAGTATCTTTGTACCAAAAATCACAGATTATTGTTAATTATTATTACAATATTATAGCTAGTGGCACGGTGGTATTTATTGAATTAGTCTTTACACGTGATTATAATTATTAGGTTAACAAGTAGGTACTGACTTCTAAAATAAAAATAAAAACATGATTGACTAAATTAAATTATCTTTAAAAAATAAACATTAGGTACATTAAAGAATACAGAAGTAGGAAATAACAACACAATTAAGAGATGGAAGTTTTCGGCAATACAAAATCAACATTAAAACATTAAACCACTATCTATAAATAAATAAAATTCAAGTAAGAACAAAAAATATTAAAGATTTCAGTACAAAACATTAAATATTTTATGTATAATCATAATCATAACAAAACATTAAATTTTCTGTATCTAATAACTTAACAATTTATTTAGAATTAAAACTTTGCCTGACTGTACAAATGGCACTTAATTGGTCACACGGGTCGACAGGGCGCGGACCTTTTTTTTGTTCGGGCGGTTACGCACTACACCTGATCCGTTTCCATGAAATTTCGATTCCGAAGTAGCCCTAGTACTTCTTGTAGGGAAGCTTACGCACTACATCCGTCATAATCTGTCATAATTCAGAACATTTTGATCTCGGAACTCAAATTACGGACACGTGCCGGATCCCAGACACGGACGAGTAGTGCAACCGCCCTGACATGCTACTAGCAACACTCTGACACCATGTTGCCCTATCAACAAGATAGGTTTTGCTGTTACAATTTTATGGTAATTTTGGGATTGTAAATTATACAATACTTATTAACCGACTTATTCCTGGAAACATTAGAGCTGTTTTCACAAATACTATTATTAGGTAAAACGGGTATTCGTTTTCATTTAAGTTCAAAAAGAAAGTATGTAAATTTTTAACAAGAAAAATGTAAACAAATACTTTTAGATCAAATTTTACTGATAAAAAGAGTACCCGTGGAGTTCCTTGCATGTTCTTCTCCATAGAGACCTACTAACGCTTGCAAATGTGCAAATTCTTTCATCGTTTGCTTGAAAATTTTAAAGTACCTTATGAACGGTTTAATTCAAATAAAGGTTTTGAGTTTGAGTTTGAAATCATGATAATGGAATTATGTGCTGTACCTACATAACAAAAACATAACTACAAGGAATGGAAGTCGTATTCTCGGTTTGATCTCCCCGCTTTATAGTATCCGCTTTCAAGTAAAGTTTAGTTAACAATTACTTATACCTTAAGAATTTTAGTCCATTTTCTAAATTCCTTGTTCTTGCTCATTATTAAATTTGAGCAGCTACGTTTCATTACGACGAAAGAAAAAGACCAGTTACATTACCATACTAATTTATTGCTAAAAAGCTCTATAAAAGGCAAGTTTATACAAGCTAGTAAGTTGTAAAAGTAGATAAAGTTCAAGCTAATTTAAAAGAACTTGTTTCGTTTGATGCAGCCGCTAGTTATCTGCATAACTAGCTACTGGCTTCTAGTTATAACTGGCTAGTTTTGAAAATAAAAAGTGATCCAGATGAGATATACTGAATACCCGCCAGTTTGCAAGTCTCGTTTTTCCATTCGTTAGCGCAACTGGTTTGGACGTAAATCATTTTCTGTGGCGCAAACAGCACTATCTTTCACCTGCTATAGTTTTTAGTGTAGGTGTTTATGTTTGTTTTGATGTGACGTCATCATACGTATGAAACTGTCGGCGCAAATTAATGTATAGTCGAAAGCATATAAGTCACTAGTAACCCACCCCAAATTTGATTAATGGACCAACTGTTACATAGGAGCTATTATTACGTTCTGGCAGAGTTTTATTGTGTACCTGTGGGTGTACAACATTACATCTGAGGCATAAAAGCATATTGTGTATGTCGACGTATGTTTTTTCCTGCGCCGATATTGGAGTAAAATAACATCATTTCCTGCAACCCCAAGGATAAAAACGTTTTGATTATTTTATCTTTCCCCCACATGCAATAATCTTCCTCTGCAAAGATTGTATCTTGCCAGCAAAATCTTTGCTGAACATGAAAATAAATCTCCGTCAGGGTGTAAGTAAGTAAACAAAGTGCAAATAATCTATTTGCGTTCTATTCCCGTCTGTTTGCTACGGCAATATCGCGGCCTACGCCGTAGCCTCGTAGCTCCGTAGCGGTGCTACGAGTAATGACGTCTGTTACTGTTTCATGTTACTACCCTTATATCTTGATCTTGTGGGAACTTGTGTATTATCCGTTTTACGAGTGTTGGGTAAGGTGGTGCAAGTGACGTCACGTTTTAATTTCCCAAAGAGGTAAAACAGGCTGGTGATGTAGGTACGCGCGAGTGTATTGAGGACAGTTTTATTTGGTGCATTTACCTTATTGCATTTCGAGATAAAATAAACCCAAAATGGCTAGAACATTTTTCCAACTACCATTAGAAAATGAGGCTGTATAACAACATAAGCAACGTAGAATATTTCGAGATGATTATTTATAGTGAATCGTGTAGGTTTCTCACTAAACAATTTAGCGAAGCACACCTATTCTTAAACTTTCTTCTTTCTTAACAGCTATTCTAACTTCTACAGCTTCTCAGTATAAGAATAAGTTTCACTCAGTAGAGCGGCTATTACATAACCAGCTATCGTCATTCCCACTGCTGGGACTTCAATATTCTGTCTTTACACTATGACGAGGTAGTTTTAGGTAGTTACAAAGGTACGCGTAGGTATCATATAGCTTAATAAAATCTAAACTAATGATAAAAAGAGGTAGAATTTGGAAACGGGTAACGCAAAGCATTAGATATTCCGACAAGGTTACAATCTTCCTCAATTCATTTTCAATGAGCTCCTACCAGCTTGTCAAGTCGTTAAACTGTAATGCTGAGCTATAAAACCAGTAATTTGCCTGTATCTGTAATTAAATCTTTGGCATTTCAAACATCGCTATATATTTTTATAGCTAGGTACGACTTCTACTTAAGTGAAAGGATTTTTAACACCCCCGACGTAAAAAGAGGGGTGTTATAAGTTTGACGTGTGTGTCTCTGTATCTGTGTGTATGTGTGTCTGTCTGTGGCAACATAGCTCCTAAACGGATGAACCGATTTTGATTTAGTATTTTTGTTTGAAAGGTGACTTTTTCGAGAGTGTTATTAGTCATGCTTGATTGAAATCGGTTCAACCGCTCAAAAGTAATTCGCATTTTACTTTTTAAGTCTGGGTTATTTTTGCAAGATATCATGTGATTATTACGTGTTTCGATAGATTGTCGATTGAAGTGTGTCCACTACTAGGTAAATTATATATATTTTAAAAAGCATGAAATAAAAATTACATCCAAATTATAAAAAAACACGATTTAAAAACCTCTAAAAAGCAAAAAATAAGCCTCGTACGCGTCGGCGAACCGCTGAGTAAATAAAATAAACTGCTATAAACGTTAGCGTTCGCGTTTTTCGGTTCCCAATTTAGATGTAATTTTTATGGGGGTTTTTAAAATTAAAATTTTATTTTCAGAAATAATACTAGCCACGACGGCTGAACGAATTTGGATGAAGATTTAATGGAGGTAGAGCATGGTCTAGTATTGTATTTTTATGCCAGTAGCACGTTCCTGTGGGACAATTTACATAAATGCATCAGCGCATCTACGGCGTATGAATTCGCCGCTAGATGCGATGGTGTAGCGTAAGGTCTCCAATATGTCAAACTGCACTGTTTGCGTTGTGAGTGGGCGAGTTTTTTCCTTTCCTACTTATAATATTGTTGTGGATATTTTGCGATACCTTAGACTAGTTATGGCAAAGAGTTATGGGCCTATGACTGCCAGTGCTTTAAGGTATTAAATATGATTTTAATGTTTTTTTTTACAACAAACGTAAACTTGGTTTTCACGACTATAGTAGGTACGTAACAAACTTTGACAGCTATTCTTCTGGACCTTAGTCAACGTTCCAAGTTTAAACTGACATTAATTAGTTTATCACGCTAGACTCAAGATTACAATTGGGTCCTCATTTAATATCACTTGCAGGGCGGTTAAGTTCGGCAGCTTATGCTGTTAGAAAAATTTGTCAATTTACTGATGTAGATACTGCGAGGCTGGTCTATTTTAGTTGCTTTCAAAGTATAATGTCTTACGGTATCTTACTAGCTAGCTAGATTGACCCGACACTATAGCGAAGATATCCTGGACGTCAGCCTGTACGAGATTAGGATGGCTATGAAACAGCTTAAAAACATAAATATCTTTTAGCAGTTAACCACCATGGTACCCAGGAGCATAACTTAACTTACGTAATCAACAACCATAACACACGATCTATGGCTGCTGGCAGATTCAATGTACCCAGAGTCACTAATTACTTTGGTGACAGAACCCTAAAAAAACGAATACCATATCTTTTGAACAGTCTGCCGGCAGATATAAGGAGTGAAACTAATAAAAACAGCTTTAAAAATCGTTTAAAAATATATTATTTAAAAATGTGTCTTTAAGTAATAATTTGCTTTAAGTATGATATTTAATAATTAGTGTATAGTGATCTCACCGATCCCACAGTCAAACCATTACTACGGTTTTGTGGGGCTTAGTTTATAAGTTACTTACCATTATGTGAATATAAATTTAAAATAAAATAATAATAACGAGGTGCCGGGTGATGACGGAATTACGGCCGAACTCCTGAAGGCGGGTGGTAAACCGGTCTTTCAGGCCCTTCAGAAGCTATTTGATTTCGTCATACTCGAGGGCAAATGCCACAGGCATGGTGCAGGGGTATGGTGGTACTCTTCTTCAAGAAGGGCGACAATGCCCGGCTGAAGAACTATAAGTTGTCTTGCGTGTAGGTTTGACGATTTCCAGCCTCCCGAAAAAGTCGGATTCCAAAAAGGATTTAGCACCGTAGACCACGTACATACGCTGAGGTAGGTTATACAGAAGACCGAAGATAACTTGCCTCTCTGTTTAGCGTTTGTGGACTATGAGAGAGCCTTCGATTCGATCGAGACTTGGGCTGTAATACAGTCTCTCCAACGGTGCCAGATCGACTACCGGTACATTGAGGTGTTGAAGTGTTTGTACAAAAACGCCACCATATCAGTCCGTCTTCAGGATCAGAACTCGAAACCAATCCTTCTCCGGCGCAGCGTGAGACCGGTAGACTTCATTTCACCGAAACTGTTCACTGCTGCGCTGGAGGATGTCTTCAAGGTTCTGGATTGGAGGGGGCTCGGCATCAACGTTAATGGCGAGTTCATCACTCACCTTCGGTTTGCCGACGACACAGTTGTCATAGCTGAGACCATGGAGGGCCTCAGTACAATGCTCGATGACCTCAGTAGAGCTTCCGAAAGAGTGGGTCTTAAAATGAAAAGGTCCAGTTGGGTAGGTCTAATTTTGAGAAAGAGGTAAACCGTCGAATCCAACTCGGCTAGGGGTTCGGGAAGTTGCGTAGTATCTTCTCGTCAAATTTACCGCAGTGTCTCAAGACAAAAGTCTATGACCAGTGTGTGTTGCCAGTGATCACCTATGGGACCGAGACGTCCTCGCTCACAATAGGCCTTATCAGAAAGCTTAAAGTCGTCCAAAAGGCAATGGAGAGGGCTATGCTTGGCGTTTCCTTGCGTGATCATGTCAGAAATGAGGATATCCGCAGGAGAACCAAAGTTACCGACATAGCCCGAAGAATTGCCAAACTTAAGTGGCAGTGGGCAGGGCACATTGCTCGCAGAATGGATGGCCGATGGGGCCAAAAAGGTCTGGAATGGCGACCGCGAACCCGAAGAAGATACGTTGGAAGGCCTCCCACAAGGTAGACCGATGACCTAGTTAAGGTTGCGGGTAGGCGCTGGATGCGAGACGCACGGGATCGGTCAGTATAGCGACGCCTGAGGGAGGCCTATGTCCAGCAGTGGACATATTTATGCTGAAATGATGATGTTGATCTTACTATGGGGAAGAGCTGCAGACATTGAGTCAATTTTTATTCTGCAAAAACGAGCCATCAGAGCGATAAGGGAAATGTTTAAGGACATTAACATCGTAACGGTTCCTTGTCAATATATTTATGAAAACATCGATATAACAACAATATATTTGTCATAACGGTGATATACATAATTACGTCACTAGAAAAAGGGACAAATTAGTTCAAACAGGTTTTAGACTGGCTGAAGTAGTCTCATCTTTCATGGGGTACTGTATAAAATGTTACAATAAATAAAATACCTCCCACATTCTAGAACTCAATGAGACAATATTTAAAACTTATGTATAACGCACACTTTGCAGACAGGAATATTATAAGTTGGGGGATAACATCACTGAAAAAATGCTTGGCTCAATGCTAGTCCTGCTCCACAACCACTAGGGTGCAAAAACAAGTGATAAGCAGAACACTATTGTTTTGAAGTATGGGAAGGGAAGCAAGGGAACCCTTCATGATGGTTGAGCTGAGTGATGCAGATCCATGCCTCATGTTCGTAAACCGGCGCCATCAGTTGGGATTGGTCATAACTTAGCTGCCTCAGCCTGTTTTTTTTTTAAATTAATTGTAACTCTAGACGCTTTTACGTGCGGGAGATCCGTCCCAGAGATGAGAGCAGTAGTTCATGCAGGATCGAACTTGCGCTTGATACAAGTTGAGCAACTGTTCCGGCGTGAAGTACCGTCTCACCTTCACGAGGATCCCCAATTTTTGCACGCCATTTGCTTCGATTTTCGGCAACTCTCATCCATTTGCTACCAGCCCCCTTGCGAAGATCGTCGCTCCACGGCGCCAGAGATGTAAACCTTTATAATTTTTTAATCCAGGCCATGTTCTACCCGTGATTCACATCCAAATACATTTAGCCGTTGAGGTGTGATTGATGAACAAACATCCAAATATACAGATTTTGTTTTGTATAATATATGTTGTAAGTAGGATGACAAGGATGTAATTTGTGGAGATGAACAAACGTTATTATTATTATTATTACAGATACAGGTGCTAAAAGTTTATAGATTGGATGGATAGGGGGAAATCTCCTTTGTACCACACAAGGATTTATGCCTGATTGCTCATAAGAATAAAGCTATACAAATTGTCAAAATGTTTTTTAAACGTTTTTAAGGGACCTAACAGATAAATGGGGGGCCGCGATAAAATATTCATTTTACCTACCCATTGAGTGGGGTATCGTTGTTTAGAACTCGTTGAGTAGATAAATGGTATTTTTTTTAGCATTGTATAAAAAAGGAATGAGAAGCCACCAAAGTCAGCTGTTTATGACAAAATTTTGAACCGAAGAATTTTTTAATAGCCCGTTGACCTATGGTGATAATGTTTATTATTACGTATATTTTACTAACAAATACCAATATATTTTTTTTTTCTTTTTTTTTTTAATTCTTTATTGTACACCAAAAACAATATTTAATATAATGTGATAATAAAGTACATGTACAAAGGCGAGCTTAACTCAATGTTGAGTTCTCTTACAGCAAACCCTAGACTTACAGAGAATGATGACAAAAGAGGGTAGGATCCTGTGTACAATTTTAAAATAACCTAATTATAATCTTAAATTAAATCATAAATATATACATACATACATAAATACAAATATATATAACTACTAACATTGCGTTAAAAGGAAATGTTCTTTAATTTTCTTGAAGACTCGATCGCGTAGGGAGTGTGGGAGAGAGTTCCAGAGGTGCACTGCAGTTACAGAGAAGGAGCCATCATAACGGCTGGAAGTGTGACGTGGAGTACGAAGGAGAAGTGAAGTGGCCGTGCGACAAGGTTTGCCCCTCGGGACGAGGTACTCAAACCGTTTGCGAAGGTATTGGGGAGAAGTAGGGTTGTGTGTAGGATATTATAGAGAAGGGTTAGGATATGGGTATCTCGTCGACGCCGAATCGGCAGCCACTTCAATCTGGTCCGAAATTCCGACACATGGTCGTACTATATTCATAAATCTTTCTTCGAAATTCCCTAATATATCCGATAAATAACCGGCCAAGTGCGAGTAGGGCTCGCGCACAAAGGGTTCCGTACCATTATCACAAAAAGCGGCAAAAACATCACGTTAGTTGTATGGGAGCCCCTCTTAAATATTTATTTTATTTGTTGTTATAGCGGCAACAGAAATACATCATCTGTGAAAATTTCAACTGCCTAGCTATCACGGTTCATGAGATACAGCCAGACAGACGGATGGTGGCAGCCGGACAGACAGACGGACCGAGAAATCTTAGTAATAGGGTCCCGTTTTTACCCTTTGGGTACGGAACCCTAAAAACTAACTTCTTTTTGCGGTTTGGTACGGAACCCTCAATGTGCGTAGTTCAAAACTTATGCTATGTAATACGCGGGTTTTAGTATAAAAACAGTCTTTACCGTGCATTGGGAAAATACTGGCTGAATTATTTCATGTCTTTATTATTTGCTTTCGGGGGAAAGCAGATTTCTTGTAACTTTAATCTTTATTGTGATATTTTTAACGATGACCAATGCAGAAACTCGCGAGGATTTTGTGCCGATTCTTTACCGTTGGCATGGCAATACGTAAGCAATATTGTTTTGCTCAGAAGTATTATATTCAATCGGTTGGATGTTGTACAAGAAGCCAGACAATTCATGATAAAAGAGTTGTTTGAAAGAGTGAAAACATCTTTTGAGGGTTGGTATGTCTAAAGGAAACACCACGCCATAATTTCTCGAAGGTGTAGGCAGGCATGACTAACCACCCATATTTTGAGGTTCGATCCTGTAGATCGTATTCCTAGCCTGATTTTTATGCATAAAAACATTAAGGGGTAGGTTGAGACTATAGAACGCCACATGCTAAGATCTTTACATATTCTTTTAGCTGGATTTATCCGTCTCTGGAAAATAAGAATAGCCTCGCATTTTACCACTATCTCAAGTGATGGTAAGCGATGATGTGGTCTACGGTGAAGCACGCTTGTTTATAAGTAACCTATTCACTCTTGACTTAAATACAATACCCCAAGGTTGTAGCTATCAGGTTACAAAGACTCCAGTAGGGAATTCCACTCCTTAGCTGTGCGCACAATGAAAGTATTAGCAAAACGCTTTATCTTAACTACATTGAAAGATGTGTCGTGATTGCATGTGTTTTATTTCTTCTTCTGTTCTTCATCAAGTTAGTTAGGAAAATAGCTTGTTACTCGCACCTTGGCCTTTTCGAAAATCGTATTGCCTAAGAGCCTTAAGCGATCAGCGATGACGGTTATCGGAAATTCAAAATGAGGATTTTAATTCGCTAAAATAATGTTATGTGGTTAATTCTAATAATAGTACATTACTGAGGCGGCCAGCAAAAGAGGCATTGATGGACGAACGTGTAAATGTGGGCCGAGGCGAAGCCGAGGCACACACACGTAAGTTAAGGCTAACGTTACCAAGGCTTGTATAGTGCTTTTCTCAAATAATGCGCGGCAATTAAAACTAAATAGCACCTAGAACTCATTTTGTCAAATACAATTACTTTTCGAAATCAATGACGAACAACAATAATTATTCCCGTTTTAAAGTGTTATTTTTTTTACTATAAACAGCTTTCTATTTGCAAGCCAGCTCGAAATTTAAATAAAACCTGTGATAAGTTACCTCCTTGGTTGTCATGTTTCGGAGTAAAAGATCATTTCATTTTTAAATACTATGTAATTTATTTGGCCGCTAATCACGACAGATATTAATTTTCATACAACTTTTGCCGGCCGCTGCTCGCATGTACAGCAAATGCGATTTATCTCGAAGAAGGTTGTCAAAAGCTAATAAGCTCAACCGCCCTTGTAATTCAAATCGCCTATTGATGCCTGATGTTGGTACGCTGTTCGTTAGTATTTACTTACACAACAAGTCGGTTACTCCGATCTAAATAATTCCATCGACCCGTTCGGCAATTGGACCACTTTCAGGTTTAACCCTTAGGTCAGATAAAGGGTTAGGTACTAATATTATTATAGTTTAATGTGTTAATTGATTTCTACTACGGTCAGGCAGTACAAACTTACCCCGATTTGTAAATTATGAATTTGAAGTTGAGTATTTGTCTCTACAAACCAGTCAAGGTTTGGCAGGTTTGGTTGTTTGAAACTTCAAATACTCAGTTCAAGAACCGGCCCTTTCTGTGACAAAAAGGTCGTAACCCAAAAAATCCGGCTAAGTGCAAGTCGGACTCGCGCACGAAGGGTTCCGTACCATTATCGCAAATAATGGCAACAAAATCAGGTTTGTTGTATAGGAGCCCCACTTAAGTATTTATTTTATTCTGTTTTTGTATTTGATGTTACGGCAACAGAATTAAATCATCTGTGAAAATTTCAACTGCCTAGCTATCACGGTTCATGAGATACAGCCTAGTGACAGACGGACAGACAGACAGACAGACGGACTGCGGAGTCTTAGTAATAGGTTCCCGTTTTTACCCTTTGGGTACGGAACTCTAAAAACATGCAATGGTGAGAATAACAAACTATTCTAGTATATCTGTCTTATGTCCAGTGTTTAAAAATTAAAGTGAAAAATTGTCAAAGCTGTGAATGGTTGAATGAATTTACAACAGCTAATTAAATATGTTAGATTGAGTTCGATTTGTGGAAATAAATAATACGAAGCTATACTTTTTTATTCATAAACCGACTGTGAATCAATCGGACTGGTTTTTTTATTTAAAAATATATAAACATGAAACAATAAACGTAGGTACCCACCTAATATTAAAATAAAAGATATTTAAAATACCGTGATAATATAAATAGGTATTAAAAGATTACTTATCATGAAATAAAATTTTAAACGGCGTAAAATAACTGATAAAGATCCATAAACGTCCAGTGCGAGCTTTTTGTTGAAAGGTGTCAAGTTTTAATTGCACTTTTAATAATGAAGATTACGGCTCATCTCGACACTTAAATTTAGTTAAAGAATTAATTAAAATAGACTTTATATTTTATAATAAAAGTTGGGTAGTGTCTAGGCTATCAAAAGATAAGCGCTGTTGCATGCTAAGTGTGGCTAACCTTGTTCTAAATACATCTAAATGAAACAATGGTAACGGCAGGTATACTTGAATTCAATGTAGGTATAAGAAGGTATAAGAACGGTTTTGACAAATGATCATGGAGCCGTCGAGATTTTGTTCGTATATTTATTGTGTTTTATTTAGATATTTATTTTAGATAGATAGAGGAGCTCGTGGCTAAATAATAAAAGCCGCACGGGTCGATCATCAAGGTTAAGCAACGCTTGACGAGGTCGGTCCGTGGATGGGTGACCATTTCAACATACCGAGTTTCCTCCGTGCTTCGGAAAGCACGTTCAGCCGTTGGTCCCGGCTGTTATTTGAAGATCTTTGACAGTCGTTACGGGTAGTCAGAAGCTTGAGATCTGACACCAGTCTTGCCAAGGGGTACCGTATTACCCAGTTACTGGGTTGTGGAGGTCAGATAGGCAGTCGTTCCATATAAAACACTGGTACTTAGCTGAATCCGGTAAGACTGGAAGCCGACCCCAATATAGTTGGGAAAAGGCTAGGCAGATGATGATTTAGACATTTATTTTATACGTATACACTTACATACAGCGACTCACCTACTGTGTTTATTTATACTATTTTGATATTATATATCTTGTTCTATTTTTATTTCTTAAATATGATAATATGACCCGTTTCTGTAAATGTGTCCGTGGCATCAACAGTGGGCCCTATCAGAATATCAGCGCAGCGTTATTTTCTTTTTGATATCGTTGCACATGCTGAGATAGGAGCCATTTTGGTCTCGCACGGGGTAATTTATTTTCATTTTTTATTATTGTTTGTGTTTTTCTTATCTCGTGTCTCCTGTGCGGGTCACAAATAAATATTTTTCTTACTTTAACTTATTATTTGGTTATACATTAAGCATTAAAAAAAAACATTCTAATGAATTTGTATTTATAATACGTGTATATGTCCATAAAAACAGAATCAATTACAGCGGAAAGGAAAATGGTAAGATGTTGGGAAATTTCGGGATATACCACAATATATCATACGAGCGGTTGGGCGGGCAGCGTAGTGTAATGGATATGCCACTACGTCCACCATGGGGGATGGCAGATATTAAACCTCCAGTTGCAAACAATATAGGCAATAAACCACTATAGATATTTACTGATGTTAACCCGTCACAGCATTGTTCCGCTCCCGTCAACTTTCCAACCTACCCTACCTACCTTCTACCTACCTACGTTACCTTCCTACCCTACCCTACCTACACTAACTACCAACCTACCTACGTTTACTTTTTGTTTTTTTATACCTTCCCTTTATTCTGGCGATCAAAACAAAAAATATTTATTCAAATCGGTCATCCTTTTTTTTGAGTTAAAGCGAGATTAATGAACAGCAATTGATTTTTATTTATTAGATATTTTTATGGTTTTGAAAATAAAAAAGTAAATTCAAAAATCAAAAAACCCGACTGCTTACGAAGCGAACTAAAAATACGTAAATAAGAAGAAAATCATGCTGTGCAGTCGGAGGATACATTTATAAGCCAGCTCGCAAATATGTAATATATTTTTCTTTTTTCAAATTTTAATAAGTATAGCCAGTGACACTCGCAAGGTTATTCCAAGACGAATCGACTGAAAAATAATCATCAAAATCGGCCACCGCGTTTAGTCTCTAGAACGCCACATAGGAACAAACATACATACATAGACTGATATTGACATTACCCTCCTTCAAGATTTACTCTGAGTTTATGACATTGAATTGATCTTGGGGATCTTTAAGTCAAGAGTGAATAGGTTGCTTCTAGGTAAGCGTGCTTCACTGTCGACCACATAATCGCTTACCATCTGATGAAATGGTTGTCAAACGCAAGCCTATGAATCATTATAATAAAAAACATACTTCTTGTTTAGGGGTATAAGCATAGATACAATTTTATTCTTAACTCAAAATTAGAACAGAAAAAATCAGACGGACTGAGTAAGTGCCCGTTATATTTTCATCTGCTTTAAATGCGAAGAGACAGGAAAATGGAAATATGCCTGGTTTCTGAAGTAGGTACAGGCGAAACTCAAGATAACGTCAAACCTTTCCTACGGACTTCCAACAGTCTTGTTTGACAAGCCACGGCTGTTAAATTATCAGCGAAATTAAATTTTGAAATATTTATGAACCTTATCGGCAATTATTTATCGGACTGATTTGAACTTTGAAGGTCGATTATGTTCATGTTCAATGATAATGAAGGACTAATGTTTGCTTAGGTACATTTTTGTGGCACTTATTCAACTAGCTTTGCCGGTGATTTCACTCTCTATGGTGACTGACTCTATGTGAATGTTTTCGTTGTTTTTTTTTAAGAATTTGAAGTTAAGGGTACACTAGTCGACGGCACGAACTATTTTGTGCGCGGGGTTGAAATGCATTTTATATCAACCGACAACACGTGCGGAAGAGATAGATGCTGTGATGAGCAGTAGGAAGCTAGTTCACGTACGAATACACACTTTTGCAAATTGAAGCGAAATGGATAATGATTTAGGACCAAAACCGAGTGCCCGAAATTTTATAAACAGACCTTTGGCAGTCTGGATATCATGGAAAAACGACGAAACGTATCTATTCAAAATAAAATTATTTGCATTTTTGAAGTAACAATCTATCCTTGTATGGTGGCCGTTTTTCAATTTTCCGTCTTCTTATGGTATTTATTTGCGCCCAAAAATGTGTTAAAATTAGTGTCGAAATGTGGAACTTTCGACGCTCATAACTTTCAAATATATATATTTTTTATATTTTTTGGCTCCATACAGGGCTAGATAATGATGAGACATATTGATGTCATTTTTTATTTTGAACGTACATCGTCAAACAGTGGAGTAATCCCTAGACTACGTTTGTATGGAAGAATTATCGACTAGTGTAACCTTAAGTGTTTGTGAAACTCTACTTAAGCCAGAAAATCTGTCACCCTTTGGCATTATACTATAAGATGTGATATCACCACGTTTTTAATTCAAAATTCTCAATTCAGGAACCAGCCCTAGTTAGCTACAGTGTTGCTTTCTACAGTACCTAAAATAATGTTTGCTATCAGATCAGTATTACTTTCTACAAAAAATCAAACAATTTAATCTTTATAATATTTTTTTAGTCTGTAATACCTATAGATTTAAATACCTATAAATATTAGATATGTCTCGGCCCATTTCATAACATATTATTTTCGAATAGATCTTTTAATAATAGATACTGAATTTGAATACAGTTTATTCAAATTTAGAATCTATTATTACAACATCTTTTTAGCTCGAGAATAAGCTCAGGGCTTCAAACTTTTGCTAGCATTATTCTGAATAGATATGAATCAATGTTATTTTAAGCTCGATCTCAGGCTTCATAAATAATTCTTGTTAATCTCATTATTTATTACAAAATCTAACTTTAGAATAGTCTTGGTTTAAGTCTATTGTTTGTGACGCTAACTCAATACCAGGGACTTAAGTTAACTGTCTAAGAATAAAAACAACTTTCTAACTTCTACTGGTCTTAAGCTTACTCCAAAGATAAACTAAGACAGAAGTTCTAAAACAAAATAGAGGGAAATCTAGAGCCACTTAATCCACCCGTGATCCAACTCCAAACACATAGTTTTGTTACTACGTCGAAATATTCGAGTAATTCGATATCGATAGATGTCTTCCGACATCGTTTTCGAGTAAGTGCTGTAAGTTCAACTTTGAAAAGGTTCGTTTGTGAACAATGGTTTTAAGTGTCACAAAGGGCGCGAATGCTAAACGAATGGAGGCTTCACGGCTTCGACAAGCGTGGGGCGGCGGGGCGCGGCGAGGGGAAGCTCGCCGCCCAACGGGGATGCCAGCGTAGGAATTTGTACTAATTGTAACAAGGACCTTTTTGGGCAAAGTACACTGTTATTTTTCAAGCGTATGAGATTATTTTCTATTGTATTAAGAAAGCTGGTAATAAAAGCATTATAGTAAAATAAGATATATTTGAAAATTCGGTCAACTTAACTTAAAAACGGCTAACCATAGAGTAACAACCACAGATTTCAGGAAAGTGAGAGGAAAGATGCTACACATAAAAAAAAACGAATCCCATCCCATAATCAAGCAAAGCATGCTTTATTAAAATATAATTATGATGACCATGCATGCATGATCGTATTTTTGATGACAAAAATACGATCATGCATGGAGTACTGTTCTCATCTCTGGGACAGATCTGCCAAGTACCAGCTGGATGCACTTGAGTCGATCGAAAAACGGGCCAAGAGGCTCATTGGCAATGAAGTACTCGTCGAATCTAGGCTCCAGAACCTCGAACATCGGCGCAGAGTTGCCAGCCTGTCGGTTTTTTATCGGTTGCATTTCGGGGAGTGTGCGTTAGAATTGCATGAACTAATTCCTCCTAGCCCGTTCCATCATCGGACTACAAGACGTACGGCGATGCGTCATCGGTACATGTTGGACATCCCACCCATACGCACCAAACGTTTTGGGAATACTTTTATTATGCGTACAACAAAGGAGTGGAATTCCCTGCCGGAGTCTGTATTTCCTGTTGGCTACAACCTGGGAGTCTTTAAGTCAAGAGTGAATAGGTTTCTTCTAGGCGAGCGTGCTTCATCGTCGACTACATCGTCGCTTACCATCAGGTGAGATAGTGGTCAAACGCAAGCCTATCAATAATAATAATTAAAAAAAAATTGGAGTTATCTGTCTGCTTATTGATTAATTTTATGTACCAGCTTCCATATGACCTTCCTTCTGCTTCAGATGGTAAACTTCGTAGCTTTGTGGATGCAACACTAGAATCTGTCGATCTTCACAATTCCTAAAAAATTAAGTCACGTCAGTTATGTTATCCAAAGTAGGTAGGTGCAAAGCTTGGCATATTGTATGAACTACTACTAAACGTACCGTGTAAATTTTCCGGTCTCAATTTGCAGCCCAGTATCACTCAATTGAGTTTCTAACAAAGTATGAGAGGATACTTCTTCGAAATTCGGCTTATATATTGAATCACAATACTGTTGGCTGTCCTTGTTAATTTATTTTAAGATTTTAGTTTGGTATTCGATTATAACATTTTCTGTTTTAGACCATTTTAACCTAAAATATTCATCGCTAAAGTCCTCCCAGGCAGATAGGTTTTTAGTTATGTAAAACATCATCAAACTATAAGATCTTCTTTAGATTTTCTCAAAACAAAGACTTAATATTTTCAGGTATAAAATGTTACAAATTCCTGAAGAAAGGTAGGCTTGCGTGTAGCAACACCGCGGCGTAGGGCAGACTCGAGCGCGCGACAGCGGCGGGCGAACGCCGCCAGCCTCCGCGAGACGCGCCAACACAAAACAACTGAACAGTGATATCTTCAGTGAAAAAATGCTTGTTCATTAGTAGTGAGGAGACCCGGCCTGTTGCTCGACGCCGTTCTCGCACAAGGAAAAAACTAAGCCCGCGCCATTTTGGGGACCGTGGATTTTTTTGTAAGTACCTACATATATTTTCTTTTGTTGTTCAAAGTTCCGAAAAGTAGCAGTTTTAGGCGTAATGTCTTGTGGAAATGGCAGTTTTGTGCTTTGTATTTTATTTACGAAGAACGTTCTTGTATGTTACACAGTTGAATGATTTTTCAAATTAACGTCGGCGTCGCTTGGCGCCCTCCGCTAACTGGTTGTGGACACGTCTAGATGAAATTCTGATTGGATAAAAATATAGATAGGTACTAAAATGATGTCAAAAATACTAGAAGTTTACAAAAAAAATATAGAATGGGTTTAGTGGTAGAGCTTTATTTTTACTACATCGTCTTATGGAAATCGTTTCTTTTATCGCTTATTTTATCCTGAAAACCGTTCAAAATGTCCAATCCATTTAAAACGACTTTCAGAGGGCCTAAAAATAAGTAATTCTTTGTCTCCGCAACGCAGGACGTCCATTCAACAAAATTATTCGCTAATTTACTCTTGAATGGGTCGGAAATTGTATTTACTGAATGAACGGTTAATAATGTGGGTGTTAGGAAGTGGTCTGCTGGGAGAGTTTCCAACGACTGCTAGCGGTTTCCGGCGGCCCCCGGCTCCCTGTATGTGACACATTGCCTTCCTGCGACGGGGTTTCGCGAGACAGCATAATTTGAGAGAAGCGCTATTTGTCTTGTTATAAAGCTGTTACTTTGTGATGGCTTTTGGCCGAGACTTTGTGTTTAAGAGAGCCTTTGTACAAGAATTTCTGCAGACAATTGTTGCACACGGATTTGGATTACGTTAGCTGGAAAAGTTTGTCAGACCCAGTAAAAAAATATAACCAGTAAGCTTTTTCAAAAATGTCTTAACAAATGATCGATATTATAATTTAAAAGCAAATTGTTGACTGTAAAATCAACCATATCATTGAGCTTCACCGCTTACCATCTCCAAACACGACCTATAAAGTTTTATAGCTTTCAACTGCAGCTTAAATTTAATTCACGTCACTATCGTCTTAACAGCCCGGACCGTTGTCTCTTTCTTCATCTTGTTAGAACTTTATAATGCCGCACACATACCTGGCTAAATAAACTGGCGGACAAAGAAAATGCGGCAGCTAAGGGATAATTTATTCGAAGGGCACGTCACGGTGTAATCTGGCAGGAGAGAAGCCAGAGAAGCGGATTTGCCCAGTTTTGTGGACCAAAAGTTTACGATCCATTGAGCATACAGACGGACTAATGATCTTGTATGATGGGTGTCTACTTTCTCAATTAGACCATTTTGATATTCGGCTTGTGAGCTATTGGACAATTGCTATAGGCTCATAAAAGTTCGTAATTAAGGACAAGGTTAGGTAATAAGGTTAAATTAGAGGGTGGATGCGTAATAATGTAAATAATATTATTATATCCTTTATTTTTCTTTTTCTTATTTCTTACATTTTATGTAAGTATTTAAAAATGTAAAAGAATATGAATATATATGAATGTAGACAAAAAAAAAGGATATAATAATATTATTATATCCTTTATTTTTTTTTTTCTTTTTTTTTTACATTTTTAAATATTTTTATAAAACACATAAAAAAGAAAAAAACATTTAAAAATCTAAAAAATAGTAGCCCACCGGTATCGGGAACAGGGTCCAACCTACCGGTGGTCAGGGCTCCTGACAGGGGAACCTCCTAACGATACGTGCCGTGCCCAAGAGTACCGCTTTCTGGATCAAGCCCTTGGATCTGGATGGATGTTCGTCGAGGCTCATGGCTATTATGCCATTGGCCGTGACGACTATCGGCACAATGACTGCTGTATTCACATCCCACATGTAAACAACCTCACGAGCCAGATACTTACTTTTCTTATCTCTCTCAGCCTTCACGAGGTTCTCGTCATGGGGGAGCGTTATATCAACAATCATTGCGCGACGCTCTAGTCGGTCTATCACCACTATGTTGTTGGCAACAATAAGTCTGACACAGCCTTATATTATTATACATTATTAGTTAGTTAGCGAATTTTGAAAAAGTAAAATGTTTTGAAATGTTGTTTTCTTAAATAAATATTCAAATTCAATACATTGCTTCCATAATGTACATACAGGTACAGGTGGTAAATATAAGTTACAGAAACAATTATGGACCCTGTCGGGCACAGCAACATACTAGATACAGTAAGTGTCTAGGAGAGAGGAATAGCGCTTAATATTTTTCCATAATAACATTTCAGTTGTATTTCTAAGACGAGGCCCGTTTCTATGTTAGTCGCTATAAGATAGAAAAATTAAACGCAGATTGTACGACGCATTTACTTTTAAAATCACCGATGTTGTACACTACAGTGTTGTGTCTATTTTATACAGTTACTATAGTTTATTTTAATAGTTGTATTTGACTGTATTTAGTTTCTCTGGTAGATTGAGTTACCCGATTCTCACATACGGGATTTAATTCAGGACAAAGTCGAAAGAGACGGATGGAACGGGTTAGGATGATATCTTATATTTTACATTATTTGTTATTTACCTGTAACACAGGTTTTTTTGAAAAACCTACTTCAGGCACCAGTCTCTTGCAATGGTGTATTATAGATTAAGCATTGATTGTAATGTTAATTTTAAGGTAACCATTGTAAAGAGAAAATAAATGAAAAAATGAAATATTGATTATCATTTATTGGTATTAAATTCAAGTGCTTGAAAAGTGTGAAAAATTCAAGTGCTCGAAGCAATGAATATAAATGTTGTGAACTTATAAAATAAACTGATCCCCAAATTAAATCTCACTCGTTCATTTTGAATTACAAGTTCGATTGATTGGTTTATTAAATAAATATCTGTCTGCGGTTTGGAACAGCCAACTGGACGTAGTTTTCATTTATACGAACAAATTGTGTTTACAAGAACGTTGCAGAGTGAATAATTAATAACTAAAAACAATATTTATTCAGTTAGGGTCGGTAATATAAAAATAACGTGGTTGCCAGCATGAAAAACTGAAGTCCAAATGCAGTATGAATTGAAATAATATGAAGATAATTTATTATGAACTCTTGCGGTCGGCTTTTTAAACCTTTTTCATCGTTAACTCTGTTGAGTTTTTAATAATGATATTTAACTTTGAACTATCTCGTTTGAATTTACTTGGCAAGTTAATTTAAATGTGGTTTGAGAATGTCTGCGTCTGAAAAACCAACAGAGGATAATATTGTGGTAATGATTTTGTTAATTTTGCAACAAATTCTTTAACAATTTAAAACTGTTCTTGTTTGACAAATGTGTTGGTAGTTTGTGCCATTTATTTATTTAGACTTCATGCACAAAAGGTACAAAGGCGGACTTAATTCCTGAGGCATTCTCTACCAGTCAACCAAGGGTGTTATTAATATACTAAAATAGGTAAAATAAACGTACACATATATTGAATTTAATATATACCTACACAAATTTATTTATATATGAATGAAGTATCAGAAAAGAAGAAAGTGAGATGACTCTTATTTGTTTTAAAAATAATGCCGCGATTTCCGCTTGAATGCATACCGATTGGTCGCTGTCCTGGTCTCGGGAGGAAGCGCGTTCCAGAGAATAATGGACTGGATATGAAAGGAAGAGTGAACGAAATCAGTAGTATGAGAAAGAGATTATTGGAAGAACGCAGATTGCGAGCATGTGAAGAACTTATATATTGAAAGTTAGACTTAAGATATAAGGCGAAAAGTGTGTTCAAAGGGTAAGCTTCTTCTCTGGCGAATGGACAGCCATACATTTTTAATTTAAAAAATCCCTTTAAAGAGAGATTCAAAGAGGAGTTCGTGGCTAAGTATTGGGTTGAGGTCAGATAGACAGTTTCTCCTGGTAAAATATTGTTGTAGATAGATCAACTCATCTTTGCGCGCGGCGCTATGTGTGGGTTGAGGGTAAGCATGTGTGGGTGGTGGTTTGCTCGGACGACGACTGCCGCGTCACTGCCACAAAAATGCACAATGTAGATATAATTACAAGCGCAGGCACAGCGCACGCACATATGCCACAGCGCGCACAGATGATTTGAACTATCTATACTTAGCTGAATCCGACCATAATGTGGTTGAGAAAAGGCTTAGCAAATTTTGATTTTAATAGTTCTTTTTTTTATTATTGATAGGCTCGCGCTTGACAGTTCTTTGACACAAAGGTAAACAGGAGTACCAAAAGCTTTCCTGGAACATCCAAGCAACGAATAACAAACACGTTCTTGTACATAACACTGTAAACATAATGTGCTACTAACAAAATGTCCTCTAACATTCCGACTGAGTAATCACACGGCAAGAGGACACCACTCGGAAATGGGCTATAATTTTCCGTGTAGGTAAATACATGTTGTTTTTTGGGGTAATGTGAAGAGACAACGTTGACGTGTATATACGTATAGATATATTTAGCGTGACAATTTGATGACAGCTATTGCTGAGTACATGTTGAACTATCATCGTGTAAAATCTGGTACTAATGACTAGTTTTTAGGCCCTGAGTGTATGCATTAATGTAAAGTTTTCATTCGTCTTACAATGTGTGAAATACTTTAAATCCTTCACACATTTATCATTTACTAGCTGTTGTCCGCGGCTTCGCTCCCGTGGACCACACCACAGGACCCGTTTTCGGGGTTAAAAAATAGCCTATGTCACTCAGGAATAATGTAGCATTCCTATGGTGAAAGAATTTTTTAAATCGGTCCAGTAGTTTCGGAGCCTATTCGGTACAAACAAACAAACGATAAAATCTTTCCTCTTTATAATATTATTAAATACTAGCTGTTGCCCGCGGCTTCGCTCCCGTGAACCACTCCACAGGACCCATTTTCGGGATTAAAAAATAGCCTATGTCACTCAGGAATAATGTAGCTTTCTATTGTTGAAAAAATTTTTCAAATCGGTTCAGTAGTTTCGGAGCCTATTCGGTACAAACAAACAAACAAAAATTCTTTCCTCTTTATAATATTAGTATAGATAAGTATAGATTAGCTTGTGGTTGCAATCGCAAGCGTTGCTGTTAAGGTCCTGTTTAGATTCCCGGATCAGGTTGTGTTATTGGTTCCTTCTGGAATTAAACTACTTATACTGATTGACGACAATAAGCTTACATATCTTAAATCATAACAGATGAAATGTGGTTGTACCCACTAAAGGTATGGGAATATGAGGAACACAGTTGTTATAATTATATTTAAGTCATTCTGAAATAACAATAAATAATAGTTTAAAAAACTAGAAAACACGCTTTAATAGAAAACCAAACTAAAAAGTAGAAAATAATAAATAAAAAAATTGAATTAAGAACAGTATGATAAACGAAAAAAAATAATTTAAAAAGGCATGGGGTGCTTTTTAAGGTATTTGCTAAATTACTCTACTTTTACCAATATCTGTCAATAAAATATTAAAACAATTGACATGAAGCACCCCACGCTGTTTTAAATATTTTTTTTGTATATCACACTGTTCATAATTCAAATTGATTGAAAATTATTTTCTACTTTTTAGATTGGTTTTCTATTAAAGCATGTTTTTTTTTAACTATTATTTATTTTTTACTTTTTAGTTCAATCTCTAATCCTGAAGATCCTGGTAAGGATAATGAGACAAACTATTTAAATTATTGCATTGTTATCGGCACGCTTGGGGTCGGCCTATGTCCAGCAGTGGTCGTCTTTTGTCTGTTATGATGATGATGATGGTGATGATTGTCATCGGTCCTTGATAAGTGTGCAAGTTTCATACATACAAAGCTAATAAAAGCGTGTTAAAAATGTAGCATTTGTCTCATTGATCGATGATGAAACAATAATCCACATTATTTGATGAAATATTTTCATGAAATAAATGTTTTATACTTACCACTATTATTAACCGTTTTGTATTTCCTTCTCAAACAATAGTGTAGTGATCCATATATTATTCAAAATGGACCGACCTGCTGTTATAATTCACGTTTAAATTATAGCTTAGTACAATATCTCCATGAATATTACAAATGGTTCCTCGCGGTATGCCTGGCAGAATATTCCTTAATACGATGTGTAACTAAATCAAATGTTGATTAAGGGCTTAGTAATGTCTAATGAAGTACATGAGTTTTCGGTTTGAGGTATGGTAATGTGATGAGGAGGGATGAAACGCATGTTACTAAAAGAGTTATGAATATAAATGTGGATGGATGGAGAGGAAGGGGACGGCCAAAGAAAAGATGGATGGACTGTGTTAGGAGTGATATGAAATAAAAGGGAGTCGGTGAAAGCGAGGCAGGGGACAGGACGGTATGGAAGAAAAAAACGTGTTGTGCCGACCCCAAGTAACATGGATTAGGGCAGGGAGATGTTGATGATATCGAGCTTCTTCCCGTGGTGGATGTATCTCGGTTTTCTTGATAAAAAGTAGCCCATGCGTTCTTGAGTGGAGACCGTGAATTAGTAAACGTAAGGTAGGCCAGGCTAGGTGGAGCGACAATCTTCGCATGGTGGGTAGTAGCAGCTGGATGAGAGTTGCCGAAAATCGAACAAACGGCGTGCGATTGGACCACTTAGATTATTAGATTATTTTAATTATCATATATCGGATGTGTGTTTGTTTTGATGTATCGGATTAGGTTGATTTTGTTGTGGTTCTGACATTTTTAAATTATTATATGAAATTTGCTATGACATTTTTAGAGTATTTATTGAATTTTGTTGACATGTATTAGAATTTATTATATTGAATTAAGTAATAAATTTTTGTAAATGACATATTGTCTAGATTATTATTATTTTTAATGAATTTTATGCAAATGTTTAAATTGTGAGAATGGATGTGCTTAAATTTGATTAATATTATGAATGTAATGGTGATATTGTGTAGGTCCTTAGTTAAAGATTTATTTTAGCTTGTTTTTAATTATTTTTTGTAACATTCAGACACAGTGTAAAATTGTTAATGAATAAATGAAATGAAATGACTTATGGCCAACAGAGACTGCTGTTGGACATAAGGATCTTAAGACTGATGATGATGCGATTCAGCGATAGTGTAGTTCTCGAAAAATGCCATGATATCATCCATAAAACAACCACTGTTCCTTGGGGCTAGGCAGAAACTACAGAACGCCACCTGTTACCTACCACCAGCTGCTACAAATTTTACCTCTTTCATACCTATTAGTTTAGACAAGAGTACTTGCTCAATAAACGCTGCACTCACAGAGGTTCGTTAACAACTTGATGGGCCATTAACTAATGATTACTTTCAACTTACAAGTGGTCACTAAATCACACACTATTTGCTGATACATCACTTGTGACCGTCGGTGTTAGGCATAGATTATCTATGATGGTGTTACCTATTAACGTCAATGACTAAATAATGTTAATGTCTTAATGACTATATGCGGTTTGACCACTGTCCAGTCCCTTTAATTTTTAAACCACTCTATCCGTAAAGTTCACTGTGCTTAATCCAAGTTTTTTAACGTACTTGACCTCTTATGTCAATTTACGTTAACGTTTACGTTAACGCGAATGAGCGTTTAAACTAAGAATATAAACCTAATAAGGTAGTTTACTGAGAATTAATTTTTTGTTTCTCAGGTAGATTAATATAAAATATTGGACAAGTATTTTTTCTTTTGACACGTAAACATAAATTGACGACGATATTATGCGTTGAATTATCGTGAAACGTCACGCCGCTAGTACACTTTATACTGCCTTAGTGACATCACAAGCGGGACTCCTGAACTTTGATGCGCTTTAACTTTGTAATTTTTTATTGATTTGGTATATCAAAAAATACATGTCCAATATTATTTGATAATCTCATTGACGGATATAAAGCTCGTGGCTAAATAATAACAGCCGCACGGGTCGATCATCAAGGTTAAGCAACGCTTGACGAGGTCGGTCCGTGGATGGGTGACCATTACAACATACCGAGTTTCCTCCGTGCCTTGGAAAGCACGTTAAGCCGTTGGTCCCGGCTGTCATTTAAAGATCTTTGGCAGTCGTTACGGGTAGTCAGAAGCTTGAGATCTGACACCAGTCTTGCCAAGAGGTACCGTGTTACCAAGTTACTGGGTTGTGGAGGTCAGATAGGCAGTCACTCCATGTAAAACACTGGTACTTAGCTGAATCCGGTAAGACTGGAAGCCGACCCCAATATAGTTGGGAAAAAGGCTAGGCAGATGATGATTGACGGACATAAAAATTAAATTTTTCTATCCAGGAAACATCCCTATCGATACCCAGATAAAAGGCTTTCGTGGTTAAGTTATTTTAGCCGTAAAGCCACCTATCTTGAGTAGCTGTCTGGCAGCTAATTGGTAGGGAATAGGTAACATTGTTGTTTTACTGAATAATGTTTACAGTATACGTGAGTAATACGCGGTCCACCCGAGCGTGAAATAGGTAATTTCCCGCGGCCATTAAGGGTAAGAGTAGCTAGGTAGGTACTTACGTACCTTTCAGCAACACGTTCGAACATAAAAAGTCAATTTTTTAACGAAAGTGATTGCGTTGTCTCGGTGCAGTAACTCGTTATGGCGTCGCTGAATTTTTATTGGATCACGTTTATCTGCAGCAATATGTGTGTCATTTCGGTCTGAATGAGTTTATGAGGATGCAGAGAAAGATGCATCGAGTGAGAGCTTTTCACAGGAATAAATATATCTCCCATTTGATGCAACTTTTCTTATCTTTTTCTCCTCTTCCTTTAAATGTGCTTATAATTATATGGAATTCCCCAAATAACCAGAATTTTATGGCTTTTACGCCAATGTCATGGTTAGAAGAAGTCTGTGAGTGTGGATTTAGTTAATTATTTCTGTTCGGAACGAAAACGTTTCGTTCCTTTTTTAATTTTTTGTTGCAACCATGTGTCAGCTCGCTGCTATCGATTTTGACAGCTTTGATGGAGTTGACAGTTGACATGAATCGTAAAAATGTGATTGACGACGCGAGACGTGACGATTTGGTCTAGCTTCGGTCCAGAAAACGTCGGTTGTCCCTTATCCCCCTAATATTATATATATATCTGCCCACCATAACCCCCGAACACTCACGGTATTGAACGAGCCCAGGAGCCCACCGCGGGAATCAATGTGAGTACTAGTTGTAATTTGTGTACTACTGTATCACTTTCCACCTATCTGACAAGAATCGGTATCTCAAAGAACAAATCCCTAGTTTACCGCTGCTGCGTATGGCAGTTTCACGGTTATAGACCTTGTAGGATCCAAGAGTCGCAGCATTGCTACGGGCCCCAGTGTTTGCCTCTTGGCTTTGTGATCCGAAGGCCTGCATTCAACAATTTCAGATGATACAAGTATCTGTTGGTAGGTGGTTATGCACCTCCTTCTACAATAATTAATGACGCTAACTAATTTTTTATGATAACTCGAAATCACGAATGATCATGATCATATCGCTTGAATCACGAAATTACTAAACGCAAACTACCAATCAGTGTGTATTCAGTCTCACAGAAATCCAAACACAAGGTGGAAAAGAAATAATAATTACAAATTAGTGCAGGATTAAGCTGAGTAAATTACTGGCCTTTGTCTCTATTAAGTATTCCAGTCAGTTTTGTGCTACCTTCAGTAAATTAGCTATTTTCTGTATCTCTGATATCCCGGTTAATCAAGCATTGAATAAATTATTTTTACCGCCCCTGCGGACGCACCGTGATTGTGCGACCGTGAATCAAAACGCGGCTTTTGTGTAGCATTACTCAACGCGATTTTTAGATGACCAGTATTTTTATTCAGATTTGGCAATAAATCAATGATTTATGGAAAAACAACTCTTAAATTGTAAATAATTGAAAGAAAGAAAAGAAAGAAAATTGTGTTTATTGGCATTCAAAACAAAAACACCTTAAAGTTAAACAAAAAAAAAAAAAATATATAATAATTGCTGATCAGTATTTTTTTTACATGACTCTAGAAAATGTAAGGAAGAGCAATTTTGTTTTTGGAAAATTAAGGCAGGTCTAGTGACTCAATGTGAACTGTAAGTACCAAGGCAAAGACGGAAAGTGAAGTTCATCAACATCACATATAAAATGCCATAGGAATTGCCAGTTTTGAAATTGATTTAAAAAATACTAACATCCCGGATGATCTTGTTTATTTCAAGACATTTTTCAGTATGCTTGTCGATGATGAATGTGAAAACTTAGGGCAGTATTCTAATACTGCCCTGCTTAACTCAAAATTGACAGTTGAGAATGGTTGGCTTATTTTTTGACTTTAACGTGCTCAAATCCAAGATTCTAGACTCCCCAAACGTTACCGAACACTTTTAATACAAAATGGTGGAATTGAGTAGTGCTAAGCATGTACTTGAAACATATCCGTACTTGGTTACTTGGACTTTACTATACCTACCTCACATTTTGTGTAGAAATAATTCAGTAACGTCTGGCTCTTGGTCTATTGAGTACACATATGTCAAGCAAAATAATTATATGCCAAACTCGAGAGTTGTGATTGGTTGGCAGTTGATTGGCAGGTGTGGCCAATTTTGATGAGCAACGGGCTTACGGGCCGTCTTATTTTTCAAATAAAGAGATAATTCATTACTTCAAGGAAAATTCTGTCTGTATATCTACTGAGTTATACAGAAAAGGTTATGGCAGTTTCTAGGTAAACGGGTTACGGATGTTATCATTTCAGTATGCTAATGTTTCTAAGTACCGCCGGAGCGAGGGAGTAACTTTTTTTTTTTTCTCTTGTTGGAAAATCCTCATTGGATGTCCTCCGCCCTGGGGAGGGTGGAGGGGTCTGTCAAACTCGTACTGACTAAAAACCACATCTCACACCTACGCTGGGGGTCGCGGGAACAACGATACTTCCGCAACCTCCGGCTAGTGCCGGCCCGCCTCTGCGGGCCACGACCTCGGGTTGGGGGGAAGGGGTGAGGTGTTGGACTCCCTCTGCGACGTCTAAGAGGGGCTCGCGTGGAACACTACGCGCCACCACCTCGGGTCCTGATATGTGGGGGTGTCATCCATTTACGGGCCGTCTTATTTTTCAAATAAAGAGATAATTCATTACTTCAAGGAAAATTATGTCTGTTTATCTACTGAGTTATACAGAAAAGGTTATGGAAGTTTCTAGGTAAAACAGGTTAGGGATGTTATCGTTTCAGTATGCTAATGTTTCTAAGTACCACCGGAGCGAGGGAGTACCTACTCGTACCTAAAGGCGTGTTTGATGACTCAGCCATGATTTACGAGCAGAATTTGTATTATTAGTAAGTTTAGTTAGTACTTTCTTATTGTTTTGACAAAGCCTTCAATGTATTGGGGTCGTCTTCCAGTATAACTGGATGCGGCTGAGTAGGTAACAGTATTTTAGATGAAGCGACTGCCTATCTGACCTCCACAACCACGTAACTGGGTAACCCGATAACCCTTGGCACAGATAATGTAATACTAGCATACAGATGCCTCATCCCATACAAAGAAACCGTGCCGGCGTAACTAGTGTTTTTCGTCTGATTAAGATGATTATTTTTATTAGTACTTCGATCGCGTTTGGTTCCGTTCCACGGCTATAGCTGGTTTTAGCAGCGACTTGCAAGTAAAAGGGTTTTCTCGATCTGTGACTAATTTTCTTTAAATACAGTGACGATTTGTTTTATAGTATTTTTCTCACGTTTTTACAGTTTCATTGTACTAAAATGTGTTATAATACAAATAAAAAATCGAGTGACATGCCTCAGAAATTTAAAACCACGCCATCTATTGGAATCAATTTTAAGTAATCCGTTCAAATAATCTTTGAAATGTGAATTAAGAGCCCAATATTCCATAATTTTCTGGTTGATTAAACGAGAACATACATTTTTTATGATTAAATTCTAGAATATGTTGTTGTGTAATAATGTTATGTAATTTTACACACAATTAATTAACAACTCGATGCATATCGCGCCATCTAGTGACATTTATTTGAACCAAATTTTCTTTCGCTGGGGCCCCGTCCCCTTGGAAAGTTCTACAAACGGCAGCCGTGACCAACGGCTTAACGTGCTTCCCGAAGCACGAAGGAACCTCGATGTATTAAGTTAGTCACCTATCCACGAACCGACCTCGGCAAGGGTTGCTTTACCTTGAAGATCGATCCGAGGAATAATAACATCTGCACATGTATTTCATCCACGAGCTCCTTTAAAGTTTAAGCATAAAAATGTTGTATTAATGCCTACTTGTAAATTCTTTAAAAGAAAATATAAAAATCTGAGAAGGAAAATCTTTAGTAGCGTCACTTTGAAGGCGAAATCAAATAATTAAGTTACGTTGTTTCACCATGGTGTTGTATTTTTCCATACAAATAATTCTTCTCATCGATCAAATCTACAATATGTCAGATCAAAATAGAAACGTTGCAAATTTGTCGGAATCTTAATTTTTTCCATACAATTCAATCCATCATCTGTCCAAATCAGATTTTGTAACAAAACTCGGTCGAAGATGTTTTACTTTGCTCCGCTTTTTGGAACTTTCTGTAACAAGAAACTTATTATACAAGCTGAGATTTAGCATTTAATAAAGAAGTCATTATTCAATGTACAAAAATATTTTGTACATTGAATAATGACTGAAAATATTTTGTACATTGAATTGATACTCTTTTCAACAGAAAATCTTTTTAGTTTTCTATATTTTGACTGTTAGAAATATAATGTCATAGTAGCTATATTATTTCCACCATTATAATTAAATGGTGAATATCTTTTACGAGTATTTATGATTATGCAAATCTATTAGGTGAAACAAAAGCTAACGTTGATTGACTAACAAAAATCTAACGACAGCTGTTTAAAATGATGGCTTTATATAAAAAACCAGCCAAGTGCGAGTCGGACTCGCGCACGAAGGGTTCCGTACCATTATCGCAAAAAACGGCAAAAAAACACGTTTGTTGTATGGGAGCCCTACTCAAATATTCATTTTATTCTGTTTTTAGTGTTTGTTGTTATAGTGGCAACAGAAATACATCAACTGTGAAAATTTAAACTGTCTAGCTATCACGATACAGCCTGCTGACAGACAGACAGACAGACGGGCCGCGGAGTCTTAGTAATAGGGTCCCGTTTTTACCCTTTGGTTACGGAACCCTAAAAAGCAACTTCCTCTTACAGAAAAGGTAGTTGCCAAAAGTACATTTATGCTGGAAAATGTCAGATTCTAATTGTATTTATTTCAAAAAATAAATAACAGAGAACGCAAAAAATAAAACAGTTTATGCTGCTCTAAGTTCTCATCTCACGAATTAATTTGTTTCCCCTCCCGCTTGTCTAAGCCTCAGCGGAGGTTTGCTGACTATTATACAACGCTTTTTCCGATGAATATACGAGCATGCGATTGATATTCACTTTGAATACGAAATTGATTTTCTGCTTCGTTATAGGGTTCCGTTTGGACCCTTCGGGTACGGAACCCTAAAAAACTATAAAGCTTCTCTGTTGAAAAGAGATTACGTAAACATTAATATTTTTGTATATTTAATAATGACTTCTTTATTACTCGTACATGCTAAATCTCAGCTTGTTACAGAATGCGAACAAGGTAAAAAATTCTTCAACCAAGTTTTGTTCCGAAATCTAGTTTGCACAGATGATGGATCGAATTGTATGGAAAAAATTACGGTTCCCGACAAAAATATCCAATTTGTAACAATTCTATTTCGATGTGACATATTGCAGGTTTTGATCGATGAGAATATAAATTTGTTTGGAAAAGAAAACGACATAGGGAAACAATGCAATAAAAACCTTTGTTCTAACTATGATTAAAAGCGTTGGTCTGGAGGTGGCAAGTGCTAGTGCTGACTATGAGGACCTGGGTTCGATTCTTGGGTCAGGAAAAGTGTTATTGAGTTTTGCATACGGAATTCAAAAAAAAAAAAAAAAAACTCAGTTACAGCCCGTAGTCTGACCTTTGTGCCCGGTTGATAGTAATAAGCTCACCCCTTTATTACATGCAAAGTTTTTTTTTTTTTAATAGGCTTGCGCTTGACCACTATCTCACCTGTAGGTAAGCGATGATGTGGTCGACGGTGAGACACGCTTGCCTAGAAATAACCTATTCACTCTTGACTTAAAGACTCCTAGATTGTAGCTGTCAGGAAACACAGACTCCGGCAGGGAATTCCACTCCTTAGCTGTACGCATAATAAAAGTGTTTCCAAAACGTTTTGTGCGTATGGGGAGGATGTGCACCATGTACCGATGGTGCATTGCCGTACGTCTGGTAGTCCGATGATGACACGGGCTAGGTGGAATTAGATCGTGCAATTCCAACGCAATTCCCTGAAATGTAACCCTTAAAAAACTGACAAGCTGGCAATTCGGCGACGGTGTTCAAGGCTCTGGAGCTTTGACTTGACCAGTGCCTCATCACCGATGAGCCTCTTGGCCCGCTTTTAAACGTAATTTGAGAAATATCGGTGTACTCTACGAGCACCTCTGCATAACCCTTCGGGGCATAAGGCGTGATGGTATATATGTATGATTGAAAGATTTGCAGAATGAATTTGCTAAAGTTTTTGTTACAAAAGATAACATAGTTTTGGGATTAATTAATTTATTGTTATCTGTCCAAACCCGCCATACAATTACAATTTATATCTGTTATTTGTTTTATGTTACGTTATTTATTGTTCTCGGACAGCGATATAATATTTAGAGCCGAGGATTATTGTTAGATACGAATATAGATTGAACTCAATAAATACAGTTGAGAATACAAAGGATTTTGATGATGAATTGTTTGATACTGAGCCTCAAATACGACGTATTCCACATTGGGCACCCGTTTTAACGGCACCTGAATGAATGGCACCTGAGGTATTTCACATTCGGCACCTATCGATATTTTTCGCAGGTGCTAAATGTGGAATAATTTATTATTTAAAATTTTATTCCTTATTTTGCACCTACGGATCAGTAGGTACTAGCGTTGGGAAGTTAATTTTTTTTAGGACGTCGTAATCAAAAATTCCATTAAAATCAGTAGCGGTAACTTAAGTACCAGGAGATTAAAATCATGAGGAAGTATTACCGAGGCTGGAATCTTGAGATGTAAAAAGAGTACCTTGAGATGTTAAGCTCTGGCCTCCTGGTACTCCGTTAATCTCTACCGCTTATGTTTCTAGGCCCACAAATACTTCTTCATGATTCTGGCCTCCTGATAAATGCTTATAATGTTCAACATCTAAATAAAAAACCAAAAGAGGAAGTTTGTATCGCATTATTAAACTCTCTACTGATTTTAATCAAATTTTTGATTGTAACTTCCTAAAAAAATTAGCTTCCCAACGCTAGTACCTCCTGATCCGAAGGTGCTAAATGTGGAATTAAATTTTAAATAATAAATTATGCCACATTTGGCACCTGCGAAAAATATCGATAGATGCCGAATGTGAAATACCTCAGGTGACGTTAAAACGGGTGCCCAATGTGGAATACGTCTCAAATACGATACCATGCGTGTTATAATATATCTGTGTGTGTATAGTACACGAGTGTCTCTTACTTTTATTAAAAAAAACAGTCCGGAAACTCTTTAGCTCTTATTCGAAGTGATGTTCTCCACTTTTGTTGTTGTCTCCACATGTTCTTCTCTTGTCACTCAAGCATCTCACTTTGTTATCTGTTGTCATAAATCAAGGGCTTTTTTCGTTGTCATAGCGACTGAATCGATTGGCGGTCCTTCAAACTGACTAGGAATATCGAATTTTGTCTTATCTTTCATACTAGTATATCTTACGTAACGGCAGAATATTGTGTCTATGTACCATTTGCTAAAATTGTCCATTAATCATGAGCTTACAAACAAGGGAATTGGAAATCGTGTAACTTACTCAAGTTACAATCCCCTGTCAATGCTCTATGCGTACTCGTATTAGTCCGTTTACCAAGTTCCTGTACTGTCACTTGTTATCAACTTAAGATTACAACTTCGCCCGCTAAAACTTCCTAGTTAAGACCCCGGAGACATAACTTTGGAGCAACTTTATAAAAACTCGGTTTATTCTCTTCTGGTTACGCTGCAGTTGAAACAATATTTAAGTTTGGAACAGTCCCTAACAACTTCTAATCTAAAGATGCGTTCAGGGATTAAGGAACAATTTCGAAAGTGGATTTTTGTGCCTGTTTTTCTGTTACCTTAGATGTTAGATGTAAATAACGTTACCTGAGGGACATTTCCCGTATTATAAGGAGCGTTTGCATTATAATCACATTTTCAATCTGTCAAATAGACCTGCAAATTCGTTATTTCCCTACAGTTTCTGAAATTTGAATTTGAAAGATTTTATGTAGAGCCTTTAGATTTGATAATCTGCATAAAGGTCAATAAGCTTGCGTTTCTGATAAAACCCGTCATTATATTGAGCTTTGCCGCAATTGTAAGCAAATTAGAGGAACCTACTCACGTAAAAAAATTAAAGATTTCGCCGTTGTTTCCACACGTACGTATAGATTAAACATTTTTAATTGACTTGTAGCGTTGAGCGTGGCACCTTCATGAAAAAAAAAACAATTTATTTTTCCTGACAAAGACCTAAAGGCGAGGAATTTTTTTCATTGTTATTTCTGAACCCAAAAGAGTCTTACAGTGCGGAAGCTAATATACATTTCATCTGTTTACATTTTCTCAGAAACCCTATCCAATTTTGTTAATATTTTTTCTTAGGAAAATGCGTGAGGCGCTTCGTTAGTAGAGAACGAGGGTAGAGTAAAATAACGTCAGTTAGCTCCATGGTTCAGTAGTTGGGGTTCCCTGTGGGCTTATAAAGTAAGCTTGCGTTATCTTGGGCAGGGTCCGCCCGAATCCCTGTTTGTGAGAAACTCACCAGCAATGTTTTCATTATCTGTAGTTTATATTGGCACTGATGCTGAATTATTTGGTTTGCGAAGTATTCAAATCTACTCGCCTGTCGAAAATTGTAAGACATGTTGTAAAATTCGAAAATAAAGATCAAAGTTGCAAGAAATGAAAATTGTCTTTCTGCGCTTAGTGATTTCCCATAAGCGTGTATGAAAATATAAATTACCATTCGCGGAGAGAACATACTGGGTAACCTTCACTTCACTGGGTAGGTAACCCGCAGTTACCCAGAGACAATGCCCGTTTAAAAACTCACATCGCTTTTTTACCCGACTACGGCGAAGCAAAAGGGAGGGTTATGTTTTTTGACCGGTATGTGTGTATGTATGTATATATGTATGTATGTTCATCTGTTCCCTCATAACTTCTAAAATCCTTATCATAATTTGATAAATGAGGTGTCGTTGGAAGCGTCTTGTTTGTCCGCTGATTATAGGACATGTGACGTCACATTAAATTAAATATGGCGCCCTAGGGGGCACGAAGTCTAGAAAAAAATATTTTTTCTGTCCCACACTATCATGGGTGATATTATTGAACAGGGATTTTAAAATGAATGTAAGGTTTCGTACATCATTTTATTGTGAAGCATACCGTTTGCAAGGTATATCCAGTCAAAGTCAAGTCATGAAAACAATTTATTTAACCCTACTACGGCGTCGCAAAGTCCACTCTTGTAACTTATGCATTATTTAGATACATCTAAAACAACAACCCCTAAATAGAAGAAAACCGGCCAAGTGCGAGTCGGACTCGCGCACGAAGGGTTCCGTACTATTATCGCAAAAAACGGCAACAAAATCATGTTTGTTGTATGGGAGCCCCACTTAAATATGTATTTTATTCTGTTTTTAGTATTTGTTATTATAGCGGTAACAGAAATACATAATCTGTGAAAAGTTCAACTGTCCGGCTATCACGGTTCATGAGATACAGTCTTGTGACATACAGACAGACAGACAGACGGACCGCGGAGTCTTAGTAATAGTAGCAGTTTTTAATCGTGGTCTGGCAGTTTAAGTAGTTTATGCGGCCTACCCGAATGTCCTTTCTTTGGTATTGTTCGTCGAATCGTTGAGCTCCTTAAATTCTGTGTTGAGCTGCTCGGTTATTGACAAATGCGTGCACTGACTGGACAGGTCCACTCAATCTGGCTGGTTCTTTCCTCAAAAGACCATTTCAGACATCAATCTACATGGTCTTCACATAATCTAACCAAGAATTTTGTCTGGACTTTAAAAGAGACTGTGACCCCTGAGTTTGTTTCGGCCTTTCTTCTCAGAGTAGTCAGATAGGAAACACCGACCTCATCTAGTTTTAAAAATCTGATCGACATGTAAAAGTGTTTGTACAAACCAACTTACAGAAATAAAATCGTTTATCATTTAATAGGGTCCCGTTTTTACCCTTTGGGTACGGAACCCTAAAAATGTGGTGTGAAACTATTCGATATGATTCGGGTATTAAATAAACAACTTACAGGTCATAAATTCATACATATTCATCGTGGTGTTCAGAGGATAACCGTGCTCGTATGCTATTTTGCAGAATGTATTGTTTTGTTACGGTAGGTGGCATACGACCACGGTTATCCTCTGAACACAACTATGAATATGTATGAAATACAATCGAATATTTATTACATAAAAGTTGTTTATTTAATACCAGATACTTAACTAATAGTTTGTATATAAAAATTTCAGATGAGAATATGTTCTTGATTCATACTTTTTAGAGCGTGTTTTTTAGTAGTCGAGTTGTAGTTTTAAATTTATTAAAACGGGACCCTATTACTAAGACTCCGCGATCCGTCTGTCTGTCTGTCCGTCTATCACCAGGCTGTATCTCATGAACCGTGATAGCTAGACAGTTGAAATTTTCACAAATGATGTATTTCTGTTGCCGCTATAACAACAAATACTAAAATCAGCATAAAATAAATATTTAAGGGTGTCTCCCATACAACGAACGTGTTTATTTGCCGTTTTTTGCGATAATGGTACGGAACCTTCCGTGCGCGAGTTTGACTCGCACTTGCCCAGTTTTTTTGTAGTTCTCTTGATCACATACTTCCCTTTATTTCAAAAGCCTTATAAAAGTTCACTTACCTTACTTATCTTCCCTATTTTCTTCTTCTTCCCCTTTTGTTAGAAGCATCGGTGGTACCGTCATAACCGTACTTAGAGGAATTAAAAAAAAATCTTTGAAGGAGAAAGTCTTTTGTAAATTTTTCACTTTGTCCCAAGTCACAAATTTCAGATGGTCTTTAAGGTTCCATGATCGATTAACTTTGGTAATTTAGCGAAGTTCGGCTTTTCGTGATCAGAAAAGTAGGTAGCTAGGGTAGGTAGTACTCCATGTAATTGATTCGTGAATTCAATTATAATAAATTGTTTTAACGGTCTTCTGTAACTTGAGAGCTTTCGAAAGACCGTTTTCAAATACAGCAGATGGAAATAGAACATTCATTGCGCCTTGTAAGTCAGATGATTAGTAACTTTTTCATTTTCATTATCGCTTACCATCAGGTGAGATAGTGATCAAGCGTAAGACTAACAAAAAAAAAATTGTGTTAAATAGTACGTGAAAATTTAAAATATTAAAGGCGCTCTCAGACGCGACATAGTCCCAGCGAAGCGACAACGAGTTTTGTTTCCAAAAATATTTTTCTCCAGATAATTCCTAAAGCATATCTGATAAGCTTAAAAATCGTGTCAATTGTGAACGTTTACTGAAAACGTATGTGGGAGTTTTGGTGTAAAAGATTAAATAATTATTAACACCACCTGTGTTTTTTTAACCGTAAGACGCCGATATCCGTCAACGATTTTACGATTTTCGCGAACAAAAGTTTACATCTTCAGCCCACGTCGCGTCGTAGATATAACGCCATAAGAATTTGATGGAAGGCAATAAACAGGCGAAGGTCGGATATAAAAATAACACTAAATCCACGGGTCCCACCGCATTGTGTTCCCGTTACTATTCGAGGTATTTACGATACTATCTGCGGTATTCACACTCAACCACCCGCCACAGTTTTTAGACAATAGCAATGTGTTTTATGCAGGTTTTTGCTGAAAAATATGTTCCTGTTGGCGCTAGAGGTTTGAAAAACGTTAATGGAAACGTGAATGGATTTGTTCTTATTGCGCCTGATTTAATGTGTTTTCTATACCAATATTATAAAGAGGTATGTTTTTTTTTTGTTTGTTTGTACCGTATAGGCTCCGAAACTATTGGACCGATTAAAAAAATTCTTTCACCAATAGAAAGCTACAAAATTCCTGAGTGACAAAGGCTATTTTTAATCCCGAAAACGGGTCCTGTGGGGTGGTCCACGGGAGCGAAGCCGCGGGGAACAGCTAATAAGAAATGTTTTTGCAGAAATCGGTACCACCATTTCTATGGTTACACGTTGTCACACTGTCTCGTTCAATATATCTTCAGGAACCTTACATAATTCCTTAGGTAATGTTTGAAGAGAAAATTCGAAACACCGTCTTAAAAAATTAGGAAAATTGCCACATAACATGGAGTTTTCGATCACATAAACTGAGGGGGTCGAGCTGGGGTGGGACTTTATTACATTTGGGATAATCCCAAAAATCCGTTGTCCCATAAAAGGAACATTTGAGCAGCACAGTTTACTATCCGAGTTTGTATATTGTAGTGCAGAGTTTTGAAACTTACTACGCTACAATATTCTGAGCACCAACTTAGATAGCTTCACTCCGGCCAAAATTTCAAAACTGCTACATAAACGTAATAGCTACATCGATCCAGAATTTCCTTTGAAAACTTTTCCACTTACACTGTAGACATTAAAAAAACTAATTTCTCTTTGAAAACTAATTCTGAATACTAGTTACTACTACTAGCTTGCGTATAAAAACTTGAATAGGATTAATGCATTTATAGCTTTTCAAGGTGTTGAATACAGGCCTGCGGATAACAGCCAAGAGACAACGCTGGGGCCCATTAGCAACGCTGCTACTCCTGGATCCTACAAGGTCTATACCCGCGAAATTGCGACACGCAGCAGCGGCAAACTAGGGGTTTGTTCCTTGAGATACCGATTCCTGTCAGACAAGGTGGAAACTGATACAATGGTACACAACTTACAACTATTACTCATATTGATTCCCGCGGTGGTCTCCTGGGCTTGTTCAATCCCGTGTGTGGTCGGGGGTTATCGTGGGAAGATATATATATATATAATATTAGGGGAATAAGGGAGAACCGACGTATTCTGGACCGAATCGCCGGCAGCCAACCAGACACGTTTTCGACACAAAAATACTTCGCTGTGCGCGAAATATTAAACTTAAAAATGCACGGGCGATTTCCAGTACCACTCGGGTATCGCGAACACAATTTTGAGTAACGATCGGCTGGGTATCTATTAATTACAAACAAAACTAGATCAAGATCGTCACGTCTCGCGCTGTCAAACACATTTTTACGAGTCAGTGTCAACTGTCAACACAACGAAAAATTGTCAAATCGATGACAGCGAGCTGTCACAGTGTTGGAACAAAATAACAAAAAAAAGAAGGAAACGTTGGGTTCAAACACAAGGATTGCTAAACTTAACCGGCTATGGGCAGGGCACATTGCTCGCAGAACGGATGGTCGATGGAGCTGAAAAGTCATTTTTACGAGTCAGTGTCAACTGTCAACACAACGAAAAATTGTCAAAGTCAGTGTCAACTGTCAACACAACGAAAAATTGTCAAATCGATGACAGCGAGCTGTCACAGTGTTGGAACAAAATAACAAAAAAAAGAAGGAAACGTTGGGTTCAAACACAAGGATTGCTAAACTTAACCGGCTATGGGCAAGGCACATTGCTCGCAGAACGGATGGTCGATGGAGCTGAAAAGTCATTTTTACGAGTCAGTGTCAACTGTCAACACAACGAAAAATTGTCAAAGTCAGTGTCAACTGTCAACACAACGAAAAATTGTCAAATCGATGACAGCGAGCTGTCACGGTGTTGGAACAAAATAACAAAAAAAGGAGGAAACGTTGGGTTCAAACACAAGGATTGCTAAACTTAACCGGCTATGGGCAGGGCACATTGCTCGCAGAACGGATGGTCGATGGAGCTGAAAAGTTCTGGATTGGCGACCGCGTACTGAAAGACGCAGGGTTGGAAGACCTCCCTCTAATTGGAGCGATGACCTTGTCAGAGCTGCAGGAATCTGCTGGATGTGAGACGCACAGGACCCATCGAGGTGGCGTCACTTAGCCTATGTCCAGCAGTGGACGTACATCGGCTGTAATGACGATGATGATGATTTAGCTATTAATATCCATTTCAGCAGGAACCCCGATCTCGGTAAAACTTCATAAATTATAAACTTTCAGAAACACGTTACCTTAGGCTTCGCAACCAATTTATTATTGTTCCTTTTAAAACTTTTCTGAACGTTTATTTAATTTTGAGTAACAATCTCAGAACAAATATTTATTTTGAGTTTGAAAACACAACGCGGGCATCCCATGAAACAGTCCGACCTTCCTGATGGATTGACGCGATTCGATTTATTAATATCATAATATCGATAAAAAGCGATTTTTACCAAGCGAAATTTCAAGTACGTTTTTCTTTCTTTTCTTTGACTATCGACGCAATTTAAATCGCGTCGCGCTCTCAGGAAAGTACCTAACGTTGGTCTAGATATGATTTTATGTTCAGACAAAGTCGAGTAGACAGTTTAGTCTATAAAGATTCAATCGAAACAATAAGAGCCCTGACTTATCCACTCAAAGATATCTAGTAAAGATAAAACTATATTCCATGGAGACATTCTGGACAATAAAATTCTTATCTTTGTTCGAAAAATCGTAACATCGCATCCCTATACGGTGCTTCTTCTCAGCGTTATGTACGTTTGTACGTCGGTTCGTTTTATATTCGAAGCTGTAATAGAATCTCAGGGAGACCATTTCATTTTTACGGGTCTTTTACGGACTTTATAGGATTAAAATGTCTTCTATGTAACTTTGGACATAACCAACTGTCTCGATTTTGTATGCGCTGCAAAAACTGCAAATTATCGTCTGAACATTATTGTATTGTCGGTTTTATCTTCGGGAAAGTCCATAAATATTGAGCATTCTTCATTTCGAATACAATACAAATTATTTTAGAACAATGTTTTAGTTAGTACCTTCAATAGAACAAGCTCTATGCCGTTATAAAAATGAAAATTCCCTATAAAGCTCTTGAATACGAAAGTACAAGACAAAGTTGGGACGTTCATCCTGAAGCATTTGCTGAAGTGTTCATAACTTATATTCATGATTTGAATTTATTGAATTGAATCTCCAACTACTAATGCTAAAATTTAGTCTGGATGTTTGTTAGTGATTCACGCTTCTACTACGTCCTGCATTAAAACATAGGATAATTAACATCATGGGAGTAAGTGCTCGTAGGATAATTTACATCATGGGAGTAAGTGCTCGTAGGATAATTTACAACATTCACGCGGGCGAAGTATTAAAAAGTCCCGTTTGATGGTCTAATTGAAATAAATGATTTAACTTTGACTTTGCCAAAGTAAATCTCTTACATTTCCGTAAAATCTCCGGTTTTAACAGTAACTTAATTTCTAGATAAAAAACCTTGGTAATGTTTTATCTGGTGGATTGCACTCTAGGTCGAGTCTTCCTCATGGAGTCCTTTATAGCTTTTAGCAGCTTGAGCTTGGTATTCTAGGGTCGATACATTATTATTACAAAGTAAAATAGTTCATTGTAAAGTTAAATATTCTACTATAAATGGATAAATGAAGGGATGAAACTGTAGCTTCGAAAAGTGATCCAAACGAAGTTGATGTGAGAGAATGGACCGAAATACGGTCGACCTACATCCCACAGTAGGATGTTACCGAAATATTATGCAAAGCGTCCGGTACTTATAAGATTGACAGAATACCCACTCGTATCTTTTGTTGGTTTTATTTCTTTTGCTTTTATTTCGTGGATTTATTGTTGTGGAATAGACTATTGCCGTTTACTCGTAAAATAGAATTTGCAATTATTTTGTGTATTGTTACATGAAACCGTAGGATATCCATTGTGTGTTATACTTTCAATGCCCGTCTCATTGGTTCATTTTGGTTCTTGTGAAATTCATGTTTTTCGGTACGATTCATAAATACCTGCTCCCCTAGCCGAGTTACAAACGTTCGTATCGAATCTCTTTCTACAAATTTGTTTGGTCTGAACACGTGACTTCGTTTAGATGTGTCATTCCCTTATTTTGATTCGTTTTCTACTAGCGTTATCGATTGTAGATTGTCAACTTGGCCGGTGCTGACTATTGTATATAGTCTAAAATTTTAGGGTATTGTAGACAAAAAACAGTACCTAGGTATCATTTTTGCCACGGTATAAATTGTGAAGTTTGACCTAGCTTCATAATTTTTACCCTAATTACTGCGTATCTAAATGCCATTTAAGTTTATTACCCATTTATATCACCATAAAAGTTAGGCTTGGTTGATTTATGACCAATAAACACTATTATTCCATTTAAAATGATGTGATCCTAGCTTACGTACTTTAGGGAGTATATGGCACATTTAGCATATCCCTGAAGCGCTGAAGATTACGTCAATCATATATATTGGTCGTTTAGGGTTGTTCTACTCTTCGATCGATAGTAAACCGGCCAACTGTGAAATCCGTTAAGCTCCAATCAAAGCATGCCAATTATTGTGTGAACAGGTGTTAAGGAGCGGTACTGTTAGTAGCGTATTGAGGTCGCCTATAAAAGCACTTTTGTAAGAGGTATGTTTCTTGCCTGTGGGAAGATACGTGAGACGACATTCAACAGGCGATCTTTCAAATCATACTAAACTGACCACTCAATTTTCTCAATTTAACATTCGAAAACTCGAAAAAGTTTCATTTTAAGATAATCTTTTTCGACATGTGAGTGTCGTACTACTTTTTACCCGACTGCCGAAGGAGGTTAATGTATTTATCAGTCTATGTATGTATGTTTGTTCCTATGTGGCGTTCTAGAGACCAAACGCGTTAGCCAATTTTGATGATTCTTACGTCAATCGATTCGTCTTAACCCTGCAATTGTCACTGGCTACATTAAATTTATAAAATTTAAAAATGGCGGATTTTGGGCGTCATATTGTGAGGGCTCAAATTTTTTTTTCTTCCAAACCCATCGTGTGGGGTATCAAAATAAAGGGTTTTTAGAGGTGAATATATAACACTTATATGTTTAAATGTACCTAATTCTAAAAAATAAATAACTAAAAGGTTATAAATAAAATATTAATAAAAAATTCAAAAAACCCGACTGCTTAAAAAGCGAACTAAAAAGACGTAAACATATGTATATGCGCGAGCTGGATGGCCAAAACCAGATGTATCCTCCGACTGCACAGCATGATTTTCTTCTTGTTTACGTCTTTTTAGTTCGGTTTTTAAGCAGTCGGGTATTTTGTATTTTTTATTGATATTTATGTTCTTTTTTTATTTAGTATATATGGGATTAACTTTTGAAACTATCATTATCACTGATAATAGTGATAATATATCACTTTATCTACACTCACAACGTAATGTTCCAATTATGAATTCAAAAAATATTGCATAAACACGTACTTTGTATTCGTGGATAGGAAAAATTAAAAAAAAAAAACCATTATAGTTCAACATTTTCCTTCTATTTTCAAACGACTGCATCATAAAATAACTTTTTTCTATTATGATACAGGACAAATCCAAGAAGTTAATCACTAAGGAGATTCCATCAATTATTTATATTTTTTGAAATGCCATTTTTATAGTACCTGATCAAAAAAAAAATGATTCCAATTTTAACTTGTCTGTAACAATGCCCGCTTTAGGCTTATTACGCACTGCCATTTTTATTTGCGCGAACTTTTGTCTCTTTCCAACTGTTCATAGAGCTCAAAATATTCGCGCGAATTATATTCGCGCTGCGATGCGGTGGATTCTGTTGCAAAACACGGATTTCATGCGGTATTATTGCCGCACGATTTTTTTACCGCAATTTAATGCGGTGATGTGCTGGGTTTTGGCGCCATTCATACGTTTTGCAGGTTTCGTTGTACTGAATTTCATGACTTTTTAAAATTCTTGCTTAAAATGTCTGATATTAGTGAATGTGAAGAAAAATTGACGCCGCCAAATATTTATATGCGGCGAAGGAAATTACTCATAATCTCTTACCAGCAAAGTCGAGATTATTATATGATGCATTTATCACGACTTTATGGCATGGAAAATGCAAAAAATAAGATTAAGTTGGTTCAATCCCAAAATGTATGAGTGTAGATAAAGTAGTGTATGAAACTGCACATAACTAGGTATTAAAACATTCGTGTGAATACTAATACACACTCATGTTTTAATACCCCTTATTATGCAACAGTATCATAAACTACTATTGTATTGCCCTGTTCTAAACAAAAACATCTCTTCATGTAAGGCGAGCCTTGCCTTAATAGAGGTGAAAGCCGATACAGATCGCACAAGTAGATCAGGTAACGTTCTCAATTATCATCCTCACCTTGAATGCATTGTGTGAGATCGACGAGGCTGTGATGGTCGGGACGAGCCGCGATAATTAATTAACGGGCTAGACTAAATACAGACAGAGATGTAGGCCTGGGGTATAGGAGTAGACTATGATGAAGCGGTTTTGCCTTTCTTTGATGAAATAAACGTGTTTTGTGAAATATGGGCGAAATTATAGATGTATCACACACATTCTCACGATTGTTATTTTTGTACTACATTAAAAAAAAACCGGCCAAGTGCGAGTCGGACTCGCGCACGAAGGGTTCCGTACCATTATCGCAAAAAACCGCAAATAAAATCACGTTTTTTGTATGGGAGTCCCACTTAAATATGTATTTTATTCTGTTTTTAGTATTTTTTGTTATAGCGGCAACATAAATACATGATCTGTGAAAATTCCAACTGTCTAGCTATCAAGGTTCATGAGATACCTCGTGACAGACGGACAGACAGACAGACAGACGGACCGCGAAGGCTTAGTAATAGGGTCCTGTTTTAACCCTTTGGGTAGGGAATCCTAAAAATGTGCCTTTTGTTTTCTTTTCACGACCAACTTTTTAATAACAAACTGACTTTTATAATGCAGGAACACTGAGTCTCAAGTAACAGGTATACCTAGTTTGAAGCTATGTTTAAGATACAAATTATGTTGTAAATGAACTGCCAGTAATATGCTAGTATTATAGTATCTGTGTTGTAACCATGCTGTCACCTTTTTGAAATAAAATGTAAAATTTTGTTATTTTTGTCAACTTACGATAAAGCAAATTACAAAAAAAAATAAGATGTCTTGTACTTAATAGAAAAAACAATCAACCTTCATTGTTTTAACTAAACTCTCTTTTCAAATGAAAACTTTGAATAAGTTAATTCACACCGGAATTATTGAAATTTCAAACTCAAACACAAAGCATTTATTTCGATTCCCGCACGGAACAAATATTTGTATGACCTACAGATAGTTGTTCCGGCTGTGGGTGTTGTGTATGTGAGATTATATGTTTGTAAACGCACCCACGATACAGGAAGAAATTTCTAGTGTGGGGCAACGTTATTTAATAAAAAAAAACCATTTCAGTTACTTTTGAATTCCCATGGTCGGTCAGTCAATAAGTTGAAGCTTAGAGTATTTGCACGTTTAAAAGCGTAGATCTCTATAGAGAAAATCATGCAAGAAACTCCACGGATATTCTTGTGTTTCCGCTCCACTTGAAAATAAATGTTTTGTGGAATAAACTGTGTTTCCGACCCACTTGAAAAATAAATATTTTGCACGTTCTAAAACGTAGTTCTCAATGGAGTAGAACGTGCAAGAAACTCCACGAACATTCTTGTCTTTCTTGACCCAGTGCTAGTCTTCATTTTCTCCAACTTCTGATTAAAAAAGACTGGATAAGATATTTAAAATCCAAACTTGCATAGAAAATAATCTGCACTTCTTATTGTAACCTTTGCTCTTTAATGAAAACGGAATGAACTTTAGCGCAGCGACTCGAAACATTATACTAAGTCCACATTTTTATTTCTTCCTCGAGTGGGGGACACAGCGTAGAATATAAAACTAGCAGATGCTTTTAAAGATTGTACGTAGCAAGACAAAAGATTACTTTGCGAATGTACTGCAAATGTTACCCGAGTTAGTATTGTGCATTTGTATATTAGGTTCTTTATTATCGGATCAGCTTAGCTCAACGCCGCAAAGTTGCCTGCTTGTCGGACTTCTACTTCTGAGTGTGCTCAAGAACTCCACGACCTCATCCCGCCAGCCCCCTTCTACCATCGGACATCTAGACGCACTGCAAGATATCATCCTTACCTTGTTGCCATTCCACCAATTCGCACCAAGCGCTTCCAAACATCCTTCATAATGCGCACAGCGAATGAATGGAACTCACTACCTGCGTCTGTGTTTCCGAACGCATTCAACCCGAATCTCTTCAAAGTTAGAGTGAAGATGCTTCTTCTGGGTAAGCTCGCTCCATCGTCGACTGTCTCTGTCACCTCTGACCTAGACTAGAGTCAAGAGCAAACCCATAAAAAAAAACATATCTGAAATTTGAAAATGGAATCAGCTATTGAGTAGGTTAGGTTACCAGATGTTAGTGAGGGCAAATCTTGACAAAATAAATGTAGGGCTAGTCTTAATAGCTAATCTTTTTCAAAGATTTAAATATTGGTCCTATAACAAAAGGTTTTCGTATTCATACACATATTATATATATAATTTTATACTCTGATAGATTGACAAAGAATGAAAAGTCACCGTCTATATCTAAAGGCATACGCATCATCATGCTAAGAGTATTGAAAAATGATCGCTTAGTTCTCTCAAGAATTCATAAATAAATAGCTGCCGCTCGCGGCTCTGCCCGTGTTTAATAAGTACTTCCATTTTTATAATAACTTATGTGTTATTCTGATGTATAAGCTATCTTACTGTAAAGTTTCATCTAAATTCGTTCAGTAGTTTTACCGTGAAAGAGTAACAAACATGCATTAATCCATCCTCACAAACTTTCGCGTTTTAAAACTTTGTAACACACAATTATTTTGCACGACACTGCTTGTGACACAATGAATTCTTCATTGCGAAAAATACGAAACTTTAATAACATTTTAAATAATATAAAATATTTATTCCTTTGTCCGAGAGTACGTGGTGAATGCGGGCTAAGCTTCGCAGGAGTACAGCTCAGCCAGAGGTCGTGCAAAGTCAACGAGTTGCTTCATTTAACATTTACGAGTTGTATTCAACTTCATATTGCAAGTGGATTGCACCGAGTGGTTTAGTCAAATTTGTGACAGCTCTCGCTTGTTGTGGAGAGGGATTGACTAATAATGGTTCAAGAAAGGAAGCAATACCTATTATTTGTTGAAAAATATTCGACTGGAGATAATAGGTCTTGTAAACCTATCTTTTTCAATAACCAAGGTTTTATGAAATGTGGGATTTTCTTACTTTTACCTATCTAGAAGTACGGCGATGAGTTATCGGTACATGGTGAATATCCCACCCAAACGTTTTGGGTATACTTTTATTATAAAAAAAAAATGCGTATTATGCGTACAGCTAAGGAGTGGCATTCCCTGATAGCTACAACTTCGGGGCGAGCACAGTCTACTGTGACAGACTTGATTCGAATATTATTATCACAGTTTGGGCGCAAAAACAGTGATAAAATTCGAGACTCAAGCCTGTCACAGAGGCCGTGCTCACCCGGCTGGTAGTCTCAGGGAGTTTTTTTTTTTGGAACCGTTCTGCATCGTCGACCACATCATCTCTTAACATCAGGTGAGACAGCGGTTAAGCGCAAGACTACCAAAAATAAAATAAATACCTACCTAATGTGTTTTGGACGTCTTTGTAAAACTCCATTCTATGCGTGAATAAAGATGGAGTCTATTTATCCCGTTTCATTTCCAAATCCTAAAAAACTTACGATATCATAGGGCTATAACGACCCCTTTTTAAATTGTATCAATTTTGCCGCGATAATGCTGACTATTGTTATATAGTCAAGTGATGTTTTGCAGACTACGTTTTATTCGCAAACTTGTCGTCTAGTACACAGGACGTTACATACAAGTTCAAATAACTAACTTGCCGTTAACAGGTCGAGTGTTTCGTTCAACAACGTTACAACAGAACTAACTTAGTTCCACATAGATACAGTGACAATTGAAGCATCACAGTTGAAAGTGCTGCACTCTACGGAAGCGAAAACTGAAACAATTTAACGATGCTGTCCTGCATATCTAATTAATACCGGTCAATCTCAATTTGCAAAAGTTAGTCATCCATTTTCATCAAAACTATGGGAATATCGTTAGTCCGAAGTTTGTAGTGATGTTTCAATGGAAAAGCGAAATTATTAATAGAGTGAGGACCATTTACATGTTTATGAGACATAAATGTAGGTCGTTAGTGGTATTTATGACGCACGCAGCCATAACGAGGAAGGATTTAGGGTTGATTTTACCAATGAAACAACATTTAAACCGAGTTCAAGAGCTGTCACTAAAATATATTTTATATCAATCAAGGTTACAAAAAGTTCTTACAATGGTAGTAATAGTAGCTTAACATATTTAATCATAGCATATTGACATGCAAATTTTTGTAAGTATACAACTAGATTATTTAAATTTAAACTGTAGGAATTCTTTTAAAGTATAGAAGGAATTCTCTATTAACCACCTGCGCAAAGCTCTTTTGAAGCGGACCAATGGAAGTTATTTAATTTCGTTAGAAATCTTGTTATAAATCTGAATACACATTTTCGGTGACACTCCGTCTTCATCGTATCGTTGCCACGACAGTAATTCAAATTTCTTTGGCCCAAATTTTGCCACTTCCATGGCACGTTGGTGGCATCGTATATATCACTTTCGCTGCATGTTATGGGGCAAAGAGAGCAGGACAGGAGGTGCACCATGGTTTGCAACTCAGCTCCACAAGCACACTTTGCTGCTGTTCCGTCGAGGTAGCCCCATTTTGCGAGGTTGGAGTTACACCTTCCTACTTGGTTTATGAGGCGGTTCAAGGGACTGTGATGATGTCACTGACAGCTCTTGAACTCGGTTCAGATGCACTGATCGGGTACAGTTTCATTGGTAAAATTGGCCCTTAGTAAATAGAGTGATTGTTAATTTCGGTTTCCGATAGAAGCCTTGAATTCGGGACTAAACTTCATAATGTTATTGATAAAGAGGTTTGCTGTTAACAAGTTTGTTAAACATTTAAACTGTTGTATCTACAGCCAGCAGCCATAGCTGGCACTGGAACGAGTCGGACGCCAAAATGCCTTGAATATTAATTCAATTTTGTCACAGATTCGCACTCCGTTGTTGGCATTTTAATCAAGTTTATGTTTCGTTAGGACTATACTAATTAATTGAAAGCTCTTTTCTATTGTGATATAATCAAGTAATGATAAAGGAAGGGCCGTGAAGCGTGACGTGGGGCCGCGGCGCTTATTAAAATTGATATCCATAATGCGAACGATGGAAGAAGCCAGCAGACCCAAAATGTCAGTAGGGAACTAGGACGATGTTCAGTTTTAAAATAATTGAATTAACTTTGTTGTTTGAAGCAATATTTTAGTCAGATAAAATATTTAACATACAATCATCTTTTGACTCTATATTATTCTGTTTCTTCTTTGTTTTGTTGCGTTGATGTCTACTGCTCAATGTCGAAGTCATTGAAACTTATTAAGGTCCGTTTATATCTAAAGACATTGAGCGTATCAGACACGTTCCAGGGCAGACACCGACAGACACTGCTTATTTACATCTGAGCGTGCCGTGTCAGACATCGACAGACGCCGTTGTAGCGTCGGGGCCGCTCTATAACAGCTTTCACAATGTTCAGACACTACTCTATGGAAGATTTATTCATAATTGCGTTGTTGCTGCGCGATTCCGACAGGTAAAGGAAACAAAAGACGTCTGCCCGGTTCCTATGCTCTGTTCACACTGCCCGGTAGGTAGCGTGAACAGAGACGTGTCTGTAACGTAAAGACATGAACCGTACAGACAAAATATTCTTTCCGCGAATACTGGCTGTGCTTGTGTCCGTGCCCGTGTCTGTTGGTGTCTGCGCGGCCGTGTAACGATAGATATAAATACGTTAATAGACACTGTATAAAATAATATTATCTTGTCTGCCACGGCACGTGTCTGGCACGCTAGGTGTCTGTAGATATAAACGGACCTTAAAACGTTCAAACGTTTTCTTTTATCGTGTATTTTCGAGACTGGTAATCTTCGAATGCCGTAACTAACAAGAATTCACTAATTCATGTCTTGTTCTCTGTTCTGATATGTCTCTGTCAGCCGAGAGTTCGTGATGTAATTCCCAAATTAGGTAGGCAGGTTCTCCTCTCGTGAACTTTATATTTGTACCTGCCACAGAGCATGGCATAGCCACACCGGCAACGAATGGAAACTCTACACTACTTAATATTTAAATGTAAAAATATGTATTTTATTGTTTGTACTCAAAAACGGCTGAACGGATTTAAATGAAATTTTGCAAACATATAGTTTATAACCTGGATTAACACATATGATACATTTTTATGCCAACAAACTCGGTATAATGATCTCGTGGGATAATAAAAAATGTTTTACGTGGGTGATGCCGCGGGCAGAGGCTAATAATATTCGAGCCACGCAATATACCTTGATAACAAGCTATGGCTTTAAGAAGACAGCCATAGTAAGAATTGTCACGGAATGCCAATATCTATCAGTAAACAGTGACACTCATTGACACGGCTATTTAAGGCCGTACCCTGACCAAAAAATCTGCATGAGATAAGAGTATTCCTATTGGCCTAGCGGCACTGGTGGCGCATGAATTACGGTAGTGAATACGCCTAGATTTTAGAATAAAATCTTTATAAAATCGAATATTGGTCTTTTGAAAAAAATAAAACTTACAAAATGTTCGTTATCAAATAGTCTATCCATTAGTGTTAGTATAAAAAATAATTAATGAAAACTTTACGAGAAGATGCATGCTATCAATAATTATTTCACATTTTTATGGTTTTGTTGGAAGGAGATTAGTGACACATATAACTCTTTAGAATCAATATTATGTAGAAATTTAATGTGTTTTTATTAATTGATATTTCTTTTTAAATAAAGAGTAGATAGCTCTCAAAAACTGCACAAAATTCGACTAGCGCGGCGTTTTGCTCGGGGAGGCGCCTTAATGAGGAAAGTGTTTGACAATTCAGTCTCTCGCAGTGTCCACCGAGGTATCTCTGCATTCTATGGTACCTACCTACGTCATCGTGTTGACACGCCGGGACAATCGTGTTTAGTGAGAAGGGTACAGAATGCCACACGGAATCAATTAATTGAATTGTTATCATTGATTGAGATAATGTTATGTAAATTGATGATTGACATTAGTCGGAAAATGTAGTTGCTTTAATTATATTATCATTGATCGTCTTAACAAATTCAGGGTATTAGTGGTTTTGCTACGAAAGAGGTGGTTTGTAAATTATGTAGACAGGAAAATTACTGCCATCATTATTATTCTAGAGAATAGACTTATAGAATATAGTTGTTTATTTATGAATGAAAAAGTTCTAGCTATGTATTAATTTTTGCGGAAGGAACAAAACAACGATACAAAAAAAACCGGCCAAGTGCGAGTCGGACTCGCGCACGAAGTGTTCCGTAACATTATCGCAAAAACGGCAAAAAACACGTTTGTTGTATGAGAGCCCCACTTAAATATTTATTTCATTCTGTTTTTAGTATTTGTTGTTATTATAGCGGCAACACAAATACATTATCTGTGATAATTTCAACTGTCTAACTATCACGGTTCATGAGATACAGCCTGGTGACAGACGGACCGCGGAGTCTTAGTAATAGAGTCCCGTTTTTACTGCTTTTTTGGGTACGGAACCCTAAAAAAGTATACAATGCCTAAAAACACCTACACAGGTATTTGGATAACGTACATAAGAACAAACCGACAGAACGTGAATTGGCCATATGAATTTTTCACTTGTATTTTGAACCGACTTCAAAAAAGGACGCGGTATTTTGCGAATATTTTTGGAAGAACGACAAAAACTGAATGTCATTTGAAATATGCAAAGTTTAAAAAACGAGTGGACGGGATTCCAATGTCGCGGGCAGCCTTTGAGTGTGTGCGATACTCGAACTGAATGTAAATATCAGCGCTAGTGAATACTGCAAGTGCTTTGCATTTGAGTTCGTCGAGAACTACTTGTAGGACATTAATATTACGTAAATCTACAAATGCAAAACTTTATTGATGAGTAGCAGCTCCGCCCGCGAATTCGTTCGCGTGATTTCGATTTATCCTACAGATGAATTTCATAGGTGAAGTTAGTGTAGGCGACCAAAAATAAGTTATTGCTAAATCAAAAATGGGGTATCGTAGATATCGAGTGTTTATTAGTTTGGGAAGATTCGTTACCCCCTTAATCATCTTTCTGGACATTTGAAAAATAATAATGACAACCTTTAATCATTTACTTAGATGTGCCAATTTTGGCCGAAGGAATTAGATGTTGCATACAAACTTTTAACCCTCTTTTTACCCCCTTAGGGGTGGATTTTCCAAAGGTCCTTTCTTATCGAAAAATTTAAATTAAAGAAAGGATTTTTGTAGGGACTTGTAGGTTGTACTACAAGTTTAAGGTTTCTACGATGAGCGGTTTAGGCTGTGCGTTGATCCGTCAGTATGTCAGTCAGGACAAAGCATTTTACGAGTATATGTCTACCAATATCTTTATAAATTATAGCCTATGTGTTATTCTGATATATGAGGAGCTCGTGGCTAAATAGTAATATAATAAATTTTCGCACGATAACTCGTGCGAAAAAGGTCTTTAAGTCAAGAGTGAATAGGTTTCTTCTAGGTAAGCGCGCTACATCGTCGACCACATCATCACTTACCATCAGGTGAGATAGTGGTCAAGCACGAGCCTATCAATAATTAAAAACAAAAAAAAAGGATAGATGCTGTGATGAGCAGTAAGAAGCTAGTTCGCGTACGAATTAGCACTTTTGCAAGTTTGTAGCGCAATGGATGATGATTTAGTACGAAAACGAGAGCGCGAAATTTTATAAACAGACCTTTGGGAGTCTAGATATCATGAAAAAAAAGAGTGAAAGTATATGTTTAAAATAAAATTATGTGCATTGTTGAACTACTAATCTATCCCTTTATGGTGGCCGTTTTGTAATTTTCCTTTTTCTTATGGTATTTATTGCCGCACAAAGATGCGTTAAAATTTGTGTTGAAATATGGAACTTTTGACGCTCATAACTTTTTGTTTTTTGTTTCCATACAGGGCTAGATAATGATGAGACAAATTGATATAATTTTTTATTTTGAACGTACATCGTCAAACAGTGGAGTAATCCCTAGAATACGTTTGTATGGAAGAATTATCGACTAGTGTAACCTTAAGCAACGCTTTCCGAGGTCGGTCCGTCGATGGGAGATTCGTCCGCGCCGTGTGGAAAACAAACTAAACATGGTGTTATTTGCTGATGACACATCTTTAATTTTTTAAATAAATAGACGTACTTGTCAGGTTGACGATGTAAATAACGCGCTACGGCAGGTTCAGGATTGGTTCACTGCCAATATATTTTTTTTTTTTTTTTTTAATGCTTAATAAACCAAGTGCGTAAAATTTTCCTTGCCGAGTGACATTATATTAAACAAGGAGAAGCTAGAATTCGTTGATAAAACGGTTTTCCTGGGGATCACGCTGGACTCAGGGTTGCAATGGGGTCCTCATTTGGTATCCCTTGCGGGGCGGCTGAGTTCGGCGGCTTGTGCTGTTGGAAAGATTCGTCGGTTAACGGATGTGGATACCGCCAGACTAGTCTATTTTAGTTATTTTCATAGTATTCTTACGGTATCTTACTATGGGGAAGGGGTGCAGACATTGAGTCAATTTTTATTCTGCAAAAACGAGCCATCAGAGCGATACACAATCTTCGCCGGCGCGATTCTCTAAGGGAACTGTTTAAGGACATTAACATCATGACGGTTCCTTGTCAATATATTTTATGAAAACATCATGTACGTGAGAAAGAATTTACATCTTTTTAGTAAAAACGGCGACAGACATAATTACGTTACTAGAAATAGGGACCAATTAGTTCAACCAGGTTTCAGACTGGCTAAAGTAGCCTCATCTTTCATGGGGTACTGTACAAAATGTTACAATAAAATCCCTCCCCACATTCTTGAACTGAATGAGACGAAATTTAAAACATGTATAAAACGCACACTATGCAGGCTGGCATATTATAAGTTGGGGGATTACATCACTGATATTTTTATCAGTGATGTAATCCCCCAACTTGCTTGGCTAAATGCTAGTCCTGCTCCACAGCCACTAGGGCGCAAAAACAAGTGATATGCAGAACATTATTGTTTTGAATTATTGTTGGACCTTCTGAAGACTGTATAAATATATTTGTATTGTATAAACTCAATTTCATTCATCAAGGTACGTATGTACCTAAATATTGTTTTTTTTTTTTTTTTAATAGTTTAAGTATGGAGTTTCTTGTGCATTCTTCTCCATTACAAGCTACTTTCCGAATGCACAGTAGAATCAACTATTATTATTTGTAAATTGTAATGTAACGTTCAAAAGTGCCGCTTGGTGGCCTACTTGAAATAAATTCAATTTAGTAAAGGAATGGCTTCGTAACAACGTCCTTACGCTTAATACTAACAAAACGAAGTACATTACCTTTTCTATTCGTCAATCCACTGTTGCCAACACTCAATTTAACATTATTCCGCATGAATGCTCATCGACTGGAATATGCTCCTGTAAACCACTTGAGCAAGTCAAGCATATAAGATATCTCGGTGTCACTTTGGATCAGAATCTTAATTTCAAAGAACACATTAAGCTTGTCAGTGGCAGAGTGCGTAAACTGATTTATATATTTAAAAACATCAGATTGGTTGCTGATCCTGCCTTACTAAAAAGTATATACTACTCGCTTTGCCAATCAATACTCAATTACTGTATATCTTCTTGGGGAGGTGCTGCCAAGACTACTCTCAAGAGCTTGGAGATAGCTCAGCGGGCTATCCTGAAAGTGGCCACTTTCAGACCCATTCTATTTCCCACAAACGCGCTTTATCAATCTTGCGAAGTCCTCAATGTGCGCCAACTATTTTTGTTGAATATCGTACATAAACAACATAAGGACCTCAAGTACAATCCAGAGTTTATCTCAAAACGTAGAAGGCATGAAGTTGCAATCGCCAAGCATTCTCCAAAAACGACTTTTGTAAAAAAATTCTTCCTTTTTCTTGGGCCGTTTATCTACAATAAAATAAATAAAATCTTTGACATCTATTCGCTCAACAAGTCTCATTGTAAAAAAAAACTCCAGAACTACCTTCTAACACAGTCTTATGAGGAGACAGAAAGGCTGCTTGCGGTTCAAAACTAGTGAAATATTATTACCTCATACGAGAGATTAAAATATTACACGCACACATATTTTTATCTTACACACTCTTACACATCAATTTCACTTCACAACACACTCGCACACAAACATACACACACTCTCTCACTGATTCACACACATTCGCTCACATGCAAACATTCACTGTACTTCGTTTTGTCTCACGTTTTACGATTTAATTTTGTTTATTATTATTGTGATTTTAATTTTGGTTCTCAATTTTTATTTAATCTAATTTCAGTAAATGTGTTTCAATTATTGTTTTCTGATTATTATTTGAATTTTATAACTACTCTTAAAATATTAGTTTAACAAATTTTTATGATTTCATCTTAATTTGATCTAATTTACAGTATTTAAATTATTGTGATCTGATTATTGTATAGGTTTTACGACTTTCACAATTTTATATTAATCTTAATTTTATTATTTAATTCTCAATTTTTATTTTTATCCAATCTAATATATTTGAACCATTGTGATTACGATTATTATTTAAATTTTACGACTGGTTTGCAATTCTATAAGGGAAAATATTATTTCATTCTTAATTTTGTCTAATCTGTTGTATCTACTTAAATTGTAGTGATTTCGATAATAATCTGAATTTTACGTAAAATTTTACAATTTCATTTTAATTTTACTATTTATTTCCCTATTTTTAACTATTTTGATCTAGTTTATTGCATATTAATGTATTATAGTGATTTCGATTTTATTGAAATTTATGACATTATTTTTATTTTATTTCTATACTAAGTTTATTGCGTCAATGTTCCTATGGGTGGAGCTGCATGCCGAAATACAGGCTTTCACCTAGTTCGGCTGCAGATGATCCCTCAGACTATTATTGTAAACGCACTTAGCTTTAAGTCATTAATAATCTATTTTGTGAACTGATGTCTAACTCAATAAAGAACTTTTTTTTTTTTTTTTTTTTTTTTTTTTTTTTTAATTATCTTTGTCTTTGTCTTTGTCCTCGGACCAATCTCCCATCGTCGGGTGCACGTTAAGCCATTGGTCCCGGCTGTCATTTGAAGATCTTTGGCAGTCTTTACGGGTAGAATACTGGTACTCAGCTGAATCAGGTTAGACACGAAGTCAAACCCAATATAGATATTCTGATGTATAAGCTATGTCTCTGTAAAGTTTCATCAAAACCCGTTAAGTAGTTTTTGCGTAAAAGAGTAACAAACATCAATCTATCGCATTATATTGTACACTTAGTTCATATTATTGCTTGTATTATAAGTTTATTATTAGTGTAACAATTGTAGATAGGCCAATAAATAAATAAATAAATAAATCTATCCATCCTCACAAAGTTTCTCGTTTATCATTTTGAGGCTTCGCTCCTCTGGCTAATCATAGGAACCGTGTGTTTTTCGGGGATAAAAAAAATCCTTAGCGATATTAAAAAGCTTTCTTACATTGAAAGAATTTTCTTAAACGGATCAGGACTTTACCTCAAACAAACCAGAGATTACCTGCTCCATATTTTTTTTTAAATCTTTTTATAATATGGAATTTAAATAGTTATAATTTTGTCTTCGATATTCCTATAAGTGGTTGATAATGAAAAAAATATGAAGACTTACATTAATATAATAAAAAGACAAAAAATTATGAAAATTTACATTAATTATTCAGTTTGCTAGCTCATACTCAAAATCCCTAAAGTTATTATTTATATAGTCACGGCGAAGTATAAGCTATTCACTTACTACGCTGTGACTGTATAAATAAATTAAAAAAATACATTATAATATCTGAAATAACTTCTGACCCAAATAAAAGACATATGTCTGTGTTGGACACGACGAGCACCTGTCACAGGGATTTGCGGGAATGGTTTTTATTGCTGATTCAGGCTTTGTCCCTGTAGGTTGAATGTGAAAGATATTTTGTTGAAATCTACAATACCTACTATAGACGAAAATACTTTTTAAATCTTCATAAAGGTTTTTGAATTGGGAACTTGAAATTTGAATGCTAAAGTAGAGTTCGCCAAGTTATCAACTTCAAATACTTAAATTGAAAATCTGTATAGTATTTATCTTTTTAACTATTATTTAAGCAAGCAAGTTTCATTAACGCTATGGTAGATGCATTAGATAGGGTGACTTTTAAATTACTGGCATCTTTCAGGTAATGAAAGTACTAAAGATTGCCAATAAATTAAAAGCCACTGTGCCTAACGTGCCGTGCATACAGATCCAAAAGTAGTCAAAATCAAAGAATCGTTTCATACGAAAACCATGTCGAAAATCGTTCAGACATTCGTGTAATATTGTTAATGGTTATAAATAATTTGGCTACATTAGTCGACATGAAGTAATTATATTAAAATTATGGTGTGTAGCACGCAGCGCTTATCGCACTTGACCAATTTGTCATGAGCTGACAAAGAAAAATTACGATAAGTTTCTAATTTACTTATTGTACAACAAATAAAATTGTGTTCACGTCGACGCTGCTGTGACGTAGGTGTGGTGGCCGTAGCCTTTTGGATTGTCGAAAGCTATAGGTTGGTATATGTACACTGGACGCTTGTGAAGGTCGTCCGTCGATGGGTGACCATATGTTACTTACCGAGCTCCCTTCGTGTCTCGGAAAACACGTTAAGCCATTGCTTAAATACTAGATGTAGAAAATATTTGCAAAAAAAAATTGCACCAATTTGTATTCTGGTTTTCATTTGAAGATCTTTGACTGTCATGACGGAGTAGTTAGTGGCCAGAAAGTCTGGCAACTACCCACACCAAGAGGTCATATTACCCGGTAACTCTCTGTTGGGACAATCCCACCGCACTATTCTCAAACCAAAGCAACTCCTGAAAAACAGAATCAACAGTGGCAACCACCAGAAAAGCTTCGAGGCAATGAAACTCAACGAAGTCCCGGAGAATGAATTTAACTGTCTTGGATCCCGCAACGAAATTAGTCAGAAAAGAATAACGGAGGAGTAGGAATATACAAATTTCCACTTCCGTCCATATCAAGCAGGAGAAAGAACAAATGAGGCCAATAGGCATAAAGCTCGCTTAACCAGTAACTGTGTTTTGGAGGTCAGATAGGTAAGTAGCTTCATCGATAAAACCTACTGGTATTCAGCTACATCCAGTAAGATTTAAAGCGGACCCCAACATAGCTGGGAAAATTTATTTACTGTAACAACATAGGCACCTAGCCAAATTGAGTTACTGTAACATCATAGGCACCTAGCCAAATTGAGTTACTTTTACAACATGGGCACCTAGCCAAATTGAGTTACTGTAACAACATAGGCAGCTAGCCAAATTGCGTTACTGTAACAACATGGGCACCTAGCCAAATTGAGTTACTGTAACAACATAGGCACCTAGCCAAATTGAGTTACTGTAACAACATGGGCTCCTAGCCAAATGGAGTTACTGTAACAACAGAGGCACCTAGCCAAATTGATTTACTTGAACAACATAGGCACCTAGCCAAATTGATTTACTTGAACAACATAGGCACCTAGCCAAATTGATTTACTTGAACAACATTGGTACCTAGCCAAATTGAGTTACTGTAACAACATGGGCACCTAGCCAAATTGAGTTACTGTAACAACATAGGCACCTAGCCAAATTTATTTACTTGAACAACATAGGTACCTAGCCAAATTGAGTTACTGTAAAAACATAGGCACCTAGCCAAATTTAGTTACTTGAACAACATAGGCACCTAGCCAAATTGATTTACTGTAACAACATAGGCACCTAGCCAAATTGATTTACTTGTACAACATAGGTACCTAGCCAAATTGAGTTAGTGTAACAACATAGGCACCTATCCATATTGAGTTACTGTAACAACATAGGTACCTAGCCAAATTGAGTTGCTGTAACAACATAGGCACCTAGCCAAATTGATTTACTTGAACAACATAGGCACCTAGCCAAATTGATTTACTTGAACAACATAGGTACCTAGCGAAATTGAGTTACTGTAACAACATAGGTACCTAGCCAAATTGAGTTACTATAACAACATAGGCACCTAGTGAAATTGAGTTACTGTAATAACATAGTTACCTTGCCAAATTAAGTTACTGTAACAACATAGGTACCTAGCCAAATTGCCATATTATGGTGACATGCTTATTTAAATAAGGTATATAGAGCACTATACGTTGTAAATATCAAAGACACATTGGCGCAGAATGTAATTGAATCAAAGCATCAATTTCGTCTCGAGAAGCCAATAAAAGCAACCCTCATGGTGGAAATTCAATGTGCCATGTAAAATTTTGTGTCTCGCTTCGACGTTAAAGACTTGAATCTAAAGACATGTTCTGCCCTGAGAATGCAATGTGTGGTATTAGATCGAAAGATTATAAGGTCCGCAAACGCCATACAACTATCGGGACAAGAATATCTAACCGATTACTTTAAAAGATATTGTACTCCTTGTTTTCGAGTCGAAGGAAAACTCTTTGAATATTTTGGGCCGAGTAGGTGGCCACGTTAATTACAGCGTCAGTGAATAGAAAATAGTAAAGATGGATAGATACTGGATTTTATCTATGTAATTAATATTAGGTTTTGAAATCTAAAGCTTATTAATTAGAGCTGAAAAAAATACAACGGCTTTAACAAAAAAAAAAAACTTTTAAACAAAAAAATTAAAACGACTTCCAATACAAATCACTACTACGGGTTATTCGACGATTCGCACGAATTTAACTCGCCCAAAATGTGCGAATCGACCCTTTTTAATATATTTTTTTTCTGTGGCGATTTGCACAATGTTAATTTATTGGTCTGCGAATCGACAACTCCAACATTTTTTCTTTTTCTCTTTTTAGTCTTGGTTTCTTATATTACCGTGAATATATAGTAAATAATTTTCTAGGATACATTGTTTTATTACGGAGTTCCGGTGCCTACCTTCCGGTTTCATCACCAGTTCAGTTTGATGGTAGGTACCATTTTCATTAGAACCATTTATTTAAATTTGCTTCATCACATTCATTTAACTATTATAACAGATATCTCATACCCAAAACATACTTAATATTAACAAGTTCCAGTGGCCATCTGTGGTCACCAAAAGTTACTTTCTGGATGCAAATGCTTACCATGTTGATGAAAAAATCAAAGAATTTGGGGCATTCTCTAGATTTCCATGGGATCCCCTCATCAGATCCTGATTTTGTGACAATGGGACCACTTCGAGGGTATACCCATTCAAAATAAGAAATAATTTACAAAATCGTGTCATAATTGACGGAGTAATCGGTGAACATACAAAAAATAAACAAACATAGAGCCGAACATAGACACTCATCTTTTTTGGAAAGTCGGTTAAAAAAGGGTGTCTATTGATAAAGTTACATTTAATCGAGGTCCATTCCGGGGTCCAGGTTAATTGTGGGTTGGTTTTATTGGGCAACCAGAGGGCGCGGGTCGTTAAGTGATCAGGAATTGGGTCGAAAGGGCTACCTTTATAAAGTAAAAATGTTATCGGACCCAATGACATAGATTGTGGAAGGGTTAGAGAAAATATCATTGATTTTCATTTGAAAAGTATAGAAGCAATTTAAGGAAAGTGCTCCAACACAACAAACATAACATCAAGTGTGTATTTGTATTTTTTTTCTTTTCATTTATTCATAAAACAATTTACATGGTGTTTGTGTTAAATATAAACACATGCAATTTACATACAAAGAACTATAAACTATTAATTAATATTTCAAGTGAAATTCATGTAAAGTGCTTACACAGTTTTAAATATAATGACCTAAAGATTTAAAAATAATGTCAACAGTAATTTAGTAATGTCAAAACAGGATTAAATATACAGTATAATCTCCCTAATCCGGCACTACTAAAAACCAGAGAGTGCTGGATTATTGGAATGTTAAGTTTACTGGATTGTAGAGAAAAATCATAATGAATAAAATAATGAATACATATAATGTATTTCTCACTTCAAAAAAACAAGTAAATACGTATGACGTACGACTTATGTCATCTTTTTGCTGCTGCTTAAAGGTATATTATTACTCAAAACTTGAAATATGGAATTCAACCTCATTCTACAGAGACTTATGTCGTCTTTTTGCCGCTGCCTAAAGGTACATTATTACTCAAAACTTGAAATATGAAATTCAACCTCATTCTACATAGACTTATGTCATCTTTTTGCTGCTGCCTAAAGGTATATTATTACTCAAAACTTGAAATATGAAATTCAACCTCATTCTACATAGACTTATGTCGTCTTTTTGCCGCTGCTTAAAGGTATATTATTACTCAAAACTTGAAATATGGAATTCAACCTCCTTCTACATAGACTTATGTCATCTTTTTGCTGCTGCTTAAAGGTATATTATTACTCAAAACTTGAAATATGGAATTCAACCTCATTTTACATAGACTTATGTCGTCTTTTTGCCGCTGCCTAAAGGTATATTATTACTCAGAACTTGAAATATGGAATTCAACGTCATTCTACATAGACTTATGTCATCTTTTTGCCGCTGCCTAAAGGTAAATTATTACTCAGAACTTGAAATATGGAATTCTACCTCATTCTACATAGACTTATGTCATCTTTTTGCCGCTGCCTAAAGGTATATTATTAGTACTACCTTCTGCTCGCGGCTTTGTCCACGTGGTATGTTGATAAAAGGTATATTATTACTCAAAACTTGAAATATGAAATTCAACCTCATTCTACATAGACTTATGTCGTCTTTTTGCCGCTGCCTAAAGGTATATACACCTTCTGCTCGCGGCTTTGTCCACGTGGTATGTTGATAAAAGTACCCTGTCTTTTTTTTATAATCTATAGGCTCGCGTTTGACCACTATCTCGCCTGATGTTAAGCGATGACGTACGCTTGCCTTGGTCTTTCTCCAGGTCCTAGGCTATAATAAATATAAATAATAAATAAGCCTTTTATTGATTTCTCATTTACATGCACTTTTTTTTCTCATGATTTCTCATTTAAATTATTATTTTACATGCAATAACATTTAACAAAAAAAACAATATTTGCATTCATTACAATAATATTTAATTTTACATTGCGACACAGTATTAGTAGGTTTCATTAATTTATATTTAATACATAATTGCACAATTGAATAACATTTTTATTTGATATTCATTTCTTACTACACACTATGAAATTGAAGTGAAAATGGGCAGGGCTCAAAGGGCGGTCGGTGGACGAGATGTGTCGTGGTATGGAAAGGAACAATGCAATGGGTAAAAGGAAACGTGGGGGTCTATCTAGAAGATGGGTCGATGCCATCAAAGATATAGCAGGAGTTGAATGGCAAACAAAGGTGAGAGATAAAAAGAAATGGATAACAATGGAAGAGGCCTTTACCCTACAGAGGGGTTCTCAATCAAAATAATGAAATAAAATCATATTACAATTGAAATTGATAATATTCTCAAATATTATTTATTTATTTATATTTATTTATATAAATAAATAAATAATATTTGAGAATATTATCAATTTACTTTATTGTACACCATAATAAACAAGAAAAATAAACTTAATACTGAAAACATACAATTGGCGGCCTTATCGCATTCCGCGATCTGTTCCAGGCAAATATTCATGTATAATAAAATAATTATGTAACTTCTGATCAATATCAAATAAAAATGTCCTAGTTAGGCTTTATGTATGGTCATTTAAATCGGATTAGCAGACTAGGCGTAAAACTGAACAAACTTAAAACTTTGGAATAACGTTCTGTTATTATTAGCGACAAATTATTCCAAACTTTTAAGTTTTCATTGGCGCAACACACCACACGACCGCCATTAGAATGTCGCTGACGCGAACCCATAAATTTTGTCCCTACCAAAAATCGCTCAACGCGGCTAAAGAAGTTTTTACTTCAAAAAGAGACACTTTAGAATTTATAATAGGGTTTATTAAGTATGGATGGATTACCACATTACAGAAAATTAGCAGGCACGAGGAGTAGGCGTCACAGAATAGGCACTATATGCAGAGTTTTAAAGTTTAAATTGTTGTATAATTTCCAGCGAAGTTTTAACACGGAGCGTGGGCCTCCGACGCAAAGGGAGCTGCTCAAGTATCTATCTAACAATTTATGATAAAACTTTTTGCGTACAGATTCTACATTTGTCATAATTATCTACGCAGACGGCGTGATAATAATAATTAACAATCAAGAAAGTCGCGGTTCGCTAGGATTTACTTTGAAACGAGAAGTTCGCTTTGCGGTACGTTTTATTCTAGTGGATTTTCCACTTCTGTTATTAGAAGAGTAGATTGGATCGAGGTTTCCAAAATTAAGATTTTGCAATATTTCAAGCCGGATTGAAAAAGTAAAGTTTTTCTGAAAATAAAACATCATGTTAGAGGTAAGAAGTTTATTTCTTATAATTTTGTGGTAGATGTATACACTGAAGAATGACAAATGTTATAAAAGCCTTTTTACTTCGTAATATAATTACTCAGTACAGAAAACCATTTACGCTGTTATGTGGTTTCTAGCTCCTTGTTTTTTTGTGGAGGTGAGCTGCTAAAAGGGCACGTCACACAAAGACAAGGAGGTAAAAAGTCGAAGCAGAACCAGTTTAGTCAAAATGGACTTGTTGGTTAAAATGGATTGCAAACTTTGCTTCAGTCACAATGCTTTTACATCAAGCCAATGTAAGCTAAATTAAGAGTGATTGTGGCTAAAGCACGCACTAGCACTGACCTTTTAGCAATTCAGATAAAACCTATAAATAGAAATCTTAATAATCGTTAGTATGCTACCGATACAACTGAATGGTCCATCCTACGTTCAACAAGGCTATTCAGGCGTTAGTTCAAATTTACATTTCAATTACTCCCCGAATAGTGTCCCCGTGTCGGTAAAGGCGACTGCGCTCGTGTTTCTGTAGTTACTCCTCCCCCGGTTGGAACTAGGGGACTGTGGGACTCCACGGAAACGGTATAGAGTTAATTGCTAGGGTCGATGCTAATAAGTTTCGCCGGCAAGCGGACGCGCCTCGGTGCCTAAAGTCTGTGATTCCACGTGGTGTATTTATTTTGGGGGTCTGTATTCAGCAGTGATTTGAATCGCCGCTCACACTGAAGTACCAAACTGAATTAGTGTATGTTGGTGATTATTTTGGAACATTGAAATAATAATAGTGGATGAATTTGAATATTCTTTATTAGGTTCTACGATCGACTGACGTTTTAATTTGAAATAACGTCTTTAGATTTGTACTTTTACTTTTTAACAAAGAAGTAAATTCTGATGAAGACTATATATTTATTCTGTGTGCTGTTAGGTTAAACCTTTATAAAAGTAGGTTTAACAAACATAATCGCTTTGCTTCCTTTGTCCACAAATCCTGTCATTTAGTTAGGCTCCAAGTCCCCAGCCAAAAGAGACAACGATGGAACTTGTTCGCCGAAGCCTTTGGAAACTTTGTTAACTGTGCTCCAAACTTACAGAATACAGATGCTTTTAAATCCATCCGGACGCCTCCACGTTAACAAAACGAGGAGAATCCAGCAACCGGGACGGGGGCAACCCTAATTGAGGCTCAATTTAAAAATGCTGTTAGCAACCTTTTGCTGGGCGCATCAAAAGGCACCCGGAAATGGCCTCATTATTTTATTCTGCTGTGCAACAACCGAAGGGAACGGTACTGAAAACAATCTCTCATCGCGTACTGTATTTTGTGAAGGTTTTATTTGTTTAGCATCGTGCTACGAGAATTAGATTTTTCTCCACTACAGAGGAATAGAGCTGGGTAAACTTGGAGATTCATTTATTATCTAGGTAACCAGTCAGGCTCGACCTCGTTCTTAATATTTTACACTAGTTAGAGTGTTCAAATAAAACTGATTGAAATTTATTCAGCCATTTTCGAGGTGATTTGTAGAAAATAAAATAAACAATCACGAAGTGGTAATATATTTTTTGTTGGTTGAAATTGTGACATGAAAAGGTTACTAAGCAATTCACTTGTATCCTAAAACGGTTATGTTCTGAGTTCACCTTTGCATAGTGTTCAAATGGTCGTTGTTTTCACGAAGCGCTCTCGCTTGAGGAAATCCGCGGCAATTTGCATTAACGACGAAATTCGTTCTAGAGAAAGGCGTTTAGCGAAACTAGACGATGTTAGGTGCAGTGTGAATATTGCAGTGGGTCGTTAAATATGCCTGTGAGTGGGTGTAGATTGTACTGAGTGCTGACGTAGTGCTGGCTGTAGCTAGGGATGCCAAAAAACACATTGTTACTACCACCCAATTGTTCGTCAAAGCGAAATTTTTGTCACAAGTATTCGGACACGCAGTGATTGACTCACGCCCGAAAAGTCAATTTGACTGTTGCCTGAAATACGACGAAAAAATTGTAGTGGCAGCTCGCCAACCCTGTTAGGGGCGCGCGCTGGGTGCGAGCTGCAGGCAGCCAGGCGTAGCCTCGCACAGGGCTGCCCATCACATAAGTCGACGTTCAATTTAGTCGTAACCACACACCTGTCGAATCTCGTGTGCTTGACAATTTTTCTCCGTCGGCTTCGATGAATGCCCAGCCGGCGCCAACTTTGTCTTTGTTATTTCAAATTGTGTGCAACATAAATATTTTAGCTCTGGACGCTTTATTGTGGCTTTGAGTGTAATTTTTCTTTCATCTCTTCTTCGTTTGTACATAGTTTGTTGTTTGAAATAAAAGTGGTCTTTGTATTAGTTTAGATGAAATAAGAAACAAAGACAGTTTAATCAAAATATGGTTGATTTTACTTTTAGGGTTCCGAAGTCAACAAGGAACCCTTATAGTTTCGCTCTGTCCGTCTGTCCGTCCGCAGCTTAGCTCAGAGAATCTAAGTACTAGAAAGCTATAATTTGGCATGGATATACATATTGATAATTTCGACAAAGTGGTACAAAAAATCATGAAATTTTTTTTTTTTTTGGTTTTCCTCCTATAGACGTAAAGTGAGGATTTATTTTTTCTTTTCTATCCCATGGTGTGGGATATCGTTGAATAGGTCATTCAAAAATATTATGGGTTTGTTGAAACCATTTTTCGATTATGAGATTCGTTTGCGTAAAATTAAGCTTTAAATTGCAAATTTATGTTAGAGTCAAGTGACCCCTCCCCCCTGCCAGCGAAATGGTTGGTCTTGGTTATGTAAAAAAAATCACGGCAGTAGTAAATATAACGAAATTAAAAGGAAAACTATTTCAAATAAGTCGGCTTTACTAGTTTACGAGTAATAGTCGACCAACTTATAAAATGTACTTGGAACCGTAAAAATGTTGTAGAAATGCCTTTGAAAAATTACTTAAATAACATTTTTAGCTGTGTAAAACAGAGTAAATATATGCTTATGATCCATGTAAAAATATACTAAAATAAAATCATAACAGGCTTTACAAGTTTACGAGTAATAGTCGACCAACTTATAAAATGTACTTGGCACAGTAAAATGTTTGTACAAATCCCATTGAAAAATTACTTAAATAACGTTGTTAGCTGTGTAAAACAGATAGTAAATATATGCTTATGAACCATGTAATAATCTACAACAATAAAATCATAACATCCTTAATAATAATGATTTCTAAATGAATAATGTTTTTTAAGCTCGAATAACGCATTGGAGTGGCCGGAGTCGTTGGCAGTACCGGTCCGCAGTCCATACGGTGCATGCGCGCGGGGCTGTCTATTTTGTGTTAGTGCAGAAGTATTTTCGAGGTTTTTTAATCTAAAGTCAAATACGATTTTATTGCCAAGCAAATTACTTATTTTTTTTGTCGATATCTATCTATAAAGTCAATATTCGACCCGACTACATCACTAATTGAGTAGCGTAAAACTTTTCAGAACGAAATAGTGCATACCGCAGATTAGAGGTGAATACATACAAAAATTTTCAAATTTCGAAAGAGAAATAAACAAGGAGCGTGCGCGCAAGGACCCAGGAACGAACCATACGATTTCCCGTGGCTCTAACGCGCGCTCGTATCGACAGCTTTCGCAATTCGCACCCGCGGTGGTACTCAAATATATAATATTTTTCTAACTTTAGTTGCGAAGTTGGATTTTATAACTCCTTCTTCAGTTACCAGTTAGTCCTTCTTTAGTTTAAGTCAAGAGTGAATAGGTTACTTCTAGGCATGCGTGCTTCACCGTAGACCACATCATCGTTTACCATCAGGCGAGATAGTGGTCAAACGCAAGCATATAGATTAAAAAAAAACCTCATCCTATGCGGGCCCGTTTTTAGACGTTGTGCGCCGCTGAAACCGTTTTAATGACCATGTAACAATAACAAAACCCTCATCTTAGTCCGCATTATTATGCAACTTTGGAACCCTATTACTGCGCGTGGCCCGACACGCACTTGGCCGGTTTTTTTTTGTTTTGAAAACACAGCTATTTCATAGAGAAAAGTCATTGATTAGTTTTTCTATAAGGAAAAATCTCATCCAATTAACGAATATCTTTAGAAACTATTTATCTACTGCAAATTGATCTGAAACTGGTCTAAAAGTCAAAATATTGTTCTATTTGAAGCGTGGCATTCAAAGGTTAATTGGCACTAATAAACGTACACTCTGTAGTCCCGTTTAGCCCTTTGACTATCGACACGTAAATGCTATCAAAAGGAAATCTTGTTGAAGGTAGAGATGCAATTTTACCACTATCAAGAACGTAAATGCTTGTTTGTTTGTTTATGTTATATGGTCTTTTCATGGTAGCCGGCCCGTAAATAATTAAAAGCAAAATCTATTTAAAACAAGCTTTTAATGAATTTAAAAAAAAACTTTTTTACAAAAATATACCACCGACTTCCAAATAAGAAAACTACAAAGTGAAAAATAACTTTATTTTTGGAAGTCGGTGTCTTTCATAGGTACCATTTTTTGCGTTATGGACACCGACTTCCAAAAATAAAGTTATTTTTCACTTTGTAGTTTTCTTATTTGGAAGTCGGTGGTATTTTTTTGTAAAAAGTTTTTTTTATTTTTCACTTTTTAGTTGTACCAACATAATAAGCAAGTTGTTTAGTAAGTTTCCTATACACCAGAATAGATTACCCGAATATCATGAAACTTGAACAAAACCGATCAAATGAGGG